>JAVTVJ010000696.1:0-600000 GCA_034509425.1 Eopsaltria australis
ATATATATATATATCCCTTTCACTGTGGACTTAATGGCAAGTATATTTCTGGATAGAACCGATAACAGAAAAGCACCTGTGTATACAAGTAATTGCTTGCAACCAGAAGAGGCGGAAAGGGCCAGGATACAGCTGCTCATGAGTGAAAACAATGCTGAGTAAGCTCTAACTAATCACAGAGACTAGACTTTGCTTAGTTCCTTATCCCACATCTATGAGGAGAAATCAGGGGCAAATGAGAGGATTAGTCTGTGACAGCAATTTTCAGCAGTGCATGAATATCTAGAGTCCTATCAAAGTGCAAACACACTTCTGTTTGAGTGAATGGCTAAAAATGATAATTAATACTCTTTATTTTACCCCTGTAAGTATAAAGCATGTTTTTACATCTGGAGATATAGAATTGTTCAGTACAGCTGTAATACTCTAAAGTCTTCAGGATGAGGAAATGACCTAATACACTTCTGTTATTTTACATTTAGGCCTCTACTATGACACTGTGGAGAAAAAAAAATAAAGAAATCATTTCCTTTCTTATGGAAATGATGCAAATGTGAGATTCAGAACCTTATCTGCCTTATGTCTATTTAAAATAACTCTTAACTTCTAGTAGTTAATGGATGTGCTCAATTCTAGAAGCATCTTGTTAAATATGATTAACCTCCACAGCTCTCAGGTTTTCAGTGTCTCTTCTGGAAATTTTTGTTCTTTTTTCCCAAATGGGTAAAAGAACTTTATTCTGAGTATCTTTATAAAACTGTTCTCCTGATATATTGAATTATTGTTTGCATCCTAAGCAGCAAAAGTCTGACAGATGGAAACTTGATTTGCAGTCATAACTTCTGAAAACAAAGGAGTTAAGAAAAAGATGCTTTTTATTCCCATTATTTCAAAATTTAAAGAACAAAAATTCTGAATTTTTTAATCTGTTGTTTGAGTAGGAGGTTATGATTTGTTTCATAAATAAATATGTGAATGAGTATTTTTGAAAAGTACATTCCTTTGACCTAATAGAGAATAAAACAAAGAATTTTTGATCTTTCCTAGTTATTTACCCTAATAATGTAGATAAGATAATCAAAATATTATGTGCTCTAAGGATAGGAGAGGCTTAGTGTTTGCATACAAAATTCTTTGAAGAGGGTGTTTGATAATTTAGGCTTTTCAAGACTCCCATGCTTTTCCTTGAACCTGCAATAGGAACACAATTATCCTTTGTAATCTAAATACATGTTGGAGATCTGTAGGTTTCTCATTTGAATGCAGAGAATATTGGATCAGGAGTAAACAGTCTCCATAGACCATCACCTGAATATTTTGAGGGATTGTGATTGCAGATCCAAGTGCCACGTATTGCTGTGCAGTGCCAGCCTGTAGGAGACAGAACTCAGCCAGCAGGCAGTGGAACTCATGCTTTCGTCCAAGTAACAAGTAGCTACGGCTGTGTACTAGAAATTGTCCTTAAATGCAGTAGAAACAAGATTCTGGGTTGTAGATGTGACACAGTCTTGAAGAGGAAATGAAGAAGCTATGCTGTGCACTTCTGTTAAGTACAAGTTGTCACTCCTATGATCTAATGCTTCATTATACAAAGGAAAATAATAAATAAGGAAAACTCCCCATATTTGAAGGGAAACTTCAGCATATTAATGACATGCAGAAGCATGCTAATTTTTGCATGGGTCAGCTTGTGCTAGAAATCAGTTACAGTCTTCTCAGTTTTTTAAAATTAGTAATAGTATGTCCTGAGGAAGAAGCACAATACTGAATGATGTGGGCTTTTATTTGAGCCATCCTTTCAGAGAGGCTGGAGCCTTGGAGCAGCACTTGGAGCAGTAGGTAGAAAACTGAAATGCTGAAGAAGATGATGACAGCAGCTAAATTTATGAGAAGGAGGCATCTCCATGAATGAGAGAAGATATGGAGAAGGAGAGAGCAGAGACTGTGGGACAAGATAGATGAGGTTTGTGTGTTTTTTCCTTTCTGCCTCCCTGTCTGAGCACTGAGTCCTGAACTCTTTTCTGTAGCAGCTGCCAAGGACATGACAGTGCAGAACAGAAACCTGGGTGCTTCTCAGATTTTTTACAATAGGACACTTTAAAATAAAGTGTAAGGAAAGTGGTAGAGAAATGCGCTTTTTTTAGCAGTGCGGCTGGTTCTGAAGCCTGCACCCTGTCTCAATATCTGCATTGTCAGATATGGATATTTCAGGATCAGCAGCTCTTTCTTATTTTAGTTAGACCAACTTCATCCAAAGTTTTGCTAAACCTGTCCTTTTATTTTTCTTTGTTATTTACTCCAGATAGCCTCTATTGCCCTATAAGGGAATATCCTAGAAATAAATGCTCTGTTTTGTGCACAGCCATAGTAAATCTGCTTAGTTGGAATTTGTGACTTCCTTTTCCTCTATACAGAAATGGAAACTGTGCTGCACCTTTTATAATAAGCCATGGCCTTGCACATGCATGCATTTGCAATTTACTATTGCTGACACAATAAAGCTTTTAGCTGGTTAACTGCTCAGGTTCTCCTTACTTTTCAATATCTTTTTCCTTCACCTTATCAAGAAAAGTGTTGTTATCATGAGTAGCAAGAAAAACAATTTCATGCCTGTAGTCTTTCTAATTACAGAATTTCTTTTTCTTCTTCCATTGTTTCTTGGGCTTCAGCCTGTTAAGTCTTCCAGAACAATCCAGAAATAGCATTACTATTTTGAAAATCGTATTTTCTGCCTTCCCAGTTTTTACAGATATGTGATTTGACTAAATATATTTAAAAATTGAGACAAACATCTGTACATTTTCTTCATTGATCTGTCTCTAGAACTTCCAGTAGTCTTTATGTGAGAATGAATGCCCTATTGTTTTTAAAAAGTAAATAAAATACCTTTATGTTCCATCCTCCTTTGTACTCCTTGTTTCTACATGGTGAAGACTTCTTAGCTCAGTAATTTTGTGCATTTTCCTCTCTTATATGTTTATGTGTTCTCAGAGTTTTTATGCAGCCAAAGGTAAGTATCCTGAAGATCTTCATGGATATTCATGAACATTTTCTATTGCTTATGGATTTAAGCAAAACATGAAAGAAATCTTCTTCTACAATAGCACCAAGAGTTTGAATTTTTTGTTTCATCAGGAATCTGTTTTTCTACAGTGTTGTCCTACACATCAGTCAAGACACAGAGACATTATGAATCCAGATGTTGAGTTCCAAGTAGGAACAAAACAACAAAAGGTTTTTATAACAAAGTTATGAGATGTGATAATGAATAAAATCAGTATATGAGCTGCTGTGTTAGTAGTCAAGGTAAGAGTTGGAGAGTTTTACAATAGGACCTTGTGATGGTTCGTGCGCTGGTGTCATGAGGAAATAGTGGCTTACCAGGTCATCAAGGTGATGCTTCTAAGCTTCTCACTAAGAAAGGGTTTAAGTTTCACACATGAGAAAAAAGGGCTGTAAGAACTGTGGAAAAACCCTGCTAGATTCTATGTGAACACTTTAAATAGCAAGACAATTTCTTTCTGAGATTTGTGAAATTCATGATGAAAAGTGGTGGCATTGACAGAGTGGAAAGAATTATATATGAATAAAAGTACGGCCTTAAAGTAATCAGTTAAACCAGATGACACAGCCAGGGCATGGAAAAACAGTTTTCATCACATATGAAACAGCAAATTTAAAGTGAAGTAGAATTTAAGTTACCATGTTACTCAGCTAGTGTCAGGGATAGGATGTGTATAGGGCAGAAGGGAAGCTGAGCAAAGAGGAAAGTGATTTGGAATCAGCTGTAGCTTGAGGAACTGTCATCTCCAGCTGGCTGCATCTTATGGCCAACACAATACCACTCAGGTAAGTGTCCAATGCAAAGGGATGGACAAAGCCCTTCAGGAACACACAAGAACAGTTTTCAAGACCTTAACTCATGGATTCAGAGCCAGCTTACAGAAGTGAAGATCTGAATGAGTTGAAGACCTATAAGGTTACAAGAGTAGGTGTTGAGAAGCTATCAGTGTACCTTTTAAATAAGCAGCATTGTCTGTGGGACCATCTAGCTCCTTCTGTACTTCCCTTGCATCTTTGAAGATGTGAATGGAAAAAGGAACATCTTTTATTTTGGGTGCTGACATATTTCTGAGATGTTCATTTTATGGTTATGTGCAAAGGCCAAGATTTCTCAGATCTTCCTACAATCCTTGTATGACTGCTGAGCCATGAGGATGAACACTACAATTTCAGCATCTTAAGTGCTGGCTCCTAAATTTCAGTGCTGTTGTTTCCTAACCTGTGCCTTATGGTGAGCTTCATATGAAATTCAACTCCTATGTGGACAAAAATAATAGTGTGATACTAGATAAAAGAAAAAGGAAGAATGTCTTTTGGTCTGAAGAGCTCTGCATCACCCACCTAACCTTCTGCCTCCCTGAATGGAAGGATAGGAAAGGTAATTATCTTTATTTTATGTTCATTGAAGTATCAATATGCAACTGTACTAGAGCCATTTCTCCTAAAATAATGCACAATAATTTTAATAACTTAGTCAAGAGACAAAAATAAAAGTTGGCTCACAGAACTGTTCCACAGTTGAGTTGTTTACTGTGATAAACAACAGAAGTCATAGAGGGGCAATCAATTCTGTACTGAATACTTTGGAAAAGCTAGCTAGCATCACTTTCTGCAGTGCTTAGCTTGCTTTTCAAGCACTGACTAGTCTTGAGACTGCTGACTGTTCTATGAGACAAAATCAGTGGTACTGGAGACTTGGTTGCCATAGAAAGAAGAGTAACCTTGTAAGAGATGATAATGAAACATTGGAAAACATTAAAAAAATGTTTAAGCATTGTGAGAAAATTGCTAGAAGCACTAAATGAACACTTATAAATGAAGAGATCTACTTAAAGCTGAATTATGCTGTGGGATTTGAATGGTGCTCATTTTCAGGCTACAGTATTGGAAAGAGACACTTCAGGTACTTGAGTTAGTATTTGCCTTCATGATACCTGAATTTACAGTATGTTGAGTGTCATAACATTCAAAGGCAAATTGTCATCAGAGAGATTAAAAACTGTCATAAATAATCAGTATGCTGCAGGAAAGATCCAGAAATTCAGTCTTCTCTATGAAAAATTAACTGGGAACCATGTAATTATTCTTGTCTCTGGTTGATTGTCAGTTTCCAGTTAGAGAAGAAAAAGTTTTCATGCAAATATATTTTGTTACCTCCCTAACTAGAAAAAACTAACTTTACATAGTCTACTACTACTGTTGTAAGTAATGTGAAATGCTAATTTACTGAGAACTTCTAATAAAAAGAGACAATCTCCTCTGAGACTTCTGGAACGTAGATTAAAAAGAGCAACAGAAGGACAGAATCTAAAAGCTGAAAACAGCTGAAATAAAATGATCACCACTGGTTAATCCTGGGGTAAAAGAGGAGATTGGAAAGTCTAGGATATCATCAGGGAGCTAACACTCTTTTGAGAACCAGGAGCAAGAGGTGGGGATGTTAAGAATGTTGGCAGGACTATGTCTGCATCAGCCCACGTACAGATCCATCACATCCCAACAAACAGAATGGCGTAGGGCTGGGCAGAGTGGTCAGGGATGGCCAAGGGATCTGTGGCCACCACACCTGCACCACTGAGGAGGATTGTCCAGGCACAGCCAGGAAGCCAAGTCAGCAGGTCAAAGATGGCCAGAGTCTGCCTGAACTGTCATGCAGCTCCCAAGCCAGGGAGGCAGAGGTGGTCAGCAAGTCATTGCACAGTTCACTCTTGTTTCTCTCTGGGAAAACACAGTGTTTTCCCAGCAATTCCATTCAAGCTTGCACCATGACAGAGATGACCTTGAATGCAGGCATCTAAACACTTGTGGCAGAGGGGGACAGCATTTGAGACATTGACTTTAGCAGTGCCAGGTCATGAAGCTGTGGTTAGTTTCCCCTCAGTATAAACAACAGTCTTGTGTGAGGTAATGTTAAAGCAGAAGGCTCAAGAAACAAGAGCTGGTATAGTTACAGAAACAAAAACCAGTGGAGAGATATTTAATGAAGATGGTAGTGTTGTTTATCTCCCAATAACTTTGCATGTGCTACAAATGGAACAGAATTTACTCGTAAGTTTAAGGTTCATTACCGTATAAACATCTCTTCTGCTTTCAACTGCTGCTTCCACAATCATAAAACAGTATGGGTACAGTACTAACTCAAGCACCTCATGGATGAAAATCTGAATTGGGCATGGCATGGCACCACAATTCTGTAGAACTCGTCAAATTATGTGGTAAAGAAAATAGAACAGGCAAAACCTTGTTTTTCATTTATTAGCCAGGAAAAAACTCACCCAAAGCCTGCTTATGCAAAACTGACCTTTTTGCGAGAATATGATCCACTCACAGTGGTTTATACCATGGCAGGACTGTGCACTTCATGGCTGCAACTTCTTCTGGTCCAGCAATGGGAGTTCAAGAGCTAAAGGCACTGTGTTCCTAGCACTGCAGGTAAATGCCTTTGTTATCCATGGATTCATTGCCACCAGAATCTCATCTAGATAGTCTCACTCAAACCTAATGTTTACAAATTAATTTTATCCCACCTTGGAAGAGAAAATGTATTAACCCTTGTGCAAATGGGAAGTGCAATTAGAAAAGAGGTGGAATTTTGTTTTCGTGGAGTTATAAAGTGGACTGCCTCTAGTTCATTAGTGTGAATTTGTTTTTAAAGAATGCATTGCTTTCATTATTTATTTTTATTTTAAAATGTTCTTTGAATTATGTAAAATTGCAAAGCTCTTTGGAACCCTTAATCTAAAAGGATGATGCAGGATGATTTCCTGCTGTGACCCATGAACCTACCATAACATAACATAAAAGGTCTTTACAATGATGACTGAATCTCAATGTGAAAAATACTTTGTATTTGAGCTACTCTTACACATTTTAAGTAGGCTGCAAGCAATGTAGCATGCAATACTAGACATCTTTCAGAGTGGAGTGGAAAGCTGTGATCATAATCTAAGTAGTCTTCAAGCACAGCAGAAGCCCAGGCCCAGAAAAGACCTGTTAATTTTCATATGCCTGAAGGTAGTGAGCAGGAAATAAGTTCATCTATGTTGGCATTTATACCTCTATGGTTGTGCATTCACTCCCCACCCCTTTCCAGGCTGTGCATCTGAGAGTGATCTGAGAAATTCTTGTGAGGCCTTGAAAACAGCACCTGGGCTCAGCTCTTTCCAAGCTTATCAGAAACACTGTCTGTTCCCAGGAATTGCTATCAGTCTCTTGTTTTCCTTATGACCAGCCTTGGAAAGTATTCCTCTGGTCTGAATGGCATAACATTCCTGTTCTCACACTTTCAGAGAAAGTGCAGATTCCAACTATGGCTGGGATGAAACGCTAATGTGGCTAAAGCCAGCTCTCTTGCAACCCTATAAACAGTGGTCCAGAGCCCTTTGAGCTCTCCTGGACAGCAGCGGGTCTACAACCAGCACTCTCCGAGTGGGACTCCTTAGAGAACCAGCAAACCCTCAGGTTTGCTATACCTGGAGGATTGCTGAAATGTGACATATCCTGGGCTGATACCGTACTCCTTGAGGCCTGATCCATTGCCTGCTGGGAGATGCAAAAGCATACAAAGTCAGAATTTCATTGACCTCTGAGGGGAATTCTTCACAGGTATCTTGCTTGCACTGCCTATTTCTGTCTGTGCACATGCTCCTGTGCATATGCCACAGCAAATCTGAGAGAAATACTGCTTCCTTAGATGTGTAAGTACCTTGGATATCAAAGTAAGTTAGGCCTGTAAGTAAGGTTAAATTATAGTTATAAGCTTACTTAAATGCTGCTAAGTGTTGTTTTTCTAAATTATTAAACGTAAGTTATAAGCTAAGCTAAGTGTTGCTAAGTGTTCTGTTAAGCTGCTAAGTTTGACATTGAAGTTATAGTTATAATTTAGGTTAAATGCTGTTAAGTGTTATTCCTCTGTTAGATTTTTAAGGTTAACCTAAACATTAAGTTACAAGGGAAGTTGGGTATCAGTTGTTTTTCCTATGTTAAATGGCAAAGCTTAAGGTGTAAGTTAAGTTAAAGTACTGCTAAGTTTGAGTGTTGTTAAGGTTTTAGGCTGTGTTTCTTTTTATCCTTGCCTACACTGTCTTTTGGCACACACACACCCCCACCCCCTAAACACACACGCAGCCTCCCCTAGATAGGTCTTAGTTAATTTCTGTTTTGATTGACTGGATATTGTTGGATTTTGTTGTTACTTGCTTTCCTTTATTGTGCCTTAGCTGTCCTGTAAGCAGTAGAGTCAATCTTGGCAATGAACTTGTTCTTTGTTGCTTAAATATAAAATCTGACTTTTGCTCATAACCTTACAGATTATTTTTAAGCGATCTCAGACACTCTTATTTGCAACAACTTCCAAGCCTAACTCTGGGTGTATGCAGTCAAGTATGGGAAAAGACAAATATTTGGATATGAAGTCACCTCAGTTTTAACATCTTAACATCTGGGAGGTCTATAAGCAATTCTAAACAATTTTTCAGCACTGACTAGAAACTGAACTGGGAAAAGATCAGCACTAATCTCTGGAAATGGGGAATCTCTACCAGACAGTGCAGACCAGGAAGCTGTTTATATAGAGGTGTATGATACGGACCTAAGCCTTGGGTTTGCTTCCCGTTAAATTGATGAAATTCAGCATGGGGTATGCTTTTACCTGTCTTCTAGAGAATTTTGTTCTTAAAAGGCAATAGTAGTTTCTGATAGAAATAACAACAGTACATTATAATTACAAAGGACAAGAGTAGTGAGCATGCCAAAAACCAAGCAGAAACTATATATATATATACATATATATATATATATACATATATATATAGGGATGGAAAAAAGTGCATCTCAGTTGTTTTTTGGTTTTGATTTTTTCCCTTTGTTGTTTTTTCTGGTTTATTTTTAGTCTTTTTTTTAAACTTTTTTTGCTGCTGGGGAAGAAGATTGATTGTGGCAGATTTCAAAGTTAAAGGGTATATCTTCATGGAAAAAGATATATGTGTACCTTACTTGCATGTAGAAATCCTTTCCCTACAAACTTACAGGTGTCTGACTCCTTTTGGCATGTATTTTCACATATATTCTATGCCTGAACAGAAAAGCAGACTCTCAGTGGTTCTGAGGCTCTGCATAATACAGGAAATCTGTAGAAAATTCTGGAAAAATGCACCACTGTTGCCCCCTAGTTTGCTCTCTGCAACTACATTCTGCATGTAGCACTTCAAGAAAAAAGCAAAAACAAAAAAAATTACACAAATAACAACAATATCAAAACAATTAAAAAATTCCTGGCTCGTATTTGTCTCCTTTTTCTAAAAGCATAGGTTGAGGGAGGGAAAAGTCTTTCTTAAAGGCTTGTTTCCTTCAGACTTTTCATGCTATGTTCAACTTTGTTTTATTTGCATGTTGAATAAACTTTATCAGCAGTTTTAATTCTAGATGTTATTTATCTTGCCTTTCTGTGAAAGCTTTGGGACTAATTAAAGTGAAGAAAGGCAATGCTTTAATGTATTAGAGGGATAATATTTGATTTAGTTCTGCAGCCTCTCAACTTTAGATTGCAACAGATTCTCAGAATGAGTTTGAGAAGACTCTGTAACAAACGTGCTCAGCAATATTAAAGAACATGCTAGTTTTCTGGTGGCTGTCTTGGCCTTTGGGGGGACTTTTTTGATGGATCTGATCTTGTGTTTCTGAATTTCTATGAAGCTGAAATTTTCAGTCTTTTAAAATCCTCATGACGACTTAGAAATACGTTCAAGAAGCTAATTTTTTAGCTACAAAGGTTTGAGCCAGGAGCAATGCCAAAGCCAATTGCTCTGTAATCATCGTGATGATTTAAAAACACCTGCAGAGTAACTCTTGCTTGTCAAAGAAAAATTAATAACTAATAGCCAGTTGTAGTCAATACAGCATGTGGAAGAGTTGGTGGCAATGGTGAGGAAAGGCAGTTTTGGCTCATTTTTGCAGCAGTGTGGTGGGCACTTTCTAGAGCAATTTGCAGAGAATGCAGGTCAGTTGGGGCAGAGTATGGTATGAGAGCAGATGAGATGATTTTGTTAAAGGAAAATGGATATGATGGTGTGGGAAGGAATACAGAAGCTATCAAACTAAGGACCGCTTTTAATAGCACTGAGTGGCTTCTGGATAAGGCAAAGTAGTGACTGACCTCAGACTTCACTGCTGCTTGCAGCTGGATTCCTGTCTATATACATCAAATTTTGAAAACAGAATCTTGCCCAAAACATGTGAAAAATTTGAAATATATGATGAAGCCAGATTATAATGTGTACTATTAAACTAGTATAATCCTAACAACTGTTTTCTTGTGGAATGCAAGTGTGAATGGTATGTGGACAACTCACTGTTTATACATAAACTGCTGCATTGTTTGAAAATTTAGTATTGCATGATAAAAAATTTCTGTTCCTGATGGAAATTAGAGTAAAATAGAAGGTTTAATTTGAAAGATGAGAAAGCTCAGAGTAGCTCCATTTGTATGCCAGCAACTTGCAGAAATTTGTGTATTATAAAATATAGTGCCACATTTTTAATAAGCAAAAAACTAAATGCTTGCAATGGAAAATTTTTTGCTGCATAGTTCACATGTTAAAATGATACATGACTACCTGCTTAAGAAAATCCCACCAACTGGCAATGTGATATTGTGTATTTATAAAAGGTTTTTGGAGATTTTTAAAAGAAATAATTCCCAGTTGTTGGGTGAAAGAAGAGGAATGAGGGTTTTCTATTCCTCCTATTCACCAAAAAAAATATTTCTTCATATCATAACAAAAGGGAAAAGAACTTGTGTCGCAGATAACATTTGATTTTCCTCTTGTGCTATATGAAGGTGAACAGCAAAGGAGCAAATGCCTGATCCAAATCAGCAGCACTCGGACAGTGCTCCAGGTTAGGCCAACCCTCCTGCCTAGACAAACCTCAGCTGAAGACATGACAGTCACCAAAAGGGCACTTAATTCAGTGGAATGATTGCAAGCATTTCTCAGTGAGTGTTTTCAGAGATTTCTGACATGTTCTGAAAACGGAACTGAAATTACAATAATTTGATGCCTAGGGGCTGCAGTGCAGCAGAGCAGAAGAAATATGTGAGGAGTACCCCTTCCCTGGAGCAGATATAATTTGTGAATTATACATCCTCCAATATGCCCTGATTTCTGGTTTTGAGCACCCCTGGGATCCCATGCAGATTGCACAGATGATTGGCATACAGTTTTACAGAGTGAGTGAGAAGCAATATATGCTCTTCATGGATTTCCCCACCTGCCACCCCCACTTAAACATGGGCAAATTCTGAAGGAATCCATCAGACTTTCCTGCTTTCTGCCCCTGGCACACTGGCTTAGCCTTGCAAAAACAAATAGGCAGGGAGGACAGAAGAGCAGCTCCTCAGGACGTTCTGGAGTGGGCATCCCTGAAAGAAAGCAGAAAATCAACAGCGGAGGAGCAGAGCATCCACCAGCAACTAGTGCATCCTCCAGAGAAGTTTGTAATGCTAATACTTGATACATCTCTGGTTCAAAAGTTGTCTCATTTTTAAGACAATCTTTGTCAGGGACCAGCTGCTGACAGAGAGGCAGGCAGAGGAAAATAAGTCTGCATGATAGCTCAAGCAATGACCAAGAAGCAAGAGCTTTAATGTATCTCCTGAGCCAAGTGGTGAGGGGTGCTCCAAGAATCATCACACATCTCTTTCTCACAACAAAGTTGTTAACACAGGAATTTCACCCACAGCTGCACTGTGGCAGAGCCAACAATGAACACAGGCAACTAAACCCTGAGAAGCAGCATGGAAGATTGCAGTGTCCTATGCTCACAGGGCCCTGGCCTACAGCATTCAAAAAAAAACAAACACATTGTCTCATTTAATTTTTAAATTTAAATAGCTCCAGGCTCAGGGAACTCTTAATATGTTATTTCATGAATTCTTTTTAATAAACATCTTTCCACGCACTGGACTTTAGATTATGGACCAGGAAAACATACTGCAAATAGCAATGTATCGGGCAGGCTATTAAAGTTGATTTCTTTCAAATGCTCTGTTAGAAGTAAGTAGAATAAACAAGTTATGAAATTACATTCTCAAAAGAACATTACAACTGCAGAAAGTATTAGAAAGGGAAAACTCTTAACCTTGTCTTGGTTGACTGCCTTGATCCCAGTATAACATGCCACCAGTGGAGACCTGTGACTCCCTGTCCCCTTTCCTGTTGAGTCTGCTCTCCAGTTTCAAAAATGAATGTGGCAGCCACACAGTCTTCCTCTGAAACCTTCACTTTCATGCCTCCTGCTGGTACTACTTATTCTAGCAAAGCAAACAACAGAAAGGGATGAAACAGAGCAGCTGCACTAATGGGGGTGGAGGCCTTATGGGTGTATGTGAAAGAGGAAACACTTTCCCTTGGACCTAATGCTTCTTCTAGCATATTAACTCAGTTTGGTACCATGTGAGTTTGAGATACCCACATCAGCATAAAAATACAATATTGTGAGAACTGAGTGTGAAATGCTGTGAATTGTTCAGACGAGACATCTTGTAAATGGAGAAAACACCTCTTAAGTTATACTAAAATGATCTTCACAGCTCCCAAGGGTGAACTCCCATCTTCCAGTTTCCTCTCTCCTCCCCTCCTTTTTTGACCTATGCAGTACCAAAATGACTGAGAAGGTAGAAAAGTCAGGGTTTAGAAGCATACTACACTGACTGCTCTGGGTTTAGAAGCATACTACACTGACTGCTCTGAGTTTGTAGGCATGATTTGACTTGAACTGGTCAAGAAAACTTATTCCTCTTTTCCTTTACAAATGTGCTACCTATTATTACTTGATTGTGATTTTTTAGCTTTGGGTTCTGTGGTGAAACAAGTCAGGGTTCTGAGAGACTTGTCTAAGTGATATCTTCCCATAAATCCACCCAGGAGCAGATGCAGCTCTCATGCTGGTGAGTCAGCCCTTGTCCTTTTATGTCATGTGACAAATGACAGGTGTGAGACTGCCAGCATGGCTGCAGACAGCAGGACAACCTCTTCTCTGAGGAGTTCTGTGGGTCCAGTTGGGTGCTCTCCTTCTGGCTAGAGCGACAGAAAGGCATGGGAGCTTATGAGAGATGCAGGGAGGGAGCTAAGCACCCTCAAAGTGTTTCTGTGCTCTCCACTCCAATTGTGAGCTGCAGTTTTGAGTTACAAGCTGGAAAAGGGTAGAGGAAGGATTAACGCTGGAGTCATGGAAGCTGTGCAGACCTACAGCAGTCTGTTCATATTCCTTTTAAGTGCCATCCTCTTGAACACACCAACTTTGGATTAGGCCCCAAACCGCTAATGTGCCCTACCCAAACACAGCTAAACTCACTTTTACAAATACAGCAAAATTTGTGCAGCCATTTTATGCTTATATGATATTTTTTGCTGTGCAAAAATTTTTTGAGCTCTAGATGGGCTTTATATTCTCTGTTTTTTAAAAAAATAGGCTATGCAGCTCCACTGGCTCTGTATGTGCCATTAGTTACAGAAAAGAGAAGCCATGTCAGATGAGCCAGCTACTGTTCAGAGTGCAACAGCTGCTCTTGGGTGGCTCTTCCAGAGATCTGGGTGCATTGTGTCTCTGCAGATGTCTCAGTAAGGAGTTCTGACCTTCTTTCCTCATTCCTCCAGCTTAGATTTTGAACACTTTTTTATAAAAGTGAATTTCTTGCCAGTACTACAAAGCCAGTATTATGGTCTGTGAGTGAAAAAGTTCCTATTTGTATTAACCACATATCTGAAAATTTCTGAAAAGTAGATGTGCTCTGATTCTGTGTGAATCTTTTGTGAGAGCATACAGAAAAAAAATACTCAGAATTTGGCAATCCTTTTGTGATGATTATAGTTGTCTGTTTTCAACTAACTGGGGAAAAGCAACATTTAGGGAACTTCTTGACTCTGTTCCCTGTAGCAATGGGAATGGAATACAAGGTGGTTTAACTTGCATTGTAACCAATCCTGGATTTTTAAAAATAGATCAAGTATTGTCTCCCTGATAGTTACTGTGTTGGCTGCTTCAGTCCCTTACCAGTGAGAGGGATGCTATCAGTGCTTGAAAGTCTGGTGGGTTAGGAAGAAACCAAGAGATAAATGAGGTCTCTGACCCAGAAAACTTTACAAATTCCTCTGACCCTTGTATCAAGAGAATCCATTCTTGAGCCTGGAAAAAGCTCTCTGCTAGGAGCTGGCAGTTTAAAAACCCTGAAGCTGAACTCCTCAGACACAGCTGCTCATTACAGGCTATTTTGTTTCACTGTCTTGCCTCCAGTACAGTTCAAGTTTCATGGTGATTTCAACAAGCCCTTACAAACAGCTGCTGCATTTTAACAGAAGACTCCTGCTTTCTTATGCTGCTGAGCTTTCCCTCAGAGCAATTGACAGAATAGCTAATTAAAAAAAAAACCACAATGTGGTGTTTCATAATTTGATTTTCAGAATATGATTCTGGGACCAGTCTGAAATAACTGAACTTCCTCTTATGACACTGGGATTGACAGTATTTTTAGCAACCTAATTTAAGTTTTCCCTTCCCCAAATGGATATGCTGTTAATACTAAGTTTAAATAAGTACTTGGATCTCCCACCAGGCTCAGTTTTCTGGTCTAGAAGACTGATGTAAGTGGTTTTCAGACAGCTGGCAGAAGACAACTTTGTGCTTTCAATAATAAGTTTGCTCATGTTCAACTGCTCTGGAATTTCAGTCTATTGGCAGAAATTAAAGTGCACTGTAGGACTACAGATTTGTGAAGTTAAAAGCTATTTTTAGGTGCTTGTGGCTGTGCAGTGAGTAGCAGGGAAAGTTTTTGCAACTTAAGATTATGAACATGTCCTCGCTACTCATGTTCCCCTTCCCTAAACTTCATTAAAAATGAGTTAAACTTCCTTGGTATAGGTATTTCCACATTCCATGTTTCTATTCTCAAGTCTTTCATTGTAACCAATATAAAACTTGCCTGTAGGTAAAAGAAAAGATAAAAAAAATACTTGGTCAACAGGATTTCCTGTCATAGATTGAAGGCAGTTCAGAAGATGGTCACAGTATCAGCATCTGCATTTTCTTAATGAGCATCTTCATCTCCCTTTTCTTTCCAACAACCCTTTCCCTTCCAGCTGTGACCATAGTTTCAGAAAAATAAGTTGTGTTGACATTTGATGACCACAATCATAAAACAGGAGATTTTCAGGGACTCTTCAGAAACCTATAAAAGACTTTTTAGATGGCAAAACAAAATAATTCCAGATTGTTCAGTATTTTGTGTGCTAAAAGACAGAATTTTATTACAAAAATGAAATCTTTTCAACTCCTCAGTTTTCTGACTGCAAGCAGCAGCAGTCAGGCTGTTTTATTGTATTTTCTTGAGTGCTTTCACATTCACAAAGGAGAGTGAAATGGCTGCTATCAATGGTTTAATGGTAGCCAGCAAAATCTTGATACTCTAGAAAATTTCCACTAAGTGCCCAGCCAGATGGTCCTTAATTCTACTTCTATGGCTACTAATTCTAATTAGTAGTTCTTGTCCCTCATTCTACTTCTGTGGCTTTTGAGGGAAAGGATGCTGAAAGCTGTAGCCAAAACAAAACATTCAGGTTTTGTTTAAGCTTCATGACATGGCCAGAGGTAAAGTATCAAGATATATTACTCACTACTGAGATCTATTATTCAGTTGGTTTCTTTGTTGTTGATGTGATGATTACAGCTTACATCAGTACAAGGCAGCTCACCCATGTGGAAGCCATGCTCATTAGGTAACCCCAGCAGCAGAATCTGTATTGCTCAGCAGGGGTATCTACTGAAATCCCACATCTGTGGAGAACTGCTGTGTCTTCCTGTGAAGATGCAGATCATGCCAGCAACACTGCTATCATCCAAGACAACATAATCCAGTCACATACTTCATTTGTCACTCCCACACACCCAGCTGTTGTTGGGTACATGTCTGTAAGCAGCACACAGTATTCCTGCAGACTGCTGAACATTGTCTTTATGACAGCAATAAATCCAAACCAAAGCCCTTAGTTGCACCAGCCTCTGATCAGGTCTGTAAAGCAGCAAGATAGAACTGTGTAGGGCTGAGAGTATATTTCTGCTTTGTGCTAAAAAAGTGTAGACTCAGTGTGTGTTTCCTACTCTAGTTGTCTGCTGTGAAACTGTGGAAGGCTTAACCCTTCACAAGGATCCTCCACTAGTTAGTGCTACTGGGAAAAAAGAAAAAAAAAAGTCTAGTTTATGCCAGAAGACAGTTCCCAAAGGAATTAACTGCCAATCAGGAATTAATTTTTATTCCAGTGTAATCATGGCCAGAAATATCATTGCTCAAAAAAGTTTTGACTAAGGTAGTTATTTGCTGAGGAAGATAGAATAACATTCAGTAATAAGTAAATATTTTAAAATATGTGATCTTTGCACCTGCCTAAGAAATATATTTCTGACCCATACTTTTTGAGGTGCAATTTCGGAATTGCAATGCTAAGATAAACCTCCTTTGGTTTTGCTCTCCTCCTTTTCCCTGCCTCCTCCTTCTCCAAGATCTCATGTCTGAAAGCACTTTGTTACCTTTTTCTTCATTATCTCATATAGGAAGCACAGAGAAAAAGGAAGACCTCCTTAAAGATTTTGGTCCCTATCTCTTCTGAAGCAAAGAGTTTAGGAACTAAAAATACACTGCTTTTCATTCTAAATGGGATTCACTTAAATTTAAAAGAAGTTTTTGGTTGAATTCACACAATTTTGAAAGAAATACGTCTGGCGTACCATATTCTATACTGGTGTCAGATGGTAAAGAGCACAGATGGTAAAGAGTCTAATTTAGAGATATGTGATCCCCAATATACAAAGGGGTAGGAGGCCACAAGAGAAACAAGCACAGTTGCTCCATGTTTTGTTCGCCATCACTGCATCTTCACATTAATTCTTGGTTGTAGTCAGCCTTGCATCTTGCTCTCCAGCTGCCAAAGTAATGCTTCATATGAGAAGTAGATGGCTGCTCTATACAAGGGAGACTGCAGTTAATATATATTTTGCAATATGATATTTGACTTTGCTTTGCAATAGGATACTTAACATTCCTACTTAGTATGTGGTATATATTTTCCTTTTAGCATTAACTTATTTCAAAAAACTCCAATTCTGCTACACAGTGGATTTGATGATACCATCTTGGCTTTCAATCACATTTGAGAGAAACTCCATTTCAGTGTCAGAGAATACAATAATTAAGGCACAACTATTTGTTTTCATGTCTAATTTCACCTTATCACTAAGGTCTGTTTTTTTCGTTTTGTTTTCTGTTACTGTTCACTCAGGTGTTTACCTCCAAGATTCACTGAAGTGACTGGAAGGATAGCTGATCTTTCCTCTTCCTGCAACTAATTCTGATAGCAGACAAAAGAAAGCTCCCATGTAAGTGCATGTAAGAGGACGTCTGTCTTCTTTATGAGTTGTAGTACTAAGCAACCCTGCCTCTTGCAGTGCTGGATGTCCTGGATTTGCTGTGGAGAAAAAAAATATAACAAAACACCATCCACCCTATCCCTTCCTATTTTCTTTACTAAATCTCTATGAAATGAGATGCATACAGTGCCTCAAGTAAAATGTAACATATGTAAGAGAATGGGGACTCAGCATCTGCAAAAACAGTAGCAGATGATGCAAATACAGTTCAATTTTAGTTTTTTGGAGGGTGCAGTCAATTATGTTGAGGTTGAAGCAGATCAGATTGGACAATGGTATTTTTGTTTACACCACAGGCAGCATTTTCACTTATTCACAGAACACACATAATAATTAGTTTAAACAGACAGTATGTTCAGAATTCAGTGGGAGTGTGCTGTTGTTTAGGGAAGCAAAGTACTTTACAAATATTACAATATGTAAAGTGTCAGGAAATTTGATAGAAGCTGATGCATTCTCCAAGCTCTAAAATTAAGCTGGCTATTTAAGTACTGGTGTATGGATTTAGGAGCTATATCTGGAGTCTTTTAAGGCCAGCATAAAGAAGTCAATATTTCTCCACAAACTTACACCCAATATGTGACCATGTAACTGTGTACAAAAGCTAATACTAAATCTTGCTAACAGTATTAAAGTTTTGAAGGTTATTTACTGTGTTTAGAAAAATCAGAGTGTACTTTATACTCACCAAGAATTTGGTTTAGGTATTGGCATTTCTCTACAATTATTTTTCACACAGCATCATCCAATAATTTTTTTTTTTTTCAATCAATGGCAAGTAAAAGCTGGACTGGTGTTCAGATTTAATGAACTGGGCTCTTCAGTAAAAGCTATTGTGGACAGAAGGTCCTAAAGAGGAAACTTGTTAGCTGATGTGCCAAAGTAATATTGACAATACTTTTATTTCCAGTGAAGAAATAATGCTAACTGGTTTTTGGGAGGAAAATTTTGGTCTGTTTTAGTTCTTGCATGTATGAATGTAATGTGCATCCTGTGGATTGGAGTAACACATGATTAATCACTACAGAACTGTGGAGTTACTCTGCAAAATAGTAAGTCACAGTCACGACTGCCAAGGTGTGTACAAAAGGTTGAGAATTAGTAGCAATACCTGTACAGTTTTTTTTCTAGTTACATGTGTGCAATAAAATATCTGAATATATAGTTACTGAATACATGTTTATTGAATATAAGTATCTAGGAGGGTATGGTGTGGGCTTTCTTCTCCTATGAAAGCACAAATCTGGGATAGGGTGGAGATGAGGGACAAAGAAAGGAAAATCTTTGACTTTGTTGTTGTCAGGCTAAAGACAACTGCACAATTTAAATCCCTTTCATTACCTAGCCTCCATGTCTTACATGATTCTGTGATCTTTAGGTAGGGTGGGTTGAGGTGTCCTACCATAATAGTGAACATACACACACTGAAAAACAGAATGGATAGCTAGTATCACATTACATGGAGAAGAAATCAAAGCATCAGTGGTAAATGTGGGCTGAGAGCAGAAAGTAGGCTTTCTTATGTATACATGAGCAAATGTTGGTTTGTTTTTGTATTTATGTGGCTAGGTAACTCTGGCGTGAAAAGCTGTGTTATAAAGTAGTCAGGGTCTGATGTATTCCAGATATTGTGGACTCCAGCTCTCAAGGAACTGACAGCACTTTCTAAGTAGTACTGCAGTTAATGCATGAAGCATATGTTAGAAATCTATAGGCAAAAATTTTCCTTTGTTTTACTCCTACACCTTACACCCACCAGCTGCCTCTGAAAGGCGGGCATGTGCATCTTTGCCACAGGTCAGCCAGGAGATTTAATTAGCAAACATCTGTGTGTGGAAGGAGCCTTGTGGAGACCTCCATCTGAGGATTCTTTGCAATTGTAGGGGAACCAATTTTGTTACTCAGGCAGGGATTCACAGTTAGTCCTGTGCTACCAATTACCGCAACAACAAACTAGCTAGTTGCTTCTGGTATAGCTTGCTGCCAATCTCTACCAAAGCACTTATATACTGTGTGCACTATATAAAGTGCTTTGACCTGGGTTCCTAAAGCAGGGAGGCATGCAAGGTTATAAAATTAATCAGTCCCATCTTCCTTCTTAAAAGTGTTGCTTAATTTCAGAAAAAAACCCTAATATTTTAGTAGAGAAGTAAAACCAAACATTTTAACAAAACTTCTAGGATCTTAGCAGCTGGAGAAAGAGAGGATCCATTACTATACTGCTTATGTCGTAAAGAGCTGTTGCAATGGCAACACCCTTGCAAGAGCTAGATCCTCAGACAGTTTTTGGCAACCAAGTTTGTAGTTCCTCCACTCAAGGAAATGCTTATCTGTCAGTATTTGTGAATTATGTGGCGGGTGTTAAGTAATGTGTTTGGAGAAAGGTGGAGGGGTTTGAGTTTGGGGTTTTGTTGTCAGTTTTTTAATTGGCTTTGTAGAGGGTTTGGGGTTGGGATTTTTAAAATCTTTTTATTTTTATTTTCTTTTTTTGTTTTTATTTTCCTTTAAATAGATAGTGGGATCATCCTAACTGTTTTGGAATATTACACCAACTTTCTTGCAACAGGAGGCACATTTTAGTCTTCTAGACCACTTTGTAACAGCTCTGAAGCTTGGTAAAGTTACCAGCTGTGCAGATCCACCTATGCATAAGCCAAAAGGGTGCTGAAGTTTAGAAGCATCCATGAGAGCTCCCATTTGATGAAGCTGACATTCAGCATCTATTTATCTGCAAGTCCCAGCTGCGGCCAGAAACCCTCCTCTTTTTTGTCTCACAGCTATACTAAAACTTTCAAGTATTTGTAAGGAAAATCCAGACATCACAAAAGGATTTCCCAATATTATTCTTGCCTAACTGGTAACATACTTTTAATCAACATGGGCTCCTCTCTTTCCTTTTTCAGTTTCATCTGTTGCTACAAGCATTTTTGTATTTGTGTCTGTGGAATTTTCCAGGGAAGTTTGCCTCTTGTTTGGTCTCTGGCTGTCTTCTCTCAGGGGGAAGTAACTGTGCAAGATTGTAAGGACTGAAGTTCTTGGGTGAGAGTTCTAAAGCAAATAGGGAAATTGCAGAAACTCTCAGAAATTTAGGAATAGAAGAAAAATAGCAAAGATTAATTATTCAGGTAAATTCATTTTAGAAATATATTTTCTTTCATCTTAAATCTTGCAAACAAATTGTATACAGTATTAGCTTTTTATTTAGCTTCCTTGGTGTCAGATAGAGAACAGCCTTCAAATTCTTATGGTATTTGGTATCCATTCAGGTCAGTTGCTGTGGCCAAGGAAGTTACAGTGGATGTACAGAGAGACCTCAGACCTTGAAACCAACATAATACGGAAAGTGAAAGGAAAACTACATAAAGAGGAGCATAGAAATCCAAAGTCTTAATAAAAGTTTTCAGATTTTTTGCACTATAACTTGATAGAGTTGAAGGGATTACTTTGGACAAAAGATATCTTGGGCCAAAGGCACTATCTCAATATAGTGCAAAAATTGTACTAATAAAATTAATACACTGACATATCAACCTTTTTTAAGAAAAAAACCCCAACCCAACCCCCCAGAAAAACCTCCAGAAAAGAGTTGTGCACTTCCTTGTTTATCCTGTGTGACCCTCGCTGCCAAGGTTAGGTGTCAAAGATTTGCAGGCAGTGTATCTGAAAGGTTATGCCTTTTTGAAATATGACACGCAGATTCCACATGCTTAGCAGAAAGCTGCCGAGAGATTGCTGGTAGAAATACTGGTAGAGCAGCAGGTGGCCTATGGGCTTAGGGGTCCAGTCTAGATTGAAACCTTGAAATTCCATGATAGTTTCATGTGGCAAAGTTGGTGGATGAGTTTCCTCCATACTTTTAAACTTGTATAGACTGAAATGCATTTGAAAGAGAGTAGGAATTGTCTCACTGTGTTCAGTGACACCCTAAACACAAGACAACCCCAATCTCTTCTAACCAGAATAAACTTATTTTGCCTTATTGTCATTACAGATCATCCACAATACTAGTAATAAAGAAAACAGAGAAGAGTGTATTGCATCTGATGTTCACACCTATTGATTGCAAGAGCGTGTCGCTTTATTATGTTGCTTTCTGTTTAGTTCTCTGGTAGATGTCACATCACCAGATGTCAGTTTGAAGCAGAGAGAGCAAGATAACTGCAAAGACGAACATATATGTGCAAACACAGCAGAATCAAATCTCAAACAGAATCCAGAGAAGTTTTCTTCTGTTAATGAAGTGAAGAAAAAGAACTAATAATGTATAAATACCTTACATTAAGTAAAGCAAAAATACCTTTTTTGAAAAAAGTAGGTTGTACTTAACTATCAGAAAGCAAAAGTACAGAACTTGATAGGGCAACTGGTGAAACTGCCGCTCTTGAATTCTGGCTCCTTATGGGATTAGTGTCCAAAGTGCAGAATCATCCCAGTATTTCTGGGAAAAAAAATTTTGTTCATTCTTTCTATTATAGAAGAACTTTCAAAGTAATTATCTTTTACCTTCACCTTTTTAAAATGCTGTAGGCTTTTTTTTTTTTAACACCTCTTCCTTTCCCACAAAACCAGATTGGGGAAAGAGCGAGCCCAGGACTAACTTCACATGAGGAATTTAACAATGGCATTAGTTCTCAACCTGTTTCTGGCACGTAACAGTGTATCACTGACCTGGTCTCTATCTGGTTTGCTTTCAAATCCCACCAGAAACAGCTTTGTGGGTTTTTTTGTAATGTTACGCTTGTACAGAGTTGCCTGATTGCATAAGTTCAGACTGTCTTACTCACAGAGGAAGCAGCTAAGCACCAAGCTGCCCAGGGTTCTTCCCAGACAGTAAGACCAGAAAGATGCTGTAGGAAAGTATGTACTTAGTACTTTCTACAGGGATCTGAGCCCAGTTTTCCTGCTTTCTGAGGGAGAGCATCCTGCCACTGAAAGAATGAAGTTGATGAATGGGTAGCTATTACAGCATGTACCTGGAAAGGAGCAGGAGAAGAAATCTGCTTGCTGGTGCTTGCTCTAAGTAACTTTGTATTTCATTCCTCCGAGGACACAGAGAAAATTAGGCAGCTAAAACTTGCAGAAATGAAAAGTATTTTTTTCGTTCGAATGTCATTGCTACCCTGCTTTGGGGTTAATTCAAATGTTCCTCCCCTTTCACCTGCCTGAAAAAAAAGAAGATGTCTATAAACAGGTGTGGGTGATGTACATCCATCCCTGCTGGGTTAGAAATCAAATCTCAGTGAAAAGAGTGGTATTTCCTAGAAATTACTTTGGATAAATATCATTGTTCTCAGAGCCTTCCATACCATATGAGAGTTATCTAGCAGATATGCCAGGGCTTACAACATAAACATTTTTTTGCTATCAAGGTTTTCTGACAGTCATCTTGGAAGTTATTTGCAACAACAATACACATGCAGCTTCAGGGAAGCTTCTGGCTCTATTTGAGTGAATTTAACAGAGTAATGGGAAAATGTTTCTTCATTCACAAAATCAAATCACCACACTATTTGCTGGACTCATTTGTGCAGCTGCTTTGCACATAGCCTTGTTGCTCAGCCTTTTGCAATTGTCATGCATTCAGCTGAACTGAGTCAGAACTGTTCAAGCAACTGTGGAACTGGAGAAGTGGGAGGTGAGCTACTCTGCAGCTCCTTACAGGGCAAATTGCATGAGTCTTAGGAGGTAGAACTTCATACACTGAATCATGCATTCAGATGCCACCAGCGAGTCTCTGGCCATTTCATATGCACATAAGAAATACTTTCTCCAATGATTTTTTTTGTGTGTGTGTGTATAGTCCTTTTTGAATATTGCATACTACAGCTGCAGATCCTTGAGCAGAAAGCTGATGGGGAAGTAGAGGTTCACATGAGTGAAATGAGGGCAACAAAGATATGTCCAGGTGCTGCTACCAGACACCAGACTCTGTTGCACTGTCTGCAGATATGGCCTGTTTCCTCTCCATGGCACATGTGGACACAGCCTTCAAGGGACAACTCATATGTATCCATAGAGAGGCTGAGGATCAAACCCTCTCTGTCCTATTTTTACCTCTCTGAAATTCATTGCAAAAATTATTTGAAAAGCCTACCTGTTTTTTGCCCATCTCTCTTCTGTTTCCCTTCAACTGAAAAGAGTATCTGCAATTCTGGAAATGCACATATTCATGCTGCTGTATTACAGTAATTGCTTTAAACTGAAAATAAGTACAGCTGAATTACTAAATGCATTTTATAGGCTTGAGAAAACAGAGTAGAAAGGCAAGAAATATAACCCTGAATATATAAGTTCTGGAAAAGCAATCTATTTCTTACGCTCAATTTTTGTGTTCATTTTTATGCACTTGATAACTGAAAACAGTATGACCTATATTCCTACCACTGTGCTTTCAATAACTGAACAGCTTCCTCCACATATAGACGCAACTAAATAGTCTGAAAGGACAGAAATTCTTCCGACAGTTCTTCCATTATTTTCCAAAGTAGCTTGGGAAATCATGGGAAAGCTTCCTCTCTGCAGACCTGACTGAGGGTGGTGTCCTGAGCTCTGGAAGGTGTTACAGTACGGCTGACTAGGAGAATTCAATAGGCACAGATGTTTTCTGTCATGTTTGTGGAACTGGTTGAGCAGCCTCAAATCAGTGCAAGGGTACTGAGCCCTGCAGCAAGAAGTGCTTTCAAACATGTTGAAACCACCAGAATTGTGATGTGTTTGATCCACCATTATTAGCCACAGTGACTGAAAGCTCTGTTTCAAAGAAAGCCAGTGAATCTAGGTGGTTTGCTAGCACATTTCAGCCTTGAGACTGTTTTCTGAACTTGTGTGCTTAGAAGTCTATCTATAAGTATTTTGTCTCACCATCACACAGACTGAACCACAGCCAACACAAACTGGGCTAATTGACATCTTTTCTTGTGCCATTTTTTCCCTATTTATTTTTTAAAGTAGATTTAATGTTTTACCACCTAGCAGACAAGTTCCTAAATCTTACTGCCAAGCCAGAATACTTTCCTAATGTCTATTCCCCTTGAATCCTGATAACTGCTGCTGGTAGAGTGTTGTTGGTTTCTATCTTGAAAGCAGGCCATTGTCTGGAAGAGTCCTGCTGAGTGGCACAGTGTTGTCCTTGCCCACAGTGGAGAAGCAGACCCTGTGCTTCCTTCACAGCAGTAGCACAGCCTGTCACAATGAGTGACATCTTATCACGTTTCAAATGTGATAAGAAAAGCATTTTTCAGTCTATAAGAACATTTAAGAAATAGAAGAATGCAGTGATACAGTAGTGTGGGAGGAAGAACAGAAGCTACATGCTGCTGTCCCACTGAGGGGCCATGGCTACCTTCAGGCTGGGTGTTGCTATCTGCTCTCTCCAGTAACAGGCACTGGGCCAGCTCCTTTCAGATCAGTCCTGACAGGTGCATACCAAGGATGCTGAAAGAGGCAACCACAGCTCCCAGTGCCCAGAGCTGCTGCAGGAATAAGCACAGAGAAAAGTGTTGATGGTATGCTGGAACAGAGGGAGTTGCATGCACCCTTGAGAGGCCTCTGACCCAAAGTGCACTCATTTGTGCTGCTGTGTTTGCAAAAAAACCAAACAAAAAAACAAAACCAAAACCAAAACAAAACAAAACAAAAAAACCAAACAAAAATTGGAGCCCTGATTGTTAGTATTATATTACCTAGGCTGGCATAGTATTTGAAACTGCAGGTTAAGTTAAAGAATGGTTCCAAGATCAATTTCTTGTTCACCTACATGCATGTCAGGTTCATGCCATTATCACTAGAGAGTTCTAACTCCTCCATCAGGAAAACTGATCTGCCATATTTCATTTTGTGCAGATTTGTGGTACCGATCACAAATACAGTTATGTTTTTTAAGTTCCAAACTGTTCCTGCGATATATTTTTTGTTTGATTTTTGCTTGAGACCACTTGAAATCTCGTCTTTTGCTATTTATATTAGCCTGTGGAGGCTAGGAGCCTGTCTTTTGAGACAATAATCCAGTACAATCTCTTTCAGGTCTTCTCCACATTTCTATTAGAGTTTGGAGTCCTTTGTTAAAAAAAATAAAATCTTGCTTTATTTCTGTGTGATGATCATTTCTGTGTGGTGATCTCACATTTTGAGAACTCCATTTAAGGTGATAAGCTAGTATTAAGCACATATAGTGTGTCCTTGTAATTCATTGTCAAGGAAATAGAATTGCACAGTCTCTTACATTTAATTTATCCCCATGAATTTTGTATCTGAAGAGAGGCTTCACTTAACCTCTTCTAAGCTATGAAGCCTGTAGCTGGTCAATTTGTCTACTCGAATGTTTTAACTCTGTTATTATTCCTGGTGCTATATGATGTTTGGTCACTTGTGTGGACTGGAGATGCTTTTTTTTGTTCAGAGAACTGCTCTAATCCACATATGCATCTCCTCTTTAGACTTAAGGTACTTTGAAATTCAGGTTAGAAAGGGAACAGTAGGTCAGAACAGGCATAGTCTTAAAGTAGAACCTTTTAATCTAGCTAAAATCTTGTAGCTTGCTTCATGCATAATTAAAAACAGTATAGATTCTCCTAAATATTTGAAGATACTAATGGGCTTAAGTGAATCTGAATGAAAGGGAAGTCAGCACAAAGCTTCAGTTCTCCATCTAATTTTGTTAGTTGCCATGCTAGTTAAGATTATGGCTTATGTTTCTTCTTTCAGTGACACTGTGTTGCATATCCTTCAATGTGCAGAAAAGCTTTGCAATCCTATGCAGAGGAATCTTCTTCATATGAAGGCCTGAAAAATATTTATCTAATAGAGCTACAGCTATCACTGTAACAAAGTCTAATATATGGCAGTATGGTGATGCTAATTCTGGTAACTGCCTCCATTTCAGCATGTCTACATACCCTAGTCCAGACCACACCACACCTGCTCCATCCATGTGCTGTACTGTCCAGCTGCAAACAATTCTTGGCAGGGAATCAAGTGTCTGCCTTGGGCTTGATGCTGTGCTAAGCCATAAGTCTTGAGCACAGTTGCATAAATTAACACAATCCTCCTCTCCTGTTTATTATGATCATCTTGCGCACCAGGCTGCTCTTGAGAGACAGAATTTATTTGCTCAGTGCTGTGCTAATTCTCTCAGTAGTGAGAGAAACCTGTTCTTTCTAGAGTGAATAAAACCCTGTGGTTTCTGGACAAAGCTGATGTGCAGTGAGGCACTCAGGAAGCTCAGAGCCAAACCTATGCACACCTGACTGCAAAGCATCTTTTAAGCATCTCTTTTTCTTTATTCTCTCAGTCATAGAGAAAGATAAGACCTTATAGATACCCCTTAAAAGGTTCAGAATAAAAAGGATAATATAATTTAGGTTTCTCTGAGTTTGTGCCAACAGATATAGGACCACATTCATAATCTCTAATTGGCAGATGTAGGTTGATCTTACTATGCACATATAAGGTTCTGTGTACAAAAACTTCCACTCATATAAATGGTTGGCTTTGAGTGTATGTAAACTCCACCTCAGGACTGTTCAGATATGGCAGTGCTCTTCCCAGGGTAGGGCTGACTTTGACCTGGGGAGCCAGGAGGCTAAAATTTGTGTCCATTTCTACCTGAGCATTTAGATATGCTGATGCAGAGGTGGAATTCTGAAAATGACACACATGAGTGTTAGCCCTTTCCTACTTTCCCCTCTATTTCATTGCTTGTCACCACTTCATAATTATTTTGGGTGTAGACTAAAAGGGCAAAAAGACTTTAAGGACTTTGATTTAAAAAAAGAACTAATACAAACAAAAAGTTTGGCAGATGAAGAGAACACAATTACTAATCAGAAAAACTTCCGTGGATAAAACAGTAAGAATTTTTCATAATTTATGGTTAGGGGAAAAGAGGTTTCAAACAATTTTAATTTTTAGTATTGATAAGTGTTACAGATTTTATTCTGAATTTTAGACACATTGAACACCTTTTATTCTTTTATGCTTAGATATGCTCTTTATGTGTGGCATATCAATTTGAATGTTTACATATGATCTGACATGGAAAGAGTCTTACAATTTGTAAAACAGTATGATTATCACTTATCTTTGCTCTAATGATGACAGTAATTCCAACTCAGTCTGGGGAGCCATAGTTTTGAAATAGCTCACAAGGTATGGACCTCCAGAAGGCATTTAGAGCTCCTAAGCTGGATGTCAAACTTTTAGATAGTAAATCTCTTTCCATATAAGATACATCCTTATGGAGCAGCAGGAGGTAAAGTAAAGCTGAGTTGCACAAGTCTGCATGGAAAGATCTGCAGGCTTAAAATACATAATGATTTACAGAATCAAGGATTGCAGAGCATTTGCAAGCATAAAACACATGAATGTATTATTCTGATTCTGTAAAAATCTTAAATGTAAGTAAAAAGTATTATTTAAATGAATGCAGTTAATTTTAAGATTAGGGAACAGGTCTATTTGTGATTTTACATTTCAGTCCTTCCGAGCAAAGATACTTTCTTTAAAAAAGCAGACTAGCAACAAGACTCCCAAGAAACTGATAAATGGAATCAGTGTCTGAAATGTAGTGAAAAGGAGAAGTTTAATAGCAACTGAAAGCAGAATTTTCCTACTGGTGAAAGACGAGGTGTATGAAGCTTTACAATTGTAATATGGTAAATATGCCATATGCTTTGAGAAAGACTCCTTGTCATTTGTAAACAATCTTTCAAAGAGAAGTCTACATTTAAATATACAGTTTCCATGATCTGTCACAATGATATGTTTTTCTTTTGGTGATCATATATGTTGACAATGATAGAACTAAAGATTTGGAAATAAAAAGTCAGTAATGGAATTTGTGGTACTACAAAAGTCAGACAAGGGAAGACTAAAAGGAATTAAGTGTCAGGAGTAAGAAAATCAAACCAAGAGTGCTTTGTGCTCTCCTGAATACAAGTTTATATTTGTCCTTTCATGTAGTATATCCCCATGCAGCACCTTAGTGCTGAAAACAGGTATTACAAGAAAAAAGTCTTATGTGCTGAAAATGCAGATAAAATATCTGCAGTGAGCTTGAACATAAATTAAGATGTAGAACTGGAGTATTCCATGGTGACATAATTTGTTTTTTGCATTAAAAAGAAAGAAAGGAATACAAAATAATTTGGCAGGTTGTTACAGAATACTACTGATGGAAATAATCCTGATGCATCTCACCATAGCTTAAAGCTGTGGCAATAATATTAAGTTCAGGCTTCTGAGTCCTAGTGAGTAAAAGAAATGGAGAGGTCAAAGATGACAGCTGCTCTTTCACAACAGAAATAGCCAGCTCAATACTTATAGCTGGTTCTTAATTCAAATTGACAGATTGACAAGAACTTTCAAAGTGTAGCTACCGCTCTTAAAAAACCCAGTTGTGTAAAAAATGGGTGTTATACATAACGTTAAAAAGATGTAAACAATGAAAGAGCTAGTTCAAGATGACAGGAGAAAAAGGAATGTATTCAAGCTACAGAAAGTGTATTTCACATTCAATGTCAAAAAAAGTATTCTAAACTAAATGCAAAAAAGGAGAAAAAAAGAATTGTGAAACTTAACTATTAAATTCCAAGATTATTAATCACTACTGGCCTTATGACCACTCACAATCTCATCTAGTTAAGGACTGCACTAGGAAAGTATTAACACTGTATCTGTCTTTTCCTTTGGAAATGAGCTCCATAAAAACAAAAGCAGGACTGCAAATACTATGCATATTGCTTGTTATTTCCAGTCACAAAATACCACAGTCTGTAAATAAGGCACGCCAAAGGCATGCAACTGTCCTGCTCTATGGGGAAAAATACTGCATCTTTCTCAAGGACATAAAAAGTTGGAGAAATTCTTGACCTTTTAATAAGCATGCAATACCTCTGGATGTCACTTATACATTCATCATTTATACATTCATAACACCAGAAAAGGAAGATCCTTTAATTTCAATAGGCCTAAAGTGTCTGCTGTTTTTCAGATTATGTATTTGGTTTCAAGAATTCTAGTTGCTGGAAAGAACAGCTCTTCTGTCTTGTCTTCTGACTTCCTACATTACTCTTTCCTGCCTGTCCTTGCTGACCAGAAGTCACAGTGTTTCATGGAGCAGCATGCATTTCCTTCAATGTGCAACTTCGTTACCTCTAAGTAGACATAGTATTACTTAGAAAGTAGTCAGCCATGTCTACTTGTTTAGGTACAAATGTCACCCTTGTCTGTAGACTGGGGGAGAGGCAGATTGGACTGGCGTATTTTGTAAATAGCAAGTACTAAAAATGTCTCATAAAGTCAAATAATTTCCTGTTTATAACTAGGAATTGTGAATGGAAGTTGCATGTACTGAGCATTTAAACATACCTAGTTTTGCTACTCTGGAGCATAAACCAGGAGAAATGTCAGTCAAAACCTTTTCACCAGTGCCTACTGGTGACTATGCTTTGTGATTCATTTATGGTTTTTTGGTGGGTTTGGTTTTTTTTTTGTTTGTTTTTTAGGTTTTTTTTTTTAACAAAGTAGGAGACCCTATTTTTATGCATGAAAATAAAGTACTATAGATACCCTACTGTTGTAATTCCAGTCTACAGCTGGCTTTTCACAAGATATTTTGGAAATATTGCTAGAAGTGTTTGCTAAGCCTGACTGCATAGCAGAAACCATAGGGATTACCCAAACATAATGTATACAGAACACTGTGCTGCCATCACACAACCATGTATATTTTAAGTCTGTGTGTCAGTCATTCACTCCAGAAACACAAAGAAAGGAGTGGAGAAAGTAGCAAGCTAACACTTTCGAAACCCAAGTAGCATTATTAGGAGACTTCTGGGTGAAAGTGATGCTTTTGATCTGGACAAACTTACCTGGCATTGTTATGAGACTCTGAATAAGTAAACAGGACTTTGCCTGTGCTTTTTGCATGCCAGTAGCTTTACAAATTGTCAGTTTAAAAGACCATTGCCACGGGCATTACATAAATAGTTTATATACATAAATACATATGTATATATATTATCTATGTGTGTGTGTGTGCATGTGTACCAATGCATGTTAAATAAAAGCCCTAAGAATATTTTAAAAACCCATAGCTTACTTCAAGACTTATTTTCTAGGATAAACTATATTTATAATTAATCACTTCAGAAATCGAAGCTGTCAGTGACCTTTTAAAATGACTATACATATACAGCACACTGTTAGATTAATATTGATTTTTTTCCCCCTCCACTGCAAGCAAAGTTTAGACAGTTAGCTTTTATACTGAGAAATAATTATTAAGCTTCAATTTAGTTTCTTAGAAGTTCATATTTAGGTCTTTTGATTGTGATTTTTTTTTTGGTAGTTAGGTCAAAGTAATCAAGTAACTGTGCAGAAATTAACATTTTTATTTATTAGATTATGCATTGTAGTAGTAAAGCTTGTTTGAAGTGCATGAATAAAAAGTGAAATTACAGGAAGAACAATCTAATATAGCAATCTAGCATTCACTGAGCATCTGAAAGGAGGAGGGGGAAAAAAAAAGTTTTCACTCATTTTGGCCTAAAATGTGTTCAGGTTTCCAGGATTCTGACATCAGAACCCAGATAACGCTGGCTAGAACCATAGGGCTTTACAATAAAAGCTAAAATATTGACCATATGATGGCAAAAAGTCTTTATTTTGCGGTTAACTTATTCTTTTCTAGCTACTCTCTGATGAAGTTGGTGGTGCTGTGGAGGATGATCTCCTTCTTCTTGACAAAGATCGTGATCGTTCAGCACTGTAGGCAACATGCTTATCATAATTTTGTATCTGAGCCTCGAGGAATTCCCTCTGTTGCTGGCTGATTGTCTGGCTAATCAGTCCAGGAAGAGCTTGAATGCTACCAATTAAAGTTTCCAGTTTAGTTTCCAGAGTAACAATTCTCTTCTCAAAATCTTCACTTCTTTCATTTAAATCAGAAATCATGTCATACATGATGTTTTGAGTCTGAAAGTAGAAGCATGTAAGTAAAGGTTTAGAAAGACCTTTCAAGTATTGTTAAAAGTAGTGAAATTCTACATGGGTTTGTAAAAGAGAGTATGACTATTTTAACAATATCTACTCTTGTGAAATAATTTTCCCTATAGATTAAATTACTAAATCTAGTACTAAAGTTTCTACTAGATTTCTTTAGCAGAAATGTAATGCCTTTCAGTAGCACGTTAGACATCAAAGTCAAAATCAATTAAAGATCAGACATTTTTTGGAAATTCTGGTGCTTGGGAGTGCACGAGGCTAAGCTTTTTAAACTGTCAGTGTAAGCCACCAGGGGACTGAAGGCTCCACTGATGTGCTCCATTCCTTAACTGTTCTTGATTCTGGTTTTAAACACCTTCATTCTTCTAAGCAGAGCACAAATACTGTTCACTGGCTTTCTCTTTAAACTCAGCAGGTTTTCTTGAATTGGCAGTAAGAGCAGTTGAGTGGACTGTTTTTGAAAAGTAGTGCAAGGAGTAAAAACTCAATTCTGTGGCTTTTCTACTTTTGCACTCTCCAATCTACAAAACACTGCATGGCTACAGCAAATATATAGAGTGTACTTTAAAATGACACAATGTTCACTAAAAATGTAATCTGAAATATGCTATTTCATAGAGACTTGGAACTGGTTAAAAATAATGTCTGCCTCTTACAGAATGAGACTTCAGATTATTTAAACTACAGTCAAAACTGGATGTAATTCAGTAGAAAAACTGGTTGAAATTTATGAACCAACCCAAGGAAAGGGAAATTAATTGAATGACTGCCTGAAGTGTAAACCACTTCAGTATCAGGTGAGCGTTATAACCCATTTCTCTGCCTCCTGTTTCAGGATGCTAGCATAACCCTTCAAAGTGAAGAAGTCTACACAAAATTGTATCTTAAAAGTCCTTATTAGTTGTCAGAAGCATTAGACTGAATTACATTTTCACCTGAAGTTGTCAGGTGGTTCCATAAAGAAAGAGGGGAGTGAACACTGAAGACTTTAATCTTTGCTTTGATGCACTTGAAATTGAGAAGGATTTTGAAGTAAATGAAGAGGCGTACAAGAAACCCTTAGGAAGAGCCCATTAATGTTTCTAATGCAGCCTCAAATTATGCTCACAGTAACTGTTAAATATTAAGATCTAATGAGAAAATACAAAATACTATCAGCTCAGACCTGTAGCTTTCTAGTTATTATATATTTATGAAAAAATTCTAGCAACAATAAACAAGCAGTTCACAACTGAATAGCCTCTTTTACCTCAACTGAAGTGGTTTAAAAAAGATTTAGAAAACCTTATGATATATTGGCAAAGCAGGTAGCTATTATTCATTATAAAAGCTTATAAATAAATAAATAAATGCAGATCTGGACAAGTTAATTTAAAGTTACCGCTGCATAAAAGACAACAGGAAAAGAAAACCAGAACCTCTAACTCATGTCTAGAGGCTATTTACTATGGCCTGTCATGGCACAGTCACTACTACCACATGCCAAATCTCCTTACTACACAGCACTACACCACTACGGCCCACTCACAGTTCAGCATTTACCATGACCCCCGCAGTGACTTCAGCAGCTCTCAGGATCAGCCTCTCAATTGTGAAATCTTTTTCAAATGTACAAAAAAATAAATAAATATGGCACATTCAAACTTCATCAGGATGTTTCTTTCAGTAGGTGCTACCACAAAACACACACGTATTTTCATTTGCTACAAATAATCTTATTAACAAAATTTGCACATATAATGCATAACATTTTCACTTAAAAACTCTTCATTTTGAAAGGATGAATGTTGAAACAACAGTAACTGCCTACTAACCTTTGCCAGGTCCACCAAAGTGTTGGCTTGATCATTCAGTTTCCTTTGTTCCATTTTTACACTTCTTAATCTAAAAACGGAATTGTAAGTCAGATTTTTTTTTTGTATGAGGTCATACTAGGATTTCTAGAGAGCATGCACAAAAAACTTACAAGAGCAAATAACTGCATGGACAATGCCTTGACTACTTTGTGTAGAGTCATAATCGGTCATGTGCCTGCTACAATGAGAAGCATGCTTCTTCAACACCGCAAAAAAGGAAAGAGCAAGGAGATGTGATGTCCTTGAGAATACCATTTGCCATGGTCAAAGTTGAATTCAAAAAGGAAGATAACAATTTATCCAGACTACATGAAAGAAAGCCAAAACATTCCTCAAAGCCTCAGTATCGTGACAAGTAGATATAGGAAGAAACATAGAACAACAGTTTTTTGTGATTATTGTTGTAGTAATCAAGAATCTTCCCATGCCTACATGACTAGATACAGGTATTAGCCCTGTTCTGTCGGAAATGGATTGGGTTAGCAGGTGTTGGAACCTGATGAACATACAGTGATAAGTGAGTTTCTCCTTACTTTAAACAGAACTTCCATCTGGCCAGCAGCTAAATAACCAACATGCTTGCCAATACATTTGGTTTTCTGAGATAATTTGTGAATCTAAGTAAGATTACATTCTAAATTTACATCATTCTTTTTCAAAGCACTATTTAAACTACAGCATTGAAAAACTATGAAAGAAGCAGCAAGGGTACACTTTTTTTTTGATGCATACCGATCTGCATTATTACTAGTTATGCACATTCTTTGCAAGGTATGTACGTGACCTTTCTCATACATTCCCTGATACAAAGCCCATGTTTTCCAGATCAACTACTAGAGGAGTGGTTTGTAGATTTGATTTTCACACATAGGCAATTTCTCCCATAAGTATGATTTATTTGTTCAACATCTGATAATAGACCCATACTTGGACTTTCAATGACTTTTCTGACGGTTCCAGAGCAGGAAAGAAGGTTTTGCAAAACCAAGGTATCAATTTATAACCAATGTGTGATAAGATACCACTTCAGTCTACCAGTATGTCAAGGGCCAACAAAAATAACAGTTTGGTTAGCTGTTAAATGGAAGTACATTCGGCAGCATTTTGTGGCAGGTGGGTTGCTTATGCATTCTCTGCCCATTTCTCAGTGATGGTATTACTTAGAGTTTAAAGAAAGCCTTTTTGAAGGTACTCCAAGATCAGAACATTTCTTTCATTTCTTTAGTTTACAAGTATTTCCTTTCATATCTAGGATAACCAGTATGAGAAATTAAGTTGTGGAGAGTGAAATATAATTTTAAAATATACATAAAATAGATATGGAAATAACTCTGTTAAGGTAGAAATGAACTGATCACATAAAACTGGCATTCCAGGAGCTTGTTACTGGAATGTCATATGCTCTTCTTCCCCAGGAAGCTTCTTTCAGAGCACAAGATAAATGCAGACTGTATGAATGACATTTTCAGAGGCTACAAGGTGGAGTTTTTCTTAATCAAAAAATACGGAGTCTCCAAGGTACGGAATTATATCATCACAGTGTCCAAACAGAATAATTATTCAAAAGAAATTATTTCACTGGAGAAATGACAACCCCAGTGTTTCGGTGACCATTCTCTCAAATAATTTGCAGAATATGTGTTTTCTGCTTTTCTTAAGATTCATTGACTCATCTGTTCGACAGTCAGTATTTTAATTTTAAAATTTCATGAAGTTCATTATTATTGCAGTAGTTCAAGTACCAGTTGACACCAACACGATAATTCTTCATGGTAACCAACCCAACACCTACCACAGGCTGTAAGAATGTATAGGTATGGCAAGTCTTTAGCTGCAGCAGCCGTATTAAAAGAAAACCAACAGACTTTCATAGTTTAATTCAATATGATAAAATTTTGAGTTTTTGAACTTCACTTATCACAGAAAAAGATCATGATTCTGGATCACATTTCCATGGCAGCAATCAGACCACTGAAGTTCACAAATAAAAACTCTATTTTTTGCATGCAGACAGTGGTAAATTCTGCAAGTTTAGAAAGGAACAGCTTATACAACTTACTTCCGAGCTCTATTTTCATTTTGTTGAAAAAAAGACAAAACAAAAGAAACAAAGTGTAAAATATACTAAAACAACCAAATGAGCACAGTGGGCTCGATTCAGCAGGTGAAAAGTCCTAGGGAGTTGCTGTTTTCAATCACTAGCCGCCTGAGGAGGAGTCTAACTCACTTGCATTCATGATGAAGGAATCTGCAATATCTTCAAGCCTTCCCATTAACTATGATCTGTAGATTTTCTTATTCATACAATATATAACATGCCTTTTTATGCTTTCAGCTTCATCTTATCCAGTGTGCATGAGAAGTAGAACACCCAGACCAGCTGAATGCATTTTAGAGCTGTGACCATGACTGTTATCATGATCTAGTCTAGTTTCTTTTATGAAATTGGTCTTGAAATGCCACTCCTTTTATTTTTGTCTTCAGTGAAATGGTTGGAAGGTGAAGGACGGGGACCAAACAAAACTTAAGAATCTGGAAAGATGAAGTCTTACAAAAGCTCAAAGATGCAAAGGGATGAAAACTTAATTTGCATCCATCTACTCAGCTACAGGAAGAAAGCAAACTGCTAGTGCCATGTTTTCATCCATGGTGCATTCTTCAGCATATTGAAAAAATTATCTTTTGTTTGTTTTCCTGAATACAAAACTTTTGGAGCTCTAATGTGAAGTGGTAAAGGATAGAGAGAAATTATTAAGGTAGCTGTGCATTCTAGCTGCCACAGCTAGGAAAAAATTACTGATGCCACCTTCTTCACCCCACATGATTAATTGATTTTTAAGGGAGGTGCAGAACACACTTTACATCCTGGAAAGTTCTTCTGAGCTTGAGTGATATATAAAGCTGAAGATCGAGCCTGCTGTGCTTTTTAGATTATTTTCTGAACGTATATGCTCATACACATAGACACACACAAAAAATAAATAGCCAAGTTAAAATGTTAAGGAACAACCTTTGCAATCAAGGATTCAAGTCCAGCAAGGACGCACATGACATGCCATCCTCTCCCCAGAACCCCCATCACTCCCCTCCACCTCCCAATCCTTTATGCTAAGCAGGATGGCCAAACTGCTATATAAAAATATCCTTTTTATATTCACATAAAAATGCCTCAACTTCTGTTGCCTTTTCATTCCTCAAAGTATTTCCACAATGATACAGCAACATTTAATCCTGGAAGTTTGCTAAATGTAATACAGTAATCAAGGTTTACAGAATACTTCACAATCTAAGCTTAGCTACCTACTGCTTTCAAACATTGCTATGAAAGAGAGAAAAAATGGTTTTTAGTCTAAATTTACTAATAGGAAATGAGTTAACCTGGCCTTTCCTTCCTGTCTTTCCTGCAAGATGCTACATAGATATTCTTTTCATCATGGATGCTTCCCTCACATTTCTTCACTGGTTGGCTCAGGCACACACCTACACTCAAAAGTTATCAAACCATCAGTTTGAAATTAAACTTAGTTTATGTACTTCTTGCCTGTAACTCATGGGAACTATCTTCATAGGCCGTACAAATGGCTGCCTCAGGCTGGATGGGGTAACAAATAGAACAGACAAACAGATCCTGACCATCCCTCAAAAGAATTCTGGTTCCTGAGGACAAAAATCTGGGTTTTTTTCCTCCCATGTAATTCAAGCAATAGTAACCATTGTGCAATTCTGCTCTTTGTGATGTGCTTCATGACAAATACATTCAGCAAATTTTAGATAAATACTTATAGTTTGGCAATACTATGGCACAGTTTAGTCTTACTACCAGTTTTAGGTCTCAGGGTTGTTTTCAGACTCTCAAGTAGAGGGGAAGAACTCATTTGAATAATGCCAGAGATGCTCAATGGTCTCAACTATTGGCATACACTCCCATTTTCTAGAACAGATGGCAGGGGTCATAGCTGACATACCAACATTTGATCTTATGCACTGAGAATATACAGTGGAGAGAGGCAACTAACTGCTGGTGGGCCATGCAATGATACTTGATGAATATTCTGTTCATTAAACACTACATACATACTCTCTTTTATCACACCATTCTGATCTACTACAAAGAAAATGTTTTTTTAAATTTTCTTCTGTCTATTGTAGCTTGCATCTTTCTACCTGGAAGCAAATGCATAAAAACAAAGGATAGTCTCAGTGGCAAAGAACAAAAAAAAGTCTTAGATAATTCAAGAAGCATAGGAAACATCTAGAAAATGTTAACCAGTTTATATGGACATAAACTGCCAGCGTCCCTTTTTATTTTATTGTAAAGAGGTAATACAGTAAAACCTTATCTTTGCCTTACTCTGAAAGAAAATCAACCGGCAGAACAATCTTCTATGAAGGGAAGGGAATGGTGGAGGGAGAGAAGAGAGGGGGCAGGATGGGACTAAGAGTGACTGAGGGAGAAGGAAACTAACAGAGAAAACACCTTGAGAGGAAAAACAAAGCAAAATAGTACTTACTGATGAATAGCTTGCAAGAATTTGCGTTGATGTTTCCTTACTTTTGCATGGTCTATTTTTTTAACCAGCTTTGTGTTTTTATAAATTAACCATGTTTCCCTGAGTACATTGGCCGCTGCATTTTTCACCTGTTTAATAAAAGAAAAACATGAGGCTGACAAAAGTAGTATTATGCTATGCTTTCACTTTTCTAGTGTTAACTCTTCCTAAGGCTTTTGATATGCTGTCTTAACTGTGGGAAGTGGGTACCTCAAGAAGCTGCAGCACTGAGGGGAGAAAGCAACAACTGGATTAAGGGGACTGTTGAACAATTTCCTTTTTATATAGATGTGATGTTTGATTCAAATCTGTTTGCATCCAGGAATAATTTTTCCTCTTCAAAGAGTTGGAACTGTTTGGTGCTTATGGCAATATAAATTATAGTGAGGAAATACTAATGCATTAGTATCTGTATTTTAATTAATTGTATTTAATAGGACCATGACATTTCTCTCTTTCTTGTTCTATGGCTAGCACCTCTTAATTCTCTTAGCAATTTAATAGTTTTTAAACTTCCAGAGTTGTTTGAGTATTTTTATTCTTTCCATTTTCTTTGGGGTGGTGTTTAGTTTTTATACTTGCTTCTTTTTTAATATTCTTCAAGAAGATGAAAAAGTATGTTGTCAATTAATGTGGGCAGAGTCCTATTTAAAAAGTGCTTTTTGACTTTTTTTTTAGTGAGGCTTTCCATAAAATATTAAAGGTAAGAATACCTACAGTGCTCTTTTTAGGCCCTCCAAAATTTTCAAGAATGCTTAAAAATATACAAATAATTTGAATGCAATGTTGATTAAATGGCTGAATGACTAGGTTACTTGCCCAATTATTCATCTTTATTTTCTCTCCCTCCAGCTTTACATCATGCCAGTAACTGCACTGTCAGAGCTAAGTCAATGGCTAAAATATTGCAGGAATGTCATGCAATAGCTTGGCCCAGCAAGAGGTCCTCCCTACCTTGCACCTGTAAGTGCTGGAGAACCTTGTCCTGTCTTCAGTGAAAGCACAACCATGGTTTAGAGACCTCCTCACAATCCCTAAGTAGCCCTTGCACTTCCACAAGGTGTGGCTATCTTCCACAAGGCTGTGAGGAAAGCTCCCCATCATCTGCATGACTTGTGACCTGACGTGCACCTCAGATTTGTTTGCTTGGTTCACTTTTCAAAGTGAACCTTGGTGCTTTGAGTTTCATGAGCTTGAAGCTATAAAAGCACCACTTGGATAAAATATTAGACTAACCTTGAGATTTATATGAAGAATAGATTAACAAAATAAACTTCAAACAGCATATATAAATAAACACCAGACTCAAAATCTGGCCAATCTCTGAGACACATTTTGGGTTCAGCTGTCAGGAAACGGTAGAAAAGTAACTGTGTTAGGAATGGATACTTTTTTTCTGTGATCTAGTATCAACAATACCTTAACTGACTGCAATAGGAATGTAAATCAACAAGCTCAGAAAGATACCTTGTGTCAGACATCCTTTATACCTATATAAGAACTGCCTTCCCACTCATCCATAGTCTTTCCCTGCTGTGACTCCTTGTAAAAAACAGTCACTTCTAAAAATAATATATATAAACATATTTCAGGGCCCTTCAGTACTGTGTGCCACTAAATAAACCATGCATTGTGTACATAAGCAATTGGAAAGACTAGCCTCACACACAAACCCTGAACATGTTGTTTCCTTAAGAACATCTCTCAAAGCTTGAAATTCCTGTTTTTATCTGTCATTTCACCTATTTTACCTACAAAAAACTGTACTTTCATACACCAAGCAAAAGCTTCTGGTTTAATACAATAATTTAGCACTTAACTGCTGTGAAACTAGACTATTCACTAATTAACACCAATTACCTTCCAGTTACAAAGATCTCTATACAGTATTCAAATCCTCAAAATTTGCTAACAACTTGCAGTTGTCCTCAATTTATAGAAAAACTCAAGGCATTCAATTTCTAATCTTTCAAAATCACACCCATGAAAAAGTTCAGCAGGAGTACCGAGTAGGAGAGTACTTAAAAACAAAAGTAGAAATAAATTAATATACAGTATTCCTTTTCAGTTGTGAATATAAAGTGTGACTTACTCTTTTAGTTAGCTGGGTGTCCATCATGAAATTATGCACATGTTTTTCAGCTTTGGTAAGTTCTAACTTTCTTGCCACCACAGCTACCACCAGTGCAGTGCACCCAGCACCCTGAAAACAATAAAACAAACCCCCAAGAGGTTACTACTGCATTTTGCAGAGTTTTTAGAGGAAGTTTCTCCTTTCCTGTAGAAGTATGGCAGGCATCAGGTGATTCACCCCAGGTAAATACAGTGAACACGCTACAGCTATTTCATTTCAGAGTAATATGAAAAGTCAGTATTTACAGGCCGGTAAACTGTCAAGGCACCAAAACAATTAGTGAGCAGCATCATTTAAAAGTTCTGCTTTTCTTCTTTTTTTTCCTGCAGGGGTTGAAATTTTGAACATACCCCATTTCTAATGCATAATCAAAGGGGGTGATAAAAATAACTTTTTAAACCCAGAATGTTAGTAACAGAGTACCCTGTTCTTAAAAATTTTCTGAAGGTTATAGCAACTGCTAAAGAGGAAATAAGATTAGATTAGTATTTAGCACACGCACACAAAAGAAAGGTTTCTTAGGATTTTCTGTAGGGCCTAAAAATAATGTTAAAATTAGTATTTAATCACTTTAGTATATTCTCCTGCTGTTCTGAGTCCTTCAGTGACCTTTTCCTGTATTATTTCTGCTTATCTGTCCCAGTTTTTGAGACAACATTTTTAGGAGGAAACACTCTGGAATGAGCGCCTCCTCCCAAGAGAAAAGGGCCTCCGCCTTTCCTCCACCAAAGAGAAAAATTAACAAAAGTAATGAAAATGGAAAAAAACAAAAAAACCTGAACTATTTATTAACACAAAACACAACTGGGAAAACAAAAGGGGAGAAAAAAAAAAAGGAAAAGGGTGCCCGTGAGGAACCAGTAACTGGTCCCCCCCAGTCTCCGGGAGGGGGAAAGGGAGTCCACACAGCAGGCTGCTGGAGAAGGGCAGATAGGAACCTTTTTACTATTCTTCGGCGCTGGTTCTCCTCCTCACAGCAGGCGATGCTAGTGGATCTCTATGTCCCGCCGCTCACCGGCCTGGTCTTCCTCGGGGTTCGGACCGGCAGGGCCACCCTGCAGGCCCACCGGGGCCACCCCACAGGCCGCAGATAAGGGAAGGAGAGCAGGGAGGTCAGGGGGAGAAAAAGGGGAAAACAAACAGATCCTTTTTCTAAGCCTCAAGAACAAATAAAACCAGAGAGAGAGCCAGAGAGAGAGCAACCGAGAGAGCGAGCGAGAGAGCAGCGCAGCATCGCCGGTGCGCTCCTCCCCCAGCCCGGCCGAGAGCCGCTGCCCCAGGGCCCTTGGGCTGAGCCCTTGAACCGACCCGCACCTGGGGCCTCGCGGCTCCGGCCCCACACCCCGGGCACACCTAAAGGTACAAACACCTTGGGCACTAGGCAGAGGGTATGGAATAAAGGAGCCTCATAACAACACCCCAGGACATTATCTTATTACCATAAAAAATAGAACGCATACAAAGGACCATATCTTCAAAACTTGGACAGAGAAAATACCGATATTCTAATTTGCGCTGTGTATATGTATGCACATGCATGTCCCCAACAAGCTAACGCCAGAAGGCGCCCATCTCTTTGAAATGACAGTACCTTTATCAGCATCACAAATTTAAATGCTTACTTATAGGGTGGGTGAAACAGAATGGAGGCTAAAATGAGACAGTTAATAAGAAGTAGTGTCAATTATACACATCTAGAGGTATAATTTACTTTACATAATTTATAAATTCTGCTGCCTTAATATTTTGTTTTTATAAACAAATTTTTACAGGTTCTTTTTTAAAAGAAGTATAAATATCTCATTAAATATATGAGGCTGTGTTTAACTTGCAGGTTCATTCCAATCTAGTTCTTATTGCACTTGTGTCAGTTACTCTCCAATATAAAGCAATCTCTCATTGCTTCCCATTGAAGCTTAACACATTTTCGTTCACAGAGCTTTCTTCTACACATTTTGTATTTCTCCCATAAATTTATTCTCTATCCCCCACATATATAATCGCCTTACCCACTCCAGAAAATCCGGAAGAAATATCAGAATTTAGCTTCCAAAATACAAAATCTATTAAGAAACACATAGAGACTGCAAAAAAAATTAAGTCATAGGAAACTCTTTCACATAGTGTCCTTAAAACTCTGGATCTTGTCTCTTTTGTACTAACTGAGACACACAATGAACTTTGTGAAAGCCTTCAATTAATTATTTCTCCATTTCCCTGACAGATTGTTCCAAGAAATCCATCTGATTCCTCTCAAGCACCTCATTTTCTGCAATTAGTTCTCATCTTCCATCCTCAACAGCTCTCAGCATTTCTTTAAATGAGGCCCTCATAATTTTGCTGCATTTCCTGCTTCTTTCCTGTCCTCAATACTAAGCCTTTGCTGTTCACTATCCCTCTGTTGGTCCAGTCTTGTGACAATGCAAGTTCATGGGAAATTACTTGAAGTTTTGTTCTCTCCATGAGTGAAAATGGTGCTAAAAGTTGCTTTGCTTCTCTAGACCCCTCTAATGGTTAGAAAGGAAGAAGACAGCCCACACAGCTTAAGGTTAAGCACTTCAGAAGCCCACTGAACCATCTGGAAAGAGGACAGGGCAGGAGATGCTCCAACATGTCCTACCTCCCCAGAAAACAGACAGAGCTCTTTAGGTCTTCTTCCTGTCAAGGGAAATGCTAATATACAGAAGACTTCTCTGTAGGCAAATAAATTAATAAATTACACCATATGATATCAAGGAAATGAAGATAAAAGCAGACATCTTTTGGTTCAGTATGTCAAGAAAACCAGGGTCAGATGTTGATTTAATGACATAATTGGAGTTCTGCCTGCTCATGGCAAGAAAGCTAGAATGGAAATGAGCTTATTAATACAGACCCCACTGGCACAAAACATTTGTTTAAGCCAATTTACTGGGGAAGACCACTCTTTCCCACCCCCCCTCAAAAAGGCTAGAGGAATGGTGGCAGGCAAAAGAGTTTGGTTTGAGGTGAAATCATTCCAGCTTTTGTGATTAAGTCTCATGCTTTTTCAAAGTGGCACAAGCAGTTGTAAGGGCCAAAGGCTGTCAAAACCAGCAGTTTTATCTCTCACATAAAATATACTGCCTGCAGCATCACAACACTGTCACTGGCAAGCTGTGACAACCACTTCTATGATATATATGCATTGCTATCTTCCTCATCTCCAGAACAGCTTATTGTGAGGCAAAGGTATTCTAGATTCAGCTTAAACCTCTTTGTTTTGTGGTACATGATGGGATCTCAGGACATGAACATGAGCTCCTTTAGTATTTCTCCAGAAGCAGGAAGTATTATACTACCTGCATATTTACATTTCACAGGAAAAACCCCCCACTCATAGCTGCCTACAACAATGACTAAAATTCCACTTAAACTACATGATGCTAATTAATATTTTATACTACAGTGACCTGCATTATTACATGGTTCCCCTAAAGAGTTCAACATCCTTAAAAATACTAATGAAGTAAGAATGATTCAAAATTGCAGAAATTAAATAGAGGCAATGCAGTTACTTTAAAAAATGATAGGGTTTTGTGTATGATACTTGCCATGGTTTCTGAATATGCTGATTCACAGGAAAATCAGTAGTTAGCTTATATGCCTAGTTTTTTTCTTATATCAATACCATGTAATGCATCAGCTACTTACTTATTAAAATTATTCAATCTAAGTAAATGCACTAATTATTTCAACTGCAGGAGAGGTTTTCTAGAGAATAAAATTCTACATAGTCTTATATTTGATCATTGCATTTTATAACTTTCAATATCATTATTTTTATCCAGTTTTGAAGTAAATATTAAAATAAATCATTGCTTCAAACTCTTGTTCAGGAGAATTATATATAAGATGAAGAAAATGAAAAAGGTAGGAATATATATATTTTTAGATATCAAAGCACTAATCAATTCTATTTGGAATTCACACTCCTTAGTCAGCTGCCTGACCATCTCCTGCATTACAGAGTTATTGCAGTGCATTTTGGCTTGGTAAGCAGCTTGATTTTAAGGGCACTTAGGACAGAAATGATTACAACGCATGCAGTGTAAGCAAATTGTTCAAGCCAAAGCTAAGGTTTGACTACATTGCTCATTTACTCCACATAATGGAAACAGGTAATAACAAAATTAACCATCCATTAATTTGATGCTGTTCAAGTACTCTATGATCAATCATTTGCCAGCAACCACCAGTTTTAAAAGTTGCTGTGCCTGAATTTTTCTGTTTTTCAGAAAGCAAGTACAAGCTGAATGAAATTATCTACTGAAGCATGAGAAGCCCTTAAAGATCAGATTTAAGAATAGGCAAGATTAGGATTCCACTGATAAGCCGAGCAATGCCTATTTCCTGGAGTGGAAGATGAAACACATTAATTTCAACCCGAATACACAGTATTTCTTGCTTGGTATGAAGTGTAGCATATTCATCTGCAGTAAAAGCAAGTAGTCTGAAAATAAATATCTCCTCAGTCTTCCAGCTGAGCAAATCAACAAACTCTGGACTTCACAGTGGGATCAGGTCTCTGATGGTGATGTAGAACTTGCATTTATGTGCAGTACAACCTTTAGCATAAGGTTCACAACCATCTACGCAGGACAGAACTCACGTTGCTCATCAATCTATTTAGCTGTTGTCCCTTATGAAAACCCTTCGATGAGACTGCAAACAATTTGATGACATTCTTTGTGTCTTTAATTCTAAATATGCTGTTCCTGTTAAGGACAAAGAATGACACCTGAAGTTCAAATGCTCATGCAGGCACAAAGCAGTCTGTGTAAGCCATTCCCCAGTACCCTCAGTTAGTGTTTTACTCATATATAGTTAGGCAGTTGTTCAACTCTAGTAGGATAATAATTTTCTTAGTAACATAAGCCTAAAGGATGACTGATACTTCTTTAAAAAATGAATGGAAGGATGAATTGAGGGGGGAAAAAAATAATGTAACCAGGCACTAATGTCAAGCCTGTGCTATTTGAAAAGGAAAAGAGAAGAAAGATGAGGTTAGTTGTATTTTAAGTTATACTTTATATTTAGCAACTGAACAAAGTGCTTAAACATGGCCCTCAGAAAAAAGCAGGACTATTACTTGGTGTTATCTTTCACTTTACTTTCAGGCATCATAAATTGCAACTTTCCCTATCTTCTGCACAGTCTCTCCTCTTGGCACTTAGTTCTGAATTAATGTAAGCCTCCTTTCAACTGATTTAACAAAGCAACTATGTCTTAGACACATCAGAGATTGCTGCAATGCTTACTTTCTTTGCCTGTCATTCTTAAAATGTTACCCTGCTCTGTGTTGATGTAGTCCCTTTTCTATGGCATCGTATACAGAACATTTGCCCTCAGTTGTAATATTTTATGACTCCTCATGGATTTCAGCTCTAATAAGCTCTTTCAGACAACATCCTTTGCATCATCTATTTACTTAGTAAAAGCTCCCTAAAAACACATATAAATCTAATATATTATTTTCTTTTAAAATTTTCCCCTTCTTTGTTTAGGATTTTATTTACTACAAAGCCTAGCAAAACCAGTGAAGGTATGTCACATTCTGGTATGCCAGATGTTCTGATCCTACATAATTTCTCCTTCTTTCCCATTCTATTTGCTCTATGGGAAAGGTAAACTGTTCAGTAATTTCAACTGTGTATTTCTATTCTCCTTATACAGTACTGATTCCAACAGATCAGGTGTTAAAAGTCCTGAAGTGCTACAGGAACATAAATAAAAATTAATAAAGGTAGTAGGTCTGTATTATCCAGTTATAGTGTGCATATCATACTAGACCTGACTTCACCTTTTCCTTCCTTGTCAATATACCCACCACATACCAGCTGTCCAATCACAGTCCTCTGTCCTCTTCATGCATGCAACCCACCTTGAGCTTTCTGTTGATATCAGCAGAATCACCATACTGAAGCTGACTAACTAAACGTTACTACAGTGTATTTTATATTACAGTAAGCCACAGCCATGACAGTTGGAGGGAAAAAGCTGGTGTTTCCCAAAGCACACAATGAAAATGTGACTATGAAATTTGCACCAAGACCATGCCTTTACTACCACTCACAAGCGCTAAGAATGAAGGTTCACACTGCTGCAATACAGTGATTGCAAAACCACGGGTTCAGACTTCAAGTGAAGTCCAGCATGTAAATCTAACACTCTCATCAAGGCCCAGTTTTACTGATAGTCAGAGAAGTGCTTTCAACTCTTCAACCAAGGGTTTATCTAAGGCAAATACAGCTTAGCACTGGCTGCATTTTCAGTTAGTACTGAAAACAGCACATGGTCAATGAAGAAACCCTGTAGTCCTCTTAAGTAAATGCCTCTGGCATTGTCACTTGGTTCCTTTTTTTTTTATAAGGTTTCAAAATTCCTTTACAAGACAACAGTGAATTGAGTCACTCCTGCAACCACCTGAAGGTTATATACATGCCTGGTGGGTGCTATTGGTGAGAAGGGAAGCAACACTGTTTATCAGTGTCTCCGCTGAAAGTCACGTGGCATCTTTGGTTTACTTGACTGGAAGTGAAGTGCAATCTTTAGTGAAGTAGATGTCACAAAAATGTCCTGCCATACTTGCCTGTAGCAGAAAGAAGGTAGTTGCCACATTTCTTGCTCACTTCCCTTGGGATCCACTGAGGGAGAGAAAAGGTGCACTTTGCAGATATATGGTTCTGGTGGGAAATTTAGCTCTGCACCAGAAAAGGCACAACAATCCTCCTGCTGCTCTGCATAAAATGAAAATCCTGTAAGAATTTAAACAGGCATTTTGTTCATCTGGCTCTCTCAAAGGTGGACATACATGACCACCAGGGAAGGGGAAAAAAAATTTTAAAAAATGTTGCTTGAGGAAAAAAAACCTTTCCAAAACAAGACAGACAGAAGCTAAGGAAATGGTGCTCTATAAATGTGGGCTGGCATTTGTCACTGTTTACTGAGAGAGATGTGTAACCTTGCAAGACTGAAACAAAATAAGATGAGAAATAGGACAACTATGTCATCTTAGCCAAAAGGATGATCTTTCCATTATTTATACATTTATGTATTCAATATTTGCCTGGCTACTATTGTCTTCAGTGGAGTTTGTCGGCACCACATCTAGAATTTTATTTCAACATTTAAACTTCTGATCTATATAAGAGTAGATGAGCAGATTCCTTTGCTTCTAATTAGCCCATAAGGTTTTTAGCAATGTTTAAAAAATAAAAATTATGAAGACCATTAAATGATATGCATAAATGTGAAATTGATTAAATATTGTCACACATAAGAATGGGTAGTTATAAGTGAGAGTGAAGTAAACTTCTTGCGTAATGAGAGCTGGGTACTAGGAGAGACATCTGGAACAGCACAGGACAAAATGATTTATAACATGAAGACAATATCTCTTCTACAGGGGAACCTATAAATGACTGTAGTGTTTAACTCAGAGAAGCCTTACGCTTGAATATGGCCTGGTGACTGGGCTTCTGATAAAACTTCAGTGGTCATAACAGCTAAAACACTCCTGGATAGTTTATCCCAATACACATAAAAAACTTTTTGCTGAGCAAGGATTGAAGTCCCATTTCATTAAATGAGCGGGTTTAACAGCCTGTAATGCTGATGGGAAATATCTCTTTAATAATTCAGGATGAAATCTACCAGTGATGTTCTTGTTCCTTACCTGTGTTGTAAATACAAAAGTTTCATGAGAATATGTGTAAAAGTATATGAAAACTGCTGCATTGAATCTGAGGTTATTGCAGATGAAATTATATTTTCTCAGAACAAAGAAGTTCTGCTGCAAGTCATCAACTCCAGTCATGCCTACACAAACAACAGCATGAGACAACTGCTACTCATTCCAGTCAGGAACTAATTGCCTTTGAATTTGAAAAAATTCAAATGAAATTTGAAATGCATCCATAATTAGACCTAAGTGGGAAGCAGCTCCTGTGTCCTCTGACACTTAAAAAACTTCCCTGATCTACCAGTACAAACTAAAGACCTTCTGAAGAAGCTTTTTTCCCTTAATTTCTCTAATTTTGAAAGATGGTGATGCCTTTCAAGCGATGTTTACTCAAATGGAGTAGAGCCTCTGCCATTCTCTCACCTTTCAGATTACTGCCCTCTCAACCACTACTTCAAGGGATCATGTTTTGAAGCTTTGCAACTTGATTTTGATAATTTATGTTTCTTTACTTCAGCTAGAAATTTTATTCCAACAAATCACAGACATAAAATAATCCTAAACTATGTTCCCTACAAACATTTCCATTTTTGCAATTTGTTGTGCTGAAACAAAAATAGTAGAGGAGCTGACAAATTTCTCAGCAGCCCAACTTTTAATAGCTTTAACCCTAAGAATGCATTATTAACTGTCATCTCCATATAAAATTTTGCTCAATACATTGTCTACTTAAGTTGTACTACGCTAGAAGGAGCAAACACAATCTGTTCTAAATCCTGATGTCACTTATATCTATTACTGAATAATCAGAACCAACTGAATTAATTCTAGCATATATCTGAGACATGGAACCCAAGATAATATCAAATCACATGAAAATTTTTTCATATTTTCTCTACTCCCAGAGAAATAAAAACTGAGCAGTGTTCTAGATTTTTGAAATATCCTCTTATCCACAGAACTATTCACCACAGTGCTCTAACTAGAATTGATTGTACCTTTTCAGCTTGTAGAGTGCAAATCAAGATACATTTCTGTGTTTTATAAACTGTTATGTTTCCCCAACACACTACGCAATTAAACACTGTAAACAAAAGGTTTTGTAAAATCACACGTTTTAGACATTATGCACAATAATTTATTTCTTTTTTGTACATTATCCATGAAGTTCTGTAAAATAATTTTCATATTTACTCAAATCTGATGTTTACCTTATTTTTCTCTTTTCCAGGACTCATCCCAGAAGACATGCAGACAATGTTAGCTATGCAGGTAGAATCTACTTGTTTTTCACCTCTTTTTCTTACAATCTAGCAACTATTAAATTTCAAAGACAATACAGTTAAGATTTTGCTACCAACAAAAAATAAGGCAGTTAGAAAACTGCTACTCTAAGTGCCATGTTCCTCTTTTAGATAGTTCTGTGTTTGTTGGTAACACCAGGCTGTCTACAATTACCATCTGCACAAACATCACAATTTAGTCTTACATGATGAGTCCTCTATTCTTACAGCAGAAACACCTCATCCTCATCACTTTTTTCGTGATCCATAGGAAAAAAGCTATGATTGTTTAGAAATAAATGCAGACTTCCAAAGGACATGAGAAGATTTAAAATGAGACCTTATTAATTTTTGACTCACCATTTGGAGCTAATAAAAACTATTGTCCCTAAAGCTAGATTGTACACAATGACTGCATTGCAACTACTCTAATAAGAATACTTCATCTATATGAGTGGTCTTCAAACACTGTAGCTAAAAGATGCCACTTCAAATTTGTGCAAGAAAAAACTCTAATCTTGTCCACAGCTGTTGTATAAATTTAAGAAACTTCCCTTATTTATTTGCTTCTTTCATAGGTCTAACAATATCTCTGAAGTTCATTCCAACAACAGAAGCAAGTAAAGTGTAATTTCCACATCAGCAAAGCAGACACTTTGAAATAACATCTATTTCATTTAAAGCAAACTTCTCCAAGCTATACCCAACCAAATGCATCCTGTGACAGGAAAACTGCAATTAACCCACTTTATTTGTAGCAACATAGGTTTGACCCACATGTCTGCTTCTAACTCTTGGTGGGTGGCTTTGCAGGAAGACTCTGCATCATAAACTTTGCATCATACAATAAATGCACCACCTCACCACATAATGCTGCATCTAAAAGGAAAAACGTCCTTCTTAAAACTTGTAACAGGTCCTTGTATTTAGAGTCAGAAGAATTGGTTGCCTTTGTTTAACATTGTGTAACTGCAAAAGCTTACAAAGGTCTGTAAAAGTTATCCATCGCACAGTGCAAAATTATGCACCTTCCATATCTTCTCACACTTCTCCTCACCAATTTCTACTGAACTTCTTTGCTAACGTCATTATTCTCATTATAAAGCATGAAAAATTTTGCAAGCCTCTCCAAGGCCCTAGCTGCAAAGAGCTATTAAGAAGGTGAAAGTGCTGCCTACACAAGTAGCTCTTCTTAGAAACCATACATGGAAAGTGTTCCCCCTGTAGCTGGGATCAGCTTGCTGATGAGCATCTGAGAGATCTGCTTGGGTGGGCACTGACCACCAGGCATGGCATCTTCAGTAGGCACAAAACACATGCAAGTACAGTACTCTGACGAGCTGCATGGCATGGTGAAGACACCATAGGTCTCCCCATTTCCTCTCCATCCTGTTCTGAGAATATTGACAACAGCCGTATCTGTATCCATCCATCACACTCTTGCAGACCTACCTAATGTATACAGAGGGCAGAGGATACATTTGCTATTGGTTTATAGTCCACCTGGCTCACTAGCGCTGGCTAGTGAAGTTTCATTGGAAAAACACGGATTGGTAATTGAGTTGAGGCAGCCAGTTCAGTGTCACTTGCTTGACTGCAAAACTTCTCTGCATTGACCTGTCTTTGTAACACACTCTGTTAGTATTTCTATGAAAGTTTAATATATTTAAGTGCTTTGCAAGATCAAAATGTAAATTGTTCATCTTTTTTACTGTTAGCCCTTTTTGTTCACAGGGTTTTTTTGGGTTTTTTCCCCGATTTCTCTAATATATTAATCAACCTTCTTTGCTGTCTTACTATCAACAATTCTCAAGGCATTTTTCCTTCTGGCATAATCTAAATATGTGTAAAGATTTTCATGTTTTCCAGCAGTGTGCATTTTTTTGAATTTAAAAGATGTCACTTGACACCAGTGACCCAAGACAGCAGTAGTTACAATTTCAATCGCCAACACAACTTGGTGCCACCAGCAGACTGCACAAAGTCCACTTCCCAGGCTGGAGTACAAGGCAGAGTTCAGCCTGAGCACTCTCATTTCCATTGCACAGAAAGCAATTCCTGAGGCAGAAGTGGGAGGATAGACATGGCACCAGGGCTCTTCTTTCATAGGGATTATTGCGGTTCAAGGTTTGGGAAACCGGGCAGAAACACTAATTGTGTAGTGGTTTCAATTCGCCTATTTGAGCTCCTGGCTAAATGCCAGAACACTTAGCAAAAGTTACCTGATTTTTGTTGTGAGATAAGGATTAATAGTAGGCAAAGTAGGCTCCAACTTTGCCTATAGGAATATAAATAGAATTTATTAACAGACTTTAAAAAAAAAAGAATAATAAAAATCAGGAATCAGAACAAAAACTTTAGAAAACCCTTCTTCCCCCCCTCCCACCTCTCCATTTCTTTTCCACTGACCATACCAAAAGAGAACTCTTCGACTTTTACTTAGTTTACCACCTCTCAAATAGTCTTTTCTCAGTTCACATAGGGAGAGAAGTCTTCTCCTGCTTTATCATGTTGATTCCCCATAGGAAATACAGTTCTTATGGTTGTCAGCCTCACAACAAGCAGCTGCCCAGAAGGAAAAGATCTGCTTGTTGTGGAAGATCCCTCCCCCCAAACAGTAGGCTTCCCACAGCTACTACAGGGGGGTCATGACAGTCTACAGGGTACCCTTTTAAGGATGAGCAGTTCTATTACAGCAGCAAAAGAATTCCCTTTGTTACTGGTAACACAAGTTTTCCAGTAACTCCCCAGGATGAGAGACAGTTTACAGTCTTTTCACTGTCTCTGTTCAAGCTTCTCCTCAGGCTGTACTTACATCAGCATTTGCTTGTCTCTATACAGGTATTTTGGTTCACTGGCTGCAGTTAGAGCCTCACATCCCCCCTTTAGACTATTTCTCATGCATTACAGGGTATGTATTAGCTTAGTCTATCACCATGTCTTTACAAGAGAAGTTTCAGCCTCAAAGTTGGGACACTCCTCATCTCCTCCTTCTCTGGATATAGGCCTTGCTTCATTCATTAACTTGGAGTCTTTATATTGTACCTTTTGCAGGTGTCTTCACTCTTTCTGTTTCTGTGCATGGGAAAACAGATGTTTTCAAGTTCCATCCTGACATTGAAAAGGTTAATTTGTCTCTCAGTCAGGTGATAGTCACATGGCCTCTGCCCGCGCTGTTTGAGTGTAGCATTCTCAGCTTTTGAGATGAGGGAGAGGAGTTCGTCTGTGCTCTTCTCCATCCAAGCAGTGTCTGAGCTGCAGGGGGCCAGCCTGAACTTTCTCCCGCGCTGGACTGTGCACAGAGCCAGCCTGTCAACTCAAGGCTGAGTCACCTCAGCCTGGGGCAGCAGAATGAAGCCTCTCTCGGCTCGGACGGAGCCAAGTGGAGCTGACCTGGCTCTCCTGCCTGTAGCTGCCATGAGGGACCAAAGACCAGCCTGGGCCCCGCCCCCATTCCCCCTCCCCCTCTGCACCATGTCAGCTGACAGCCAAGTCGTGTGACTTGTCCAGACCTCACCAGACGGCGCAGAGGGGAGAGAGCAACGTCTTCTCTCAGTCAGCTGGAAGTCTAAAAGAGGGCTTCTTCAGATCCTCTCTCTCCTGGTTTTATGAGTTCTGGAGGCGGAAACTGTAATACCTCCTTTTGGATAAGTCAGTTCCGGCTTTAACTCCTTCCTTCTGCACTGGAAATCCCACCTAAGGCTACCCCACGACAGGGATCAAGACACCAAAGGAGGCTTCCTTGGGCCACCAGCTCCACAAAGCCAATACTAATGGTTCAATCTGTGTAACTACTCCTTGTATTCACAAGTATTTCTATTTATTCCCCCTTCCATCCTTTTTAATAAAGACCTTACCCAAAAGCAAAGACTCAGTGGTATTTGGTATTGATTACACTAATCCAACAATATATTTGGTGCTTCAGATGCTAGGGAATTACACTTTACCTTTTAAAATCAAATATATGCTTTTATTTTACTATATCCATTCAACAATTATCATTATGTATCTTTTAATTACACCATCAATTGCTCCTATTGAAATAAAAATCACTAGGTCTGTTCTTTTAGGATGTTCTTTCTTATATTTTCCACAAAAAACATCAATTAGCAACTGTACAAGTTTCAGAAGGGTAATTGATTTTAAGGAATTATATTCAAGGCCTGTAAGCTTTACAGTATTGCAGGTCAGGCTAGAGGAGAGTTCATTATCATATTTACTGTGTCTTACTTCATATTGCTCAGATCCTTTATAAAAACAAAACAAAACAAAACAAAACAAAACACAAGCCCAAACAAAACCCAGAGTAATTTCAGCATCTTACTTTTTTGCTCCATGTCTCTTTTCTCAAAGATTACTTTAATGTAATTAGTGGTGAGGCTTTCACTATTGTTTTACCTATCGTAACAAAGCAGCTACTTCGCTTGCTTTTTTGTTAAGAATGCTTTCTGTCTCTGAAGAAGTTTATCCCAAATTCATTACCATGACATCCTTATCGGAGCCTTTGTTCTTCCAAAGCAGTTGCAGAATTTACAATCACTAAAAAAACCCAATCAGAGATATGATGGTATCATCCATACATTTTACAACTCTACCAGTTGTGAAAAAGAGATGCCAATGTGTGAAAATTATATCTATAAATCCATACCTGAGGTTTTTTACAGAAGCAGTGGCAACTACTTTATATGAGGATTCTGTCCTCATTTTGCAATCCCTGCACTGCAAGGTGGCATAAAACACTGCTTCTCTATCTCTTTTCCTAGTGAATTTATGACCACATTTCATTCTGGTATCAATATCCAGCACAAAAAGGAGTGAAGGCAAATCCCTCAGAAGATGGCAGATTTGTCTCAGCCAACAGCCTTCAAAAACACCTTCTGACCCATTCCTCTACTTTTAGCCTATACCTTTCAATTCTGCTGCAAACTTTTAATTTAAGAAGATATGCATTTACCACCTTTTTCAAAATATACTGGAAGTCTTTACCCATCTATATCAATAAAGGTCAATAAACTGAAACCTATCAGGTTATTTTAAAAAAATTTCAAAGCATTTGTAAAAAAAATCCATAAGCATTACCCAAAAAATGCCTTTTTTACTCTCTGGACATAAAATATGCACCTATTATAAACAAATATTCTACCAACATATCTGCTCAAAAGGGGCAACGATTTAATACCATTTCCTTTCAGACATAATCCCAATATAGCTGTTTTAACAGAGGTAGATATTGGAACTGCATTACTTATAATCAATGGCAAAAATTTAGAAGTATGTATCTAATTCTTGTATACAGTACATATATGACAATCATTCAGCCTTTCTCATTCACAGGGACATTGACACAGAAGTTGATACAAATAAGAGTGGCAGAGTTCAAAACCTGTTTCCATCTAATTTACTGTAGATATGTGTAAATTTTCCCAGAATTAAAATACATTGCCTTACTCCCTGCCCAACTCTGACCAAATGGTGCAGTACAAAAAATTAAAACCAGACATGAAATAAACTTTATAAATATATATTGAGTATGCATGACCTAACAATTGCTGCATGGTATCAATGGTAGCAAAAGCTCTTACTGTGTAAATTGCACAACATGATTATGCTTAAAGCAATGGACTGCTATGAATAATATGTTATTAGACTTGCAAGAAATAGAGTAGAAAACTATGCTCAAGCAAAAGACTTTTAAGAGTTTAGCCACCCTCATGTCTCTTTGTGACCAATTTTGAGAAACAAAAGTCAAAACTGAAGATCCATTGGTACTGGTCCAATTACACATGCCCAAAGATGATCAAGATTATATGATACCTTAACATTTAATGAAACACTTCACTGAGATTTCTGAAGCTATGAATTATGACAGGGTGGAATTTGTTTCTCTGTGTTTCATTACACTGGTACTAAATTTTTTGCCTAAAGAAGAAGAAAACTCCATTATCAGGAATGAAAGACTACGGGAATGGTCTGATTAAGTATACACTCTACAAGGCAGCAGATAAGTATTTCTTTATGACTACCAAAAGTTTTGAGATTAATTGCAAATTAATTAACAGCAAATGTAATCTCATATCCAATTAACAAATTCACTCACCATGATTCCAGTAAGTAAACAGACCCCTTTTCCACAGTATGTATTTGGTACCATATCCCCATATCCAATGGATAGAAAAGTTATTGAAATTAACCACATTGCTCCAAGGAAGTTGCTAGTAACATCCTGTTGGTCATGGTATCTGAAAAGAAAAAGAAAACATTTTTTTGACCATTAAAACATTTGTTAAACTATTGTGCTCTCAGAAAAATATTGCATTAACTGGTCATACAACCATTTTTGTATACAATCTCATTTTAAAAGCAGCTGTAAGGAATTAAATATAACTCAAATACAATTACATCAACAGCAAAGAATAAGAAGCTGTAACAATAGCACCAGTAGTAGAGATGGTTTATAATTCAGTATTTGGTTATTATCAGTAAAACAGCAGAAATCTCTTTGTTTTTAACAGAATCTCTTCACCCGGGGTGCAAGTCCTGGTAATACTCTGCAGTAGAGTAAGACACCAGTCTACCATAGTTGCTGCGGTCTGAGACAAATTTGAGAGTCAGAAAAGGTTGTGAGCACAACCAGACAGCACAGTACATTTCATCTCCTTGGCCCAAATGCAAGTCTATGATCAGAAATCCAATCCTGAGCTAACACATAAATGCTGACTTAGACAACCTGTGGTGTTTCCTCTTATTCTACAAGTCCAAGGTAAATAAAGCAGTATGAATTGTACGAATAAAACAGTATGCCATTGTATTTCTCACCATCAAGAGATGTTTGCCTTAAATATATCAACAACTCCCTTTAGTGTTAAGTCAGCTATTATATGAAATTTCATTATGTGCCATTTATTCACTTAGTTTCAATATTATAGTGGAATATGTTCATTTTTCCATCCCAAAACCCCTCGAGCTCAGATTAATAATCTTGTCTTCACATGACAAAAATACCTTATAGAAGGTGAAGCTACATTTTAGGTTTAAAAACCTGTTGTCACCACCCACTCTGTGGTGGGGAAAAAAATACCTCATAGCCTGAAGTAGGTGGAATTTTGGTCCCTGGACAGAGCAGCTCTATCACAGAGACTATCTGCAGCAGCCACTGCAGACTCAAGGTTGCAATCACCCCTGCAGCTGCTGTGAAGCCTCGGGTTAACTAAATGCTGTTCGATTCCCCAAGGGTATATTTTAGCCAGACCCTAAATCCGTGTCTCACAGGGGGTCACAGAGGGCCATTTATGAATTAGTTCACAAATCCATAAACAACCTGCTTTCCACAACTGAAATAACTGCTTCTGTTTCCTTCCTTTTCAGACCACAGGCTCCCAGACAGACCAAGAATGCAGAGCAAGCACACAGGCACTCTCAGGAAATTCCCTATTCTCTCACTTGCACGAGATTCACCATAAATGTCTGCAAAATACTATCTTCAAGGTCCCCCCTATGCTCTGATGATTGCAACAATATAAAAGATCTTTGACTGCCAGAGACCACAGCAATCACTCCAATCAAGTCTGTTCCACACTTTGTGTGTTTTCTTCTCTCCTGGTGTCAGAGTTGTCTCTCACATTCTTTATACAAGCCTTTTTTTGTTTTGCCTAGAACAATAGCTAGAACAACATAGTAAAAGTCCACAATTGGAGATCCTAAGAACATAAACAATGATAACCACAACAACAAAAAAAGTTTAAAAAAATGAACAGCAGACTTGATTTAACTCATGACCACATAGCCTGGCATAGCAAAAGAAAATCTGACGATTTTTCCTAGACTGCACTAAATGTTATGGAATTTAGTCTCCACTTAACAAACGTAGCAAGTAATAGCTGTGAAATATCTGGATGCAGAGAGAGAAACACGGTTGTCCCGTCCTGGAGGCAAGGAGAAGGCCTGTGTACCTACTGTGTTAATCCCTACAGATTATCAAGTAAAAGACATGATTCATGAGGTCTGAATGAGCTTCACAAAAGGGCACTAAAGCCACAATACATTTTAAGGTTAGCAAGTCAGGTAAATACTAGTAAATGCTCACATAAATATTTGTAATACGTTTTTAATGCGTCTCTTTGGATTTTGAACCTGGTCATTTCCATGCTTCATATGACTGAAAACAGAACATTCAAAGACAACTCACTAAATTCCAGAAATAAATAACCCATAAAGAATATCAAAACTTCTTTCTTAAGCCTTGAACAACGTGGGGAAGAGGTAATAGGAGTCTTTATCCACATATCCTCCTTTATCCATGTCAGAAAAAATACAAGTCAATAGGTTCTTAAAAAAAGGTGACATAAATTTTAAAAAGCACATAAGAAGTTTTCCAAATTTCATTGAAGACATGGAGACAATTAAGGTTCCCTAGATGAACTATTCATTAAAGCCATCTGTATCAATATTTGTTAGCACAATTCAAGAACCTGTTAATCTGTTTCCATCTTGTTAGCTCAGGCCTCCTGGATCTCCTACTTGGAATACTTCACCTAGTTAGGATCTTAAGGTTATAGTTCACCAATTAAATGTTGCATGTTTAATTTAAAAATCATCACCACTACTTAGGAATTTATTTACTGTGACTAAGAAACAAAGGCTACTTCATGTCCTTCCTGTTGCTGCAACTGCTCAAACACAGTAAACCATGCAAATTACCTAATTTGCCTAATTTAATCATTCAAAAAAACCTAAAAACTTTTTCTCTTGCAACTGTACATGGAAAGTTGAAGGGCTGACTTCTCAAGTTAAAAACCTGTAAGTAAAATTGAGACAATATAAAAGGGTATCACACTCATGATAAATCTATGATTTCTTTGCCGTATTTTTAGGAAGGTGGTTTAATTTTGTCACGTATTTTTTGCAACCTCACTTAAGATTTTTGAAACTCTGTGGTTAGCAGTTCTGGTACATATCTACACACTCTGGATTTTCATAAGATTACAGTTGTGTCAGCATAGACTTACAAGTACTTTACTAAGTCATTAGGCACCACTATCACTTGGGATTCAAGCCTGAACCAGCAAAGCCAGGGGAGTCTTCTGCTACCCTGTGTCCACAAGCAAGTAGAAAATTATTATACCTGTATCAAAGCAGGAAAAGCAAATCTTTAAGAAAGTAGTATTGCAGAATCTTTTTTGTGCAGTCATGGAAATGGCTAAAAATTAACACTAGAGGCATTTAAATTGCTTGGTTTTAAGGAGGGGGAAAGAAATCAACCCACTGCCTTTAGACTTGCTTTCAAAGTTATCCCAGCATTAAAGACTGAATTCCTCCATTTATGCAGGGAATAGCGAAATGCACACAGTAGAAGTTAAACTTTCTCATGTTTTTGTATAAGTGCAACTCTAATGTGCAGCACTAGAAGTCGCCAGGAATGGCTGATAAAAGCCAACCCTACAACTTTCACTTCACTACTGAGATTGTCCCCAGAAGAGCCAATTTGCAGTGGACATTATAGACAGAAGACAACCACATGAGCACTGGAGCAGAGCCGTCTCACTCACTGTCAGTCATCATAAGCCACTATAAACATCTCATTCCAGCGGAACCATGAAAGACAGCTTGGATGTAACACATTCCAATATTCAACTGCAGTTTTCCCAAACTATCTGCCGCTGGTCTGGACTGGCCAGCTGCCCACCAGGGTTTTGGGGCAGAAGCCCGACAGCGGCTACAAGGAGTGTCCCCGACCTGAGCAGGTACACTGCTGTCAGGCCCTTTCGTCCCTTGCCGCAGGCTGTGCCTCCCTTAAGGACAGACACTATAACCACTAACACCTGAGAATACGCAGGGGGGATCTTTTGGGGGGGATTTTTCGCCTAGGAATAAGAGAGATACAGTAACGCAGACTCAACAGCACGCTGGGCATCCAAGGTCGAAAGATCTGGAGCTCCCTGTGCATCAGACTTTTATTGAGGGATTACAAACCAATCACAATTGAGCTCGGGGGAGGAACCAGGGAGGGACAAAGAGATAAAGACCAACTGGGAAGGGAAGGGGGAGGAGAAGGGAATATTGACAAGGGGATAAAACAATCAACCTTTGAGTAGCTACCAACATTCTAGAACCTAAGAACGATTGACAGGAGAGTGGCAGGTGGCTGGACAAATGGGGAAAAGGTGACCAACCCCTAGGTGACCCAGCCCCCTTCTGGGGCACACCACTCTAGACTCCACCCCAGGGGTGACTTTACTCCTGGGCTTCTTTAATCCAGAGCCTCCTGGGGGGGAAGGGGTTTTAGGGACCTGAACCACTGCAACAGCTATCCATTCACTCTATATCTCAGACTTCTGAAATACAACAGGAAAACACTTTACTGTGAAAAGCTAGGAAATCTGAAAGCTCAGAATGAAAGAAAAAGAAACAAAGTTTTTCTTTTGGTGACAAGTTTCACACAAAGCAGAATCATGTCATTACCAACCAAATTCCAAAACAGAAGATTTGTCGTCATTAATTTTTATTTATATAAATATAAAATATAAATATTTTAATAAATAATTTTTTATTTTTAAATTTAGTCACTACAAATACATTTATGTAAATATTTAAAGCCCATTATTCTTAGTCAATAAAAACTTGCATGAGAAAGATAGTGAGTCATTTGAAGATAAGAACTCGTATTCAACTGTATTAAAACTCCATCTACATACAGTTTGATTTTCTTGATTACACACAGCCTCACATGGCCGCAGAATAAAGAGTCATTTAGAAAAGCTACGTATTCCTGGAAAATCATTGGCTGAAGTCACACAGGCATAAGAATTATTTATCACACTCCTTTTCTAATAAGGAATATGTCAGCAGGCAGGTAGTGCTGCTGCTGGAACACACTATTCACCAGGCAATCATCATCCTGTGAAACACCACTATTGAGTTGTCACCAATCAGCATATTTAAGTCTTGACAACACTCTAACTCAAACCAAAAATAGCTGAATGATTATATTTGTGAAAAAATAGCATGACTCAATTCCTCCTCAAGCCAAACTGGGTTGGAGTTTTACAACTCATCTCAGAAAAATAGAAATATATTCCTCAGGCAACAATACTGCAGTGGCTTTGTATGTCAAAGAAATATTTCAAATTCTGTATCAAATAGCAGTCCCTTTCTTCAGCTTTCACTGTTGGTATCACGATTTTTAGTACTGCTTCCCTTCCCTGTTCCTATGTGATGAAGTTTCATTTAATTGGTGGAACACCTGCTTTTTAGCTGCACATAATTATCACACTTTCACACGTGGACAGCTAAGACACATTAATCTTAAAAAGAGATTAATAAGAAGTAATCAAGTATAACATTAAGCTTGACCACTGGTGCATTTAATTCCCAGTTAGCAGTTTCAATTCAGTTTCTCTTGCCTCCATGAACAGCCTCTGATAACTTTGCTATCTTTAATTCTGCCTTCTTGAACAAGTCAAGGAAAGAACAAAAAATTATTGAAAAGATGACCATTTCTGCAGGGAAGAAAATGGCCTGCTTTCACCACAGTCATTAAGAAAGTCTTGGCAATGGCGATTCAGGTTGAGTCTTTTCTTGTCAAACCTTAAAATCTTTTAGACTATTAACAGCTGGAAAGAGGTTAATCCCATTAAATCAGAAACTTGTCAAGGTTCTGTTGAGAAGCTGATTGATCTAACCACCTATTAGCGCTCCCCCACAGTATCAGACCATTCTATTACTAACTGCCTTTTTAGTCTTAGCTACATGGTTAGTACTGGCAGCATTTTATCTGTGACGGTAACAAAGATGTAATTGTATTCCTTCTCCCTTCCTTCTGAAAAGGAAAAAAGAAATCCATAATGGCACATGGAAGGAACAGTGGGGCTGACTCCAAATATGATGAAGTCAATGGAAGAAATTTTGCCTGCCTTGATGGGCTTGGGATCAGGAGGGCAGCTTGGAAAAATGTATGCCACTCTTTATCTTTTTTCTAACACATCTGTTGATGTCCTCCAAATACTTATGAAGAGTAGCAAAGATATTTTTGTCACAATAACTGCTTAATGAAAGTACAAAACACCACAACAAATGCCTGCATTTCAAACAGACTGGCTCACAACAGTAGCAGCTGTGAACCCATCAAATGTAATGGGTCCAATACTGACTGGACTGCTGACTGGACTGCTTCTACCACGGCCAAAAATGTTCATGATTTTTCTGCTAAGAGCATTTTCAGGCTATTTACAGAAAGCTAATAAAACCAAGAAATGCGAAGTATTCCATGCAAGTACGTAAGTTATTATGTTAGCTAAAATGGATGAAAAACATAATCTAAAAGAAAACAAGAGGATAGAGGAGAGAAAATACAAAATCAGATGGGTGAGATAGTATGTTTTAAGAAACTTTATCGTATCTTTGAATATAAATTACAGTTTAAATATAAGGGTGAAGACATAAAATTACTAAAATCCCTAGCTGCTGTCACATATCCACCCATCAAGGCTTGAGCAACAGATAACCCACTAGTAGAGAAATCAGGACTAATTGCCATTTTTTCTAAGGGTGCCAAGCTTTTATTTCTCCTTCACTGGTGGAGGCCTTGTCTTCATGGTACTGTAGAGAGCTGAAGCTGTGCTAAATCAGTGCACCTGTCTGCAGCTGTAGAATATGGGAAGATTTTCTGTCTTTCCAGTAGAAGGCATTCAGCTACAAGCAAAAAAAGTTGCTGAAGCTCCTTAAACATACCTGACTTTTTCTTTTTTTAACATGCTTTCAGTAACAGTGTAAGAGTGTTAAGGAAAATCTGCTGAATCAGTTCTTTAAGTATTGGGAAACTGGAAATGCTTTAAATGTGTGATAGACAGCAATCCACTAAAAAGAATACAAGATAGGAGACCTCATTATCAATGTATCAAAAAGTAATCCTGCAAATAAAGTGGTAAAGTACTGCTTCAGAAGGTCTTGACTATTTGAAAACACTGTGTCTTACCAAAGTTTTCAAAGAGTTTAAGGAGAATTTTTTCTTGCCTCAATTAGGAAACACACCCACTTCTCCTCAAGCCCCAGTTTTGGTACTTCTCACCCAGTACAGGCATATTCTTACTCCCACTGTGTTCTTTTCAGCAGTTTCAAGCTATTTTGTTCCTGCAGTGGCAGAACTGAAGTTGTGACTTGTGACTCAGCAGAATAATGAATATTCCTAAAGCTCTTGGAAAGCTGTACAAAAAGTCCTAAACAAACCTTTAACTCCTAGAGACGTGAATGAGCTTTGCCTACAGAAGTGCTTTTTAAACATATAATCTGACTGTTTTGAAAAACATTTAGGTTCACTGTGCCTAAACATGGCTCATTTTAATAAAGTTAAATGTGCACAACAGAACAGAAAGTAAGTCATGTAGGAATATCTTTGTGCCTCTCAGAGGTGAAAGCTGGGACTAACAGTAGCAGCTGACACAAAGGTTCCACAACTGATTCTTCTCACCTCAAAAAACTTACATTAATTATTCTTTGTACAAAATTTTGCCTAATCTTAAGTATTTGGACTAACACATTTTATTATGTTCAGACCACCTTCTTTGAGAAAGATCTGCCTTCTTCATGTTGCAGAGCAGGATCAGGAATTCAGCTTTTCTCAGCTCTACTTCTTTATATTTGATAATAATCTGTCACCAACAAAAAGTTTGCATATTTCAAAGGAGTGCCTTTATATTTTAAAAACTCAACTCTCTAGCCTTTCCCAGTTCCTATATACACACCCAGACTCTGCAGAAAAACTAAGCATGCTTCATATAACTCAAGCTTTAAAAGGCAAAATCAGGCTCTAATGGTTGGTATCAATTGCTGGATCAGGAGTAGCAATCAGCATCAGAACAGTATGGTATGAATAAGTATCCTTATTCATGGACTTTGGCACAGGTATTACAATGTGCTCTACAATTCCATGATCATATGTCACTTTTTGGTCTTCACAAAAAACACTGGTACCCTTTCCAATGCAAAGCACAACTGCTCACAGCATAAAATACCTTATTGGTATAGCATTTTTGGCCTCATTTTTTGGAAATGAAGTATCACGTTTTAATTTTTCGCAGCTCTCTGACAGACTTTTTTGTTACAGCCGATGATTATTTTGGTGGCCTTCACTTCTGAGCTCTCAGCTCCCAACTTCACAGTTTGATTAGCCTGTATGCCCAAAGCTCTGGCTAAAACCCAAGGAACTGAGAGTCGTCTATAATGGCACGCATGTTTAAAAACACTTCTCTTTAAATAGACACTAAAAAATTGCATAACACCAAAATTCTTCATTTTGCTAAAAGTAGTGGCATGTCCTGAAAAAGCAAAATAGCCTCTTAAATGCATCAGTATCCATACATGAAGCAACATGGAAAAAATTCTTAGTGAACAAGAACAAACTTTCCACAATACATCAAGCTTTCCACAAAACAGGGAAAATGAGCAGTTGATACCATTTTATTACTTCAGCAGCTTAGTGAGGAGAGCACAAGACCATGGGAAGTGAACTTGTCAGGCTCTTCTCAAGCACAAAGCTGATTCACATCAGCATGTTCATCTCACTGGTCTACCTGTTAGGATACAGGTTGCAAAAGTATCTCAGAATATGTTTTTGAATCTATTTGAATTTAAAATTAATTTTAAATGACTCTTTAATCCAATGGAGAGGCTTAGGACAGGAGCTGAAGAAAGGAGTATGTTAAAATCCTTGATAAGCCACACTTTGAGTAAACATTAACTCTGCTTTGAAAGCAAAATTCAACAAGTAATCCCAGAAAGGACAGTGACTGCAAAAACACTGACTACCAGAAATAAAAGCTGAAATATCCAAGAGTTGCTCCTTCTGTAGTTCTGTATATTATCTTTTTCAGAAGTTATTCTATAAAAGAAGCTCCTATAAATATGCAGTTAATGTGATATCAAAACATATGAAAACAAAAGAAGGAAACTGAAGTGAGATAAGCAAGCTTGAGAAAAAACTATTTTTCATTACTTTTTAATCTTATTTTAAAAGATGTGCATGCATATTTCCTTTCTATAGCCATATTTTTATACAGTCTAATCTTTAAAATCTGTCAATACAATAAGAAGGAACTTTATTTTAAAGTTTGCTTTAATTTATTGAGGACCGCAAAAGCACTGGCTAAAGTTGTGTTATGATAGAAATATGAATCATTCAAAATCAAAGAGTTTCTTAATGAGCTCTACTGTGAATCACTCATTATATTCACTGGCAACTAATTCTAACCCTTCTAAAATTTTCCCTTATCTTGCATTTTGCATTTCCTCTGGCGATACCCTGTTACTATTTTATACCTAAGACCATCTCAGAAGGAGGAAAGATTTTTTTTTTTTTTAGCTGAGATTATCAGAATCAACAGATATCTAAAGATTCTGAAGTAGTTTGCTGAAGAAAAGCTATAGAAATAGAAGTTTTAGAAAGTAGAAATAGAATTAATCACTACAGCCTTTAAATGAAATGTAACTTTTTTTTCTGACATAAAACTGAACTAGGTAAAAGCATTTTATGGGGGCAGAAAACAGGAAGAGAAATTACATAGCAAAGATTATGCTGAATTCTTCAAAAAGACTTTCTGACAAACTGACACTCCAAAGGCATTTTTCTCTTATGGAACTAATTTCATTTGTTGTCACAAAATCTACTAGTTCTGCAGCTGATGCACTGCCATCTATAAAAAGGAATGAAGTACAAGCTCATGGTAATAAAGCCCGCTGGTTTGGAGTTTTTTGTCCAAATTTCATTAGGATATCAATAATTTTACCAACATATGCAAGTTCTCTAATGTAGTGGACATTGGAAACAGATGACTAAAATAAAATAAAATAAAATAAAATAAAATAAAATAAAATAAAATAAAATAATAAAATAAAATAAAATAAATGCCCCTGCCAATTCCCTTTCTGTTAGAAATCAAAAACAAAATACTGGATTCATCAAAATGTATGTTCTGGATAAATTGGAGAATAAAACTGGTTTAGATAGGATAGTACCTGACAAGTAAAGATTTTAAAAATCTAGGCAGAATTTACTTAGTTTGTATCAGAGTAGAAGCCTGCAGTCAGTGCAAGTTTCATTGAGTTCCTCAAAACTGGGGACCAGTTTAACACTCTGTATCAGGAACACTGCTGCAGCTATATGCTTAACTTAAATCAGCCCAAATTGAACTTATTGTTGATTATATTTTAATTTCTTTTATAAAAAAGAAAATGTAGCTAAAAAAAAAAAAAAAGCCAAATGTATATACAGTTTAGCTTCTATAAGTCACCATGCTTGAAACTAAACAGATTTTACTGAATATTTCTGAAGTCAATACCAAACCCAAAGTTTGTGTACTTTTGAGAGTCAACTGAAAGTTGTACCAGATCTCACTAATAGTTCATTAGTGAAGTACTGGGGACTACATTTAATGTTATGAAACATGAAGGATAAAAACATAACTATGTATTGCTGTATGGGAAAAGAAACAAAGAAAGCACTTGTAACAAATATTTTCCACTTACTTTTTACATATGAAACTTCAGTATGAGATTGTCAATATTTAAGAAAATAGCCCCAGGGTTCTTCCTTTTGAAATTTTGTTCTCTTCTCCAAACCAATCAGAAGGCTAGGAAAATACTTTGGAGTACATTTCTGTGATTAATGTAGAAATGTTCATTTCTACAGGAGACATTCTTGTGAGTCTGTTACCGTATGCCCTCCAGCGGAGTGAGTTTACACAGACCAGCTACGGGATGGACTTCTGCCACAAGGTTCTCAAGGCAAATGCAAGTTGAGAGAATACCATAATTTCAGATAGGCTAGAAAAAAATGTAATACAGCTACATGTAGTACTTCACTCTGGCAGTGGTAATAAAGGAATATCATCTTCATTTGCTTATACAGACCTCTGCAGTGCCACATTTGAAGATAGATGTGTTGCCCACCTAAATGCAATCAAAAAGAAAAGGCTTAAGACTCCTTCACTATGTGTTATGCTAAATATGCTAGATGCAATTTTGGTTTTCTTTGCTCTGTTTTAGGCCTTGACATGTTGTCATCAAATTCTGTAGTAATGTCAGTGTGAGATTCTAGGAAGTATAGGAACCTTGTACTTTTCTGCCCCCTTTTGTCATTAAAAAGAGTAAAATCTGACTTCTTAATTGTCAGGCAAAAAACCTTGCATTTTCAGTTTGTTTGCCATTTGTTTTCAGGACAGAATCCCTTTTGTAGGGATCATCCTCATTTTACTGATAAACACTTACCAAAAACAAAGGATCTTGTACTATTTTCTCTAAGGACTATGAACATGACAGAATACTTTCTACTGATAATTTTTTTTCACCAAAACCATTTTTTTGCCTGATATCTTGGCCTTCATTCAAGACTTTCTGACTGCATTTTGACTGCTTTCAATGAAGCACTGAAGAAAGAATGAAATTCTGTGTTCTGAAGGAACTTGAGCAAATGACATTTTCAGAAATCCCCCACCACATATTTTAAGTCAGTTTTTAACGGAGAGGAGTACTCTGGATGGTGTGGCAACAGAACTCACCTTTTGCACTATCTACACTTGAAGCATGTGTCTTAGAGTCTATATGTAGAACATGCTGGAAGAGTCCTTTAATAAACCAGAAATTATCTAATGCCTATTGCTTACAACACTGGCAAATTCCATGAAAATTATACAGTAGGTATGTGAGTTATCTATTTGACTTTCATGCTTCAAATCAGTTCCTTGGTCAAGATTTAGACAAGCAAGCACACAGTCAGGGGTCATGCTTAAGTAAGGTTATACACAATGGGAACATTTGACTTTGGGACTGCTGTCTGTAACTATACTGACTTGCTGCAAGGACTAGATTTAATTGTTACTAATAATTCATTTTTCAGAATATTGAATGCTTCATAAAGGCTGTCAACATAATTAGCATTAAATTGCAACAGCAAGTTGGAAGATGAAATGTTAAACAAACTTGAAATCTAATTTACAGTGCTCTTTTAGCCCTAGAGATGAGTTCACTGATGGGACAAATACAGAGAAAGTGTAATATGCATGAGCAGGTTTAGTTCTAGAAGAATGGTGCCCTTAGGGAGCTTTTAAGCCTCCTCCATCCACTTGTTCGACTTGTAAGACTTTACAAATATAAGAAAAACTCAGCGCAGTTGAAAAAAAAATCACAGGCATTTTTGAGAATTCCAGATGTGATTGGAGAGCTACATCTTTTCTTGTATTTTAACTTTTTCACACGTCCTGCTTCATAAACAGTATCTGAAATTTTAATTTGAAAGCATCACAAAAAACAACAAAAAGAGACTATTTATGTTAGGGTTTTTCCCCCCTAATTTTAAATGAAAATAAAAATTTTCTTGCAGATCAAAGACGTTTTATTCCATTAGCAAAAGTCGATGACATTAAAGAAGAAAGAAGTCTGAGATCTCAACATGTTTGTTTTGGAAAAGAAAAACTAGACACTGAATTGTAGATGTTTGTCTCATTTGAGTAGAGTATGGGACACTTTATACCTAAGCTGTATTTCCAAAGCTAGAAAACTTTCCTTTTAAAAATTTATAAACAAGCATATGTTGTAGATAGATAGATAGATAGATAGATAGATGTATACACAGGAAAATTTTCCTGTCAACCACATTTGAGTGTTAGCTTTCAGAGAACTCAAAAAATGATGTGACTAAAAGAAAAATTATCTTTCACGTTTAAAAGAAAAACCCCTTGATTTTCTCCAGATTGCATCCTTTGCGTTTTGGAAATTCAGTCGTGACTCCCCTAAAGGGGGAGAGGAAAAAGAATTCCAACTACATGGATTAAAGATCCTTGGAAAATACATGAGATCTATTGTCTTTCTTTTCCATTATGTACAGCTTCAGTCAATTTGTCCTCCAGATTCTGGAGTCCTGATTGGAGAAGTATGTGTGGAGCTGTGGTACAACCACAAGGACTTCAGCAGGGAATGACTTATATATTCTGAATATCTTTCCCAAAACCATGAGAAAGAAAAATGTAAGCACACAGAATTAACAACATTTCCTCTATTTTCATACCTCATTTCTCAGAATGAGTATACATCTAGGTTGCACCTCTAACTGTACAACAATTTGAAACAATATAAAACATCAGCACTGCAATCACACTTTAGTAGAATCCTTTGCTCGCTAAGTTGAAATAAATTTTGTTATTCAGAACAAGGACATCACACCAAACAATAGCAGTAAACATAATTCTCTGTATGACATAGATACAAAGAGCTTAAATGACTTTGATCAAGGTCACAACAGAATTGTATGTTGGATTCTCTAGCTCATGCTATTTTCAACAAACAGAACACCTTCTCTGTCAGTAAATAATGCAATTTGCCACTAAAAAATGCATTGTTTATTGCTTTTGTGACTTTAAAAATTATTTATATATATTTAGTATACTTTTGTTGGTATACAAAAACCTTCACTACGGTGTTCTATACTACCAAAAATGCTACTGCTACTTACCCCAATAACTGAAAAGTGCTAGGGCTGATCCTACTAAAATCATGAAAACATTATCCTAGTTGTTGGGGAAGATGAAATAGGAAAGCCTTATAAATATGATTACCTGGCAAAAGATGCTGAGAATGTAGAAACTATAAGCGAGATTGCAATTAAGACAAGCTTTGAGATACTAAACCCCAGTTACTGAATAACTGGAAAACAACGGCACAGCCGACTGAAGGTGATCTCCCTTTTGATTAAACAATACCCTCTGCTTGCAGACAGGTCCAAGGGTCAGAGCAGACCCTACCACCTTGGCATAGAGTCCAAAAAGCAGTTTTTAGGGTTTAAAATATAACGCTGTATGGTAATGCAATAGTTCTCATAGGCTGTATGCAAATGTTATAAGATTTGTAGTTCTAGATTGGTTAATGAAAATTAGAATATTCAGCACAGAAAATGATCTATTGTATTCTAAACGACAAGCTCGCTCTCTTCGATGCTCTCGCTTCGCTCTTCTCTCCTCTCTTGCTCGCTTTCTTACTTCTCTGACCTGCTCCGGGCTGCATCTGGCAGCCCCTAGCAGGTCTCCTACACCCATGCCCTCTCACAATAAACCTCATGCTCTAAAACCCGACTTCAGAGATCGCTCATCTGTCCCGACCATCCAAAATCAACCCACAAATTCTACACCTGAGCTAAATTTTTATTTTGCTTCTTAAAATAATAAAAATAAGCTGTTAGAATGCGTAGCTCCTGGTACAGATAGTTCTGTCTCCTGCAGGCACTAGACAAGGACACATCATCTGCTTCTTGGACTATTATCTGTGCTAGATGTGATTTTCTAAAAATCAAGAGAAATCATACTCCACAACATCAGAAATAGAACCACTGAAGGACAACAGTGTCCTGCTGAGGTACACTGACTGTGTCAGCAGGTCTTCTGCCTCCAAGCACACAAGGGACAAGGAAGGCAACCGATGTGTTCTGCTTGCAAGGAGAAAATACCAATCTACAAGCAGTATTATAAAGTGTTATCATGCACATTTTTTGTTAAATCCTTGTAGGCTTGGGAAAGGAAGAAAATTAATGCAGAAGGTATTACTGAGAGCTGACAAGTATCACGGTGTTCAATTAACTAAATGTAACATATAATTTGCCTTTGAACACCTTGGAAAGAATCTACTGCAAAAGACTGCAATTTAACATCAAAGTTTAAACAGTCAGGGTTACAATTTTAGAAGCTCATTAGTCTGAAGGTGTATCATGATTTTCTGAAAAGATGAATGATTAAAAGCAGAGCTAAAAAGAAAAGACATTTGGCCATGAATACTTGATCTGAAATCTCTGTTCAATTTTAGGGAATGTTGTATCTCTGATTTCAGACTGTGAGAATTACATACACTGCATTCTTTTTAGTATAAAATAATAAGAGGTCACCTTTAACTCAAGGAAGTAGAACATCAAGTATCTTCTTTTTGAAATGTAGTGAAAGATACATTTTTTTTATTAGAAGACTATTGCTTAATGTAAATATTTTGCAAAGTTATTTTCCACATGTACTACTGCTTGTCCGAAAATTCAAAGTCCAGCTCCTGAGCTGACACTAAGGTCATGTATATATTCTGGACAATTCTCAGGTCAAGCCAATTAAACTAGAGTGTCTGCAAACTGGTAAATTCAGGTTATTCAATAACAACAAAGAATGCAGTGATCAAATAACATGGAATAAAATTAATGTCATCCTTCTATAGCTACCAAAAGCAAGCCTGTAGCTTGATGGTTGCACTTCAGAACAGCACCTGCACCAGAGTACACTCCACGTTCTCCTACCCCACTGCAAGCACAGCAGCTGGTGCAGCATGTGCTACAAACACATTGCCAAGTTCCTCCCTCGGCTGTACCATAGACAACTACTGAATTCAAAACAAAGCAACTGACCCTGCTGGCACAACTGATTATAACAAAAATACCTTCCACACTCTGCTGTACTTTTTGCCAGAGCTGACCAAGGGACCAGCTTCTCTCCTTTAGAACTCATGTCCTACATCCACCCTGTATCTACTAGAGAAGTGACAGCCAAAAAAAAGGAAAACGCTCAGACAAAATCCTCTTCTCCCCTCAATAAGCATTAAGTTCCAATGGGACTAAAATATTGTTTCTTCCTTCTACATAAAATTCTTCTGTTCAACTTTTAAACAGCAGCTGAGGAAACAATGTATTTTGACTCTGATGCTTTGTTTCATTAAAAAAATATCCAGACCATATGGGACAGCAAAAACAGACTGATTCATGGTTCTTTCTGTAAACTAAGACAAAGTACTCCTCCTAGGTGCCTCTTGTGTTTGTTAAAAAGATAATAGATTTTACAGATAATAATTAGGCTTTGGTTAAAGTCTTAAAAAAAAGAATGACACTTTCAAATCACAGAACTGTTAATTCCTAAATAATTTATCAAGACTTATTCAATCAGCATCCCTTCCTGAACACAGATTTTCATTGCAGAAGCTAACAACTTATGAGATCATTAGGTTACAGGTTGAACCATATGTTTCGACAGTTGAGTCCCAAACTTTTAAAGATTTTTAGTCACATTTCTGTTTAACTGTTTGCTCTATTGTGCAATGACCAGAAGCTCATTACTTTAAAATCATGTCCTTTTTATCTTTCCTATTGTCGTGGAGTAATTACAGTTAAAAATTCCCGGTGTAGAAAGAGGAGGTGGAGCCGGAAATGATGCATCCAGTATGACAAATCCCGCCTACAAAAAACTCATAAAACCAGGAGAACACCTAAAGAAGGTCTCTTTCAGACTTCTGGTTCGCTGAGGAAAGACGTCGCTCTCTCCCTCTCTGCACTGAGCTGGGTAGGGTCTCCTCAGACCACGTTGGCCTGAGGCTGCTAACCCGCATGGCGTGGAGGGGCAGGGGAGAGGGAACCCAAGCCGGCCTTGTTTCTCATGGCAGCTCCATGCAAAAGGGAGCCAGATCGACTCTGCTCAGCTTCATCTAAGCCGAGAAAGACTTCATTCTGCTGCCCTTTACCAGCTCCGTTTCGCCTAGCCTGGGCCAGGCCAGTCCTTCCCCCCTCCGCAGCGCGGCCTGGCTGCAAGAGGGTTTGGGGTCGAGCCCCGTGGGCCTCGGGAGCGCCCTGCCCAGCTAGCTCCACAGCGCGGCTCGGCATGGGCGGGAGAGAAAGCTCAGACTGGGCCCCTCCGCAGCTCGGATGCAGCTCCCGCTGGGTGGTCCCTCATGCAGTTCAGCACGGAAGGAGGGCTTCAACCCCCCCCCCCCACTTTGCAGCACAGACACAGTCCCGCGGGCTCCTACAACTCAAACACAGCTCGGATGGGGGGGCAGTACAAACAGACTCATTTCCTGCGGTTCAGGCACGGACTTAAAACACACAAACCACGTGAGCAAAAGTCGTGTGACCATCGCCCAACTGAAAGATGAATTAACTGTTTCTTTCCAATATCAGAATGGGACTTGGGGGCATTTATTTCCCCACACACACACAGAAAGAGCACAAGAATGAAGGCACCTACAAAAGGCACAACATAAAGACTTTAAGTTAATGAATGTAATCAAGCTTATACACAAAGAAAGAAGAGATGAGGAGTGCTTTAAAGCTGAAAATTCTTTTGTAAAAAACATGTTGATAATCTTGGCTGTAATATACCCTGTAATATATGAACAATGGTCTAAAAAAAGTGAGAAAAGGGGAATGTAATGTTCTAGGTTGTAAGCAGTGGACTGAGATTCTTGTGTATAAGATTTTCCTTGCTCCAGAAAATAGTAGAAGAAGACTTGTGTTGCCGATAATGAAGAAAGGGGATGTCATTGCCACTGTAATAGAAACATTCATTCTCAAAAGAACACCTCAATAACCATCATATGTCCATTGGTAGTAGCCCTGGGAAAGCTAATGAAATGGGAAAGGATCTAGAAAAGCAAATCTTTCCCTTGGGGGGTGGGAGGGTGTTGCTTGCTGGAAAGCTAATAACCATGGAAACTATATTTCCTATAGGGAGTCAACATGATAAAACAAAAGAAAGCTTCTCTCTCTACATGAATTAAAAAAAAAAACCTATTTTGTTCCAGAAGTGGTGGCTTAACTACAGGTCGACAGTAAAAAAGAAATGAAAATGATGGGGAGGGCAAAAAAGTGTTCTAAAGGGTTGGTGCTAATGCCTGATTATTATTCCTGTTGTAAGTCTGTTAATAAAATTCCTTTTTTTGTATTCCTTAAAGTATAAGCCTGATTTGCCTACTATTAATCCTTATCTCACAATGAAATCAAATAATTTTGACTACAAAATTAATGTTTCTACCTAGTTTTGATCCCTCTAACCTCAAAACCGCAACACCTATTCTGCTGTTGGATGTTTCCTATGAAAGAAACACCCAACCAAAGAAAAAAGGATGAAATAAAATCAAAGTTCAGCTGTTACTGAACTTTGATTTTATTTCAATCAAGCAACAAGATACAAGTGTTTTATCATATTCTGAAATGGATATGCAAGTGTTTGTTTTAATCAAGCAGCAAGATACAAGTGTTTCTAATGGAAACACATGCACATCCATTCTAAAATGGATATGCGTGTGCTAGCAATGCCTTGGGTAATAACCACTAATTTTTGCTTTAACTAGAAGGAACTATATCCCCTGTTCTTGAGAGGTAGGGTCTATAGCTCAAGGATTCAAAGTCATTTCCAATGTAGAAAGGTAAAGTCCTAAAGAAAAAACACCAAAAAAAAAACAGAGGGCCAGTCAAGCTGGTTGTTCTCACTACAGGCTGGAAGGATCATCCATCCATATCTGGAAAAAATACCACAGCAGCATGGCAAGAGATGGGAATGCAGCAGCACAAAGGAAGCTGTGGGAAACAGACCTTTACTGCCTAGCTCACTCCTGCATGGCGAGGAAAAGTTCTTCTGGTGTCTTACTGGGCTAGTGAGTGCTCTGATGTCTAGTCTAGCAGGCCACTAAATTCCATCTTAGCTTTTGGGTATTTTACTTACTAGTAAGTAGAAATTGCTTTTCACTTTCAAGCTGCATATACCTTGCTTGTAGAGTCTCTTTGTGCCTGTTGAAGATGCACGAATAATCTGCTGCAAAAGAGGGATCACAGCACTATAGCCAAGGAAACTGAAGCACAGGTGTAGTAAGTGAAAACCCTTGAATTGCAGAGCTGCTTGTGGAAAAGCCAAATTTTAGTATTCCAGCCTTATAGAAAATCCTAATCTTTGAAAAATTAAGTTCATTTATCCAGTCCTACACACGACTTTCAATCACAGGTTTTAAAAATCCTTCTGCCTTGTACTTCAAAATTGCCTACAACTCAAGATATTTTTAATACAGGCAGTCTAATGAGACAAAACAAATGCCATGGAACTACACTTGTATCTACTCAAGTTTATAAGTATTAAGCTACTCTTTAACATAACCAATGGCCTACTTTATAACGTCATTAAACAAAATAAGCACTGGTGAAAAATGCATCTGTGCCTGGGACACAAAATCTTGAAGTCTGGCATACCCACAGTATGAATCCCATTCACTTCATATTAAGTGAATTTTTTTTTCATTTTCAGCTGACCATGTTTATCATAGAAGACTACATTAACACTAATATTAATAAAAATCTTCTGTTCTGCAGTTATAGATTTAATAATTCTTGTTTATGTATTATAATAGGTTTTATTGCTTTAAAGACACTGTTTTTTACTGCTATTTTTCCCTTTTAAGTAGTCTTTTGAAAGTCAAAGCTATTTGTAAATATTTAGTTAATTCATGGAATAAATAAAATTTTTAAAAACAACCCCCACCAAACAAAAAACCAAAACATTGCAAAACCAATTTTCACACCTGTATACAATTCCTGATACTGATATTTAAGTTTGTACTCAAGGCTCATGCCAACAACTTGGCATGATTTGCAAGATTACACAGGCAGATGCAATCATTTTAGCCCCATCATCAAAGGATTTTAAACTAATGCAAGCTCACTGGCTTCCACAGATTCTGCGCCAGGTTTCAAATCAGGCTGTAGCCCCACAGTGCTGACACCCTCTATTACTGTGTGTTCTTATCCTATTCGGGTTCCTTCTACTCAGGAACATTTGCAGTACTTTTTACCTTGATTGCACCTTCCCAGTGATTAGGGACTGGTCTCTTTTGCTGTTAAGCTTAGCAACAGAAGATAAACGTAAGCCCTGTGTCACAAGCACTGTATACAAAGTACAGTACAGAGATTTATGTTCAGTGCCAGGCTTCAGTTGCAGCTCAGCCTGAGGTGAGGCTGCAGCGCAGTGCTGAACATGGTGCCTGCACACACCTGGCAGGAGCACAGCTGCACTGACCTTACCAGACAGGATACTGGGAGCTCCTCCCGACATGAACAGGTCTGCAACAGAACACAGAGGTTCTTTTCTCAGGCTTCTCCACTTGAGGCAGGGAGTATACAGGGAAAACAAGCCAGCTAGCAGGGCCTAATTCCTGCCTGGGCAGTGTTCCCAGCGCAAGCTGTCAACACAGTCAGCATCTATGAAAACTGAACAGTTCAGCTTAAACTGCACTACCAACACATGAAGGCAGCGTCTTCATCTGAACACTGATAGTCTTCAGAAGTCTTTAGCTCCCCTTTTTCCTCACTAGAAATGTCTGCATTTATTAGTACTGCAGTATCATATATATTGAAGTGTTATTCTTGGACACCACTGTGCTAAGCAGTGTGCAAATACAACTCAAAGATGACTCCTGACCCAGAAGTTTGCAATCTAAATAATCCAAGATACTCGTCCAATTCACATTGCACTGATGCCTTCAATTCTCAATTAACATACTTCAGTTCAGTGAACCATCCTTGTGGAAAACCACAGGAATTTTGCCAGTGGATTTCATTTATCACAGAACAAGGCTTTAAAAGAAATATTGGATATCAATTTGATTTAGAGGGAAAAAAAACTGCAGGTAGACTCATGATCTACTTTCTCACTCAGAAATGTTCTAGATTGATCAGCCCGAGCTCTGGACTTGTATAATATCACTCATTTGGGGAACACAAGTGTATATGATGACACACACCAATACTTACTACTTCTAAGTGATGTTGCAAATCACTATCTCAAGAATAGCTGTAGTAAAAAACTATATCCACTTTTGAACTTTTCAAGGAAAAAAACTGCCCAAGCAAGAAAACTCTGCTATTGAAACAATAAATTAAAAGGGGAGAATCACAGGAAAGGAAAATAAAGAACATATAAAATATTTAAAAAGCACCTTCTCATGTTTCCCGCCATAAAACCACTAATTCCCTTGAACTGTGCAATTCCACAACATCCTCTTCTCATAAATTTGAATTTTTGGGACTGAATTGTAAAATCCCAAAAGAAGCCATTCTTCGACATCTGAGGCTAGAGTTCAGTCAGCATATTGGAAGCTTATTAACAGTGAAGTGATAACCATCATATATACTCCTCACTTTGGCCAAGAAGCAAAAGAAAACCAGTAGAAAATATTAAATTCACAGTTCAGGGTGCACTTTTCAAAGACATTAAACTATTGTAGCAACAAGTTCTATTTTGAAGTGACAAGACATTGATTTTTGCTTCATAATGACCCTATTTAATAAGGGGTGCTTTTTGGTGTACTATGGCAAATAGTTTTCACTTGTTTTGAAGAAAAATGTTCTGAGTAGTTGAAAATGTTCATCAAAATAAGGAGGAAAAATTCAGTTATCACATCCAAAAATATGAGGATCATAATATGTAACTTTGGATCCAGTAATTAAATAATGATAAAAAAATTCCATAAATTGCTTTCTTATCTGAAATAATTTGGAATGCGTACAACCATTCTTACTGACTAGAACAAAGACTGTTCTCTTAATTAGGTTTTATAGATTCAAGATTAAGAATTAAAAAAATCTTTTTGTCCTTGAAAGCAGGTAAGTACTGCTCTGTAAGTATTTTAATCTCTTCAGACTTTCCTGTTTAGAGAAATAGTTTTCAGTTTGCTCACTATTCTTGAACTATACATGAGCTTTTCCACTTCATTCTATTCTACAGCTGTTATACATATAAGTCCTTTGTAAATAAAAGGAAATTTAACCTAAAAAAAATTTTCTTGCTCAAGTTAGATTAATCTGAAATACAGATTTTTTTTTGTTCGTTGAGCAAGTAGATTTTTTTTGCTTGTTTTTTAACTTTTTGTCTTTTGCACTCCCTTGCTCAAAGTTGGATCTGCTGTTTTTGGACTAGAGAAATACTAATCTACTATGGCTTGATATATTTCTGTGAAGGAATGACTATATTCACTGACACTTCATCAGTTATTGCTACTTTCCATGTTCATAAGGATAATTCTAATAACATCAACAAACTGAAGACTATTATTACTTATGCTCCCAAAGCTCTTTTGTTGAGAATACACAAACAGCATTTTCAAAGGCAAGGAAAATATGAATATAAAAGAACAGCAAATGCTACATGCATTAGAATAGGTGCATCTGCTTCCTCTCTTAAATGAATATAACTGTTTTGTTTTCAAGCAGCAAAAGAACATAGTATTTAGCTATTAATCCTTCTGGATAAAACTAGAAAAGGGATATTTTATTTTGATTGATTGCTCTTTCTTAGATCTGGGTTATGTATGTCAGACATTCACCAATGTACTTCTGTGAATAGATTCCCTTGTTGCCTTCATTGCATGATAAAATAATGAATATGATGATCTTTCACAACTTTCGAAACAAAAATGCAAATGGTTACATGTGGTTTTAGTTATGAATTGCTTTGAGATATAAACACTATAAAACAGTAACCTAACAGTTAAAGTTAAGCTACACTCAGTGTACAAAACCAGGAATTAAGACTAGTACACAGAGAACAATTCATTCACAGCACAGGTGCAAGTCAGGACGATGACAGGTCATCATTGCTTATTGTTGTTTTGAATATTTAGCTTTCAATGTCTGCCACCACCGGAGAAACCTGACTGCCAGTAGCAAATTCTGGTTTCAGTGAGCTATGAGCCAAGGGACGGTAAAGAACCATGATAAACAGCCAGCAGTGTCCATACACAAACACTGTTTGATCTGTTGACAGTCATGAGACTTAAAAAAATAAAAATCATATGTCATTGCTTCTGACCTTCTGAGCCTAAAAATAGATTTTAAATTAAATATCCAGGCTTGGTTTGCTGGTGGCAGTTTTTGTTTGCTGGTTTGTTGGGGTTTTTGTGGGGTTTTTTGGTTGCTTTTTTTAAAACTAAGAACAAGAATCTTCACACTGGCACTGCAGAGAATGCAAAAAGCAATTTCCATTGGAAGGTGGCTTTGAAAAATGCATGCAATGTACAATGTCAGATAAGGTCCTCAAGACAAGCAAAGAACTGAAATACATACTGAGAGGAAATTAGATAGCTAAGAAACAATTTTTCCTTCATGAATTACAACTGAAAGTGTCAGTGTATCCATTCACTTGTATCAAATGAATCCTTAACATTTGGTTCCCAGTTGTCATGTGTGAGCTTCTTACTGGAAACTTTGTAAAGGTATCATATTTCCAAAAAATAAGGCAGACTTTTATTTGTAGAAAACAAGAATGAGCAGAAAGCAGAAAAAGATTTCACCGTCACACAGAGAGGGGATTTTGCATATGTGTGTGTTTTTTGTTTGAGTTTGTTTTTGCTAAAACAAGGAGAAAATACAGAGCAAAAACTGACAAGAGGGAGAAATGGTGACTAAAACAAACTGCTCAAACTGAATTGGCCTCATTGCCAGAAGTTAAAGAAACAAACAAATAGAACAACAAATGGTGCCAAAAGTGTTCTCTCTGCAGAAGAAGAAAATTCAGTTCTGTTCTCAGGTCTGCTCTGCAAATGCACAGAAACTCCAGGCACATGATATGATCTGTTCTGGACATACAACAGTGTAATGTGGGTGTTCGTGGTTCACACTGCTTGGTACATGGGCATATTACACCATGTGTGTACCCAGAAGACAATATTGTTTCTTCTTTTCCATAAAAAAAAAAAAAAAAAAAAAAAAAAAAAAAAAAAAAAAAAAAAACAAAAACAAAAACAACCCACCAGATCAAAAAGAGTGGCTACCTTCCACACAACCTAGAAAAGCAGCCCACTTCTCACAGGAGAGACACTCATTCTACCGAAGAGTGAAGCAAACTTGTTCAGATTCTTCTATGACTTAATGATAAACATACTAGTTTTCTTTTTCTTGAGAAACCAAACTTTTCGATTTTAATTGATATAAACAACTGATGTCCATGCACAAATCTATTTTCACTAACAACATATGTATGGGAAATTGCAAAAATTTATCTGCTTGTAGGGTTCATAATTCAAATATTAAAGTAACACATTCATAAGTGTCCTAGATCATGTGCCTCAGAGATGTTATAAACACAAACATCTTCTGAGTTAAACCTAATAAAAAATTTAGAGTTTCATTATGAAGCCTACACATGACAAACAGCAATATACTGCTTCTGGCAATGAGAAGGTTGATGTCAAAACCTATGCAATGCAATCTTTCCCTCAAAACAGACATTATGTATACAGCAACACTTCATGCTTTCCCCACCTTTACCTTCCAAATTCTCTCATCTAGATTACTCTGCAGCCCTAGAAACCCATTTATACTCATCTGGCTGTCCACCACCATTATCTGTACCATGTTCTGTCCTTATACATGACCTTAAACTACAATCGTGGAAAATACCTTGCTCACCAACCCGAAGTGTCACTTGCTATAATTAGCATTCTGGGAGCTAACTGTACAGCCATTAAGGCACTGAGACAGACACATGTCCTGTCTTAGTTGGGTGTATATCAAGTGATCCGTCAGATGCAGTCAGACCATTAATGCAGTCAAGTAAGTCTTTATTCAGACAGTCAACTTGCCTGGCTCAACTCATGACCTGTCTCCACAGGTTATCTTTCCAGAGATGGATAATGATGCTCTTTCATGTTACCTTCCTCACTATGAAATGTGGGGCTTCCAAATCTCCCTTCCTATTCCCAGGATCGTCTGCAATAAAAAAGCCTAACTTTGAACACAAGAACAATCTGAATATCAGGCCGTTATTCAGCAGCAACAGTTTTTGCTGAACACACAACTCCACAATAAAGGACACCGCCTACTGTGACTTCTCACTGAGAACATGAAAAAGAACGTGAATTTTTCCTGTCCATTCCAAAATCTTAATATTTTAATCTATTATATCTTATCACCATCATCTTGTTCCAATTTGGATGGTAAATTAAAGTACTTAATACACCAAAGAAATACTGCTAATGCACACTCTTATGCAATGCTACTGTAACAGAAATTAGAAGATGGTGCTAGAGTGATGCAAAGAGTTAACACCATCAAATTTTATTAATATCAATCATTCCTTATCAAACCAGAGATACCAGGCTGCTGCTTAGTTCCGAATTTCTGTTAAATGTATTAAAATTCATTATGTTTTTATATATAGTGTCAGGCAGAATAGAAAACACTCCTAATGATAGAATTTATTTTAGGGATCATTTTGTGTACATAAAACAGTCTACTTATTAAAAAAAAACAAAAAAGGTTCCCTTGAGTAAAACTAAGAAAAAAACCCAAGAGCAGTTGGGGAGAAGTACCTTCTTTGTGCAAACTAAACTTTTAACTATTAAGTAATTCAAAGCCATAAAGACCTTGGGAGACATTTTCTGAGGACTATGACTTCTACACAGAACAGAAATGATTCAGTAGTGATATTTGTCCTTTCTCATGATAAATGGCTATTGTATCTGCCTTCAACTATGCAAAAAAGGGATTTTTAACTTCAGATGGCAAAATGTTGAGAGCATTACAATGCATAGGGTTTTGAGGTGTTCTTCTGAGAACTTTTTCTTACCACGTACTTCTATATGGGCTATGGATCTAAATGGTTTTGATGGGCTGACTAGTAACTGAAACTCAGGGTCAGTATCATTTTCTTGGCAAAATACTTATATATTCTCTCAAAGGAAAACTGGAGGCAAAACACACAAAACTGGCTGTGCAATTACCGTGAATGACTTAAGTATCTAATTCTGAAAGCCAAAATATATCCTTTTTAATGTATCTGAAACATAAAATTAACTTTTTGTTTTGATTTGTTTTTTAATATGAATCTTGGACAGGGCTCCAGTGACAGAAGATAATTATGCTAGAGATATATTAACCTAGTCCTCACTTCTATATTTAACTTGCTTTTAGTTGTGTTGTATTGTGTTTCAGTTTTAGAAGAGTCTCTGGTTATTTAGCCTACTGTCCAAACTATTACAGTCAATTCAAGGACAGCAACTGCAAATTAAAATCTGGAAAACCCATTATTAACTTAGCAGAGAGTTGAAGAAAATTCAGCTTTTTGCAACCCTGACTTCAGTGTGCCCAACCAAATAAATAATCTTCTTCCCAGGACAACATGGAGAAGTAAGTCACTTTCTAAACATAAATAAGCAAACTAGGAAAATGAGTGTTTTGTTCACTCTCCAACTGGAAAATGTGTGAGGTGCTCTTTGTTTCTTTTAATTTTAGTATTACTTATATATTATACATTCTTGTCCTGCAATTGGTATACTAAGGCATAAATATGTTTTGCAAACATGTATCAGACAGTAGCAAATATTTTTCAATAATTTCCACTGAGTTGTACTAGCTTATGTTGAATGCACCAGTATAAAAAAAGTAACAAAATGATTACTTCATCATAACCATCAACCAGTTATATGTAACTATGACAGCAATGGATGCTGAAGTTATTCAGAGACACATCACAACTGACAAGTTTGGGAAATGCCTGAACAGACACTCAAGAGTTCCTGAGCAGCAATTGTACTGAAAGAAAACTGGTGGGAAGAGAAGTGAAGAATATGAGATAAAGAGGAGAGACTTTGTAGAAGTCAGTTACATCTGAAATGTTACATCAGTTACATGCTTAAGAAAATACAGCCACTATAGACTGGGTCAAAATTTAGGGTACCCCTCTGCTGCCACTATGGGGAATATTCTGAAACTGTAATATGTCATTCTTACCATAGCACTTTCAGAAAATTCTCAAACTATTAGTCTAGCTGTAATATGAGAAAACAATATTGATACAAAGCAATTTTAACAACAAAACTACAAAAACATGATTTGTACAGTAATCTCATAAGAGTAGATATTTTTCCTCATAATATGTTGAAAAGTAATGCGAGGAGCAACTTTAAAAAGCATAACGGTGTTTGATTTACTGACTTGAATCATCTAGCTGTCACAAGTAAATCCCCTAAACTGTCACAAGTAACTTCCCTAAACTGATTCTAAAATGGACAGACATGGAAAGGAATAGAAAAAACAAAATGGTAAACAAACAGAAATGTCTTAAATATGTTGATGATTTTCCAGCTTAAGGAAGGAGAAATCAATTCCAGGATCTAAGAGGTGTCCAAGACGTTAAATCTTTTATAGAGAATCATCCTAATTGTCTTCTTAGAGTTAACCTATCTCATGTACCTAAGCAGTCCTATCCAATCAGAAGCTCTTTTCTTTTTTTGTTGAAGCTATGTTTGAGAAATTCAATTTCGAGTTGTCAGTGCTGATAGCCATTTATTCTGCACCTACATTGAAGTCTGTGGTAAAGAGAGGTTGAAAAACTAGCTGAAATTGAAAGTCTGACTCTCAAATGAACTTCTCATTTTCAGAGGAAGAAAAAAAGAAAGGAAGAGTTATACAACTGCATGCATTCTGGCTGTTCCCCTTTACTAATGTTGTCAACTCCTCAACTGCATTTTGCAGTCTATCTTTTTCAGCACAATAAAACTCAAATTGTACACCCCTCCCAAGCATTTTCACTGGCTATTTTTTCTACCTTATCATCACTACATTTATATTTCAAAGAAAATAAATGAAAATTTGTATAAATGCAGAATATTAACAACGACTCTTAAAGGCATTTTGTGGTATGTCCACTGTGTTAAGTATATCAACACACTGAAATCAAATTGTAGTGCTACAGTAAATAGTGGGGCACAGATCTCTTTGCAGAAGTCCTACAGATTAAGAGGCAAACCACTCCTGACAATGTCTGTCACAGAAAACAACCCAACCAACACTCAAATCATCAAGGACTAGGGAGCTCCATTCTAATAAATGTTTAGGTCCCCTGAATTCAAAATTTAAGAGACAAAACAGGAATGAAAAATAGAAAGACAAACAGAAAGAACTGAACAGAAAAAACAACCTTACCTTTCACAAGCTCGGACAGTCCACGCAGCAATTATCCATAATGAGATGCTAAAAACCAACAGTACAGTTCCTGGACATATTGTCATTAGAGTCTTCATAACAAAGCGGGTATTGAAGTTTATCTTATTTAATGCTCCAATGCTTCTAGACGAGGCATCAGTGAAAAGTTTGCTATGCAAAAGCATAACTCTGGCAATAAGATACAGTCTTAAGAACATTGGTATAGATAAAATAATATCCACATCAGCTGTAGTTGTGGATGGAGCGTAAGAAAAGGCGAGCCGGGCTGTCCATGTGAATGTGTAATTCCCAGGTATGGGATGTATAGCACACACCAGTATTTCCAAGCAGATAAAGAAAATACGCTCATAAGTCATGGCTATTCTCCAGTCATCTGCTCCATTGTCCACCATGAACAACTGAAATAATAAAATATAAGGTTAACTGTAGCACATAATTTAAAAAATTGTTATAATTCCATTTTAAATTACCATAGTTTTCTATGCTGTCAAAAACCACTAAAACACCAAAAACCCCTCCCATCTCAGAAAATTACCTTATCACAGTACTATGAAAGGAAACATAACTCTGGTTAAGGCAAAAAGGATTTCTTAATACATTATTTTTAAAACTACACATGAAACTGAATTTTCATTCATTATTTACTAAGAAGTCCACATTTTTTAATTGTAATCTTTTATTATAAAAAAGTCTGGACCCATTAAGCCTTGTCCATTTAAAATCAATTGTTTACTCTAACTTCATTTAATTGAGAAGGATTTAACTGTTTTCTGAATAGATAACTAAATTACAAATTAAAAATATTTCCTAAGATTACTGTTAAGCTTCAGTCAAGGTGATATTATAGCTTCTGTAGAAGTATCCAAGCTTTCCTCAAGGCACCAATACCAATCAGTGTAAGATAGAAAACTAAATGAGAAAGTGCAAAAAGACCCAAGAAGGTATCTCACAGTGAAAATATGAAAAGTAATAGCCACCAAATATCAGAGTAGCCCAGGCAGCCAGGTGATGTCCTGAAAGTAGCTAATAGCTGAAAATTAAATGCACATTTTGGCTGTTGCACAATCAAGGCCTTCAACTTGTCACCCAGGAACAAAGGTACTAAAAGATTTCACACTGTTTAGCAAATTACATGCCTGCTGATTTAATAAATAAATAGCTAATTAAGCAATACTTGTCACTAGTTGAGACTAGAGATATGCAAGACCTTGCAAATAGACTTTTTGTAGAGAGGAACATAACCCATATGTACAAAGAAGACACAATTTCAGACAGAAGACTTTCCCATCAATTCAACTACAGTTTGAATCTTAACAAGGCTGTTCAGTAAACAGATAAGAGGAAAAAAATACTTTTGCAGAAGTTTTAAAATTAAATTATTCAAAAATAATGAGTGAGAAAGCAAAATACACCGTGTGTTCCCTAACGTAAGAAAGGTATTTTCGGAATACTAAACACTACAAATACATCAAAACCCCATTTGTCTGCCCTGCGCTTTGCCCCCTTCCTTCTTTCAAAAGTTTAAAAATACAAGCTTGATTTCCCTGCATGTGTTTTTAATGATCAAAAAACCACTACATCCTCCTTACAATACCTTCAGTTTGTCTTTCAGAAAAGTGCTCTATTGAAACTGTTTAGAGAAATGATAATCACAAATTAACTTCATTGTAGTTGAACTCATACTAAAAGAAATAAAGAATTTAACCACAGCAAGGAACAAAACGAACCAAAATAATTTTCTGTCTTTGTGGACCTGGTGTTTATCCCTTATGTTCTTTCTCCCAATCTTATTACACTGGGTGTAATAATGGTGACAAGGTTTTGGCTCTGGGGATGGCTGTAGGGATGGTGTCAGCAAGAAGCAGTCAGGGTTCCTCTACAATGTACCCACTGCAGGACACAGCTGAGTTCACCAGTGAAGCAGGCAGTGCTGCTGTGAAAGCATAGTTAAGAAAGGGCAAAACGTGGCCCAGGTAGTGAGGAGTGAAAGAAAAAAATGTGAGAACACTGGAAATTCTAAGGTCAGAGAGGAGGTGCTCTAGGCAATGGAATAGAGAGGAACCCATAGAGAGGAAGGACCATGATAAAGGAGGCAATTCCCTGGAGCCCACAGAGGCAACCACTCCAGAGCAAGATGGACATTGAAGAAATGCTCACTTGCAGAGAGCTCACACTACAGCAGATTCTCCTTAGAAGAACTAATGCCCACATAAGTCTCATGCTATAGCAGATTTATCCTGAAGGGCTGCAGACCATGGAGAGGACCCACACAGCAGCACAGAAAAAGTGTGATGAGAAAGGAGTGGCAGGTAGGAACCATCTTGGACAGATGCCTGTACCACTCATGGAGGAGAAGACAGAGGAGTTGGGAATAAAGATGTTGAGCCTGAGGACAGGGGGGTGGGACAGCATATTTCTTGCCATCCTATTCTAGTTTTTAATGTCAATAAAGTAAATAAATTTTCCCCAAGTTGTGCCTGTTTTGCCAGTGCCAGTAACTGGCAAGGGATCTCCCCATCTTTTTTTCAACTCACAAACCTTTTCATCTTATTTTCTCTTCTTGTGCTGCTGAAGAGGGAGAGAAAAAGCATGGCTGGGTGGGGGTCTGACAGCTGGCCAAGGTCAAGCCACCACACTTACATATAAATCTTATCTCCACTGCAATATTATTGAAGACAAAGTCATACACTGTTGAATTAAGCTAAAGAAACACTCAAGTGAATTCAATTTATGCACCATGAGCATGAGTTTCTTTTACCTGTGGCACTCTGAAATCTACAGATATTAGATATGTGCATTGATACTGGAAGACAAATTTATGTCTGTCTGTCTTAGCAAAACAGTGCAGGTTTTCACTTAGCAAATGCACTATTTGGTATGAAGGGCCAAACTTTCAAAGTACTGTAAAGCTCCAGCACATTTGATTCTTGTGATTAGCCTGCAAATGCTGTCAGTCAGATCACTGAAGTGTTACATCAGTCACGAAGAAATCTAGGTATTTAGAACACCCAGAATACAGATTAACAGTAACCAGTGTGACTGAAAAAATATAGATAATATCAGATCTCTCAAATGCTGTGTGGGTTTACAAAGAAAAGAATAAATTTACAACAGATTTAAATATTTCAACTGTAAGATACACATAAAATACATGTCAAAGTGGCAGTGCTACAAAGTCTCAAAACCTGCTGAAAAAACCAATGGTCTTTTCTCCTCCCTTTTTACATCCGTTCTCCATAGATTTCAAAAATAATTCTATATGCAGAACGGCAATTCACGAAAAATTAAACCTTCAGTACTCTTTCAATTTGATGAGAATAGAAGAATGTTGAGTTAAACACGGGCATTAAAATTTGATCTTGCCATTTTTGTAGAAGATAATGTTATTTTATGACAGCATTTTTTAAAAACATTGATACATCATTATGGAATACACACGTGATAACACAGTCACCTGTCAGCAGAAGAAATCCTGTGAAGCTACATAGAGAGAAATTTCTCTGCAGTTCTCAGTGGAATGGGTTATGCTCATGGACACAGAAGAGCCTTATCAACCTCCCTTGACCCCACCTGTGACAATTCCTTCTAAGTAAACTAATATGTTAAGGTGATAATATCTTAAGCTGTCATATAATGAAATTTATGAGGTAAAACATAAAAGGCAGAAAACACCGGAAGTCACAAAGGACACAGAAAAAAACATTTCTATTTCATAACAGTATTAACATTTCAAAATCACATTTATGAGGATGACTTCATTACAATTCTTTGTCTAGGTTCAAACCATGATGGATATCAAACACTCCAGAATACGAACAAGCCTCTACCACATGCTGTGAATAACATTTAAGTTTGGACATAAAAAAATGATGCAGAAATAAGTGCAGGATTTAATGTGCATTTTATATACTTGCAATTATGCAATCTACTTAATTCAAGCTTCACTTCTAATTTGGAAGATACAGAGGTATTTGTGCATGCCTGTGTGCTCGGTTATGTACATTTCCACTTCAGAAAGTAAGGAATATAAATGAATGGAGAAGAGAAAGGACAGCTGAACAGCACAATTCAAAGGGTACGTATGCACACTCTTGGCTGATTTCAGTCAATATGGCTGTAATAACCATGCATTAACTTCAAGATACTACTCCTCATGTAAATGGAGAATGATGCTAGCAATAACAAGAGAATGTAATAAAAGAGTGATCAAACCTTCCTATAGATTTGAATCCTGCACTTCACAGAGAAGGACAAACTTCAGTCAAGGTCACAGATGTTATGCCTATTCATAATTTTCAAATTTTTTGTCATTATTCAGTGTTAAAATCTAATGCAAGTACTTCATCAGTGTACTGCAAGATTCTTCAAATACAGAACTTTCATATACTTTTACTATGTCTCCACTTTGTGAAAGTTTCAGAAGTTATTTTCACCTGGAATTATGTTATGCATTTCTAGTATGTTGTATGTGAATGTAAGGCATATAATCAAATGTTTAACTTCAAATAAACTTAATATTTGTAATGCCACATTTTAAAAACATAAAAATAAATACGATGGATATTTATACAGATAGGTATGTGTACATTTACATAACACTTGTGTGTTACACAGTTACATTTATGTAACACCAGATGAAAAAAAACAGGCATTCTAAATAGATTGCACATAATGGCAAATTTGATCAGAGACTCCCTGAAGGAGACAAACAAAAGGAGAGAAGATAATTTTCTAAATGTTAGTGAATGCAAAGAACAAGGAAACTAGTCATGCTTTAAAAATGCCTTTACAAGTAGAAGAACAAATCTGAGAACAGTATCACCACCCTGCTGGAATACTGTGGGGATACATTAATACAGGAGTAAAAGGAAAGCAATAAACAGTGATAAAGTGGTGTCAGCTGTAGTGCTGGAAGCATTCCTTGGAGAAAGAAAATCAACTTTATTTACAAGGAAATTGTTGCAATTTAAGATCCAAATTAAAAATGGTTAAACACTGGAGTCACTTAAATCTTATAAAAGAACTGATAGGACTTTGACCTAGAGTAGCAAAATATAGCCTCTGGGATTGATGACTTACCAGAATTTTTGACCTGATATTTTTCTATAGGGTGTAGTACACAAAATATCATTTACACAACCAAAAAAAGAAAATCATTATGCTACCATAATGAAGACAATATTGGTTTTGTCTCACTACTTCAAAAAGCCAAGTTACTGTCCCACAGCACCTCATTAAGTAAAAATTATTTTAAACCATTTTTAAGTCATAACAGGAGATTGCCATCTTAGGCCTTTAGCACAGTTGCCTCTAACTAGGTGATGGAAATTACTTTCTTACATCATTGAAGGCATGCATTCAAATGGTCTGTAAGTTACCCAAATGCCTGGTAACATGGAGAGCCCACAGGAGTTCGTGGAAGGTGCTGTACTCCTCATCCTAAGTACAATGCCCCACATCAGACATATTAGTGAGTTTAATACATACGTAAAGACATGAGTCAATAAACTCCTTCTGCACATGCAAAGCATAGAAGGCAAATAATATGTTTTTGCACAAAATGACATGGGGGATTGGCTATCCTACATTTGCCAGAATGTTTTCCATATCCAGAATTAAAATCAAACTTTCTAGTAGGTCACTAGAAATTGATCCACAAGGTCTAGCTATCTAGCAAATGAAACATGCTTAGCTCATTCAAATAAGGAAGCCATTTGATCTATTACTTATACACGTACACATGCATACACACACATATTCCCCTCCCAACTATAAACATGCCAATTTAAACAGAAGATTTTAAAACTCTGGTACTTAGTTTCAGCACAAAAGTTATTATTTGCATAGCACATTTAAATTTGACATCTCTGTGCAACATTAGTTTTCTACAATGATTAATATTTTGCTATAAATAAATAATGTACGTAAAGCAAACTTCATCTTAATGTGTTCCAGTGGCTAAATAGGCCCAAAATACTTCTCTCAAATACTGCACTTAAATGTTATCATCTCAGAAAGGGATGTGGAAAAGAGGCTCAGAGCATTTGTAGTCTTTGTGAATTATATTTTCAGAAGTGCAGTAGCAAAAACTTCACATTAAAATACATCTGAACAGTACATATTGGCTACTCTGACAGGTCACAAGTAACCACAACCATTTAGAAAACCAGATGTACGTTAAACAATGCTCTTACCAGGTTTGTCTGTGTCTTTTTTTTTAATATCTATCCCTCACATCATAATTTTTAAAAACTGAGGTCTTTTAGAAAGAAGGGAATTTAGAATCAATGAATACCATTAGTTAAATTCTGCATGAGCACACAAAGTTAAATTCCATCTACATATTTCCCTTCTGGCTTAATCGACATGCTGACAGTATTCTTTTTAGCTTTCTCTCTCTAAAGATATTCAGAAGCTTTCCTCAATATTCTTAAATGGTACTGGACAGATTTTTAACTGTACTCTTCAACCCAAACCATGAAATAGTTTAACACCCCCTCCTCCCCCTCAACAGCCTACAATGCCAAAACACCATTATAGCACTAGCACTTGCTTGGATGTACATGATTTCTTTCCATATGGGTCTCTCCTTGGGTGCTCCAGGCACCCAAAGAAGGTGAGATACTCCTGGAAATGTCATTATTTTCTATGCAGGTAATAGTGTTAAGAATCAAAATCCAAGGACTACAAAGGGAAAAAAAATAGAAGAGACATTCCAAGATACCAGATTTCTTTCCCAATGCTACAGAGCAGAACCCCCTATGAAAATCAAAATTATGGATTGAGTTAAGAAGTCATCAAAAGCTTATAAATATATTAAAAAATCAAAGTAATTAGATAATCAGCTTACTATTACTAATAGATTGTAAACATAATAACATAAACTAATTTTTTTCACTTTCATTATTAAACAGATATTTCATAAGACAATGTCCTAGTATAATTCTGTTTGGAGTCCTGCTTGAACAATCACAGCTGAGCTTCCTCAGATCTGCAATCAACAGAGAGACATTTCATTACATGAATTTTTATGAACCTTTGAACAAATCAGATATCCATAAATAAGAGTCCACCACTTAGGGTGACTATATTAATTTGAGATATTCAGCAGAATAACCACTATGTGACTCAATGAAATTGACTAAAACAGGAGTTTCTACTAGTCAATGTCCATGAAAGGTATTTCTTCATTATAACAATATTCTTAATTTAATAGCTATTTCATTATACCAAAGTTTCAGATCCTAACCCCTCTGCCTCTTAAAACAATGCAATTAAGTTCCTTAAGTTACCACATGTAGAAGGCTTCCATCCAGCATCAGAAGTTTGCAAAAACTCTTGTGACTGGCTTTGAGAATCAATAATGTCCTCCAGGCAGATACAGGAGCAGCAAGATTTAACAAAGCTCTGAACATCAATTAAGTGCAACAAGAATAACAGAGAAGGACCAAAACTGAGGAAGCGGCTGGTACACCTGAAGCCTGCACTGCCATTCAGTGAGACCTTGATAGGAGAGTTGGCCAGGAAAACTTAATGAGGCAAGTGTAGGGCAAGTGTAGGGCACTTGGGGAGGAATAACCCCAAGTATCAGCACAGGTTGGGGCTGACCTACTGCAGAGCAGCTCTGTGGAGAAGGACCTGGGAATCTTGGTGGATAACAAGCTGACCATGAGCTGGCAGTGCCCTTGTGGTCAGGAGGGCCAGTGGTGTCCTGGGGTGTATCAGGAAAAGTCTGGCCAGCAGGCTGATAGGGAGGTGATCCTGCCCCTCTACTCAGTCCTAGGGAGGCCACATCTGGAGTGCTGTGTCCAGTTCTGGGCTCCTTAGTACAACAGAGACAAGCAGCTACTGGAGAAGGTCCAGAGGGGGTCACAAACCTATGAGGGGTCTGGAGCATCTCTAAGGACTGAGAAAGGTTATTTGGATGTAGGCAGTCCTTAAGAAACCTACCAGGAACCTAACCTAGACACACCACATCTTTCTCTGAGTTCAGCTTTCATCAGCTGCCAACCTGCACTGCCCTGTGCTTTTGCTGCCCTGCTCTGGTACACTCTCGCTGTCTAGAGTGCAGCAAAGCTGTGCCAGCTTTATTACATCTAAAAGGGAAAGTTGCAAAGTAAATGGATTGCTTAGGTCTACTTCCACAAATATAAAAAAATGACCAGAGTGAACAAACAACGATGCTAATAAAATAATCTCTAATAAAAACAAAAAATATTTTCAAAAATTTCTTCTGGTCTTTTAGGTCTGCTTCAACTACTGCACTGAACTTTGCAGTACAAGGATGGAAACATTGATATCAAAGTAAGGGGTGATTTTAGCTTTCCACGGGAGCAGTAGTTCCAAAACTTTGTATATGAAGAACACGGCCTATCTTCCTACAAAATATCTGTGCTATTTTGCAGAATTAACTTTTAGAATGGATTTATCAAGAAACACAGCGGTCTGTGCTATGTTTTTCTTCATTTTGAGTACCTCAGAAATAAAGTAATTCTAATACTACATTTTTCTTGCAGATGTAAAAGTCACTGGGAAGAAATCTACATTTCAACATATTTATGTTATTAATTTTAAATAATTATGTTACAATTCTTCATTTAGGATTTGGTTTTCTCTTCATTCAGTTCTAAAAATAATTTGTTCTATGGATCACTGCATGAAGAAAACACCATCTCCCAAAATGACTGCCATCTGCCACTGCAAGAGATGCCTCTCTCCAAGGATGATCAGCTTCATTACTACTAGGAAAACTGGAACCAATTTTTTTAAAAAGGATGTATTTTCTGAAGAAATTTGCAATATTTTTGCAGGGGAGACAGAAGTTAAAGGAAGAAACACTGAATCTGAGGCCAGATAAGATGAGCTAACTTAACTCATTCATTCTGCCAAAGGAGCACAACAGTGACTCTTAACTTAGGAATTTGTTTTTAGGAAATGATGGGTACCAACACACCGCATCTACAAGAATCTGTCTTCTCAGTTCCTCCTCTATTGTTTACTTATTACATAAATACTTCAGGTATGTGAGAAAGTTTGAATGCAGGGTTTTTTAAAAAACTGATTACATTTTTATTTAAATGACAATGGGCGAGTACACATCAGCACCACAGGAATCATGAAGTCCCTGTAAGTGTTTTTACTGTCTTGCAAACAGTTTAACCCAGAATTTCATACAAGTGTATGTCAAAAACAACTACAAATATAGAAATATAAAATCCAAGTATTGTCCTAAAGCATGACTACTAAAATAAGTGAAAGTATATTGTGCAGAAGGAAAAGCAGAATGGAGCTAAAAGTACTTGTGTATTTAAAAATTGTCATAGAAATAGCCGTGCACTAACACCAAGTGTTTAGAAGCATTTGGTCTTATTCAAATGTCTCGTAATTCATCCTGGCAAGTAAAATTTTGAGGAGGTAGCAATAAGGAAGGTATGTCCTTAATACCTTTTACTCATGAAGGCCTAAAGTGGGCTTCTGGCAAAACTATATAGCAGATGAAGTCTTCAAACTGCTTCGAAGATCAACTTAAAATATTTTGAAGTAGGGTAGTTTTCAACATCAGGTTAAATAAACATAGGCACAAGTTTCTTTACAGGTATTTACTTGTATTTCTTAATAGGTAAAATACCGTTTTACTTGATCACCACTAATTATGAGTGCACCTGCTTCCTCACAGAAAAAAATTGTCTTAGCATATGTCTTAGTACACAAAGTTCTTTTTGTTGCCCAATAATTATTTGAATGTTACAGCTTCATCAAATCTGTCTTGTTACAGTAGCTCTCAGGTAAAAGATACTCTGTTCTCAAAGCAACTTGTTTTTTTAGTATCTCTGGAAACCAAATACATGAAATGTTCTTGCACTGATTACATTGTCCCCCTCATTGTCCACAATTTAAACTTAAAATTGCTGTTCAAAATTTTTTAGAAATCTTTATTTTCACAACCTTTATGCTTAATGGGACATACCACAGCAGCAAAAATTCTCATATCCCACAGTTAACATAGGAATTTACCAGCGACAACATACATAAAAAAGACACATGTGCAATGCAAGAATTATTAATTTCGGATTAGTTGACATCTCTGATCACAGAGACGTATTAAAAAAAAAAACAAACCCTATCACCTCTTACCCCTTCCAGTGCCAAAAGGTGGGGGAGAAGAATGGCCTGCAAGCTGACAGCCACACTGTTAAGTTTCTCATCTGACTCCACTGCATCCCATTCTGTTGCTGGGAGGTAGACAAATGTCTATTTATATACAGCTGCACATAAAGACAACCAAATATTTTCCTATCTGAAAACTGAACCTGAAAATCAGACTGGCCATGGGTGTTCTTATATCAATATCTTTTTTTAAACATTGTGCCATTAATACTGTACTGAAACTGAACTGGCAATACATCAGGTCTAGCACTTAATTATTCTAAACTATAATACTGCAAAAATTACAACAGAATGCAAATTATTGGTTTTTACCATGAAGCCTAATCCTGAATAAGGGCAAAAGAATGGGGTGGTCTTAGTGTGAACCCACTTTACCGACAACACCATTCAGATAAGGATCATGTTCTGTAGCAGCTGCACCTTTTCAGTTATATTTGAATTTGGATGGATGAGAATTTCTGCTATATCAGCCCACTTCTTATATAGAGCCCAAGAAAAATTCATGGGTAATATAATGCAAAGGAATTTACAAAAAAAGAACCCACTAAAATCTGCCTATAGTAGCTGCATGGTCAAAACTGAATTTTATTGCTGCTGCAGAGAAACGGGCAATGGGAAGTGGTTAAGAGGACTTTAGCTTATTCATAAATCAGTGTCCGTTTAAGAGCTTTCAAGTCTTCCTGAAATAATATTTTAATGATTACAAAAGTGTTGAAGATCAAATTGTTAACACATAATGAGGATGCTGTAAACTAAAATGCTCTAAAGAGGCCACTAATTTAGATACTCACAGATCCTCTTCTGAAGTCAATTGTGCATGACGGTTTAAAAACAATAACTAATACTGTATCAGAAACGCAGAGAGAATAATTTTGATGAAAATGTCATTAAACTTATGTCCTAGGTTAGTCAGGAGGGGTCAAAATCTAGGAAGTGACCTATGCTGAAGGAAGTGATACAACTTCTTTCCTGAGACAGAGAGCCAAAAACTAGGTAGTTTTAAGGATTGGTACGTAGGTAAACCAATTAAAAGGTTGATCTGCCTTTGAGGGAAAAATCGAATAGAAGCAGTGAACCTCTGAGCCTCTTCCTCTCTTGATCTGCTGCTGTGTAGAGAGGAGCATCTCCCTGCTTCTCTCCCGGGTAAGGTCCAAAGGAGGGAGGGGGGGGAAGGGAGGTTTAGAGGGGCTGCAGCTGCAGCTGGGCATGGGGGAGGAACTGGCCGGAGTTTTGGGGAGATACAGTTCAGCTGACATGTCAGCTACACGAGACAGGGCCAGGCCCCTGCTCCAGGCCAGGCAAGGACCGGGCCGGACTCCATCCAGCTCGGGCCAGGCCCTGCCCTGTCACCCCGGGCCCAGATGGCCCCAGCAGGCCGAGCCAGCTCCGCAGAGCCAGGCACAGAGACTCTGAGAGCTTCTGGCATCCAGCTCGGACCTGTTCAAACAGCCCGGCAGGGAGCACGGGATCGTCACACTGCCAGAGAGAGAGAGAGAGATTAACTCTCTCCATGCCTGGACTAAACTTACAGACACCCATCCTTCCTTGCACAGAGAGAGGAACGAGTGAGGACATCTACATAAATGCAGCATAGAGACTTTGCAGTCAGGGAGGAAAGCAGAACCGATGCCTCGAGGGAGGAGCATGAGAAGTGCTTCAAGAGTGAAGCTGAAAATTCTTTTGGAGAACCATGGTTGGGGACTGAGCTAATAAATTCCATGTAATATATGAAGAAATAGTCCAAAGGGGGGATGTGAGGTTCTCATTGCAGCCAGTGAACTGAAATACCTGGGTGAAGACAAGTAAGTGTTGAAATAAGTACAGCCTGATGAGAAACTTGAACCAAGAGAGAGGAGAGGCTGTGACCCAGAGCCCTGGTCCCAGGGGAATGCCAGACAACTTGTGTTGTCAGGAGAACCTGTGTTGCTCAACACAGAAGAAGGGATTTTCTTTGTTGCTGCAATTGAACTGTGCATCCTTAAAAAGGTACCCCATGGACTGTTCATGACCCACCATAGTGGCTGTGGGAAGGCTACTGGTGTGGGAGGGGGATCCACCACCAGCAGATCTTTCTTCTGGGTGGCGACTGGTGGTGAGGCTGAAGACCCATAAAAAACTATTTTTCTTACAGAAAATCCATGGTATAAATAAGAGAGTCTTCTCTCCCTAAATGAATTGAAACAAGAACTATTTCCAAGGTGGTAAACTGACTGGAGGTCAAAGTGTTGTTTTTTTGTGTGCTGTCAGGAAGAAAGAAATGGAGAGGTGGGGGAAGGAGGGGTGGTCTGAGGAGTTAGTTCTGGTTTTTCTTGGTTTTTTCTTTGTCTTACGTGTATTAATAAACTTTTTTATACTCTATGAAGTTTGAGTCTACTTTGCCTACTCCTAATCCTCATCTCACAGCAAACATCAGGTAAATTTTGGTAAGTGTGCTGGCATTTGCCCAGAAACTCAAATAGGCCAATTGGAACCACTACAACTTAGATGCTATAAGTGAATGCACAGGATCATTATTTCTAATAGTTTTCATTATTTGTTTAGGTAGGAGTTAATTTATTTTGAGCTGTCAAGCCACACCTGGACATTCAGTCCTCCAGGTACCCAGCCTGAATTCGGATTTCTTACGTATGTGGATTTTATTTGTATTTATTTATTTATTTACACTGTGGAAGCAACAGTGCAGACTGAATCAAAGTGCCATTTGTATTTTTAATTGAAGACATGCCTTATTCTCCGGCTACCACAGATCATATTCCTAAAAGCGTAACAACAAAACAAGAAACACTATTCACCAACTAGCATGAATCTTTGTTCTGTTAAGTGACTGAAAATGAAGCATTGCTTCATAATGCATTACTCTAGTGCAAGACACTACCCTAAGAGGTCAGTTATAGGGCAGATGCGAATGACTATGCATACCAGTAGCAGTGGTACAGGACTTGCACAGCTATGAAATATGGAATAAACAATTGTAATAGGAATATAATTTTTCATAAAGAACATATTAGAACATATTAGAACATATTGTGGAGCACTGCATTTGTTTTACATAGCAGTTTTTGGGACATCTGCTGAAGTAGGCATACAATTCTTGAAAATGATAGGCATAGATGGATGGCAATTACAGCGTCTTATTTACATGACAAATGACTGATCTGAGCATAAGACTACAAGTCTAGCTATGAAGCCATGCCCAGATTATTTCCACAGCACTTGAAGTCTTAGTCTCAGTGTTCCCCTTTGGAAAAACATCCTTTAAGTGCCAAAAAAATATATGAGGAATTGTCCAGGTAATTGCCTTTTACAATGAAATACTTTTACAATATGACTACTTGTTAAAAAAGCTTTTCCTTCTTTTCAGGCTATCTTTTCTGGCCATTGAACCACAGAACTGATGTATAACTGTTTATGGAAGACACACAGTTACACACTGAAATATTACAAGGAACGTTAGTTTTTTCCAGAATACAGATAAGAAAGCTCACAAAGCTCTTTATCCACAGGTGAAAATAAAATCTATAGATATGAGCCCACTTATATTTACTTCTCAATTACTTTTTAATTTCAAATATACCCTTTTCTAACTAGGGGTTTTGCAATACTAATACTTAGAGTTACACCTATACAGCCTCTTAACTCCCTGTTTTTGACCGTCATGGCTCCTGCAGTCTTCAGTAACTTTGCGATTGTATTCAGTTAGAATTCCATAAACAGTTATGTTGGTCAGCCATATAACAGAGAACCCAGCTCCCTCCTATATATCAAGATAAGTCTACAGTGTTGGTATAGATAAAAGTTTAGAAGCTGCCACTTTGACACAAGGTTTTGTTTTAACATGCTTCTGTAGGGAAAAAAAACCCAAAGGTTACTTTTGACGAGATTAAGAGCAGAACTTTAAAATATAAAGTTATTGGAGGCTTATGCTTTTGCTTTACTTTATATGGAACACACAAAAGTGTTTCCATCTGTCATGAAAAAGTTTAGAATTCCCTCAAAAGGAAATTTCCTATTCATTCCAGAAGATCAGTGTCCAACAAAATGAATGAGATAAGGAAGCATCTTAGAAGATGCAAACATTGCTTTTCAAAACCCATTCCTCTCACTCCTTCATGGAATATATAATATTCGCACCCTTTTATAAAATGTCAATATAAAACTATGCTTATTAAGGACTGTTTTCACACAAATGAAGGGCGCAATTGCCAGGACGGCTCAAGAGGGAAGAAGTGAATTAATCAGAAAGTTACAAATGTGTGATACTCTGCAAGTATGGGAGTTGCAACTATAAGAAAATATTTATGCATGATACTAACTGAACACTTTTGTTTGCAAAAGCCTGGGCTCAAACACACCAGTTTAAAGTACAGAATGTTAATGTTTGCTGCCTTTACAAAAAATTATTTCTATGCTGTAAAGTATGTTCTCATAACAGTTTCTTCTGATCTTCTGACAAACACATGAAGAAATTTCTTAATGTGGCGTTCACTAAAATAATGGCACAAGGTCAACTCACACAACTGAGTCAAGAATACATTGTTACAGTTCTCTATGAAGAATAATCACGCTAAGGGATCTATATTTGTGAGTATCTAAGTTATTTGGATCTCTAGACCATTACAATTTAGAGCACTCATTATGTGTTAAGGATTTGATCATCAAATCACTGTATTTCTCATATCACATTTATTGAAGTTTTTCCATTCATGGTTTTTCAATGTAATGTCATTTTTATCATTAAATTTTTAAAAAGGCATGAGAAAAATTAAATAATATTTGTGTGTGTGTGTGTGTGTGTGTTATCACGATATGCAACTTTTCTCTTTTCCATTGAACAGAGCTGTGAAAACTTCCTCACAAAATTCCTGAATACTTTACAGTTTATTCTCAGTTCATAAAGGAAATTTTTTACAGTGACCAGTATTTCTAGCTTACCTGAAGGCGAGTTAGAAGATCAATTACAGCCTCTTCCCTTAGTGGTAACTTACATCTTAAAAGGAGCTTCATAGGCTCAGAGCAATATTTCATCCCCTAGCAAGGGAAGGTGACAACTTTCATCATCAAGGGTGAAAACAGCTGATGGAAAGAGAACCTTTTAATCCTCCAAAGTCCTAAACAACAGCCATTCTTGTTCTGATCTTCACTCAAAAAAGATGTCAAATACATCTCAAATCAAACTCAAAGCCCAAGACACTACACTTAGTAGATCACATACAAACCAGAACCAAAATCAAAAAAGCATGAATGTACACTTGTCAGTTCTGACCCACTTTCACTTAAAGTCAGGCAAAAAAGAGCTGCAGTCAAGTACCTGATATAATTTCCTAATCTGAAGGTCCCACCGTTGAAAGATCTGACATGTACAGTAGTTTCACATTAAGATGGGCATGCAGAATTCCTCTAATACTGCAGACAAGAGTATCTATTCATTTCAGCTCAGCTACACAATATATACAAATACAGAATCTGATCTCTGGTTACAAATGTTCTCTATGCTCTCTCTCCTCCAACAGGGGCAATGACATACCTTCTCACACCTCATAATGCATTGCTATGTCTTGATAAACTCCGAAAAGCCTCATTAACAAATGCTCAGAAGAACGCCATATATGAATAGATAATCCCAGGTATGGGTGGACCACCAGATACCACCTCCTCCTGTGATCTAATGAAGTCTATTGGAAATAGAGGCATATGTTTAACTTTATTGCCCTTCCAAGGCTGATCACCATTAAAGGATTTTTGAGCCTGCTTTCCATGCCATATGCATTGTAGTGCTGCATTTCAGAGACAATGGGCACCTGCGGTGTTTCCTACATCAACCGGATCTGCACATACAAACTATCAAAAATGTCCTGAATAGAACTGAAACTAAGTGTTTTCACAAAAATACTCTACTGTGTTAACTTTACAGATATGCTGCTAATTTGTCAAATACGGTGTCCTTGGATTCCTGTGTGATTTTCTGCCGTTCATTACAGATGTGAAATGTGTATTAAACTTAACTAGTAGAGGGGAATTTTTGAATCTGCACATGAAGTTACAGTATCCTTGATCAACTGCCACACATTGAGTTTTGCTGTTGCTTGACTCAAAATCTATTAGAATAATTAGGGAAAAAAAATCACTAATTGTCAAGAGACTTCAGATCAGGCTAAGTAACACTTTAAGTTCATTTCTTGATTTGCACCAGTTTTTCATCAAACTTTCTCTCTGTGCTCTTAGTCTAACTCATTCATTTCTTAAATTGAAGATTTACAGTCTGGGTGAGCAATCCCTGATGCTTCAATACACCTAAGCAAAGACAAGCTGGACTCAACACACAGTCAAAAGATTGTCAGCAAGACAATGAAATGCAGTGTACAACTCCAGTGAAGGCGAAATGATAACACGGATGAACAAATAAATAACAGAAAAATAAAAAATAAATAAGTTAGTCTGTAGAATAAGCATTACTTCTTATGACAAGAAAGTGTAAGGGAGCTTAATTGTTCAAAAGTGCATAATTTTAACCGCAAAACTTTCCACTGGTGCCAGTAAGAAAATGAAACTCCCATAAACTATGTTTATAGCCATCATGCATTATGGGATGTATTTGCACAATAAGCAGGTGTATTTACTACCATTCTTTTCTATTACCTGATACTGCTTGTTTCATTTTTTTCAAGTTTTCAGGCACAGGTAAAGGAAGATTCTTGATACTTCAGCAAGTCATTCGGACTCTCAGCTGTGGTAATTTTATAGAAAGCTAATGAAGACTGAAAATGTTTCACTCCAATTTTATCAGTAGCACGTTATTGTCCCACAACTTCAAAATGATCTAGGGACTGACAATGCTTTTTCCCTGCAGCCCTGGGAGGCTCTGTTGTGACAGCAATAGCTTAACCTTTACCTTGGAGTTTGCAAGCCTTTCTATGGGTGTTCTGTCAGATTACGAACTAGCAATACATTTTAAAAGTGGTTAGAAACCTCAGCTGATACACACACACAAACACAAGATTTTGTTTTAACAAATACCAACAACGTTCATGTTTCTGCATGACTGACAGCATCTGTATCAGGGAAAAGGAAAAAAGGCTCAGATGCTGTTTGAGGCAGCACAGGTTAGCAATACTCAGGTTACTATTATGCAAGACAGGCAGTATGTTTATTTGCAGAAAGGATGCACTAAGCAGTCCAGCCTTAAAGAAGTGTTCCAGTGGATATATTCTTCCACTGACCACCATCTCTCATGAAATACTAGCCTGGGGTGAAATGCCTAAGAAAAGACATTAAGGACCTCTGAATGACAATCTCACAGACTTTTGATTTTAATCCTTTTGCTCTTAGTAATACAAGAAAGGGTTGGTAGAAGTTCAGGGGTGCATAGTTAAAAAGCATTTCTATCTCCAGCCATACTAGAGATGGGAAGAGAGGTCAATTTTTTTAATAAAAATAGAAAAACTGCAGCTTTACCATGTAAACTGCCACCCAAAACTTTCCTAAATTCCATTTTATTTATGGATAGAATTCCACTAGAGAAATGTGGAATGGAACAGTAAGTTCTAAAGAATATAATTCTAATTATGTTACATACTGCCTCTGCTTTAATTATGCAAAACAGTATTAAGTAACAAACTGTTTATGCATGAAGTGGATAATTAATACATCAAAAATTATTATGATAATTGGGTAATACTGTCTTTTTAGCTCTTTCGTCCTTCACCTCTTCAAACTCTCAACTGGAGTAACAGTCAGAGAAATACCTGTTCTAGGCTGGGATAATGATGAATTACATTTTTCCCATTGATCTTTCGAACACAAAGCACTTGTTTTGAAGAACTCAATCAACAACCACACAGGCCTGGAGAGAGAGCAACGCATATTTCAATCTCCGAAGTGTAATGTTTTTAATAGCATTATAGGCATGACAAAAATGAATACACATTTTGGCGTTATCACTAGCCTCAACTCCAACTCTGTCACTGTTTTCAGCAGGATTTCTTTCTAGAAGGGGGAAGGATGTGAAGCAAACTTGCTCATCATTTTTATCTTCTTTTCTGGAAATGATAATGTAAGCTATGAATTAAAATTTGAACCCAACTGTTTTCAGCTGACTTTCATTTTATTCTTAACACTAACTCACACTTACTAAAATTCATAACAGCTCACATTTTTATTCCTAGAGTTATACAGAATAACTAATACAGTGCCATCACTGAAAATTATTTGTTGAAATTGTTGAATTGTTGTTAAGTATTTGTTGAAAATATTTAAAGATTTCCAGTATTTCACAAAACTACTCAGCATCCCTACAGTTAACCTTGTCTAAATACTGCAGTTAGCACTCGCCTGGAGACTTTGGTGTGCCAGATGCAGAGCTATGTCCAAGTTCTTGGAAAGCCCCGGACAAAGCCGCGCAGGTACCAACCAGGTTTCGATGGCGCGGGTGATACCACGCCCGACGGGATGCGGAGACCGGCGGGATGCCGGCTCCGCGCGGAGCTGTCTGCGGTGCTGAACCGGCGGCCGCGACATCGCCCCGGCCGCACCGGAGGTGCTCAAGCTCCCCACCGCACATCCACCACGGTCTGATCGCGGGAAAAGACGAAAAGAAAACGCAGTTGTCTTACGTTGTATCACTTCTCGGATTGGGAAGAATCTTGGCAAAACTTCCCTTTCAACTGCCTTGAAAAAAGCAGCAAGCCTGGGGCAGGCAAACTCTAGGGACTGGTTTAACTGGCTGACTTTTCAAAACAAAACATACAAGCAATATCACTTCAATAGAAGACTAAAGCCACCTGCTATGCTGCTAGGCACTGTCCCATGGACATCCTTGCAGCATGGCTGTTTGATCTTCCTAGCAATAAATCAAGGTCAAAGGCTACTGAAAAGGATGAAAAAGCTGATTTCCACTTGCCAGCATTTTAGGTTCACTAGCAGTTTCTCAGTCAGTATTCATCCTACAATCAGTAACAATTACTAAACTGTCAGCTCCTTATTTCCCAACATTTTTTGGCCTCATGTTTTGCAGAAAAATCTACTTATGCCAAGGTTGGTTTGCTCCCATCAGAGTATGAAAGACACCACAGCCACAAGTTGAATACAGCCACCTTCTTCTGTTCTATGAAACAAATTTTCCTCTCTCAATGAATTCCTGCTTATTGACACTATGACAAATATTTAAGTATGTTTCAGATAATAATCAGAAAGCAATGTTCCAACAGGAACAGGACTGACAAACAGCTGGTGCAAAAAGCCCTCCAGGACCCAAGCAACCATCTGTGCGCTCTGTTCTACAGACCTTATTCATTCTTCCGCACAGAGCAGAACATTTGCTTGAATTAAAGACATATCTTCCTTCAGAAGACAGTCAGCTTTAAAGATTATTTTTAAAACACTACATTATCAGGGTTACTCAGTATTTTTTTTTTTTGCCTGGAGAACACTACGTACATTGTGGACTAAGCCAAGGGATTTTAAAGATACTTTTTTTTTTCCAGATGTCTAGTGCAGCATAAATTTTATGACCATAGAATTGACATCATCTTATTTTTTTTAAAAGTCAAGTGTGTGCAGAAAAACGTACTATGCTTAAATTGAAAAGTGAGCAGATATCTAATAGCTACAGAGGGTACTATGCCCTTTCCTTCTAACAAACTCCTTGAAACAGAGAACTTCTTTTAATTTCTTATGTGAATGAGAATCCCTTGAAGCTGCAGCCCCTCCAGGCACTGCCATGACTACTGCACTTTCTGGTGTCTCTTATTCTAAAACACGGGGTATTGCTGTTTTACAGGCAGGTATACTTGTGTTCCGTACTGTCTGGCAGCACTGAAAACTACGTTAACTGTGACTAAGTCATATGATTGCACAACTCCTTCCATGTAGTTGTATATATGAGAAAGTTCTTTAAAACAATCTGTTAAAAAAACAACCAAAATGGAATGACAAGTTTTTTTCTGATCCGTAAGGGATCTGATTCTTAAGACAATGAAAATTTTAAACTCCTAACCTGGAAAAGCCCAACAAACAACTGAATCTTGGAGTAGCCTTTTAGTATAAGCTGGGGGACCTGCATGGACCTACAATTATTTCATTTTCTTCCATAAAATGTTTCATTTAAAGCTCCTGGAAAATGCATAGAATATTTTAAACATTTAGAGAGCGCTTGTTTTCAGCTTTGCTGTTCATGCCTGAAGCAACATTTACTGGAAGATACACCAGAGAAGGCTCCCACACTGCAGGAATGTTACTTGCTTATTTTTATACTGATAAAGAAACCTGTTCATCACTACTCCTGTAGTTTATAAATTTGCTCTCTCTCCAGAACACCTGTTTATTCAATACAACATCATTAAACAGCTTTCAATATCTTTGACATTAATGCAGAAAAACTGCGTTCTGAGCCAGGAAAATAAGTTTTGCATGTGCAAAGACTGTACAACAGGATTCAATTTGGCAGAAAGTCTTCAGTGACATAATACTTCTCAAACACCACCCCAAGCAGGAGACTATGCACCATTTCATGTTGAAACTCCAGCATTCATTTGCACCGAAGAGTTGTATTATACAATTCTTAAATTTTTATTTTTTATTTAACTGACTAGTACCAGTGGAAAAGTCTTCATTGCCCTTGAAATCTGACATTTAAGTATTCAGCTCAAGGACTCTCTAATCTGAAAAAACAAAAGCACTATATCAATGAGTAAGGTATTTTTCCCTTCAAAACTCTGAATTCTGTCTGTTGTACAGTTCAGTTGAGCTGAAATGCTACATTTTAATTTCTTAGTAAAAAATATTACAGCTGAAATTAGGACTAAGTCACTTGGACAGAACCTGTGACAGTATCTGTGAGATTTATTCTACAGCTTTGACCACTAATGTTCCCCATACCTTTAGCCCTATCCTTCCTGGCACTTTTCTCTGGTCACATTCCTAGACACTGCAGCACTAAATAAAACAAGTCAAATATTAATATTCCCCCCCCCCCCCTTTTAAACACTCTCCTAGACTGTACTCCTATTTCATACAACTCACTGAAGACTACATACCTTGCACAGTGAAGACCATTAACCTTGCCATCAAGAGAAAATACACAGCATGAAATTTAGTCATTGGGAAACAAAAGACTATTGCTGCACATCTGCTATAGGAGACGACATGCACATCACCTAGAGAGCATGTTATAACCTCATAGCATAACTGCAGGCAATAATACCCAGCAGGCAGAATTCCCTACCAGGCAGAGTTCCCTCATAGGCAGAGCTTCCTGGCTCCTCTCTGCCTATCATTTGGTGCTCGTCTCCAGGACTGAGGTCCATTCACCAACTTCGGCAGGCTTGCAGAGACCACGTTTGCTTTCTGAAGCAGCGGGACGTGCCCAGTACTTACCACCACTGCTTCCCTGGACAAACCGCTTCGCACTCCCACCCAATCCAGCACAGCTCCCTGACTCAGAAGAAAACGTTACCTGGATTTCTCTTGCGTGGTACACGATGATGAGCCCGAGCAGGATAATCGTGGAGAGGCTAATAAGGCATTTCAGAGCGAGGGAATACAGAGACTCCTGCAAGAGAAAGACACCGCGGGTCCGCAGAGCCCCTTGCGCAGGGGCCGCTCGGCCCCACGGTCACCGCGGGCCGAGGAAGCGGCCGGCGGCACCGCGCCCCCGGACAGTGGGGACACGGCGGGACGGGGACGGGGCGGGGGCCGCGGGCCGTGGGACCGGCTGCCGCCCGAGCTGGTACCTTGGTGTAGGCGCCCCAGGAGAGTTCGGTCTCGATGACCATGACGACGATGCCGAACATGCCGAAGATGAGCGCGTAGTCGCTGAGGCGCTTGCGCTTCTCGAAGAGAGCGCGGCGGTGTCCCAGCTTGTAGCCGATGTTCTGGTTCTTCTTCTTGCTGGACTTGCCGCCGCCGTTGTTGGTGCTGCCCGTGCCGGGCCCGGGGCCGGCGGAGCTGTACAGCGTCAGGTTGTTGGAGTTGTTGTGTTCGGGCTTGGAGACCACGATCTCCGGGGCGGCGGGGCTGCCGGCGGCGGGGGCAGAGCCGGCGCCGGCGGGGCTGGCGAGCGGCGCCTGGAGCGGCTGCGACTCGGAGTCCAGGTCGTGCAGGTTCCTGCGGGACGAGCTCAGGTTGCTGAGCGGCCGCATGACGCCGCCGTTGTACCTGCAGCTGCTCATGGCTATTTCGGTGAAGGGGTTGCTCTCCCGGCGCTGCTGCTGCTGGTGATGGTGGTGGTGGTGGTGATGGTGATGATGATGGTGAGTGCTGCTGCTGCTGACACTGCTGCTGGGGCTAGCTGCCTGCTGCTGCTGCAGGCTACGGCACTGGTGGTACTGGGAATATTGGTGAGGCTGTCTGGACGCGCCAGCATGGCTGGACGGGGCGAACTCGCTGACGTTCAGCTGGCTGCCGTGCCGGGAGGAGGTGGCGGAAGACAGCGGCGAGGAGTGCGTCCGAAAGACGCCCGAAAGCGGCGAAGAGGCGCGGAGCAGCAGGGGCAGGTTATCCCCCGCGGCTGCCGCAGCAGCACCGTAGTAGGCGCAGTTGTTGCACTGGAGGCACGGGCTCCGCTGCTGCTGCTGCTGCTGCTGCTGCTCCTGCTGCTGCTGCTGCTGCTGCTGCTGCTGGGGGAGGCTCTGCTTTTCCTGGCCGTGCTGCTGGCAGTGCGGCGGCGCCGGCGCCGGCGGGCGCTGCTGTGGCGGCGGCTGCTGCTGCTGCTGCTGCTGCTGCTGCTGCTCGGGGCCGAAGCCCGCCGGGAAGTGGCGCGGCGGGTCCATGCCGGGGCCGTTAAAGCCGCAGGAGGACCGGGCGGTGGTGCACCCTGCGCAATGCGTGACGGTCGGCAGGGGAACGTCCTGCTGCCGCCACGACAGGCCCATCCCGGCTCCCGTAGAATCCAGCCGCCGCGTGCGATTGGTCGGGCGTACCAAAACAACGGGCATCACGTCACCTGGCGGGGCGGAGCGGCCGCGGCGTCAGCGGGGGCGCGGGGCCGCCCGCGGGGATCCCGCCCTCGCCCCCCGTAGGTGAGGGCAGCCCTCGCGCCCCCGCCCGCCCGCCCGCGCCGCGGAAACCCGGGCCTTTCCGGGGGCGGGGAGCGCGGTCGCTCCCGGGATCGCCCCCGCCTGTCGGCGGAGGGGCTCCGCCGCGGCTCTTCCCGGCGGTTCTCCCCGGCTCCCCACTCACATCTGCGCCGTCTCCGGAACATGGGCGCCGCGTCGCGCTCCGGAGCTGTCCAGCAGCGCCGCCGCCGCCGCCGCCCTGCAAAACACAGCGTCGGGCTCGCTCCCCGGCCGCCGACCCGGGCCGCAGGGAGCTGGAAGGGGCCGCGGCCGCCGAGCGGAGCGGGGAGCCCTCCCCAGCACATCCCGGGCCTGGCACCAAGGACGCGTGGGGGACGCGCGGCTGCTGCCGGCTGCTCCTTCCTCCCTCAGGCGGAGGAGGGAGAAGGCGCCGCCGGCGCATGAGGCCAGCGGCAGCCGCGGGTGGTTCGGGGGCTGGAGAGCTGCTCCGGAGGGTCGGCAGGAGCTGCACCGTGAAACGGGCCAGGTGTCACTGAGTAGCTCCCCTCCGGCTCCGGTTCCCTGCCATGCACTACCGGCACAGTCCTGAAGTTGGTTGTCTGCTACCATTTTGCGTTTTCCCCTTTCTATACCTCTCAAGCCCCCACTGAGTAATCCACTCTAGCAGCTCCATTAGGCAGAGCAATGTCTGCACCAGGTAAAGTCTCGTTTCTGCATTTATTCAAGGGAAGGTTCTTTAATGAAAGAATGGTGAAAATGAAAAGCGATTAACCTTTTTACAGTTGTGTCATTCCTGTCAACTAGGCAAGACTATACAAGGGGATTTCTTCTTTTCTTTTTTTTTTTTTTCTTCCCTGTCAATATTTGATAGCGTGGAAGGTTTTCTTACATCTTTAATTTCTCAACAATATTAAAGACAAAATCCACCAAGCCTTTCTATGATAAAAGCCTGCGTCCTTGTAATTTCTGTGTCTCCTGTGATATTCAATTTCCTTTGAAACCCTCAGATGCATTGTAGGTTAAAAAGATGGGTGAGGAGCTGTCATTAATAAAGTTTTAAAATATGCTCTGTTATAACATTTAAAATAGTTCCTAATCAAGATGTGCCTTTTAAAGCATGCACATGTATCACCCACACAATGATACAACCCTCAATAATTTAGTAAATATCATGGTTTACAATATAGATAAATTATTTAGATGAAGATCAAAATTTAATTGTTTATGTAGCATGTTATTTTGAAAAAGTACTTATAAGTAGGCATATATATGGTACACAACATCATAGTGTCTTGTGATAAATATTTTTCATGCAACCAAGTTCTGAATAAAAATACACACTTCATTGCATGGATGATGAAATAATTTTTAAGTTACACTAAAGTGTATCTGGATGCTCAATGTTGCACTTATTTCCCTGAACACAAATGGCCAAGATAAAAGGTGCTTTTACTTTTAAGAATGAGCAGGCTGTTTAACACAGGTTCAGATATTCCATTTTCTCTGAAAAAACATGGTGCTATAGTTCTGTCTTACTGGTCCCATTTTGCCTGTGTTTTGAAGCACACGTGATTCTCAGGAATCTTTGAAAATTAAAATCCCTGGAAATCTACCATTCTATGAATAAAAGTCTTGCTGAAGCAAGCTTTCAAGATACATTTTTTGTGAACTAGTTATATATTGGATAGGCAAGGTTTCATCTTTCCTTTTCTGTGTCCTTAATTTTGCTTAAAGGTACTTTCTTTTAAGCTTTCATTTTACCAGAAGATAAATTCTCATGACCTAGTTCACCTTGAAAAGCCTTTTAGGAAATTTGTAAATCTCTGTTTTATTTAGAAGTCACCAAGACTCTGTCCTGTAACTTCATTTGCTTTGACCATGAAAGCTTATATTAGAATTGTAAAGTAGAAAAAAAAATATTTTTAAGGTCTTGTTATACTAAAATAGCTGATATCTTTGTTGTATATGAGGAAATGATTGCATTTATTTTTCTAATTCATATATAGAAGTCACAGGTTCAAAATGCTATACCTCTACTCCTGCTCTCCTGTTTATTTGTTGAAATGCAAAGACAGTGCTGTTACCAGCTTGTAGATATTTAGTCTAGTTGCTTAGTTGTTTCATTGTGTGAATAAAAAAAAATTTCCATGTCTAACACAAGAGGTCATACTCATCACACAGCTTGTTAGAAAACTGATCAGCCAGGGTTTCACTTTAGTTTCATTGTGCAGTCTGGGATATTTTATCACAATTTCAAGGTATAAACTAAGAATCATGGAGAGTTTGCATTTTCAGAGCTAAACAGGTAAATCTCCCCTTTGTGGTATGATTAATGAGAAAAAACAGAAATAAGCTATTCTATCTCCCATTGCTAAATAATTTTGAAGTTCATTTTCAAGAATGAGAGTATTTGTTTTCAGAAAAAAATCTGTTCTTCATGCTAACTGAATTGTTACATTCTTTTGTACCACACATTATTTAGTGTGGCACCTCAGAACTACTAAATCATGCTAACATGGTAACAGTGAAAGCCTATGAAAGTATAGGCAATAAAGCTTTGGGTTTTTTCCTGCCTTCTCATTGTATACTGGGTGGAACTGCTCTTACTGATTGTCATAGGTTCTGTTTCTACTGTGCCATACAGGTTGATTTTACATGAGTGTGTCTACATTCATGTGCATGCACACCTTAATATAAAGTAAGAAAGAAACAATTACTGCAGATCTCACTTGACAATTGTGATTAATGGAGACATTAAAAAAAAAAGATTTTTTTTTCTAACCTCTCTAATTGCAAGAGCAAGATAAATACTGCGAAGCAGTATTGAGCAAAACTGTATTAACAACAGGACAGGAAATACAACAGACTCAAGAAAAATTAGATTTTTGAGAGGAGAAAAAGCACTATGAAATATTTTAAGTGACATGTATTGGCAGGTCATTTGAAAAGCTCACACAGCAACATGCAATGGAGATACAACACCTATAGACTACAATAAAAGATACTAGAAAGCTACTTTGGGTGTAAATCTATTGTTCCTAATAATTCCAAACTCCTGTTAAAGTAACTGAAAATTCTGCACTCATAATAAGGTCAAAAATATAGAAAGACAGTAATAAAAAGGAAAGAAAAGAAATAGAGGGGGGGAAAAAAGCCTAGGGAATTCCGTTCTCAAAGCATATTCTGCACAACACCTACGGATTTTTAGAAAGCAGTAAAGGAAAAAACCTTGTCCAATTCCATTGCAGAGCTCAGTATTACACTGAAAGATGCCATTCAGTGAAAGCAGAGTCACATTAGTAAAACAGGTAACACCAGCAGCAATAGGGTAATATAAGATCATTCAAGGATATCTGTACAGCAATAAAAATGCTTTTGAGACCACACCAAATGTCTGCAGTATAGCTGCTAAGATGATGGGCATGGAAACAAACCACATGAACCATGTGTGTAAATTACCTTTTCCATACCATCTGGCAGGACTTTTACCCACCAGACACCTCTAACATTCACCCCAGCAATGTCTGGTGTCATGCAATTGTGTACCCTAACTGGAATCCCACCTCTGCTGTACCTATGCTTATTTCAAAGACCTTTTCATAATGTTCTGCAGTAATGGGACAAGGAAAATACCATGACTCCCTGCAGACAATACAATTATGTATTAGGCGGATGTGTGCTTTGCTGTTTCTACTTTTGATTTTATACAATTTGACTTACCTCTACTTCCCCAGCAACATCACCAATCACTCCAGTTTAAAACCTTCATTTGTAATCTGGGCTGTGTAGGATATGACACATAAGAACACTGGCTCGACAACAGCTCTAAAACAGTAAAGAAAGTTTTCAAGAGTGGAGATGTCTTCATTCATAGGGATGTGGCTTGAGAAATATCTAAAATTGCTACATGCCTTTCCTCCAGTGAAGGGGCATTAAGGGATGGGGGTTTAATATTTTTACTAAAATATTTTTAATTTCTTTTGTACACTTTGAAAATATTGAATGTGGTCCAAAAATACCTGGTAAAAGTATTTCTTCACTTAATTCACTTTCCTGTCTTCTGGATATTTTTATAGTACTCGAAGGTCACACAAACCTAATGACTTCCTTTCTTGCTTCTACCTTTTGTCATTATCAAGGGATACTGCTAACTCTAAAGAATTTCTTAGCTAGCTAATTGCATCAACATTAATACTGTTTTAGCCAGCTGATACAGGTGCTCAGTAGGTGACTCTGACATTATGTTTAATCAGACTGCCTTTTATTATTTTCACAAATTTGGTGCAGTTTTGTAACAGAACTCAGATAACTCAATACAATTACTGAAAAGCTAACTTAATGCAGTTTTTTTCTATTTCAGCCTATGCAAGAACAGAGTGACTTGTAATGTATATGGGACTACCAAGTATAAGAATTTACTTTTAACTGTGCAGAATGTAGTTTTTGAAGCATTTTCAACTGTCAAATCCAGGGAGACAGCACTTACATCTAATTATAAGATTATACCTTGCAAAGGTGGATGTTAGCTGTGCTTTTTCTCTCAGTAAAATATGTCATTTGTGATTCATGTAGCAATTGATTCTAAATAATTAAATTTGCCCATGTTTTAAAAATAAGGAGTTTTTTATTCATAGGTACTTTATCATCAGTGCTTCCGTATTACTGTAAGAACAGAATTGCTATAGATTTGCATTTTCTTTGTTGTATTTGGAAAGTTCATTCAAGGTTACTTAACAAGAGGTTCCCTTATTAGGCTGTAAAATGTGAGAGATGGACGTTGCTTTTATCAGGTTTATAAGAGCGCTTTCAAATCTTCAGTGATAGGTTCTTCTAGTCACTAGCCCTCCCAATTCAAAACACATACAAAATGTTAGGTTGCTTCTTTGTGTTTACTGGGAGATTTTTTATTTGTTACTGCAATCCTGATACCCTGAAAGATTGCAATTTTGTGCAGCACATTCATCACACCTGAAGTTTTTTGGATGTGCTCATAGTGCACACAAATGTCAATGTATGTTGCGGTCCTGCTTGCAGAAATCATCTCTTTAACAAGTCTGGTAAGTTTATGCACTTGCAGAACAAATGGAAGCAGGGAAAAGAGGAAAGCAAATATTTAATTTTATGTTACCTGCATTTACACTTCCTACTCAATATACACTTAATTGTATTTGTGTGCTTGTTTTTCTAATTTATGAGATGGCTGGTTTGAGAAATGAGTTTGGGAAGAGGAGCAGGGCATTTGCTGAAGGAAGAGCATCTCCTTCCTTCTTAGCTAGCTATGTCTGCAGCACTTTCTTTTCACCCCTCCTCTACCTTTCACATTACCCCTCCTTCTTACCCTTGCCTGCTGCAGAGGAAACAGGACATTTACGTTACTTGAGAGCAATTCTGGGTCAGGTGGTAGAAGACAGGGAACTGTTTATCAATAGTAGGGAGTTACTTGAACAGCCTCTGTTTCAAGCTGACTCTGTCTGGATAAGCTGTACAACTGAACAAGTATTTGAAGTGATATTCCAGAACTTGATGGGAAGTTTTATAAAATTTGCATTCCCTGAAGTATAATTCTTCTGACTTCTCTACTTTATCCCTTATTTCAATATTACTCAACCAAAAGTTTGCTGTTTTTGAGGAAAAGAGTAGACAGTTTCAGTTATCAAAACTGATTTTAAAGTGAAAGGGCTTAAGACTTTTGTAATGGTTTCAACTGGCGATGGGTTAATTTTCTTCACAGCAGCTGTGTTTTGGACCTGTGCTGAATGCAGGGTTGATAATGCAGAGGTGGTTTTGTTATTGCTGATCGGGGCTTACACAGAGCCAACGCCTTTTCTGCTGTTTGTGCTTCCACACTGGTGAGGAAGTTGGGGGTGCATGGGGGGTTGGGAGGAGACACAGCTGGGACAGGTGACCCCAACTGACCAAAGGGATATTCCGGACCACGTGACATCATGCTCTGTACATAAAGCTGGGGGAAAGAAGGAGAAAGGGGGGAACATTTGGAGTGATGGTGTTTGTCTTCCCAAGCAAGCATTACACATGATGGGGCCCTGCTCTCCTGGAGATGGCTGAACGCTTGCATGCCTGTGGGAAGCACTGAAATAATTCCTTGTTTTGCTTTGCTTGAGTGCGTGGTTTTTGTTTTCTCTATTAAACTGTCTTTATCTCAGTTTACAAGTATTTTGGCTTTTACTCTTCCCATTCTCTTTCTGATCTCTCTGGTGGGGGACTGAGCAAGCAGCTGCCTGGAGTTTATGGGCTGACTGGGGTTAAACCATGACAACTTTTCACATGAAATCCTATTCAGAAAATAGAATTTCTATAGAATTAAATGTAATTCTTTCCAGATGGGTAAAAGATATCTCTGCAACCCAATATGTGAGATTAGTAGCTCTTGTATTAGCCAAATGACATTTAAGAATATGTGTAACACGGTAGACTGCTTTAAAAATTTGGATAACTGGACCATTTCTCGAAAGAAATACTACTTTTTAAAAATTATTATTCTATACATCTTCACACATTCAAAATATATTCTATGCTAGAGTAGCCTGATGCAAACATGTGAAATATATGGACAGTGTGGTTTCTTCACCCTGATCAGTATTTTAGATTCTTTATCTTTTCAGAAGATCAAAACCAAGTTCAAAATGGAAAACATCTTCCTGTTTTAATGATGCAATCCCTGCTGTTACTGTCACAAAGTGTGACCTGAAAGTTCTTTCTTAGAAAATTTTACTAATATTGAAAATTTATCGTTCAAGCTGGTCTGAATAAAACTAGTTTTTCCTGCCTCACAGAATCCTATCCTCTGGAAAAGAAAGCCCTTCATAGTAGGAATCCATCTTCTCCTTTGTGGTTGTTACTGCAGAATGATCAAGGCACCTATATAAGAGATCTTCCTGTACTGTCTCAGGAATCAGCAGTGCAAGTGACAGCATTGAGAGCAACAAGTAAGTGTTACATGCTACTTGGCAATGAAAATTCTTTTCAAGGATGGAATTCCAGTATTCAGCAAGTCATATTCTCTGATGAGTGGAGAGGCAACATCTATCTGCACCTACATATACCTTGTTTCTAGGCACTTGATCCCCACTGCAGAATTCAGGGATGTGGATTGCAGGGTTTAGCAACCCAGTGTGCAGAGCTTCAGCTAGTCAGAAGTATGAACAGAGGACAGGGACACGTTCACAAACCCAATACTTAACCAACGGTTCTATTCATAACTCTCTCCAGATGGGGTAGGAGCATAACATTTTCCTTCAAATACCATCAGCCATTGTGTTTGCCTCTTAAATGTAAGGTATATATGTATCTGGGTGTTCTTTGCTTAAACACAGTAGGGAAGAAAAAGTTATTTTCTGTTCTGCCAGTCTGGATGAACCCCATCTGAGAGAGCGGGTCCTAAAAATCAATCTGTATTGTAGCCAAGGGAAGAAACACCAAATCTACTCCCCTTACAATTGTCTGCTCATGAAATTTGAGATGATTCATGGGGTCATTGAGCAGGAAAATACACAAGACACGTGTCTAGACAAAAATCACTCACTCTAATCAGAGTAGGAACAGGAATATTCCTCCTTCCTTTCCCTCCCCCACCTTCACCACCCCTCCCCCAAAGGAGGTTGGGAGGCCCTTTAACAGGCACCTCTCCAAAAGCAGTGTGTATATACTCATCAAACTACAGCAACATCTAGTGCTGTCCCCTTTGGCAGAGCCGCGGGAGCCAGTTGCCATTTCCATACTTTCTCATGACCAGACTGCTATGTCTGCCTTCAGTGCACTAACAGCATTTGAATGCTCAGGGAAGCACACAACACTTTGAACCCCAGATCTTAAAGCTACTTTCAGAATTGCCCTGAAATGTTGAGGCTTGTAGTATTTGCTAGATATTTCTGACCATCTCTGGGAGTTTAACCTCAATTCAAGGATTGCTTATACTTTAAAACGTGCCTATCTGTAGTCACTGCTATTCTTGCATGTTAAATTCAGCATGTCATCTCTCCTGTTAGATATGTAGGAAAATGAGGATTCACTACAAGTTAATGCCATCATATTCATTTGTCATTCAGTTAATATACATATGTCAGTTGGGATGAGATTTTTTCCCTGCTGTCCTTCCCATGCACATGCTACATAACTGACAGGACAGTCGTTCCAAGAGGTGAAGCTGCTGTATAGCTGCTAGTTTAAAATTATTTTAAGTCTCTATATGCACTCTTTACTTACTCTGAAGAGCCACTTCAACTTTGGCAATTTCTTTTTCAGCTTCACCAGGATTTTATGAATTGTGCTTTATGACCATGTTTTGCATAACAGAAAATGGAAAAAATACTTTATATTTGACTCAAATGTACACAGATTTTATTTATAATGTGAAAGGTGGCATTAATGGAAAAAAACCCACATTATAAAAAGCTTAGCTATGTTTATTCACACAAATAAATAAATAAAGCCCATCTCTGCTTTCTCAAACAATCAGCTGTCAAACAGTGTTTCTATGTCATGCCCTTTTCATGTTCCCTTCTGTGCATGAAGGGATTAGAAGAGAAGGTTTTGCATATCCCCTTAAGAGGTTGTTAAATTTAATGTTAAACAGGAAAAATCGCAGAATGCATTCATCCTTTTGAGGTCAGGCAGCTAAGACTTGCAGGGGAGCACTCTTCTTTCTGCTCCTGCATTGATGAATAGCTATCTATCCAATGCACAAAAATACCGAAAGGGTGGCACAGGAATGTCTCTGCCCAGACCACTTGTGCAGAAGATTGAAAGTTTGCAAGGTATTGGGTGGCTTAGTCTAGCAGTAGGATTACTGAATAAGGAAGAGAATAATGACACCTGCAATGAAATTATGTGTTTATCTATTTTCTTTTATTTGCAGTCACAAAACCTCTTTCAATTCCTGGTTTCATCAGAGATAAAAAAGAATTCCTAAACCTATTTTGTTGTGAACCTAAATTATCTAATTACTCTGTGGAAAATAAACTATTCAGTTTTACTCCTCCTAGTCTAGTTCAACTGTTTTGAGTATAATGCTTTCATTTCTACAGACAAGTATTTGCACAGATCAAATGTATATGCCAGCTAACATTTGTTCATGTCTTTTTACAAAGGTATCCCTTTGAAAAGGTAAAAATATATTTTGTGGACATAGTCCAAAGGCTTACTTTTGAAAACTGTCCTAGAAGACAGTGGAAAAAGTAATTGCAGATTTTAGGTGAGGATGATAGATCTACAGCAAGTGAAATACAGGTGGCATTAATAAAAAGACATATAATTGTAGGTGTCATTTTCTAATGAAATGTAGTAATTTACATTTGCAGAAGGGTGGCTGCTTTTGGTAGGCACAAACTCTGCCAATATGTTTGTATCTACATGTGTACTTACATAATAACAGGGCTGCAGGCAGGCTGGGAAGCTGGGTGCTAAAACACTGGAAGTGATTGCAGAGTCACACACTGGAGGGAAGTGTGCAATTTCTGTTTATTATGATGCAAAGTGTGAACTTGCATGAACATGCCCCCTAGTATGCTCATAAACAATTTCTTTGTAAGCAGGTAAAAGCCATTCAAGTAGAGCAGTATTGCTTACTGGTCTCTGATCTTTAGTATTAAAGTGACTCATGGCAATAGAACTAGAAATGAAAACAAGACAGCAGTCACTGTGAAGGAATACTGGAACTATAGAGATGAACTCTATGAGGTGGAAAGGATGGTAATGAGGGATAAAAAGAGCTGTAATTCCAAAATAAATGTAACAACAGATGTTTAAAAAATACCTGAGACACAGGGATTGAAAAGTGTAGTTAAAAGAAGGAGAGGTGATGTTTTGGCCAGAAAAACAATATGTGTACAAAAAAAATTTTCTCAGTTTGAGTGTCACCATATCTGAATTTCTCAAAATGCAAGAATGTCAGTAATTAAATGCCTGTGTTAAATTTCGAAAGCAGATTTTACCTATGTAGAATACAAATACCATTTTAACCTAACTTATGAGCAGTGAAAACTGGCTTACTGGTGTAAAGTACTTGCTCTTTTTAGAATAGTCCTACTAGTGAAAATACCTTGTTGTTTTTACAGTCTTGATCTAGGTTCTCAGCAGATGCTGGAGACGGCTGACATGTTCTTTCTCTCAGCTACAGAAAGCAGATAAGGCCTGTGAGCACTAGGACTATCACTCTTCGTAATCTGTGAGGAGAAGGCAGTGCCCAGACCCCAAGTTTAGGAGAATGTCCTATTCCTGATGGGAGCTACTCAGAGATTTGGTATATGGATAGTGCGCAGGACTTGGCAGTAGATAAGAGGACAAGCCATTCCCCTTGCTAGGGGATGTGTTCACCCTGACTTTAAATGCTATGGGTGACAGAAGGCTGGTGATTAGTGTGGCTGGATCTGTCAATGTGGAGCAAGGAAGCAGCTCTGCTTCCTGGTAGGAGCTGGTAGGAGCTCCTTTCCAGTGCATCTCCAGTGTGCAGCAGGCTGACAGGGTGCACAGACCTGTCTGGTCTCAGCAGTTTTGGCAGTGATTGCTATGAGGTAATAGGTTGGGTCCCTCTTCTAAGGTCTTTCACTTGATTTAGTTATAAATTTAAACTGATACCCCATCCATCTTCTAATCTCTCTGACTTTACAGATCAGACTTGCCAAGATAGTAATTTGTAGAGGTTCACATTTTATGAAAAAAAAAATCCCATTTAAATTTTGGATAATACTGTTTCTAATATTTTATTTACTTGCTGCTAACTTTTCTGGTAAGAGAAAGAAGACAAGGGTCTTATTTTTTTTGTTATTGTTGCATTGCATTTTATTTTTAGGCTCCTTTATTTTAAAAAAAAACCTGTTCTTATAACATTATATTTTACAATGGAAAGCTACTCAAAAAAGTTAAGAACTGAGAAGTCCATGTAGTTTTTTCTTTCAGAAGTGTTTTCTATACCCAGCCAATGGAAATTATCCATTTCTTAGCCACTTTTAGAACTGAAACACCCTTCTTGAAAAGGAATGTTCAGGACAGCATTTCAGGGCAGAAGACTACTGTAGTGTCTTCAAAGTTATTAAGCTATTATTGTTATCCTTCATCCTATTACTTTTATGTGCATCTTTATCTGTGACAGCATATTGAAGCTGTTCACTGAGTTATCCACAGTGATGTGTAATATTCCTACCTCTGGTGACTTTGTAAAAGAACATTAAAAATTCTTCATTTATTGCTACAATAAAGCAGTAGTTTCCTAAGGTTCTTAGTTTTATGTCATTTGTTGAAACCAAGCTTATCTCCAAAGTCCAAGCAAAGAACACAGGATTAGTAATGATGAGCTCACTCTTAACATCCTTTATCCTGTTAAGGCATGAGCAAAGATTAACCCAGAGTACTTTTCAGGAGGCTTGTGAATGTTCATGTTTTTCTAAAAGTACATGTCACAGACTGGTGCAGTCAAGGGGACAGATTGGATTCTGTTATACCTGTGAAGAATATGATTCAGGTACTCTGCAAGTTATGTCAAACTCTTGGAGGAGGTGTGACACATCTTTTGGAACTTCTTGACTGATATAATTTGCCAAACTGACAATTGTATCAGGTGCTTAGGAATTCTGAAAACTAAGCCAATTACTATTGTGCTAACAGATTTGGTAGTTTCTCATTTCTAGCACAAGACTTTTTCAGTAAGAGGCAGAAGAAAAGTATTCTAGACCTGAAGAAAATAGTGCCACAGTGCCAAAGCAAGTTCAGGTGATTCTCCTGAGTGTAAATACTTTTAATAAAATAATATCAATAAGATAAATTAAAAGTAGATTACTGGAACCATGCTAATTTGGGAAGAAAATATATGAAAACAGGAATTTAATAATGAAATCAGGTGCCTTGGAAAACTGGAGAGTACTTTCTCAGTAACAATATCACAGTGGACACAAATAAGACACACTAGATGAGAAGAGCTTTCAAGGAGAAATTTGAAGAACTGTGCACAATATTACTGCGTTTGTCCAGCTGCTGTAGTACTCTTGTATTTCTGTGTAAAGAGATTGCATAAATATATTTATTGTGTTAACATGTTCATGAACAAAACAGGCAAGGAGATTCAAAGCATAAGACTGTGTCTACTTCAGGAAGCAAATCCTTAATTTTGGTTTGTATAGTTGCCTAACACAATATAGCTTTCTAGGAATCTCCAGGTATAGAGATAACAATAGAGATAACCTGATAACAATTTTGTGTAATTCTAGAAATTCCTTATGCTAAAGTCATCCCTTTAAATCTATTTCACTAAAGAGAATCTGCCCATTTTTACTAACTGAAAGAATACAAAGGAATGAGATCACTGATGAATCCCAGAATATGAAGAAATGAGATCACAAGATGAAAAACAACAGGCATTTAACTTTAAATAAGCAGGTACTGAAAATGCATAACCATGAATTAACTGTTTGCATTTTTTCCCACAGGTCCTGCATGTAGGAATAATATTTATTGAAATACCATTTCCAGTTGATCATGGATGTACATTTTACATTAATATAAGTAATGTACACATTTTACAATAATATCCAAATTTTACAATAATATAAATAAAATTATTCTTGTTTGGCAAGGAGAATATCAGCATTTTTATAACTTGATAAAAATTCCTTTTGCATTGTCTTAATTTTCTCTGAATCCCTGCATGCCTGGAATATCTCCAGAGTGAAGTGTTTAAAGGCTGATTTTTGGCCACTAAATTGCCCATCTCCACTTAGTTTTTTCCAGTGAGCCAAAGGAGCACTAATGTATGACCAAACTGGGATAAAGTTGTAATAATAATTGAGATACTTGAGAAATTATAAAGGATCAGTGAAGCATACAAGACCACTGGCAAAAGAAGGAACTACTAGAAGGGAAACTAAATTAGGATTAGTTTGCAATCTTATCTTTGTAACTGCATTTTATTAATTTTAGAATTTAATTTTAAAAGGTGCTCATTTAAGGTAGGCAAGTATTATGTATCCTAGAGTACCTTTCTCATTTCAGGCTTTGCCTCTTTTGAATAACTGCTCAGTATGTTGCATACTGTAAGTTTCTGCTTCTAGGAAATTTCCTTGTAGATGGATTTCTTATAATCATGGTTTACACTGTCTCTCACCTGAGTATGTCTTGACAATAATTTCATAAAATTATGAACTCTCTTATTCTAGGACATTAATGATAGTTACTTAAAATTGTTAACCAGTGAAACTCCTCACTCCTGAATACAGACTTTACTCCACAGAGCATCACTTGACCTCTGTGACCTGAATTAGGGGTTCAAAAGCTGTGCACCACATCACCAGTAGTTGTAAATGCTGGGTTTCTCAGCACTATAACTGTTCTTGGGTATCTAGCTACTAATATAATAGACCCTTTACCTGCTGATTACAACTTGAAACTTTACCTAATATACTTGAAGAATTAATCATCTAATTGTAAAATAGAGAAGCAACACCTGAACCTAAGCTAGACGGCAAGAAACTGCTATGTGAGGGATGATGGCACTTCAGGGAAGTAAGATGCTACCAAAAAGTACCCAAGATACCACATCCAAACTGTTTCCTGGGGCACAGAATTCATCACCGCTCCCTGCAAAAATGGAGAGGAGATGAAGAAAGGACAAACAGGATGCAGGAGTGCCCGTGCAGTGTTTCACCTGCTCAGCACATGCCCAAGTTGCAGAACAAATAGGGTCAATATCTTCTTCTGCTTGGTGAGTTTTAATGTGCATCTTCTAGCTCTATGCTTTTGCCACTAACCTAAAGGGTTTTCTGAAATAAAACACTTAATAGAATGAACTTTAAACACTCATTAGTACCGGGATTGGAATCCAGGTTTCCTAGTCCCAAATGACTTCCTCAGCCATTATTCTGATGAGCTTTGCAGTGGCTATTTAATTATTCTGTTCAACAGTAAGAGTAATTGAAAAAAACTTACCCTACATTCTGGCAATTACAGATCCTGCTCATCGGGATTTAAAATTTTATCACACAGAAGAGATCTATGGCATGGTCTCTCATATGTTAGGGGACAGTTCTATCTCCTAAGATTATTAAGTAGGTGAATTTGTGGAAACTGGTAGCAACACCTCTGTTTTGAAGAAAGCAGTGAGGGAAGGAGAAAAATTATATAGCAAGTTGCAAAAATGTCCTGTGTAGTTGACCATGATGCTAAGACAGAGGTAGAAAAAATACTTAAAATCAGTTCTAGGCAGATTCAAACATGAGCTCGGTGCTCAGCTGGTCATTACATGTAAGATTTTAGTGCTGGGAATTCCCAAAAATAAATGACATGATAATTTGGCTACTAGAAGGGAATGCATCCAGATAATCAAGTAGCAGATACTATAAAGACCACAAAGCCTAGAGTCCTGGCCTTACATCTTTCACCAAGTACCCTCTAAAGAAGGAAAAGATGGACTGTTTGAATACCTATCCTATACTGGTTTTGCAGTAAAAGAGGATATAGTAAAAGCAAATAAAGAAGGAAATATCAGCCAGTATTTATAAATGCATTTCAAGATTAAGTAGCTGAATTGCTAACTGCAGAATATATAACCTCTTGCTAAAGACCACATCAACACCAGACAGCTGGCAAATGGCTAATACAGTGTGAAGGTTCCTGGAAGATAAGTGACACTACAGAAGCAGGAAACCTGATGTTAAAACTGCAAAAATGAGTAAGAACTGCATTAAAATATAGTAGTAATACACACTTGGATTGATACGAGTTTGGGAAAAATTCTTATCTTTTTTTCTTCCCCTTCAGCAGATGTCCTATCTAAAAATTAAATGGATTTCCTTGAAGAAGTCAGTACAATGGTGTTAACAAGGGACAACCATTTAATACATTTGGATTTTCAAAATCTGTAGAGGGCTCTGAAATAAAGTTGTCTTTTCAGCAAATAATCATTACCATTTTTACCCAATCATAAAATTTTTCTGAAATGTTAAAAAAGACTTTCATGTGGCAAGAGCACACTAAAATTTACTAAATCCTTTAGTAAAGCAAAATACTAAGTAATTTCCTCAAAGCACTTCGTTGATTTCAACTCTTTTTTTTTCCTCTGCATATACATTTTCAGATTTTATCTGTAAGAACTAAGAGGATGCATAGCACCCTTGACAATCTTACTGCTGTTCCATCAAGGCCCTACTGTAAATAAATAAAGGAAAATTGCAGCTGAATATGAAAAGAAATTGCAGTAAAATACAGCATATTTTTCTTTTGCCTGTTTTGAGGGTGCCAGTCATGTGGCAGGAACACCGCTGCTAAGGTAGCTAGTTCACTAATCAGTGGGCAGAGAGACTCCTCCTGCAAACCACCCAGGTAAATAAATACTAAAAAAGTTTTTTTTGACTGGATTTTAGAGGAAGACTTTTCACATGAATGATTTAGCTGAATAACGGAGCAATTCAATTTTAAATTGAAACCCATATAGCTTTTTATCAAAAGTGATAGTTTCATCAAGGGCGATACACATAAAGGTTTCTCCTCCTCTTTGGTGCAGTGTATTTTTACTTCCTTTTCCTGCAACCCTGAGTGCCTGTAATAGTATCTTGAGTTTTATACCTAACTATATGCAATTGCAGACTGATTTAATTTAAAAAAAACCAAAACAACAAGGCAATGGAGGTTGGAGGGAATAAGTCCTTAAATCACTTTTTAACTGACAGCTGGTCAATGATTGTTATGCAACATTTTTCTTCACCTTTCCAAAAGGAATCTTATGCTTAGAATTTCTTTGTCATGAGGAGAAAAAGAGTTTCAAATTTTAGGATTTAATTACTCTTCCATTGCACTCTATCTCTTCTTCTTTGGACTGAATTTAGGATGCAGTTTTAGCTGACAGTATTGATTTCAGTTATATGAAGGGGAAAGATACTGAAGGATTATTGAAAGAGAAAGAACAGCATTGAGAAATGCTGATCTTACGAAAAGAGAAGCACCTCTGTAGAGAAGATACTCAGTTAATGGAAGAAGTCAAATCTTTTTTGCATATTAATTTCTCCTTTAAATTCACTGTCTTTCATCTAACAGGAGTAGCATTAGCAATCTACATAAAAATAATTTTTCTTATCTCATAACCTTAAAAACACAATAAAAGTAAAGGAGAACTGTAGACACTGAACTTCAACATTTGCAGCTGGTCTATATATAGCCAATCTGTAAATATATAGGACATTGTTTTGTACTCACTTTGTTTTATTGTACTTCTCACATGGCTAAGCCAAAGAGAAAAAACTAAATCTATTTTAGATTTAGATACAGTTTTTGCAGCATATAGTATTGTGAAAAAGGTGTCTTTCTACTTCAAAATTGCTTCCCAAATATTTGTATTTTGCACATGAGTTACAAAGAATTTGAGTTTAATTTAGGGGAAGTGGTTGAAAAATACTGAGGCACCAAAGAACTGACTAATTCTTGTAGCTTTCTTCTTCATAAATTAAACTGGGATTTGGATAACCCAGTGTGGGGGGGCAGGCTATCCCATCATATGTGTATGCATACTTTATGTTCATTGGCTTAATTCATCAGTGTGCTTCTTCGCAAGTGCTTTGCTAAAGAACCTAATTTGTCTGTATCTCCTGAAATAACTTTTTTTTTTTCAGAAATTAGTTTAAATATTGGTTCTATTAATTCTTGACAGATATACTTGATGCTTTAAACAGTGACTTCGTTTTCAGAAGTTGCTGGAAATACAGTCTCAAGTATCACACCTTGAAAATATTAGAAGTGTTTCCAAAGTCATTGCAGGCTTGTGAAAGTCTTGGACTTTTACCCGTTCTATGTAGCTGCTGCTGATGCAAGGAGAAATACCAATCCCTGCATAAAATCCCTATCAGATTTGTGTTTGAGCCTTCTTTTTAGTTCTGTGTTTTCTGAAGTATGTAAGACAAATTCCTCACCTGAAAATCAAATATTCAGTAGGATCAGATGCCTACAAGAGTAAGTAAAAGTATATTAATTTCAACAGATGCTGAATCAAACCTCTATGTAGAGTGGTATTAGCTGCTCTACTTTCTCTGTCACATTTAGCATGGGATGTCATGAAGCCTCTCTGGTGTCACAGTTCTGAGCATTGCAAAAACATTGAGGTAGGGGAATTAGCCCTGAGCACGTAGGCTTCCTGTGCAGATACTGTTTCCCAAAGAGGAACCATAAGAGCTAGCTAATAGGTAAATACAAGTGTACAGGTTATGTTTACACAAGTTTAGGTTTACACAAGTGTAAAAAATCTACAATATATGTGTTCTGTTCCTCAGGCTACTAAGTAGAGGCAAATATCTCTCTCCAGTTAAGAACCTGAATCTCTCCGGAGCATGTCAGTATAGAGGACAGCCAGAAACAGAAACAGCATCTTCCCTCCTTCCTGCATCCTAGTCTTGGAATTAGAAATTCATCTCCTACCTTTTGGAAACCCTCCCAGAATAATATTTTACTGTCTGTATGTCTCTCTGGCTGAAGCATTGAATAGTCTGAGAAAGAAAAAGGTAACGAGCATGACTATACAGCCTATTCAGTATTCAGTGAGGCAGGGATTCCTGCTGTCCAAGACTCTGATATTTGTCCTATACCAGTCCAGAACATCACCTCTGTTACCTCTCCCGGCTGTGTTTGGAAGACAGAAGTGCCTGTGTTTATTACAGTCCTCCAGGTTTTGCACAATGTGTGCTGTACGAAAGCCTACCAGACCACTGCCTCAAAGAGGCTGATGTGGGAACATCTAATTTCTGTGTTAGCTGTACAACGAAGATACTACAGTGTTTTCTGGTGCAGGAAACTTTTAGAGGAAGAAGCTAAAGTAATTGTGGATTAGGTCCTGTAGATTAGAATTGAACAGAATCCAGAAGGCCTCTCAGATGAAAGTGAATGTTTGTGAATACTTACCGTACTTTATTCCTTTCAAGTGGACAAGGAGAAGAGGGGATTTTAAAATCTCCCTCATCTTGTGTTCCTATGTATCCTGTGTATCAACACAGCAGCAAAGCACACCTGCAAACTTGAGCTCCCTTGTGTTACCACTCTTTGGCATGCCCACATTGTTCTAGCAATTCAGACTCTGCCTACATTTCCCTTGTGATTAGTCCCTAATAAGAAAGAAAACACAAAATATCCATGGTTCATTTGAGGTCTCTTATCTGTAATTCATTAAGAAAAGCTTTAGGGTTTTGTGAAGTGTGTTTAATTGACTCAGGTGAGATGGCTAACTGCAAAAATGATTCTGTCTTTGTTCATGGAATATTCCCTGGGTTGAATTTTAATTATTTATATTTGAGTATATTCAGCCTTTCTTTTTTTCACTAGGGTTAGTATATCTGTTAATGTGATAGATACAAATTGAATAAGTGAAATTGTTGAGAGCACATTACTTTGACCTAGGAAGACCAAGTCTTTTGTACAGTCAGTTCAAGAATGTCCCATGGTCTTGTTTCTTGTACTTATGGTCTCAAGGTGAGTGGCAGAAAAAAACCAAGCCCAAGGCTGTCTTACCCCATTAGTGCTGAAATGCCCAGTCCCACTGCTCTCCAATGCCTCTGTCAAGCCTTGTCTTCCAGTCATGATATTTGGGCCACAATTTGTAAAGAAAACAAAATTCACTGGACCCACAATAAGCAGAAAATTTGGAGAGGGGAGTGTTGGTATTGGGTTTTTTCTTTTTTTTAATAGACAATCACAGCAAATGCATTTTAAATTTTCATTTAAAAATAATACCAGCTTGAATACATTTATTAGCAATTATTGAAATTGAATGTATATATACACTGTATTATCAACTCTAGAAATTATTTTCATTTTGGTAAAATAATCGAACCTTTTTATCATCACCAAATAAATAAAGTATGTTTCCTGTTTTCTTTTCTATAGAGGTTTGGTGTCTTCTGATGTTTAGTCACAGGTGTGCCACTACTACAGGCAGATATGAATAATTATAAATATGTGAAAGCTAAAGAAAATGTTTACTTAATGAAACTTTATGAACAGAGAGAAGTACGTAAAAAGTAGGACCATCATCTGAATATTTTATTTGTGTGGTGCTTTAGAAGAAACCAGTTGCAGTACTGGTTAATAGAGCTGCATGACAAAGGTTGGAAATGTAGATACTTACAACGCATAGAAATAGTCGTTACAGCAGAGATTTGCACGTCATTGAAGTGATTCAGCTAAAGAAATTTGGTAGACTTTGGGACAGACCCTGATGAGGTGAATTTATGCTTCTTTATCCTGTGATGTCTTGTCTCTCTGTGACAAGTCTCTTAGAGACACATTTGCCTCAGCATACAGCCAGAATGCAAGATTTGTGCTGGGTGTGCCCAAACTACAGATCCTCACCTGGTATTTCACACAGAAATACCACTTTCTTCTCAGCCATGTTGCACCTCAATTCATGAAAATAGAAGTGTTTCTACATCATCTGCAAGGATGTTGTAATTTCTTTTTTTCCTTTAGCTGCATTAGCACAGCCAGACATTTTTCTGCCTGTGAGCCAGTCCCATCTCACCTTCTGGTAACATTATTGTTTACAGTCTGTAAGCTTCAAAAGCAGTGCAGTTACATTGTTCATGTCTCAAGACCTGGGTGGCTTGTTCCTAGTGCAGTCTTCTCAGATGAGAAAACAGAGCTTGGCTACACCAGTATGTGGACAGTCCACTCCCTCTTCTTCATCTACAGTAAGACCATTAGAACAACAAACTAGTTGGAGGTCAGAAGGACACTTTTCAGTTTGAAAAGATCCTGGGTTTTTTCATTACCATTAGTGCATATTTTGCTATGTTAGCAAGGATGTTATGGTTCAAATCCTGCCTGTCATGCCTATGTTATTAATCACATTATGAGCGAAACATTGAGTTGGACTGAAGACTTGAAAGTATGATTCATTACATCTTACATCTTAAAATCAGTGTTTGTAGTATTCATTGATTTAAATAATAGAGTCCAGTACCTTTCATGAATAAAGCTGGATTTGTCCCTAGATATTTGCTTCTAAAAAGAAAATCAAATGTAAACAGACTAAACTATCATCCAAGCTGTAGAGCCCAAGATAGATAAATATTTAAAGGCATGAATTGTAATTGTGTTCAACCATTCTCCTAAATCATTACAATGTGCTAAAAATAAAATGTTTTTGCCCCTCAGTTAATTCATCTAAACTGAAAATACACTAAAGCAGTTTGAAATTTAATTTTATAACAGTGTAAAGAATAAGTATTTGTATACACAGATAAACACAGGGCTTGACCACCATCATTCCAACATAATCAGACTGTTTCTGATCAGAAGAAAAATGTCAGAACTTCCTTACTTAGCAAGCTACCTTCTGCAAGCAGATAGACTTATACAAAGCTTTCATAACATCCCTGAGTTCCTGGGTGGTTTTTTTGCAATTCCATTTTCTCAGATACCTGTTGCTTCTGCAATTTATATTATACAGGTCTCAGATCTCATTAGTTATTACTCTACAATCGTAAGCCTTCTATTCAGGCATAAAAAGCATTATATGCAAGTACACATGAAGCTTAGCTAAGAAAGTCATCGTATTATCTGTTGATGAATGAGATAAGTATTTACCCTGGAATTGAACTATGAACATAATCAACAGCCTTATTTTATTAATCTATGGTAGACATCCTAGAAGGAGGATTCAAACCATTATACATGTACTGCCCTTTGGTGATATTTTGAGAAATTTTTCGAGTAGGTGCTGTTTAAAAAGTGTAATAGGTAATGTATGTGTTTCTTTTTCTTAAAAAAGAGGAAGAGGAAAACAAACAAACAAACAAACAAACAAAATCCCTCCCAAAAACCCACCATGCCCCACCAAAAAAAAAAAAAAAAAATAAACAAAGAAGGCCCCCAAAACACAGCTATTATACTTCAAAGTCAAGCTTGTCATAGTGCATCACACTGGAGACCCTCCTCCAGAGAGGACAACCCACTACACACTTCTAAGTGTAAGATTCTGGAGGAATAGTCACATCTCCCACCTAATGGAATTGGATTGGAATTTGCATTTAATATTCATCCAGATCAAATATTTATGTCTATACACACACTCACAACCCACACACTCCCCCACCCCCCTTTCTCTCCTGCTGCTTTCTAACAAGATAATTCCAGTTGTCACTAGGCTTGAAAGGGATTAGCACCTGAAGCTTGTTCTGACATCATTAGACTTGCATTATTTTCTAGAATAGATCTGATGTAGTCCTGGATTGATTTTGAATTCACAAAACTGTAAGCTAAAGAGTCTACAATGATTTAGTCTCAAACATTTCTGCGTCTTCTATGAAATTACTCAGTTTAATACAAGTTAAATGACAGAAAAATGTTCTCATTTCACACAAGATTCCTGAAGGTGCTTATTCCATTTTAAGAATTTTGCAGTAGCTATCAAATATTTTAGAAACCTAGTGAAGCCCTGGGATATTTTGTCCATAGTTACAGGAGTAGTTTCATGCAGATAGTGCAGTCTTTCCTGAGGTGATAACTCACAGTAGATCCTAGCTTTCACAGTGACTTGACATGGTGAACAACAGGTGTGTGACATTCTCGAACACCCTTCTTAGAGATGCAGAATATCAACTGAACTGAGCAAAACAGTGGAAAAAATCTGTGTCTCTAGCTCAAGTCTGGAACACAGTGGAAATATTTCAGTGAGAAAGAGTTTCAGTTATCTGGATGTAAGCATTTAATATTATATTATGATATAATTAAGGCCAAAAATGGGAATTGATTCAGGCCTGGGTATAACCCTGAGTATTTTTATAGGTACAATGTGTTATGCTGCTCTTGCAAGTTACATTCCTTGCAGTAACGGGTCAAACTAGAAGCACAGCAGCCGACATCTGTAATTAGTAGCAAGAAAGGCATCACTCACTTTTTGGGGTAATCTGCCTTATATCTTCCCAGCAATCAAAGAAGCCTGTGTGGGTCCTGGGTAAATTACTGTCTACACAAGACTCGTGAAAATCCTAATACATATATTGAAAAATGAATAAAAAGGTCATGTTATCCCTTAAGTCATAAACAAACATTTTCATTTAGTTACAAAAAGAATTTGATATATTTCTGTATTTGGGAAGAGTGAGCAAAAGAAGAAAAGAAAAGGAGAAAAGGGCAGAAATATGAAGCTTTTTATAAAAAATCAGTATAAGGTTATCCACAATGAGTTCATTTATTTGGCAGTACATGCGCTGATAATCACAAGTATTCAAATGCTCACATCCGTAGCTCAAATATTTTCAGTACATCTGTTCACATGTACAGAAGGGAGGAGAGCTTACAAATTGTTTTACAAATCAAATCTCCACCTATTTTAGCATTACAGACAGCCTTCCTCTTAAGACCAGTCATTGAGGTAGTTAGACAAACTTAACAGACTATTTGAACCATAAAGAAACATTAGAAACAACAGAAGAAACCCAGCTTCTTAAGATAGTGCCAGAATATCCACTAAGTCAAAACTAAATGGCTCACTATGCCATTTTTCAGTTACAGCAGGAAACAGCCTATTCTACAATTCACATTTACTGAGACCTAGGAATTGCCATTTTGCCCCCAGAAAAAAACATACAAATTATATTTCTTACTTAAAGAAGAAACCAGGGTTGACAAGTACATGGTTTAGAAAATATTCAGCTTTCAGAAGTGGCACAGCCTGCACTACAGTTTCTTCCTCTGCCTATCTTCTGTGCAATCCAGTCTTCCTGTCTAAGCCTCCTGGGGGTATTAAGATAGCTGTCATGAAGTTTCTATGTGCACTTGTTTAATGTGTTTGTGCAGTGGAAAACATGGAAATGAGGTGTCAAACTTCACTACCTGTACTATGCAAGAGCTGGATTAAAACAGAAAATGCATTGTTATATAACTACTACTTGATGAAAAAATTAATTTTGGTAAAGACAGAAGTCCAGGTTCTAAACTGTGCATATTAAATAGTATTAACCTCTTGCATTGCCAGGATAGTAACAACAAGGCTAGGTGGCTACAAACCATTACTGGAGCTGGAAACAACTCTGACATAAACAAAAAGTAATCATATGCAGTTAAAATTGAAAACAAAACATTTTTATCGTCTCTATACTTCTTACCCTGACAGTCACCAAGAAAAGCAGCTACTCTCTCTCTTTTCAAAGCATCTTTCTCTTTAAAGTATGGCTCACAGTTCTCCCTTTCCACCCATTGTTCCTTCTGAAATGGTGGTGCACAATTATTTCACAACACTACTCTGCAAAGAGACTCCTGCCACTCCATGGACTCTGCTTTAAACCGCACTGGTTTCAAAACTTCATAGTCAAAGTGCTTGAAACTTGCTGGTGGCTTTGCAAGTAGGAAATGACAGCAGAGCAGAGATGAATCCAATGCAAACTGACAAGTTATTTTTATTGGTGAAGCACAAAATATGCAATTATCAAGAAGACATGAAAGCAGAGACTCCACTAAGATTTAATGTGCACTCAATCCTTAATTAAGGATGAGATGTACACCTGAATAATGTGTCTCCACTTTCCAAAATACATTTTTCCCTAACAACCCAGTATATCTTTGTTCCAACTCATTCTTGGAGCACATATAATTGAGTTTTATGTGATAAGTCTCTGGAGGCTGTATTCATCAGGCTTATATAAAGGTAGCAGAGTGCCAAAGAACAATCTAGCCAGCGATGTCTTTCTATCACAGAAAATTGGGATTAAATAGACCTCAAGATATCATATACTCAATTCTCTTAGGCAATTCCCTTCTGGCATTACTGACACCAGTTTCTCTAACCTAAAAGCTACAAGTAGAGGGAAAATACATTGCCCTCTAAGACAATCTCCTCAATGGCAAAAAAGTTTTGAAAACTTTGTAGATAAGTAAAAGAGAGCAGATGCAATATCTCTTGCTTTAGGGAGGGTTTTGTCGGTCTCTCATGACCTTTCCATAAATTTACTGCAGAAATACAGTTCAGGTGGGAGCTACCATGAACAAAATATAGAATTGATTAAAAAATTGTAGCCAGAATAGTCATTGGTGCTTCACCATCAAACTGTAAAAATTTATCAAATGTGCTTTTACATTAATGATTCCAAACCCTTGAGTGGACTGTGCACTTAATATGTTTGTGTGTGAAGTGGAAGATTTGACTCACTTTGACAGAAAGAAATCATGTAAAATTTTCTTCACAAGTCAAGGAAATAATCTGTGCCCAATGCTATGTTTCTGTGGGAATAATGAACTGCACAAGTTCAACTGGAAGAACATCTGTGAAGCATTTTTCCAGAAAAGGAGTTGGGGATAGAATGACTCAGAGATCAGAGGCTTTAACAACTCATACTTTTCCAATATGGCATCATCTGAGTTATTAGCAGGACTATCAGCAGTCAAACTGATTAAGGACCCACATGACTAAAAGCCTTACTAATGGTAATACTCTGGTCTAAGCACCACAGTTTAGGAGCTAATATATTAAGGGAAAGCTTTCAGAGGAGAGCAAGAACTGGTATCAAAATTTCAGGGTATTGGGGGAATCATGGGGATATTTATTTAGTGGAAACACTAAATTTCAATGAGATATTAATTATTTCCCTGTGTTTCCCAGATGTAGGACAAGAGCAATAATCCTGAATTGCACATAGCTAAGATATCTGTGGTGGTCTGGATAGTTAACAGAGAGAATGTATAATGCAAGAAAGAGAATAGAATCTTCTAGAAAAAAAACCTTTTGCCAGGAAAATTTCTGAAAATGTTTCTGGGGTTCGGAATGAACTAGATAATCTTAAGAGGTCCCGTCTAGCTTTGTTGTTGGGTCTAGGAGAGCTGAGTATTCATTTCCTGTGCTGAACTAGTTCTAGAAAAGTTCATGACATAGTCTTGGCCCAATGTATATAGTGGCTCACAAGTTTAGGTCATTAATTTTCTGCTGTAGACCTAATCTACACACTGCATATTATTCTTACCACAGTCAGTAATGCTGTCTCTCACTTGCCTCTCCAGCACAGCATAGATTTTTTAGAAAAACTTGTGCTTCCTGACCTACCTTGTGTTTTACTCCCTGACACATTACTGGAGGGAAGACTCCTTTTGCAAACTCATAGCTGTTTCACTTTTAATTGAGATTTATTTTTAAAAAAATCCAGTACTGTTCCTGCCTTGGTCTTTTTTATCAGCTGCTCTGTGGGGGTGACATAATTGAAAGTTCCATTTAATGGTACATGTGACACAATTTTAAATTCCATTTCCAGGCGCACAAGGACAGATAGTTCTCCGCAGTCAATGTTTCAGGACTCTCATGTTTTACCACTGGCAAATGATGCAAAGAGAACAACATTGTGTTTGCACGCCTACTGGAGCACAGCGTGCAGTGCAGCACAATGCAGCATATGTCAGCTTTTGTCTGCTGATGGCAATGACTCCTTGAGCCAAATTCATCAATGTCTCAGAACAATAGATTTCTTTCTCTTTGATGTTTCTAATTTAGGGTAACAAGTGGTTTTTATTTATTTCAGCTATAGTTAGTTCTGGTAATAGATTTGGACTGATACCCACAGAAAACAAAGCTGTGTGCTCACCCTTTTTTCTCTATTCCTGCAGAAAAGCGTTAAGTTGAAAATACTTCAAATATGGTATAGGTAATCTCTCTGATTAAAATCCACTAAAATTCTCCGCCCTCCCTGTTATCATTGCAAAATTATCTTCATTAACATTTTTCCCCTCTCCTCCATTGGAAGCTGCAAAACATTGTTGGAAATAATAACATTTACAGGAATGATCCATAGTTTGGTTGAGGGAATGATACTGCTCCCGACTGGAAAACTAATTTCAAATTTCAGGCTTGTCATCCTCTCTGACTTTCATAGCAATACTCACTAACAGAAGTTTCTCCAGTTACTGCTGGAGAATCTAAAACCTTACGTCTTCAGAAAAGTATTAAAAAAATTAAAGGAAATGAAATTGAGATTTCTGAAAGCAGCCTTCAGCATGGGGAGACCAGGCAAGTCTGAAATAATAGACATCAGAGGATCGATAGCATACAAAAAACCTTAGTGGACCATGATCTTATATGCACCTCAAATTGTCTTAATTACCAAAAATGAATGAGCCGACCACTAAATCAAGAAAACTGCCCCTTTATATCTCCACCTCACAAGACACTGCAACTGCCCAAAGAGGACAACCTGGCTGCAGCAATCTTGCTACATATTTTCTTCATGCAGGACTGTGGCAAATCTTCTATGTGAAAAGCATACACATCTATGAATGAATAAAAATGTGAAAATAGTTTAGTTACCATGTGGCACATCAAAACCCATTTCAGTTTGTCCTTATGAGGCTCTAGTTTGTTTTCACTGCAGGTTTTCACGCTCCAGAGGCACATCTGTCTCCAGGAGTCCTCTAAGACTGCTCCCTGATGAAGAATTGTTTGCACAGTGGGTAAGTTAACACAATGCTTATTCTTCAAAAACCGCTGACCCATAGAACCACACAATGCTTATTCTGTAGGATCAGGTTAAACATTAACCGAGAAGAAGAATGGGAGAGTAACAAGCCCAGTTATGTCAACTTTTTGCTAACTTTCAAAGTAGTAGGTCATCAGGCTGTCAGGTATGGCTTTGGAGTCATCAACCACCAGGGACCATCAAAGAGATCCCCCAGGACAGAAGAATAAGTACACAAAGAGGAGTGAACACACATTAATGATTTTGAGAAAATTATTATCATATGAATGTTTGTTCCAGGAAAATCAATTTAAATGTATATGAAATATAATAAATAAGTGGGAGCCTGTTCTTTTTCAGCATGCACAGTACTACAGAGCAAACATCCACTTGTGCATCTGGCTGAATAAAGAATGCCTGCTTCTTAATGTTACATTGATATTAAAGAGTTTTACTTCACCAATTTTTGGTAACGAAACCACTGCATTCTTCTGGATTGAGGCAAAGCCCACAGGTGAAGCAAGTGAGAAGCAGAGAGAGAAATTCTCATTGAGGCCCTCATGGGTTGCGTTTCTAGAAGATATCAGTTCACTCTTGCCACATTGCACAATTTTCCCTGTAGAAGTAGAAGGTCTCCTGACCATAACCACAAAAAGGGAAGAGAAACAGACGTGTGCTATGCACTTTCTCTCTCAGGCAGGTTGTTCTGTGCAAGCATAGAAGAAACCATTAACACTTCTTGCAATCCATGAGACATACTTGACCTGAAAATCCAGTTTGCTAGGATAATTCCTAGGTGAGAATTGTTTTGAAAGTTTCTAATGCAGATTAACACTCTGGGCCACCATTTATTCAAATGGTGAATTCCAAACCAAATCCTGAACATACACCATTGTTCCAGACCCATTGTTACTCTCTTGCAAGCTGCATAATCTATGAATACATTGGCATGCAAAAGTGTGTGCTAATTACTAGATGCTTATCAAAACGTGATACACATAATCAAATTTTTTCATTGTATTTGATCCAACAGTCACTGGCAGTATTACAATGCAGAGTAACTTTTCTATCATATTATTATCCTCCTATGCATGTTAAAAATTTGCATAGCTACAAAGCATTAATTTTGTTCACAGTTGGGGTCTCTGAATACCGATGCCTCATTTGAGCAGTTTAAAGTAAGAATTGAAATCTTTCTGCCAAAACTATTCTTCATTTATTTTCTACACCCTTGAGTGACATTTTAGCTGCCTTGGAAATAATTCCTCTCTGTAATGAGCAGGAGGCACTGCTTCTTTTGGATCCTAATTCCTCTCTTCCTTTTTCTAAGTTTTTACCAAAGTAGCCTTCCAGTACCTGAAAGGATCCGACAAGAAAGATGGACAGAGACTTTTTACAAGAGCATGTTACAAGTGACAGGAAAAAGGGAATGGATTCAAACTGAGAGTAGTTTAGGTCAGATACTAGGAAGACATTCTTTACTATGAGGGTGGTGAGGCACTAGAACAGGTAGCCCAGAGAAGTTGTAGATAGTGTATCCCTAGAAGTGCTCAAGGCCAAGTTGGTTGAAGCTTTGAGAAAGTGTCTAGTGAAAGGTCTCCCTGTCCACAACAGAAGGTTTGGAACTAGATGTTGTTTGAGGTCTCCTCCAACCCAAACCATTCTATGATTTTATCATTCCAGTAAATGGAATATTTTGATTAATTATTTGCCTGCATCAGTCTGCAATGAAAGTAGGAATTAAAATGCTGATATATCTCCATATCTTAAGAAAGGAATTCCATATAAGAACAAATAGCATTTGCAACTTTTCTGTATGAGAGCTAAGTGCTTTATCTTTTGCTACTGTTGTGGAAAAAACACCTCCAATCACAGGCTCTCTCGATACCAAAAATTAGAGGCATTGCCCAAGAAAACTGTATGATCATTTTGCACATCGCAGAGAGTATCTGTTGTGCTCTTGCCTTAGATTTATATATTCTTTTTAGAAGACTAAGGGAGACAGAGCTACATGGAGGTGAGAAAAAAGGCTGTGCTGTTCTACCTGGACCTTCTCAGCCTCATGTGTCATATCAGGGTGAAGCTGTGCCAGCAACTGCAGCATTTGGCTGACAAAACAGAGGTGGACTGCAAGTGTTATACAGACACTTTCTTACTTCTGTTCTGCCCTTATTTGTTGGTTGGTGCTTTCTTTATTTCAAAAGAATGGCCCTTCTGATGTTTTCAATGAAAAGTAGGATTTTTGGATTATCAAAATCATTTGGTCTTTGAATGGGAGGTCACTGTAAGGAGAATATCTGAGCAGATCTGTGTCAGAATTTGCACCAGCTTAGCCTTCCATCCAATTGTCTATAAAGCAGTATCTCTTCAGTATTGGCAACAGTCTTATGACACTTCCCCATCACCTTGCAATTTAATATAAAACATGAACCTCAAACAATGTCATGGTCACATGTAATCTGAGCATGGTGTATTGCAGGTGCCCAAAAGAGGGCCAGTGCAAACTTAAGACAATAACAGCAATAAAAAAAAGATGCATGTAGAAAACTAAATGAGAAGAGGAAAAAAGTCAAAGGGCAGGTATTTATTTCTAGGAGTTATAGAAAAAGGATTTATTTAGGGACTTTCTCTTTTGTTTTTTTCCTTTGACAGTTATTAAAAGAGCAAAATTTTTGTATTGCATCAGACCCAAATAGCCATATCTGAATTTTATGAGCAAGAATCTACTTATATGTCACACATATTTTTGTTCAAATCTGGCCTGCATCTGCAACTGTATCTTATTCAAACACGTTAAAAGAATGGAGAACAAAACATCAGGGAAAAGTTTAGCTATTAAGAAGAATTTCTTTACTGTGAAGGTGGTGAGGCACTGGAACAGGTTGCTCACAGAAGCTGTGGATGCCCCATCCCTGAACATGTCCAAGGGCAGGCTGGATGAAGCTTTGAACAGCCTGGTCTAGTGAAAGGTGTCCCAGCCCTTGGCAGATGGATTGTAACTAGATGATCTTTAAGATCCTTTCCAACTCAAACCATTCTAAGATTTCATGATGAGTCGGCAATTAACAGAAATAGGGAGAAATCTCCCTATTTTACTGACTTTTCAAACTAATGTCTGTTCCAAATCAAATCACAAAAAGCTGGTGCTTCTCTCAAAGAGGAAAGTTCCCTCTAAAATTTCAGAGGTGAAATACTGGAAATATGCAAATTTTTAAAGATTGCTATCACAGTCCAAGTCCAAGGAAAGTAAATTTTTTTTGTTTGTATATTTGCTCTCATTGCCTTCAGAGAGAAAATGAGCTTGTAGACCTTAAAACCACTTAACAATTTATGAAAAAGAATATCTGAATTACAAATTGAAAAATTTTTTCAGCCTTTTCTCATGTTTTTATCGAAGCAAGAAGAAAAACAGAGACACATGCTTACTGAGTCAATTGCTGCAATGTTCAAAATCCTATTACCCAAAATGGGAGTTCAGTTCCTAATCCAGAACCACTGGGAATCATGCTCAGCCTCCTTGTCAGAGTGACCTCCACAACATGGTAATGTCAATATGGTTCTTATTGTCCTGAGGATGATAATAATCAATACTGGAAAGATCTCTCCATCCCTTTGTTGTAAGTTCTGGCAAAGAGACTCTAGCAAACAATCCAAGGAAAACAGCTTTTTAATCCACCACATTTCTGAAGTGAACATCTAAGTGAGACTTGATAAATTTTTAACGGTTTAATTATACCACCTTAATCATGAAAATACAACAACTTAGAGGATGTTTAACACCATACTAGTGAAACAAAGTAGTAGGTGATATGTGATTTATTCTTGGTATTTTAATTATTTTTGCTATGAATTTCATTCACAGAGGATCTAAAAGATAAGCTTCTTTAACTGTGGTGTGAAGTGATTTTAAAAAACCCTTCTAGTAATCACTAGACAACTAAAAATAATGACAATACATTTATTCAGGAGCTAGCAAAAGTCTGCTGAATTGTCTTTGATTTTTTCCTGTAAGCAGGTAAGAATCCAAGATGATGTGACATCTGGGAACAAATAATACACAAGTCTGGTCAATGCAAAAAAGGCCAGTAGGCGTCCTGTTTGTTCATTTTGTACATGTTGCTTCAGTTAACTAGAGTTTTATTTCCAGGATAGTAAAGCTGTGGTGTGGCCCAAAGCCTGCCACAGCTTAACAGGCAACAAGCCTGCAACCAAGGATGAACAATAGATGCCTGAAGGCACACTGTAGAAATAAGTTTCTTCACATGATGACTGTAAGACAAATGTCTGGATTTTGTTTACACTTTAAAAGTCACCAAATTAATTAGTAAATTGGATGAGAGGAAAAAAACCAAAATTTACAAGTAAATACCTTGCAGCCACTCAGTGGGACCTGAAAGACAGTCCAAGAAAGCCCACAGAGTTATGACAGGACAGAGAGGGGAAAAAAACCCTAAATAGAGGAATATAGTTAAGATAAATGCTCATATATTGCACACATTGCCAGCAAAGAAGCCCTCCTATTACTCATCATACACATTTTATCTTCTTTCCTTTACTTTCCTCATTCCTTTCCTTTCCGCACCTTTTCTCATTCTATTCCTTTCCTTTCCTTTTCTCACCTTTCCTCTCCACAATTTTCCTTTCTGACTCTTTCTTTTCTCCATTTTACTTTCCTTTCCTCTCCCTTACCTTTCCTTTCCTTTCTGCAACTTTCCCTCACGCAACTTTCCTTTCTGCAACTTTCCTTTCTGCAACTTTCTGCAACTTTCTGCAACTTTCCTTTCCATTCTGCAACTTTCCGCACATTTCCTTTCCGCACATTTCCTTTCTGCACCTTGCCTTTCCACACCTTTTCTTTCCTCTCCTTTCCACACCTTTCCTTTCCTCTCCTCTCCTTTCCACACCTTTCCTTTTTGCAACTTTCCTTTCCTTTTCTTTCAGCAACTTTCCTTTCCGCACCTTTCTTCGCCTTTCCTTTTTAGCACCTTTCTTTTCTGCAGATTTTCTTTCTTTTTCTTTCCTTTTCATACCTTTCCATTCTGCACCTTTTCATTCTCCACATTTCTTTTTCCGCAACTTTCCTCACCTTTCCACAGCTTTCCGCACGTTTCCTTTCTGCACCTTTCTGTTCTGTGCCTTTCTTCACATTTCTGCCTTTTTTACCTATATTGACACCTTAAATCATTTTTCAGTGTTTTCTGAGGAACTCTGTTTGCATTTGAATGTCCAGCAGCCATAAACTGTAACACAGCAATTAAATTGGCAAATATGACAGGCAATTTATAGTGCTTTGTCTGGTGCCTGATGAGCCAACATGTGGAAAATTTTCGATGGCAATGATTTCCTATAGAAAGAACGTTTCTCTCTTCCTAGTGACCAAGAACTCTCAGCTTCCTTTTCAAAGTAGGGCAAATTTAGATCCCCTCACAGATTGCAACAATGAAAACTCCAGGATTAATTTTGTATCACATATATATTCATCTGAAGAAGTTCTTGCATTTGTCTGTAATGTTGGTAACTCTCCAGAGCTCAATGGTGGTTGGTAGAGACTGCCCTTGAATCAGAGTTATATTTAGTTGTTATGAGTTTCTTTCTCTCATGTTACCTACCCTTTTGAGCTATGCCACACAGCTGTGGTGGAAGCAGATGAGTGTGATTAAAAGGCTTTGATTTCTTCCCAGTCCAAGTGCACTTTTATGTACAAATAATTTTTTTTCTCCGAAGAGATTGGAGGGTAAATTGTCCCACAGGTTTCCCGGAGGAAAAAAGAAAGCCAGGACTCAAGCATCTTTTTTTTTCCTTGATTTTTCCAATTCACTAAGAAAGAGATTGCAAAGAAGTCATTCCCCTTTACAAACATTTTCTCCTTTCTCATAAAATTAGCAAAAATAAATATATGTTAAATATATGAGTCTATATATACATAAATCAGCGTTTCAGACTCCCTGCAAGAAAACCAAGAAACACTACTATGTTTACGCTTCACATATACCCTAGATTTTAGGAATCATATACAAAAAAAAATCACTGGAAATTTTATTCACCTTCTATGGCCTCAAAATTGTTATAGTATCTGCAGCATACTCCATATAAATGACCTTCTTTTACTCCCCCTGAAAGTCTCAAATCATCATCTGAGGTATGCTGCAATAAAACATTATACTAAAGCATGGGAATGTGGCCCTTGTGAGGTATGCAAGTGTAAGAAAATATGTATTTGTTTTAACTGCATGCTCTATGATTAATGATGAGCAATGAACAGTTGCAACAGAAAAGTAAGACTCTTGTGTCTCATTAGACCACATCAGAAACAACAAAATACAGGGTTCTTCGTGGCATAATAGGACGTCATCCACAGACTACAACTGCTAGCTACTTGGAAACTGCTAAGTAGATGATCCCTTAAGACCCAATTCAACAGTAAAACCTACGAAACAAGAAAAAAACCCGCAAGAGATTACTGGACACCCAAATATTTGTTCATACACTGCTAAAGCAGGTGGGGCAGAGTTTTAACTGGTTGGTTGATGGTTAACAGCTGCAATTCACAGTATAATCTGGCCTGAAGATTTAGGGCTTGACAAGGCATAGATAACACACCTTGGCCTTCAGGGTTGAAAGCCCCAACTCTAACATTTCTGCATATTTCTGCTTCCCTGTGTTACAATGCTGTAGGATAAATAGTAGCTTTCAAGTATTTTGACTATTACAATCTTACATTTCGAAAACATAGAAAATAAACAAATGAGGTGGGTTTTTTCCCATATAAGTGATGAAAGGCACCTAAAAGAGGGTCTGAGACAAATGGTGGAGATGAACAGAATTATCTCAGAGGTACTTGAAGTCTCAGGAGGGAAACAGCTGGAATCCATACTTTTACTTTGAGTTCTAGTTTCTAGTGCATGTTACTTAGTGTAATAGATGAAAAAAAGTAAGTTTACTAGTAATCAAAACCAGCGTTACTTTAAAAATATAAGACCGTTTTGCCCTTAGTGACAATAACAAATTGGCAGGACTACAATTTTCTGATGTTTATGGTATAAAACTTCAAGGCAAAGTGGAGTTTGGGAGAAGGAGTTGTATCTGCCCCTAGCCTCACTGTTCAGAAAGAACTGATTACATAAAATGGGACTGTATGCAGTAGATTTTGATATCCTCTTCGTCGTGTGGCAGGTCTCAATCAAGAGAGACAATTTCACTGAAGTATGTGACGTGGAACTAGAGAGTTGTATTTTGCATCCAAGTCCTGGGACATTAATATATTTGGGATGTGCTTCATACTACCTCTTAGATTATCAAGCCTCTTGCCATAGAAAAAAAAAAAGATAAAATTTCTTCAGCAAAGGGCAGTACTGATTCTTTACACAGTCCAAAGTCTACTTTCAGTGAAGCTGCCAGAAGAAGCAGAGGCACATTACTCCTGTGGGGTTAAATTTCCAAAGATGTGGCTTTCAGCAAACATTTTGATTTAACATATGACCACCTTTCTGAAGGTAGCAATTTTTCTATGTGTTTTAAGAAAGCATAGCAAAATCAGAAGTCACAGCAGTTTTGAGTTATGCTCCTTCAGAAAAGAAAGAAATTGCCATTGGCTCATAGAAAGATTTCCAATACAGATGCTTTTCCTGGAGCTTTGACAGCAGAGCTGGGCCTCTGAATGGTAAACATAGCTGCTGCTTTGGCCATCAGAAATTTGCTTCAGAAATAGAAATACTTTTGAATAAGCTAGTCTTGAATTGTAATATCCTGTGAGTTATTGGAAAAGATGCAGATACAATTGGAATCCATTCTTTCACATATGCTCACAAACCACAGCAACAGTAATTTTTTTTCCCCTCAAATGCTTTTAAACTCACTCCAGCCATTGTTTAGTGATTTGTAGGCTCTGCAAAAAAAGCAGATGGTGTGCTTTGACCATTGCTTATTTTACCAGACAATTCTGTTTCACTGTTGATTTATATCCTTTCTCCAGCTTGTTGCATCTGTTCATTTCCTGAGGTTATTCTGTAGTAATTTTGCAGGGCAAGAAAAATTTCTGGGTTATGTGTGGATGGTGCCAAATGCTGGATGGCTGCACCCCTAGTGCAGGCAGAAGTTAAACACAAAACAATCATTTGGTGCCATGTGGTGTTTTCAGTCACTTGAGGTGTAGCTTCAAGTTTTTTAACCACAGTAATTTTTTTCCAGTTAAAACACCCAGTAGACAGAAGAGTGCATTTCACTTGGTGGATTTCAGGAGAAGGTGCCTGAGGAGCAGCAAGAATAGACTGAAAGATGGTCCACATAGCCTTCCTCAGGGAAAGAAAAAGTGAAAGGACATGGGCAAAGCAAGAAAAACTGTTGACTGTACTCTCAATGGTACAAGATGTAAGAAGTGATAGTGAGGGGCCACATACATGTGCTTCAGTATTTGATTCTCTGTAAGCCAATAGAAGTCCTCTAAGCCTCATCTCTATTGTTCTACTGAAAATTCTGTGACTTGCTTTGAAAACAGATTCAGAGGAACAGAGAAACTCATGCCAGCTACCTAACCTGGTGCAATTCAAGCCTTTGACTACAGAGACTGTTGAGATTTGAATTGGCCCACTCACAGAAAATAAGGGGAGAGACTAAGTAATAACACCACAGTTCAGCTTCCAAACTGTAGGAACAAGTACATAATTTCTGGTTTAAACAGTTTTTCCTAAGCAAACTTTTCCTGAGAATCCAAATCATGACATTTTAAAATGTCCCTGTTTTATCATTCAGCTCTCTTTTCCTGTTACTTTCCAATACCATTTAAGAATTGGTACAGAGACACAGAGCAGCTGCTTCCTTTTGATTAGTCTTAATACAACTCATTTACTTATAAACAAACAAACAGCCCCCCCAACACATCAGCTTCAGTCAGCATTGGCTCTATACTCTCCCACTGGACACCTTAATCTCTAGGCCCTCATTTTCTGCTGTATGGTCTGTGTATTAACTACATCACACCATCATGATGAATTGCTGTCATAAAGATAAGCTTTTCCGTTTGTACATTCTAAATAAAGAAAAGGAACACTTCTGAGTTTTTATTTAAAATGTAAACCTTTTTGGAAATTGCTGAATGAAATTAGCTGGATCTGCACATGAACTTGTTTTGCATCTGCCGGGGTTCTTGCTGTGGCATTACGACTCCATGAACAGACCATAAAATACTTCAGTTCCCTGGCACTGCAACCTGGACTTTGTCCTATTCACACATCTGACCTGGCAGTGTGTTGCTACATTGTCCCTTTATGAGCAATCAGTTCAAGAAGAAAGGTACATCATGTTTTGGAGTGGCAGCACAACTGTCTGGTGGGTGACAAATGATAGAAGCAGCTAAAGCAGCAACAGCTGCCCCGTGAGGAACAAAGGAAAAGGTCACAGCTGTAAGCCAGAACACATGTCAGCACAGGTCTCCCACCCAGTCAGAGCCAAGATTAGATGGTGCCACCTGACACAAATGCACAAGAACCCACAGCTTCAGAGGATGAAAAATGGAGGGACAGGCCCGATGGCAAATCCAACCAAGAGAAACCGCAGCAAAAGCTACCCAAGCTGCAAGCAGCCAACAAAAAAAACTCTGTTTGTGAGCTGTCTCTCTTTCCACACTTCTTGGGACATTTTGTTTTGACTGTTTATTGTTCAGAGGTAGCATAACAAAGCCTCATCTTCAGTTTCTCACAGACATGTCTAACAGCAAAAAGAGGGACAAAAGACCTTATTGCTAAGTAACTCTGCTGAATGAAAACTAGCTAAGACCATATAGAACAAGTTACTAATGAAGCTTCAGGCAGGGAAGGCTGAAATAACAGTGATCAAAACAGAAAGAATATCAACTAGGACGCAAGCAGGAATACCAGCAATTAGTTGAAATTTGAACACACCCTTTGGAAGGATCTCAGACACCTGTCCAAGTCCAATGAGTCTGTGCTTGTGCACTCACATACACAGAACTGCTGTCACAACAGTTACTCCAAGATACTCTAAAGAATTTGGAGCATCTGCTGTAGGCTGGGGAAATGAGGGGAACAGCTTCATAGGAGTGAACCAGAACAGTTCCACCAGAGTGCACTGTAACTTAGGAGGCATGGTAGAAGGTGTGGGGTCAAATCACTTCATGAGTAAACAAAAGACTATTCACGCTGAGCTGCTTAATGAGAGAAGGCCACTAGCTGCCTTTCGATTGTCTTTGAAGAGACTGATGTCAGAAGCACCCAAAGGTGTTTAAGCAAAGGAAGAATACACGGTGTAGAATGTTGTCTGCAGAGAAGTTAAGTGGCTGAAGAATGATAAAGGCTTCATTGCCTGCAGACTAAGATGAAACACCAGAGAACTTCTGAATATCTAATTCTGGGCTTAGACACTTCTAAAGAAAGCTAAGCACATAAATCCTTTTTTAAACATAGCCCTCCTTGTGAAGAAAAGGCATCACTATAGGATACCATCAGATTTTGTGAAGGTTTATGAGTTTACTTCAGGTATGTGGTAGAAAATTTAAGCCAGAGAAAACTCCACAAAGAAGAGCAGAATGTATTAGTGTAAAAATAAATTAGACCAAAATCTGCCCCACAACCAGAAATACTTGTGGAGATTGAATGTTCTTTGACACATTACATAACACATTGCAGCAAAACATTCAGCTGCTTCCAGGATTCTAAACAGTATGAAAATAGAGTTACTTTTTAAAAAGATGAAGAGATACTTTTTCTTCATTTGTAGCATAAATTTTTATCCATCTGACTACTTGTATATGGAAGTGCTTTATTCAAAGTAGAATTAGGTCACTTTATCTTTTGTTTCAAAATAAATGACCTTTATTTTTTTTTTCTGTGAAGGATATAAGGGTGGGATAAGAGGAAGATGAAAAATTAACACCAAGTCTTTGAAATGTAAATTCCTAATAAAAGATTATCAGTGATAACTGTTGATTAGTAGAGTGTGATGGTGCATCATAGAAAGGGTTTTTGAAATGCTGATGCATACAAGCCTCTAAAAAAGGTTTTTATTTCTATAGCATGTCCAACAAATTTTGTCTTCCCTTCACTTTTCAAGTGTGTCAGTGCATGCAAAGACTGGCAATTTATTCAGTTGAAAAATTAATGACTTTGAAAAAATATGTAGGTGATAGAGAGACATGGCTTCTGCAGTAAACAGTAACAAAACCTAACATTGTTCTTCTCTGAACTTTGATTTGTAAACATTCTAAGAGTAAAACAAGCTTCCTAAAATTCCTATAAATTTTTGGAGATTCCAGATTATGCTAGCATTTCAGGGTTTCAGATACAAATTCAAGTGGATTAAGTGGGAAAAAAAGGAAGAAATGGCTTGTAAAAAACTGCTTTCGGATCAATGTCAGACTTTGCAGCACCATCAATATTCATATAAAATGTTACCAGTGTGACCTGGTTTTGTTATTAAAGTGTCTTACAATGATAGCAGTCTGGTTTGGAGGAGTTTTATCTTAGAAATATATACAAGCAGGAAGAGAGGAACCTTTCAGTAACATAAGGAGCAAGTGGTAACTGAGTTGTCCTCCAACCAAGCTTCTGGGATTGCACCCTTTAAGTGCCTTCAGAGTGGACACCAAGCTGAGAGTCAGCATGCCTGAGCTTTTCAGAGACACTGAAACTGACACTAGTTTTCCTATTTAACACCTTTGGAAGGAGGGAGAGAAGAGCCTACATGTGATACACAGATCCCAGCTAGTTCATTTTGTCAGGTCTAGTGGGAGTAATAGCAGAGAGAGAAATAGCTTGATTTGGGCACACTGTAACAGTGATAACGTGAGAGAGGAGGACCCAGCAGAATCAGCTGCCCAGCAGGCTCCCAGATCATGATCCCTGGACCAGACACTGTGAAGCTCTCTCAGAGCTGGATCCCTGCCTTACAGGGAGATCATACGTTATAGGGAGTGGACTAGTTAGAGTGATATGGGGGCTGAGAAGGAAAAGAAAGTGGAGAGAGAGGGAACTACCTTTTCCCATTATTTTCCCATTATGTTTGTAGATTTGGTCCACAACAGACATGGGATTCTTAGTGACAGAAAATTGCACAGAAGTAATGTCTCCAGCAACTTCTATTGATCAGCTAAAACAACCACTCTAAAACCATATTATTGCAAAACTCTACAACATGGAAATTTCTCAATTAAATCTGCAGTAGTCCAGAAGCACAACAGATATAAGGGATATGGTGAACATTTATGCAAGTACCCTCCTAAAAAAATCCTTTTTTGCTCACCCAAACTACTTTCTTTCTAGTGTATTTCTAGTGATGAACTCCCCAGTTTGAATCCAAAGGAAGCAGATGAAATTTTCATCTTAAAGTGAAGGAATTCTGGTACATATCGTGCATTCACCTCAAGGTTTCTTTGATCAAAAGGAATATGTAACCAAGTGCTTAACATGTCAGACTCCTGCCTCCTGCCTAGAGGAAGGTGCTACTGCCAGTCAGTGGTCACAAATAAAAAGACAGGAGTAGTGCAGAAACTCCCCAATCCCCCACATTTCACCCACAGTAAGCAAAAAATGAAGAAAAAAAGCAACAGCAACAAAAATTAATACACAAGAAAAAAAACCCTATCAAAATTCAGACTTTTTGAAGAGGTACTATAGAAGAGAAATCTGACACTTCAAATATGCCAAGTAACTCAAACACTTCAAGTAACTTCAAATGACTGGGCAAAATGCTACAACAACTTAAACAAACATTTTAAAGACCTCTTGTAGCTAAATGTTGATTCTATATTTACATTTTTTAAAAAGAGTGATGATTGGCTTGTATCCACACTGAATTTCTGAGTCTGTGAAAGATGGAAAGTTTAGTGTACATTAATTAAAGAAAGGAAGTGTTTCCTATCTGCATGTCACTATGCCACTTCTTCAATCTAAAACTCTCTTTTCATATTCTTAAGATTGTCTTCCTATATATTTGAGTCATTAAGCACTATACCTGAAATATTTTCTTAATTAGAAAGAAAAGCCTAGAGTTTCTATTATTCTATTTAATGATTTAAAGAGGCTATTCTTTGACACAAAGAATGAATAAACCCATTTTGGATGAACAACTTTTACCTGAATTTTTAACTTGCTTTCTTCTACTGTGATGGGATAGATGCTTACACAGAATTCCTATTACAGAAATTTGGTTTTATTTTCTGTAAGTTCATCTTGCTTTGTTTCACTCACTCAGGCACAATACTATTGTAACTGAAGGTTTTGGTCATCTCTTTCCGAGAAGGAAAATCTTGCCTCACTCTTGATACCTAGAGAGCATCCTTTTATGAGAGACAAGAAAGAAATGGACCTGTTTGGTCAGATCCAGACGAGGTCCATGAAAATTATCAGAGGGTTGAAACCCCCTTGCTAGGCTAAGAGTGTTGGAGCTGTTCACACTGGAGAAGACAAGGCTCTGGAAAGACCTTGTGCTGCTGTCTTTCAGTATGTAAAGAGGGCTTAAATGAAAGGCCTGTAGAGACAGGACAACAAGCAGAGATTTTCAGCTGAAAGAGGGTAGACTGAGATTGAATACATGGATGTATTTTTTATGATGAGGATACTTAGGCACTTAAACAGGTTCCATAGAGAGCAATGTGTGGATGTCCCATCCCTGGAAATGTTCAAGGCAAGGTTGGACAGGCCTTGGAGAAACCTAGTCCAGTGGAAAGCATTCCTGCCCATCTTTCATGGAAACTAAAAACAACTCAGAGGAGTTTCTTCACTTTTAGTAAACCTAATCAGAAATTCTGATCCTACAATAAACTAATGAATTCTCAAAAAGAAATGAAGCCTAAATAGGTAAGTGATCATTACAGTGAACCCAGCTTTTTAAGAATTTCCACCTACAGGCATTTTCAACATCAGTTTTACTCTATTAGCAAATGTTGACTTTTTAATGAGATCATTGCTGCACTCTCTGGTGGTGCTATTTTGTTTTGCCTCCAATTATAAACTCAGTACGTCTCAACACAGCCTGAGGGGGACACCACTCCATCCCACCCCCCCCAGAAAAAGCCAAACAAAAACCTACCAGAACTAAAATGGATAAGGAAAAATCCTCAGAGAACCAAATTTATCAATAGTCCCATTAAAAATATCAAATACAAACCCAAGGCTGAGGGAGAAACCAGCAGGCACAGTTTCACAGTTTCATTTTATGCTGAAAGAAATACTAATATGTCCCCAGATTTATTATATTTAAACCTTGCATGCCTGCATATTTCAGTTGCAGAAATACAGTGCCATCACCTCAAACCTGCAGCACAGGAGTTCCAGTCTTTGGAACATCCCTGTCAGTCTTCCACAGTGAAAAGGAATGAGAACACAGATACATTACCTCTGTAGGCCAGATGGGGAGTGTGTTTTCAAAAAGAAATTACACATTGCTTTCACACACATTGGTTCATGCCAAGAAGCAGGCTCAGACCAGAACGGCTATATGCCTTCTGGATGACACTGGAAGTTAAATGCTTTCCACAGGCTGACCTAGTGCCCTCCAGCCACAAGCAGACATTCAGGTCAGAGGATGAGACTAGCACTTCTTAGAAACAACTTCACTGCTCCTCCGAAAAATGTCGGCATGCCAACAGCAGTGCCATGGCAACAACCTTGTTAGCTTTTAAGTCACACTGCTTGGGAGCAGAGATTGAGCTGAAGTGTAACACAACTGCAAACAACTGCAGCTCTGATAGCATAGCTACAGCACTGAGAATGTTTTCCTTGACCTTAAGCAGTTTTCTATTCCTCTGGGAAGTACCCAGAACTTTTAAAACCCAATTCATTAACAGAGCTTCCTCACGGAAGGAATAGTTCTCCTTGCAGTTACACAGTTAGCAATAACAGTGAAAGATGGAAAGATTAAAAGAAACTATCGTTGAACAACTCAGAGGCACTGTTGTGCCTAAACCACAAGGTAAGGGGAGAGGGAGGAAGAGCAGGATAAATTGACTGTGAATACATTTAGATTGCAAATAAGAAAATGATATGTAACTCAAAAAGGATTCAGAAACTGAAAGCATCCCAGAAGTTGCTCTTATCGCAATTTGTTGCCAGTTCAAATGTGGAACTTCATCATGTTTTTAAAGGGATTACAGAAATAACTGCAGCAAATTGGACTACGTGTTCCAGTAAGCCTCTTTAACTCCTATTTTATCCTAAGCTCCCCTGAGAGAGATGCACTGTGGGTTAGTGTGAATATCATGAACGAAGAAGATTTGTTCCCACCTAGATCCTATGTTATCACGGCCTTAGTAGGTGAGGATCAGCACAGTTCCTTCTTGGCAAAGACTCCTTTGAGGCCTGGAAGGAAAGAACAAGACAGTCTAAGCAAACTGATAGGTCCCTACTGTTTCTCATGTAGCTCTTTTCAGCACCTGTCAATGCAACAGTAGATGCTTATATTAAAAGCGACTCTAGTTTTTATGGAAGATTGGCAACCAAAATCGTGGTATTTTAGCATATATATACAGAAGAATACATGTTTATCAGTCTTAACATAATAAGATACTAATTTTTATATAAAAACAATTCTAGTGAACGTGGCAAGCAACATTGCTATGCATGCAGCCAGAAATGTTTATCTGCTGATAGTGAAGGCTTACAAATATAGATGTAGCTGTTTGAAATTCATGATTTCCCACTCTATCCAAAGGGCTGAAAAAATGTTTCAAAAAAGGAAAGCATACACTATTTCCTTGTTTGAAATGTAGAGACAAATGAGATGATCATGCTCCTTCACCCTTATTGCAGAATTAATAATGTCCTACTCTGGAGACGGTAGTGTGGTTTCCCTGGGTTACGGCTGGGCCCAGCACTGTCCTGTCCAAAGTCACAAAACAAACTGATGACATCAGAAACCTCACTGTCACTCCTAAGTAGTACAGCTTTCCACACACTTTTTTTTTACTTCCCTGCAGCTGATTTCTTTTTCGTTCATCTAAAACTCTCTTATTACTTACCAGCAATTCTTTAGCATGGGTTTTTCTTTAGCATGTCAGGCATTCACTTGGCTAGTGCTCCTTAGGAAATAGTTCTGGGTCATGTCAAGCAGGAAAAGTGGTGCATGTGGACCATCCTTAAGTAACAAAAAACAGATGGCTGCAAACTTATCATCATTGGTAAAAGGTTGGACACAGCAGGACAGAGGCTCCTGAACAAAACATATTTGAGATCATCTTGTACATTTCCATCATCTTTGTTCTGTAAACTCTAGTCATGAAAGTGACTTGCACTTGGATTCATTCTGAAGTACAAGTTTCTTTTATTTTAAATCCCTCAAAGATATCTGTCCCGGTTTTAGAGACAAAATTTTTAGGAGAAGATGCTCTGGAATGAGCACCTCCTCCCAAGGGAAAGGGGCCTCCCCCTTTCCTCCACCAAAGGGCAAAAAATAACAAAAATAATGAAAGTGGAAGAAAAAAACCTGATCTGGGAGAACAAAAACGGGAAAAAAGGAAAGGATGCCGGGAGGAGGCGGTAACTGGTGTTCCTCCCCACCCCCAGTGTCTGGGAGGGAAGTCGCACAGCAGGGGAAGGGCAGGTGGAAACCTTTTTACTCTTCTTTGGCACCGGTTCTCCTCCTCACAGCCGGCGATGCTGGTGGATCTCTGTGTCCCTTCGCTCACCGGCCTGGTCTTCCTCGGGGTTCGGACCGGCGGAGCCACCCCACAGGCCCCGCCCCGGGCCGGAGATAAGGGAAGGAAAGCAGGGAGGTCAGTGGGAGAAAAAAAGGGAAAACGAGAGAGAGCGAGAGTGAAAGAGAGAGAAAGAGCCCGGCCGAGAGCCGCTGCCCCAGGGCCCTTGGGCTGAGCCCTTGAACCGACCCGCACCTGGGGCCTCGCGGCTCCAGCCCCGCACCCCGGGCACACCTAAAGGTACAAACACCTTGGGCACTAGGCAGAGGGTTATGGAATAAAGGAGCCTCATAACATCACCCCAGGACAACATCTCTCCTTTTTTTTTTTTTTTTTTTTGCAAGAAGGCTTATGTTCTTTAAAGAAAAATTAAAAACCTGTTAGCACTATATGAATGTGATGAGCAGTAAAAACTCATTTGTATAAATGCCTAACAGACTTCATATTTAGACACCAGGCACTTTAACAGAAACTTTCTTACTGACACACAGTCATGGCAAAAGGAAAGAAAATGAGAAATGGCTGAGAAGGGAGAAGAGATGTCTCTTCAGACTTTAGCAAATCCAACACTAACTTCTGATTATGACGTTATCCATTTAATTGAAAGCCAGCTTACAGACTGGGTCCATATTCATCATTTGCACCTGGAAATAAACTGGGAAGATAAGATGCAAACCAAAAATCAATGGAAATTTTATCTTATCTCTCAGTACAAGTCCAGAAGAATACTAAATTACTTTGGTTTCAGGATGCCCTCAGATTCTATTAGAAGAGGCTCACACTGTTTAGTTGCCACAGAGGCAATCCTTTATCCAGAGAAGATCCCTCAATATTCCAAATAACAAAAAAGTTTATAGATAAACACATTAATTTTAAAATCAGGTGTTTGAAGAACAGTTTTAAGGAGAGATAAAGCTTCCTGGTTATCTTCAGATTCATCACTATTAAGGAGACTATCAAAAGTAATTTCAGACTTACCTTTAATTTAACCATTCAGAGTTACTACTTAGATGTCCAGTGGCATTCTCTCAAAGAAAACTTTTCAAGCTTAAGGACAGAGGGAGAGATTTTATCCTTCCTCCTTTTTGGCAAAAAAGATTTTTATGATATAAGCTCAATTATTATGATAAATACTAGGCATAGGGCGCTGAAGTTATGGAAGCTGCTGCAGAAGACTTACTGAAACAAATAACCTATTGATCTGATGAGTGTATAAAACTGATATTAAAAATATTCCCTATGGAGAAGCAAAGAAAAGTAAGAAAATTGCTGTTGGTACTGTTTTCTGAAAAACACTTGTCAGCTGCACTAATGATTGCTTCAGGCAATGTCCATCAGTGTGACAATATATATTTTTATCTAGGTTTCTTTCAAAGATGGCAGTATAAAATAATACAAATACTTTATCAGAGCTGAGGAAGCTTTTTAGCTGTTGCAGTGGTGCCCCCTACATGCCAAGACCTAAAGCCAAAACATCTCCAAGTCCCTCAGTCAAGTTTGTTACTTTCTCCTATGTTGTAATTTGCACTACTTCAGATTGTTTCCCTTCCAACTGCACCTCACCTACACCTCAACTCTAAATACAATTTTTCAACTTTTATGCCAAAACTGACACAACAATTCAGCCAACACACTAGATGAAATAACACTCTGAGCTTTGTCACTGCTGAGCAAAATTAAAAGCTAGAGGAAATCATCCTTACAATAGAAGCAGAATAATTTGTCAAAAGGAGACCTGGAAAATTATTTGCTGATTGAGACAGAGGAGAAGAAGGACACATAAGGGGTGCCAGATGTGAAAGGTGGGAAACAAGAGATAAACAGAATGTGAGGATCACACACTGGACAAGAAGCACAGGGAATAATTCCTCCAAAGAGAGATTTGTAGTAAATTCAGTGGTTTCCAACAAGGGCATCTGGGATTCCTTGATGTTAGTGAAAGTTTTGACACTGAGATCAGAAGGATCTGAAGTTGGGTGTCTGGAGGCCTGGAATTCCCCTCAAGAGCACCTGTTTTTATGGCAATGAAATTACCTCGTTAGAGCAGAGATCAGATTATTGCGTTTTTCTGAACCAGCAGCAGCAAAAATATCTCTGGTGAAAGTGAAATATTCCTTTAGTGAATATAATACTGTATATATAATATAAAGTATATTTAAGTGGCAGTTGTTTACTCTTTACTCCACCATAACTTTAATTTACATCAGCCATGGTCATTCATATCCAGCAGCGAACCAACACATCATGCACGTTTGGTGCCAGTTAGGACATTTTCAATCTGCAAAGAGCTGCCAAGAACTGCAATAGGAGGAAGTTCATTAGTTTCTAGCTCACCTCTTTTCTACTCCAAAGAGTTCTTATCTCCCCACTGGGAGAAACATCCAAGTTGTTGCTGTAATAAATACTGGTTTACAAATTCTGGATTAATTTTAGCAATTTAGAGTAAATCCGTGGTAATTGTATACTCCTATTGTCTCAGATTATTTTCGTTTTGAGGGTCTCTGTCAAGATAAAGGGCTATCCTATCCATGACTTAAATTTAAGAAGCAAGAAGACTTTATTGTGCCTAGGACTTCTTAGAGGTTGTAAGATTTAGAAGCAGGTTATATTTTGATTGGGAATTTGATACACTATACTCCTGCATTAAGTACGTCAGTTGCAAACACCTCCAGTGTGTCTAGAGAATGACCTAGCAGTGTTGTACAATTGCCCTAATGTTATTTATGTTGGTATTTTCTACACTAAACTAGTTCTGCAGCTTGAGGCAGGCTTCAGTTCTCTCCTTTGGAGGTGACATGAGCTGATGCTCACAAATAAGTACTGCTCCCTTGTCAGAAGACAGGGATGCAAGAGAGCGAACAGGACTATGATCACACAAGGACATTTCCTGTACTTCCAAATCCAAAGGCATTTGCCAAGACCTCAAGCAGTTTGTTGTAGGCTGCTCAGCAGGAATGCAACAGACCCCAGTGCTGGATCTGAACCCCATTTGGATGTTATTTGATCATGAGAAGCACCTAAGTAGTTATTAAAATTGGGGGGAAAAGGAACTTAAATACCATTATAATTTGCTGAAGCTGCAAGTATGTGTACAACAAATTAAATTGCATGGCATGTTTGCTTTTACAAATCTCCAGCTCTTACATATTTCTAATTGAAGGAAAGTTTATAACTTTCAACAACTTCTGTCCAAAATAAGAAGATTTTGATTTCAAAGAGATGGAAGTACCTGTGGCTCTCAAAATAGACCAAACTAAACTAAACTAAACTAAACTAAAATAAAATAAAATAAAATAAAATAAAATAAAATTATGCCCTTCAATTTCAATAGTCATGAAATAGAATGACACTACTGCAGAGTTGTCTGTACTTCCCAAACATTTTAGAAAAGAACAGAATCATAAATGGGCAAGGAAGAGTGAAGTAAAGCAACAGAAAATACAAGACTGTATGAAGCGCAGGTGTCCAGTATTTGCAGTTAGGTTATTTAAGAAAGGGTAAAAACACCAGAAGAGGGAGGGGGAGAATAAAAGGAAAAGATGAAGATGTGTAAAACAGGATCATGGACACTGAGCTCTGAGATGAAGGGGTAGGAGGAAGTGTCCCATGTCAGAGCAGGTGTACACACTTCATCCCATGGAGACGAGATGAAGCAGCTCATGAAAAGATTGAATTCTGTCAGAAGAACCCATGCTGGAGCAGGGGAATGGTGTGAGAACGAAGCACCGGCTCTGTTACAGACAGAGAGCAACCCTAATTCCCCCTCTCCCTGCACTGTCTTGTGGGGAAAAGAGGTAGAGGAGTGAAACTGAGCCTGGTAAAGGGGTTGGGGAAAGATGTTTTAATTTTTGTCTTTGTATGTCACCATCCTACCCTAACTTCAACTGGCAATGAATTAAATTAATTTACTGCAAGTTGAAAATATTTGGATCGAGACAGTACTCGATAAGTGATCTCTCTGTCCTTATCTTGATCTTTGAGCTTTCTCATCCTCTGTTCTCCCCCTGCCAAGGCGAGGCAGCGATAGAGCGGCTGCGTGGGAAGGGGGTGTGGCTGCACATAAGCCACCACAGTGACTCACAGAAGGTCATACAGCAGCTCACATAAGCAAGGCCAAGAACAAAAACTGTCTCTCTGGTTTCCCAGCCGAGTTTGTGTTACTGTCAGCCAGGTCTCCCACCTCCCTCATAGCTGCAGGAGAACAACTCAGTTCTTATTGAGCTCCAGAGAAAATATCAACAAGGTACACAGAGTAGGCAAGAAGAGCACTGAGGCTGTTACTAATCCCTGACTTCAAAGGAAAACTTGCATTGGCAAAGTACAGCTGGGGCTTAAGAGACCTTGCAGTTATTTCAGTAAATACTTTGGCACTAGCCACATCAGTAATATTTCATGCAAATAGCATCTGCAGAGTGTCAAGGCACGTCAGTATCATATCACATTATTTTTACACTCAGATTTGTTGTCTGCAGTTTGCTGTAAACATCTAGCTGCTGTAGAAAGCAAACCTTACACAAGAGAGTAGGGAAAAAATCTTTTTTTTTTCAATTACAGTTTTCACATGCCTTCTAAACCATGGCCATTCTGTGACTTAAGATACAGAAATTTTTAATTTTTATGACAGAAAGTTGAAAAGCAGTTTCAGTATGAATCAGAAGAGACAGAAAATTAACCACAAAATACATTTATTTGTTTTCAAACAAATTTATATAGAGATACATAGATGTATTTAGAGTTACTACAATGGAATTTCACCAATATACCTACAGCAAGAACTTGGGGAGGAGAAACCCTCATATTTATACTGCATTTTGGAACTATTCCAATTAATATTGGAAAATGTCACATGCATATTAGAAAAAAACACACTGGGTTTTTTTTTCTCCTCTCTAGCCATTAGCCATGCTAATTCCATCTGTTCTGATACAATACATTGTCAACAACCTCCACAAAATACCCTATCACCATCTGTACATATGAATGCACACAGGGCATCCAAAAGAGCTTGTAAACATCACAACGGCATGGACAGGTCTTCCAGTCTAAAGTAATTTTTTGGCTTTTTTGATCTGTAAAAATGACACACAGGCAAAAACAAGCATGAATCTACTGTGGCACTCAGCTGCAAATGGTCAATGACCACATCTATTGTCTAATTGTTTTTCACATTTCTGTGCAAGCACAGGCAAAGCCAGATACTCTGTTAAGCAAGTTGTCAGGCACTTATTATGAATGCCACATAATTTCAGGATCTGTTTGTTTTAGCACACGTTATGCTCTACTATTAGGGCACAAATGCTTGAACATCTTTTCAAGGTGCACAAGTAGCAGCAACTTATCCCGTGGCAGACAATATTAAAAAAATAAAAAAATTTTTACTAAAATTACAGATTTATGAGAAAATGCCAAAATTATTAACTTTGGCTGTATTTCGAGGTTTTCCAGGCTGTTTACATAATGTATTGCTATGTAACAATATGTGTTGCTATGGAAGTAACACTTGAAAATAAAATAGAAAATTTGCATATTTTCCTTTCCCCAAATAAAAATGGCCACTTAATTTTTACAGAGGTATTTATATAACAAGCACCTCCAGTGCAAGATTATTACCAACAGTAGCATGCTGTGGTCTCCCTCACACTCTACTACACCAACAGAAACTTAAAATTAGAGTATTTCCATAGGCATATACTAGAATATGCAATCTGGACAAGTAATCTCTCTCACAATTTAAATATTTTAAGATGCATTCTCAGATTAACAACCACAAATGTAATCTTAAAGCTTTGATCATGTTTGAATCCTTGGGCCACAGGAAATCTTTTGTACCTCTATATAAGAGCTATGAATTAGAAGAGGCTGTAGAAAAGTGGCAACAAAATCAAAAGAAATTTGGCCATGATGAGTTTGTGCTGATTTTACAAAAGCGAGTGCATAGCCAAGACTTAGATAAGAGAATAATGTTGGAGCAAATGCAAATGCGTTGAAGAAAGTCTAAACTAAATAATGATAATGTTTTTACAGTAAAAGTGTAAGGAAAGACATGCAAACTGAATCCTGTAAGTAATCCAATTATGATAGTGTCATCTGATTTTGAATGTAAGCCAAACAATATCAATTGCCCAAATACCTCTAGCAAAAAAAAAAAAAAAAAAAAAAAAAAAAAAAAAAAAAAAAAAAAAAAAAAAAAAGATGTTGCTCCTTTTTATTTCATTCATAGAAGTTCTTACAAGGTGAGGTTCACCTTGCTCTTCACAGGTGAAAAAGAGAGGGAGGGGGGGAAACCTTTCAAAGTTTCTGTCCTTGTTCTTTTGAGTAAAGTATAAATTGCATGGGGAAACACAAAATAAAGGACAAGGTTTTCCATCTGCCACTTGTGTTCTATCAAATTATACTGTGAATTCAGATGTGACTCTATCCCCAAATCCAGCTACAATATAAATGCCCTCTGATCATTATTTGAAAGTTGAGCAATATCTAAGGTTAGAGAGATGCTGGTGATTTGCGTTGAAAAGCACTCTGCAATACAGCTGCCTCTGCTCACCTCAATGTGGAGTAGCAATGTATTTGGAAAAGGAAAGGTTTGTGTCCTCAATGAAAGCATGCTCAAATGAAATGAACATCAGCTCTTTGAGGATTTTAGAGAAGCTTAAAGGAAAATGAATTGATTGATATTAAAAATGGGTAAAGAAAGAGATGCATTAGTATTTTGGTAATCTGATTCTCTCTTGTTTGAAGTTTTGCCTCAAAAATTTGTTCCAGCTGTTGAGTGCATCTAACTGGCAAACTCTGTTTCCCTAAGCACAAAGTAATTTCTCAGCTTACCTGTTGTGTGGTGCTTTATCAGCTCACAAAATTCCTTTTTAGTACCTTCTCTTCCAGATGTTTGGATCAGCAAGGCTGCCCTCGAAGGGTTCTTCTTGCTCCTGGGATGTGGTGACTGACCGCATGTTGTGATCTTCTGTACCACTTACTGTCCTCTTGCCTGTTCTTGTGTCACTGCAAGAGTGGGAAGGAGTGTGAGAGGCACAAGACCTGTGAGTTTATTCCACTCACTGACTCACTCACTCACTCACTCACTCACTCACTCACTCTCACTCGCTCACTCTCCACTTCCAGCTGAGTCACTATCCTGTCTCTTCCAGTTGAGTACATTTAACGTCAGTAAAGCAGCAGATGAAGAGGAAAAAAATCGTTTGTGCACAAGGCAGAGAGCATAAAAGGAAATATTAATACAATCTTCCAAGACATAAAACAACCACTTTTAGAGTCAGTCAACTCTTGCCACTAAGAGGAACTGGGAAAAAAAACAGAGAGGAACTTTTGTGCTTGCAGGACGGATATCTGACAGGAAAACAGCTTACTGAAGAGGAGGAGACTGGCTATAGAAACATTTGCATGATAGACAGCCTGGAGTGCCATTTTCTTTTTGATTCCTTTTCTTTCTTCTGTGCACCTGGATAAAAATATAATGCACAGCTAGTTGTCTCTAGACCCAAGAGATGATATCTATTTGTCTTTTAACTCAGCTATAACAAACAAGCCCTTCAGGAATAAATTTTTATACTCCCTTTTTCTGTCTTTGCAGATTACTCTTGTATTATATGCATCAAAAGCATACAAAGTGTTTAATTATTTCAGATTTACAGGAGTGTTGCAGTTGTAAACCACTGTTATGAAGACCAAAGAGTTCCGGAAGGTCCCAAGGGGGAGCGGGGGCCCTGGTGGAGGGCTCCCAGGACCAGGGGATTTCCCCCTGGGATGGAGGAAACAGTGGTTTAGCCCTGGGGTCTGGCAGGATTGCCTAGGTCTCCCTGATAAGCTATTACTTATGTCAATAATTCCCCGTGTTCCAGAAAGTTCCCCTTTGTTCAGTCGTTGATTTGTTCTTCCCTCCTAATCCCTCTCTCTCCTCGCCTCCATTGGACTGTTTACCCCGGACCCTCCCTAACTCTGCCACTGAACCTTCAGATCATTGGTTGTTATTCCCCTTATAAGTTCGTGTCAGGGGGTGCTCAGGGCCTCTTGGTTCCTGGGCTCCCTCTGTGCAGGCCTGTGCAATAAACCTGCACAGAATACCCAAACCAGAGGTCCCTCTCTTCTCTTCTTCAGCTGTTAGCTGCTCCTGTTCCTGCTCCTAGCGCGACACCTGCTAGGCGAGCAGCCCACTGGCAGGCTCATACTTGAAGCCTCCAGAGAGTCACACCCTGGAGAGGGTCAGGGGCACTCGGGATCATCGCTAGCTCGCAGCTGCCCGAATCCAGGCGGGCATCAAGCAGCTAACCGATACAGGAGTACAGATCATTAAACTACAAAACTTTTCCTTTTTCTTTGGAATAAAACTTTTAACTCTCCTTTTGGAAATTCTGCATTTCTGTACCTTTCACTGAATAAAGGACAATCAGAAAGGCATTGTGACACTGAATATCAATACTATTTAGTAAGAGGCAGTTTTGTCCTTCTTTGTCATCCTTCTTATGTTAAGTGTCCTCAATTATTTTAGTAGGGCTTCTTAATGAATGGACATTCATTTAGTGGGCAGGTAGCAGGAGCTGTGCAGAGCCTGTCAGTGAGTAGTTATTTCAAGCTAAATGTTGATTTGAGGCCAGTCTGTTGGTCCAGAGGCCAGTCTGCCATTCATCCCGAATTCAGCTAATCAAGCAGAAACACAGTCTTCCTTTAATCAGCTTTAGTTAAAAGGTAATCAAAATGGACAAGTGAAACAAATGACCTTTTCTGTCTTAAAAAATTCAGTTAGTTCATGACTATCTCAACAAGTAAACTTTTTGCTCACACTATTCTGGATTTCACTGAGTTTTGTGATTTCTCTATTCACTTAAATGTGCTTGGCATGAAGTCAGATCCTGTCAGTATTGAGGAAGGTGGAGCACCGTTGCCTTTCAGATGAGATAACAGACAACTTCATGATGGAAAAAACTGTTAAAATAACAGTGCTAAAAGATTCTATTTCAATAAGACACACAGGCTTTTATTTTCTAGTTTTAATGATCACAGGTTTTACTTCCTACAGTAATTCACAAATATGACTCCATACCCCAGACAATTTTCCGTAATATTTTAGAAAAGAAAAATTTGTTTCATCGCTGTGGATACAGTTTTTCCAGCATGAGAAACAACTACTAGTGCTATAAGATTGGTCCCTTATAACTTCTCATGTAGCTTTGTTTTTTTCTTAATTGCCTGGTGTTACTGTCTTTTGAAAGAGTACTGGCTATTCAGAACACGCTCAGTTTCATGTCTCAGGACACATCATTGTTATCAAGTAGTGGCCTTCCACTGTTAAGCTTAACATAATTTGAAGGGAGATGAACATCACAGGTGGCCATGGAATCTTCATGTGCAAATTAGGAATCAATAATATGGTCTATATCTTACAGTGTAGTTTAAAGCATTATGTATTTGCAAAGATACTTTGGGAAAGACATCCAGAGCATGGAGTTCTTCAGTTACAAATATTAACCAAGAACAGCTTGGTATTTTAGTCCAGAACCTCTAGTTCTGCCTGGACTGAAGGAAGTATGATATAAAAATGTTAGTTAGAGCTGTGTTTTAACCTGACAGGCAGATAAGTACCATAAATATGTTTGCTCACAGCAGGAGAACAGGGGGGCAAAAAAAAAAAAAAAAAAAAGAAAAAAGTATCCAGCATTATGTCATATGGTCTGGAATATCCCTTTGGCCAGTTGAGGTCAGCTGTCACAGCTGTGCTCCTTTCACAGCTTCTTGGGTATGTCTAGGCTCCCCGCTGGCAGAGCAGGAGGAGCTGAAAAGTCCCTGATTTAGTGTAAGCACTGCTCAGCAACCACCAAAACATCACTGTGTTGGCAATGTTATTCTCATACTAAATTCCAAACACTGCATTATGCCAGCTACTAGGAACTCTATCCCAGTTGAAGCTAGGATACCCACATTTAGGTGAACAAGCACCTAAAGAATAATCCTGAATTCATGTAAAGAGAATGCAATACATGCAATACTCCCTTGAAATTATGTTGCCAAATAATGCGTCACATTTCTTGTAAAAGCTTCTCAGTTCACAAGTCTTTCTAGGCAAAAGAATTTATCTTGTAATAATTATTAAATACTATTTTGCTAATTCTTTTGAGATAGTGAAGCATAGAAGTAGAACTGAAAGGAAATTGAAATAAGTCTAGGCTCACAGGAATAACTACCGTACTAAAGGGAATTTAATAAAGGGACTGAGAAATGGGCAGAGAAATAAAAAGACAGCTTCAAGAACAACGTAGTTTCCCATGCAAAATCCACACTTTCAGACAGTTTCAGAGAGCATTTTGTCTAACCTGCCCTTGTACAGGAAGTTAAAACCACCTAAAATTAAAAAGTGTCACCTGCTATAAAATATAATCAATTCCTTGCAGAATGTGTTGATTTCTTCCTGTCCTTGCTGTGGAGGACTTAAGAAATCATCACAGTTCCCTCACAAGACACATTTTGTGCTTGGGGGCAGCATTGTCCAAATACATTCTCCCCATTGCTCTCCTTGCTACTCTCTGCACTGTTCTTTCTTCTAAAATGAGCACATCCTCCAGCTGACTGGGCAGCCCCCATAAAACCATCACTGTTATTTCCCCTACTTCCTTATAACTCCACCAGTGAAGTGCCAAAAGAGAGTGTTTGTCTTTTTAAGGCTGTCATCATCTTATTTTTTTTTTTTTTTGAAAGCTTGACTGCCTTTTAAGCATTTTCTGATCAGTGACTGAAATAATTGACTAACGGCAATGTCTGTTTACACAATGTCTGGGAGAGATCACCAAAAGCACCTCAAGACATGACAATTGCTATGGGAATAACTGATTTCTAACTCATTATGTTTTAGGTAACTGTAAAGAGTGTCTTGCAGAGTACTCTTAAGACTTGGTATGAAGGCAATACAAGTCAAATCTTGCTTCACCTTCTTCCTCAGTAAGCCAGTTGTTTTGACAAAGAAGAAAATAATATTAAACTGACTATCAGATCTTTAAAATATTCCTGCTGGTTTCATTCTGTTGTTAGCTTTTTTAATTGGCTGATTGAATTTCTTTATCACAAGATTTACACCCCAGGTTTTGACAACTTGCATTATCTTTATTATCAGATCTTTCAAAAAAATCAGAGTTAGATTGATCAGCCAGTACTTTTCTAGTTCATCTTTCATAAAAGACAAATGCCACGTCACGGTTTTCACAAAATTGATTAGGTAACTAATTTTTAGCTGCCTAATCAATGACAGAAAAGAATGGATCTTCCACAGGTAGTGGCCTTCTTTTGCCATTAATGAGCAGAAACAAAAATGCTGGAGGATTGCAGCTTTTGTTGGTGGTTGGTATTTTACTGCTGATAGATGATGTATTTATATGATCATACAATGGAATTGTTTGTGCATCTGAGTTATCATAGCCATTAAACGTTAGAAAGTATATTAAACCCTGAAAAAGAGGAAATGAGATCATCATCATTTATGTTTAAATACACACACATATAGGACACTAAACAGAAGAGACCAGACTTATGTTTTTCAACCTTCTACTCAGCAGGTTACAGTGGAAAAATCTCATGCCTTCTGCATAAGTGTCACAGAAAGATTGTCACCTCTGATCCTGTGCCGCTCTGCTGCTTGCCTGCTTTGACATTCCTGCGGATCCCCACACCACCTATACTCCCTGGCACTCCCTGGGGTGTCTGCTGCTCTGTTTGCCTCTGGCTTTACCAGCTGCAGCATCCAGCCAAGGACAGGGAGAACGTCACAGCTGTCAGTGTGTTAAATACCAGGGGGGTTGGTAAGGAAGCTCCTGGAAATGGTAAGCCAGCAGCAGCCTAGCTCAAAACCTGAACCTGTAATAAATCCAGGAAATCAGATTATGACAGTGCAGAAATAAATTTATTTTAGATGAAGAAAACAAGTTATCAATATATTGCTGTGTTCTAAATTTACATACGAGGAAAAACTGTGAAGGTTTATTGATGAATGACAACACCTCTGTTCAATGACGAAAAGAATTGAAGCCAAGGAGAAAACTTCTCATTCACCTAAAAAAAAAAAAGGTAAAATTCTGAAAATATAATCCTGCAAAGTCAGATAAGAAGCAATCTAATAGCAATCTAATGTAACTGTCCAAATCTAGTAACACCTCTACGAGAAGATACAAAGAGAGGAAAGCACAGTTAAGCCACAGTCAAAGGAGGCACAATCACCTTCATCTAACTGAGGGCAAAGACATATTGAGAGACAGATATAGTGAGAATAATTAGAATAAATCTGGACTATTTAAATAAAGAAAGGAGCAAGAATGCATGTAAAAGCAGTGAATGACTGGGACAAGACAAAGTCATGTATCTTACAAACCAGATAAAATTAATTTCTTACAACTTGGTAGATATTTGGGCCAAAAAGCCACAAGACAGACACAAACATCACAAACACAAATGAAGAAAAGAACAAATACAAAAATCCCTGCACTTGGTGAGACTCAGAAAGGCTTTACATTGTAGCTAATGAGAACATCCCTGGGTTAATGTGGAAAAATAAAGAGGACGATTTGAACTCCTATTTTTCAAAGAAAGTTGTTACTCCAGTAATTACACATTGAGTAATCTCTTGCAATTTTCACTAAAACAGTGATAGTAGCTACTATAATAAAAAAGACTAGACTGGATAAATTATTCATCTAGTCCAGAACAGCTATTGCATTCCACTGTAAGAGTAATCTTATTTATGTCCTACTGTTTGTTGCATGCTACTCTGGATTTTTTTCTGGACATCACCACTCTCACGTATTTTTTCTATTACTTCCTTTTTTTTTTTAATTGAATTTGTTAGCATGGCATCTTTAAAAAATGCAACTGCTGGTAAACTCTGTTTAGAACCAGTACTTGGAAACACATAGTGATGCAGCAAAGCCAAAGATGTTGCTGTATTTTTGTCCACTGCATGTCTGCAAATTTGAGATGTACCAAAGCTGGCAATTAAAAAAAAAAAAAAAAAAAAAAAAAAAAAAAAAAAAAAAAAAAAAACCAAAAAAAAAGAAGGATAATAAGGCAACATGAAAGCAGAGACACAATGGAAAAGAAAAAAATTATATTTGGGTTATATGTTGTGGTAGCAGATGAATGAGAATTCTTTCTGGTAACAGAAAACTTATAACTGTTCTGCATCTGTATTTTTTTCTTACTTGTCAGTGTTTTTTCTCAGATAAAAAACAACAGAAAACTGAAAACAAACATTCAAAGAACAGTCAAAAAATAACAGTGTAAGTGAGATCAGAGGATGTAATTGTTGGTTAGTTACACCACTTACCCCAGATGTTCCCACACATTGATTCATCTGATTGCTCTGTCACCCATCCTGTCCTGAAGGAGGAATACTTTCACCACTAGACTTGTGGGTTAGATAACCCTTGATATTCCCTTTTGAAAGTGTTTCTCTGTGTCAGTATATATTTAATTTGCAAGGTGGGTCAGGATGGGAAGTCTTCAGCACCTCTAATATGTGCCTTATCCGCATTGGAGAGAATGTTGGCCTCTAGTAGGCGAATGCCCATGGCAAGGTGATTGGGATAAAATGATCTTTAAGGTTCCTTCCAACTCAAATAATTCTATGATTCTATGAAATTGAAAAATACATGGAAAATGACCAATTTCTATGTGTTTAACTGCAGAGGTAAAGTGTGAGCATATGGTTTCATTGCCAATTATTATTACCAAAAGTGACTGGTTCTGGCCAGTGCTTTGTGAAAAGGAGCTACAGTCCCAATCTCCCTGTCTGCTGCTTCCTGTTGGCCCTTATCAAAAAAAGCATGGGCCAGGACAGGGTGACTTCCTTAGGCCCAAGGCTGTTTCTATGTATCTATAGGTTCTTGTTCATATGTTCTTATAAGTTCCCAAAGTGCAGATTCTGGCCAATCTCACAACTTATCTAGCACTCCCTTATTTTTCCAACAAAAAGGGTATTTTTAACCCATAATGTGAATGGTACTTGCCATAGATTTCTGTAGATCTAATCCCTTTGCACTGCAGTAAAGAGGGAAGCAAAAGCGAAGAGAATGCATTTGTAGCCAGTCCCTTCCCTCTGAACTTTACTTGAAGGACATAAAATTTACAAGAAAGACAGTGTCAGAAAACTGTCAAGAGCTGGAACAGAGTAGAAGCCTGAAATGTTCTGACTCCTACACAGACTCCCTCAATCCCACCAATACTGGACAGGTATAGAGAACAGGCCAGAAGACTCAGCTGTTTTACAGCCCAGCCATTCTCCCTGCTGAGGCAGTGCTACCATAAAGCACTGTGCCAAGAAAGATGTCAGCCAGGCAGGATTTTTTCACATTCATTTAGCAAACACTTCTTGTGTTACTTGCACCTCTGCTGCCCAGAGGTTAATCAAGAAAAGCAGGAACAGGCCTTGCTGTCAGCATCACTCCATCACTTTCCCCTCCCCATCTTCCACCTGCATGTCTCCAGGTATCATATCCTGATGTATTTTCCCAGCTAAGAATTGATAACTGATACAAGAGGAAACCTCTAGTAACTGCGCTGGAGATCCTAAATTGCTTTCCTGAAGAAAACAGCATTATAGGTAAATTGTTTTGCAGAAGAAAAATAACTTTAGGAAGTCATGGATGACTTTATATTGAAAAGGCAAGTAGCCAGCACCTGCTGTGACATTAGACTGAAGTCCTGCAGCAAGCTGATGACTGTGCTCAAGACAGAGAGCAGTGCAAGAAAACACCTCTGAGTATCAGTCAGTGTTTTTCACCTGAAAGAAACCTTCAGTAATAACTTGCAGCCAAGAAAAGAAACTCAAAATTAATCTCTTTATTTTCTTTTCCGTAGAAGTACTGAAAACACAAATGATGAATTTTCAGTGAGGGTCTAAGGCATTACACACTAATACACCTTTTCAACTGGTGAAATACTTCCATATGGCTGTAGTTATATGCCATGGGAATGATCATCAATAAAAATACTTGAACACTGCATCATCAACAATTAAGAAAAGCATTCCAACTGTATCAGCCCTTTGACCTAGGAGCAGCCATACTTCCTCCACCACCACTTTACAACTTGCCTTTGCTGGCTCCAGAAGTTGTGACTTTGGTTTCACTGAATTACTCCAACCTCTTAACACCAATTTCCATTCTTTGAGTTTGGTGTTTTCTGCCAGTCCAGCCCAAGTTCTAATCATGTAATGAGTCTGAACTATTAATTATTTATTATTTTATTATTTAATTATTATTTATACAGAATCATAGAATCATTTCAATTAGAAGGGACCTTAAAGATTACCTGGTTCAAAACCCCCATACCATCGATTGAAATTTAAGTTTTCTTTGTTGTTCCTAGTATTAAGGACATTCCCATTAGGACTCCATCATAAATTTGGGAGTACTAATGATACCTTTTGATCAATGAAATAGTTACCAGGAAAATAATACCTTTCCTTATAACCCATGTTAGATGTTTCTAGTTTGTGTTAGAGGCTCACATTAACCAGAAACAGCTCAGTCCTAGCTCCTTTACTATTTCTTCTCTTAAGGTACTTGTTTCTGTTTCCAAATATCTCTGACCCAAAAATAAAGTAATTGTAAAACTGTTTTGTTTTTAAAAAATAAAACAAATTCTGCAGTGGTATGTCCTGCACTTGTCATTCTTTGAATTACTCTATGTAACCTTATGTTAGCTGATTCAGCACTGGAAAACAAAGTAAAGGTGAAGTTCCTACTCAAAAAGAAAGGTGAAGGAAAGAATTTCTTCAAAAGGGACCTACAGCTGTAAAAGAACAAGGTATTTCTACCATCTGTGAAGCTTTACGAATGTGTTTGTCTGGTTTTTTCTACAACAGATACTATTCTTTTGCCCCTGAGACATTATTTCACTGGATGGACATTCAAGAATATGCCCCCTTGCTTTTGTTCCTGCACCACATAAAGTTGTTATGGATCTTGCAAAGACACAAAGAGCTTAAGTCACTTGATGCAACTCTGTTTTTAGTCTGAGTGTGATTTCAGCAGAAAGGAAATAACAGAAAGAATATTAATAAACAGACATTCAGTATCTCAAGATCACCCTATTAAATGATCAGTGTAATCTGGAAACCTGTTTCCTTCAGTTGAATACCAACATTCGGTTTAGTTAATAAAGTTTAGCTGCAAGCCAAACAATTACAGACATAATAAATCATAGAATCATACAATGATTTGGGTTGTAAAGGACCTTAAAGATCATCTAGTGCTAGCCCCCTGTGCCATGAACATGCCAGTTAATGAAATTGTGTGTTGGAGTTCAGGATTGCATGCGCATTTTTTGTGTTGAGCTGTGAGGAGTTCTAAATGCATAAATATCCAGACTTCTCTTCAAGGAGGTCAACACTACTCATACTTCCTCCTTACAATGATACCTTACATAGACTGTGATCTAAGTGTTTCTAATAGTCTCCCCATCAGTGTCAGTCATTTCAGAATAGATCAGGGTACCTAGGAGTTTTCCTACATAGCCTCTGCCTGCTGTCTGCTTGATTCTTACTGGACTGGTTAAGCTGATCAGTGAAACTTTAATCCATACATGAATGTGCTAGTTATATTTCTATTCCCATTAGGAAGGAGATGTACATTGGAGAAATTTTCCAAGTACAAAACAATCCTAAAACAGAGAAATACAGTCCCTTATCAACTTAAAGCATGCATAATAATTAAAGATTTCAAAATGGATAAAGGGCTTAGAACTGAATTTTATTTTAGTTCTGATAACATGGACATTAAATAAGATTTTAAATAGCTTTTTTATTATTGTGTAACTTTTTGAAGATAATAAGCAACCTGTTTCCAGAGCATCTGAAAACTGTAAAAAATTACTTTTTCTCTAAAATAATTATATACTCAGTCAACCAAACAATTGTTGTCATGACTATCATAACAGTCCCAATCAATTGCAGTAGACATCAGTTTTACTCACAGATAGCTTTTTTGTACAGAGAATATGAGAAAAGACCTTCTAGATTTGTTTCCCAGTCACTCCAATAGCAGCAGTCTCATGCAGGTGCCTTGTGGATCACAATCACAGGGTAAATCTCACAGAGTTCAGCTGAAGAAGGTAGGAGTCATACATAAGTATGGTGGGGCTACAGAATTAAGCTACGTAGATTCAACTGAAAGGAGACTATGTGGAAATGGAAAGAGGATCACTTGCTTTTAGATGTTAATCTTTCCCTATTGGTCTGCTGAAGATACGTGGACTACAGACAACTTCAGCACTTCAACTATGACACCCTCAGCTGTCACGTGTAGCTCTTTCCAGCACAGCATCAATGCCCATCTCAGTATTTTGCTGCACTTTCTCAATTTGTTTCTCAGATGTAAACTAGACACAAATTAGCATTAAAGTGCAGAGCTACTGAGAATCAAGGAAAGACCACAGGTTTAGTGGACTACGTGCCTGTAAGGAATACCTGATTTTGTTCACATGATTCTTTTCCCCCATTTCAGAGTTCAGGATGATACACAAAACACCATATTATGTTGTGGTTAAGTGAAACTTTATCCATGGGATCTGCTGACAAACTCAGATACTCAGATAGAGGACTTATTTCCATTTGATGTGCAAAGGAATATGCAAGGTAAACACGGAAGCACTTTGGGAAGGCTTTAAGACCCTTGATACTGGTACAAAGTTGACCTGGAGAACATTCGGACATCCATTTTACTGTTGTTCAGGAAGGAGCTTTTCTAGTATGTGTAGCCATCAGGCCAGCATGTAAGAAGAGTTCTGCCTTCCCTAGCAAAGTGCTGGGGACACTTATAGTAGAGGTGACTGACTGCTCTTCCTGGTATCTCAACTTTCTGGTAAACCTAATGTTGCATTCACTTGTTAGGCATGTTTTTACTGCTGTATGACATCTCAACAAACCTTTAACAGAAGCTCTGGAATAGAAAAAATAGAAAAATAGAATTTTAAATAGAACTGTAGAAAAAAACAAGTTTCCTATGCCCTCACACTTGATATTTGTAGGCACAAATCTTGATAAGCAAACTCAAAATTTAGCATTGGTAGGTAGAATTTAAATTGTCCTTATATTTTAAGAGCATCTGAATTAGAAAGTTAGGACAAATCTAGTCCCACTCTTTCCTTCAATGGTTTATGCTGTTTTCCTGTCTAAAAGCAGATGTCGTCAACAACAGTTTTATCAAAGACCTTTTTGAGTATAATATTTGCAAGCTATTCCCTTTGTTGTTTTGTTAGCAGCTTCTCTTGTACTATTAACTACCTCAGACCTCTGCCAGCATATGTTAATATCCTAGCACAGCCTCTTTCATGGAAAATTTCAAAGATTAAATTCAAATGAAGGATGACATTTCAGTCGGCATATTTCATGTAGAATGGTTCTTCTTCATCCACTATAAACTTCAGTTGAGAAAAACCATAATATTCAAAGAAAAAAGTATTCACTTTTTTCATAAAATTGCTAGGTCACCAAATGTAGTGAGGCAAAAAACCCAAGCAGTTATGATATGATGAAAAATATGGCTCTATTTGCCAGGTGTCAACAGAGCACTGCCAGAAAAATAACAAAATATATCTCATACTTCTGCCATTTTTTTCCTGATTGTGTGCTTGGGCAGAATCTATCAGAAAGCACTGCTGCTTCTCCTGGACCATGTTCACTGCCTTAGACTAAATTGGTTTTGTTGCCAGTTTTCTACACACTCGCCAGGAAGCAGTAAGGGCAGGCTGTTCTGCCAGGGAAGGTGAACTGGTTCTGACATCCCAGGGGTGGCAGAGGCAGCAGCCCACTGAGGACAGCACAGGTCCACAATATCCAAATGAGAACACCAGTGTGGGGCTGGAATAGTGACAGGAGTGACTGAGGGACTTGTGTCTGCCACACTTGCCCTGGAGATGAAGCAGGTCCAGGATAATTATAAGTAGGCAAGTACTGCCAGAGTCAGGGCAGTATTAGACTGGACAGAGCATCCCAGTAACGTAACTCAGGTAGAGGCCAAGGGCAGGACCTGTGCTCAGAAGTAGATTCTGAGTGGGTTAGTCAGGAGGGGTCAAAATCTAGGAAGTGACCTATGCTGAAGGAAGTGATACAACTTCCTTCCTGAGACAGAGAACCAAAAACTAAGTAGTTTTAAGAATTGGTAGGTAGGTAAACCAATTAAAAAGTTGATCTGCCTTTGAGGGAAAAATCAAATAGAAGCAGTGAACCTCTGAGCCTCTTCCTCTTTTGGCCTGCTGCTGTGTAGAGAGGAGCATCTCCCTGCTTCTCTCCCTGGTAAGGCCCCCCTGCCTTCCTTCCAAAGGAGGGAGGGGGGGAAGGGAGGTTTACAGAGGCCGTGCAGCTGCCACTGGGCATGGGGGAGGAACTGGCTGGAATTTTTGGGAGATACAGTTCAGCCAGCATGTCAGCTACATGAGACAGGACCAGGCCAGACTCCATCCAGCTCGGGCCAGGCCCTGCCCTGTCACCCCGGGCCCAGATGGCCCCACCAGGCCGAGCCAGCTCCGCAGAGCCAGGCACAGAGACTCTGAGAGCTTCTGCCATCCAGCTCGGACCTGTTCAAACAGCCCGGCAGAGAGCACGGGATCGTCACACTGCCAGAGAGAGAGAGAGAGATGAACTCTATCCATGCCTGGACTAAACTTACAGACTCCCATCCTTCCTTGCACAGAGAGAGGAACAAGTGAGGACATCTACATAAATGCAGCACAGAGACTTTGCAGTCAGTGAGGAAAGCAGAACCGATGCCTAAAGGGAGATGTATGAGAAGTGCTTCGAGAGTGAGGCTGAAAATTCTTTTGGAGAACCATGGTTGGGGACTGAGCTAATAAATTCCCTGTAATATATGAAGAAATAGTCCAAAGAAGGGATGTGAGGTTCTCATTGCAGCCAGTGAACTGAAATACCTGGGTAAAGACAAGTAGGTGTTGAAAAAGTACAGCCTGATGAGAAACTGGAACCAAGAGAGAGGAGAGGCTGTGACCCAGAGCCCTGGTCCCGGGGGGAATGCCAGAGAACTTGTGTTGTCAGGAGAACCTGTGTTGCTCAACACAGAAGAAGGGATTGTCTTTGTTGCTGCAATTGAACTGTGCATCCTTAAAACAGGTACCCTGTGGACTGTTCATGACCCACCATAGTGGCTGTGGGAAGGCTACTGGTGTGGGAGGGATCCACCATTAAGCTGATCTTTCTTCTGGGCGGCGGCTGATGGTGAGGCTGAAGACCCATAAAAAACTGTAATTTTATTACAGAAAATTCATGGTGTAAACAAAAGAGACTTCTCTCCCTAAATGAACTGGAACAAGAGCTGTTTCTGAGGTGGTAAACCGACTGGAGGTCGAAGTGTTGTCTTTTGTATGTTGTCGGGGAGAAAGAAATGGAGAGGTGGGGGAAGGAGGGGTGGTCTGAGGAATTTGTCCTGGTTTTCCTTGTTTTTTTCTGTTTTAGGTATATTAATAAAGTTTCTTTATAAAGTTTGAGCCTGCTTTGCCTACTCCTAATCCTCATCTCACAGCAAACATCAGGTAAATTTGGTAAGCGTGCTGGAATTTGGCCAGAACCTTCAATAGGCAAACTCAAACCAATACACTGGGAGAAGAGGTCAGGTTCCTGGGCAGTACTTCTCACAGCTGCACATTTTTTGCATGAGATGGATGCCTCCCCAGGCAGCTGAATCTCCAGCAGCAGGAAGAGGCTGCTGATATGTCTGACATGACAGTCACGGAGAAGAAGTCACCAGGACTACTTTTGGAGCTTCTAGAGAAAAGCTATGAGAATAAAGATGATCATTCAGATCAGATCATTCAGATTCAGAGTTTGCTATGTGAAGAATTTGCAGATCCATGGAAAATACTTTAGGAATTTTCAAACTGAAGAGATTAGCATTAATCTCAGGAGAGTTTTTGACAGAGTAGTTTTTCTTGTGGTCTTCCATGGGCATTTTATAACCATACAGACTTCTCTGAAGTTTCCCTGAATTGAAAAAAAGCAAAGATGTTGTGGTGGTTCAGGTCCGTAAAACCCCTTCCCCCGCAGGAGGCTCTGGATTAAAGAAGTCCAGGAGTAAAGTCACCCCTGGGGTGGAGTCTAGAGTGGTGTGCCCCAAAAGGGGGCTGGGTCACCTAGGGGTCGGTCACCTTTTCCCCATTTGTCCAGCCACCTGCCACTCTCCTGTCAATCGTTCTTAGGTTCTAGAATGTTGGTAGCTACTCAAAGGTTGATTGTTTTATCCCCTTGTCAATATTCCCTTCTCCTCCCCCTTCCCTTCCCAGCTGGTCCTTATTGCTTTGTCCCTCCCTGGTTCCGCCCCCGAGCTCGATTGTGATTGGTTTGTAATCCTCAATAGAAGTCTGATGCACAGGGGGCTCCAGGTCTTTCGACCTTGGATGCCCAGAGTGCTGTCAACCCTGCGTCACAGTATCTCCCTTATTCCTAGATGAAAGATCCCACCCCCCCGCGTATTTTCCGGTGTTAGTGGTTGTCGCGGACACCCCTGCCTGGCGATGGTCCTCTGGCCGCAGACCCAGTGTGTGCAACAGTGGAGTCCACTGCCTCTGGGCAGGTTCCTCAGTCGCTGGGAATTAGATCCCTTGCGTTGTCTGTCTGGCGCCGCAATGGCAACACTGTGTCTGGATGCTGGGGTTGCTAAGGGAAGGGCCTTTCCCGAGGGGCGAAATGATACAAAGACACAAGGTCTATTGCACCAAGGAGCCCAAGGTCGCGAAAGACCCCGAACACTTGGTGACCACAGCTTTTATTGAGGGCAAGTCAGCCAATCACAGGGAACCATGGAGGAGGGATGAGGGAGGGACAAAGGGGTAAGGACCAATGGGGAAGATAAAGGGGAACAGACATAAGCATGAACAACCAACCAACCGAGTAACATAGAAACTTCTGCAACCGAGGAGGGGGAAACTGGTGATGGGCCGGTGGTCAGCCCTATCAGGCCAGGGCGTCCGGCCCCTTCATGGCCCATCCTACTTTTGGACACTACCACCAGGGAACTCCACCTCAGGGGTGTCCCTTCAGGGTCCTGCCAATTCCCATGGCTTGCTAACAGGGAAGGGCAAAGCGACCACCCCCACAAGTGGTTACAGTGTCTACCCTTAAGCGAGGCACAGCGTGCGGCAAAGGACGAAAGGGCCCCACAGCAGTGAATCCGCTCAGGTCAGGGACACTCCTTGTAGCCGCTGTCGGCCAAAAACCCTGGTCTGCAGCTGGCCAGCCCAGACCAGCAGCATAAAAAGACCCCCCAAGCCCCAAAAAACCCAAAAAGCAAACCTCAAATTAAAATGATAGATAATTCAGGTCTGCAACTTAAATATTCTTGAGATTGACTCAAATGAATATTCCTTTTCTTTGGCTTTTTTTCTCCTCTGGAAAGTCTTTGTGTTGCTAGTGTTTAAGGGGAAGAGCAAAAAATGCAAGAGCTACTCAAAGTGTTAAAAATTATGAAAAAAATAGGAGTTTGAAGTGACAAAGAAGGACCTGTAATGAAAGAGGATTGAAACACATACTTCCGTACTTACGGAGCAGTAGAACTAGAACTCTGATGAGCTTGAGACAGCTGTGAAAGTCAATAACCCTACTGGATTTGTCAGAGCAGAAAAATTATTGACCAGACATAACATCTATGTGAGCCCTATGAAAACTGAAGAATTACATAGCTAGGAATTAATATCCTGAATACCATTGTCACTTGATATTTTCCGTCAGCCAGTTTTCAGGATTTAATAAGTCCTTAGATGGTTAAGCATAACTTAAACATCACCTGGTTTATTTTTATAACAGACTGTGTTTCTCTTTAGTGTATTTTCTTAATATTTGTAGCCTTGTCTCAGTATCTGCATAGTACACAACAATAGAATTGACATTTGGTTTTCACTGGCTCTCAGCAGGACTCAGAACTATTCCCATAAGTCATTTTCTAGTAAGTTGAGCAGTGGTCAAACTCAAATTCCAGAAGCTTAGTTCTGCCTTACAAGCCTTGGGCTTGTAAATACAAGTTAAAGAATAATTCTCAGTCATTTTTCAAGGATCTTCATGAAATATATTGTATCTATGCAATTGAACAGAGGTAGAAGAATCTGAATCACAATACAAATTTTAATAAAGAATCAAATAATTGTTATAATGATAGGTCAGGAAGCTTCTAGAATATGTACTTAGAGTAATCAAATATTTCATATGCCTTATTGAACATCCTGAGGTTTACGTGAAGTGGACTGTTAGTGATCAGCATCCATTTTTTAAAGCAATTTTCTTGGCACTGTTAGAAACATTTTATAAAAAGAAAATGCATAATTTATAATAAGAAAGACCTTATTCACTTTTCTGTACTTGGTCTCAAAAAAGCATATATTCCCTATATTAATTTTAACTGACATATATTTGACATAGCAGAATTTTCTAGATTAGCATTTGTATTTGTTTTCTACTGTCATTGATTTTCCTTGTTCAGCTGATATTAATAAAGTCTACTGCTAATTGATTTTGACGGTTTCCTATTCTTAGAAAATTGTGATCAGTAGAGTGGAACTTCAGTGAGCAGCAACACCATGTTGCAGTCACAATAGCAGTCAGTGATGGTATCGTCTCTTTCTTAAAGACCATTTGACTTTGATATTCCTTTCAGAGCTATATTAAACTATATTATCTGTGTAATGAATCATATTTGTTCATCCACCTTTCAAGATGTTTACAAACCAAGCATCCAATATTGCAACCACTTGAAACATATAAATGCATAGATTTTGCACAATACATTAATAAGATTGTATTTTAAAAGTCCCTTACATGCCTGAAATAAAACATCAGGATGTAAATGGGCCTTCAGTCACAAAAGAGAACACTAGTGCTGGGTAGCACTGCCCCTTTTGTGCTTGAACAGGACAACCATAGCATATTCCCTCATGGGAAGGGATAGGCAGAGTGCTCCTCCACCCACCTGGCTCATGTCCTGACATGCAGGCAAGTGGAAGTGGCGCATCCACAGCTCCTGTTACACTATCACCACTGCCAGCACAACCTACAGCCTCCAAACACAGCCTGGTAACTCTCTCTTCTTACAGCTCCCTGAGAACTATCAAAATGACAAGAGGAGTCTCCTGCAAAAGGTTCAGGAGGGTATTTATGAGCCTGTAGAAGAGAAACTGCACACCAGAGGGGGTTTTGTGAGGACTGTATGCCCTCAGGCGGCTCTGGAACAGACTGTCCTGGGCCTTGCAACTGGCTGATTTTCTTCAAGGCATGAAGCATTAGACATGCACACAACTGAATATCCCACCCCATCCTAGAACCTCATTTATGTTTCTAATGTATTATTCTCAATATTTCACCCACAAGTGGTATTCAGGATCTTAGATTTATTTTGTTCTGCTGCTGGAGAATTATTTCTTCATGTAGACTTTCACTTTGACTAGCATTCATTTCCCACCTCTCTTGTCTCATAGTGATTTCCTCCTTTGGTCTTTTGAGCTCCATCTCCAAACATTTGCCTCAGGGAGTTTTGCAGCTGCAGCCTATCAATAACCTTACAAAAGATGCTGCATGACTGATTCACAACTATTGCTGAAAATCAAGGACAAAGAACTGAACTGGCTGATAAAAGTAAATGCAATTTTCCATTCCTGCTTTACAAGCAAGCCAACCAAACGTGTCATTATCCAAAAAGCAGTATTTAAATTAACTGGCAACATCTAAAATAGAAATAAATAGGAATATACTGATCTGCTTAGAACAAAAATAGAATATAAAAGACTTGGTAGTTCATCACTATATGCATAGTCTGCAGAGCTGAACATTTGAGCTTACTACTTTCATTCCTAAAATAAAACGTACCTCAAATCTACAATAAAAGTGATGGACCAAATCATATGTTCTTGACATCAATAATATCTTCTCTACACAAAGATCCCTGAACACCCTGAACCCAAGTTATAGGATCTATATTTTTCCTGTGCTATTTAAGTAATGATTAATTCAGTGGTTATTGAAGGTCTCTGATCAGAAGATCCTAAACCGTAATTAGTAAGATATCAAACAAACCTTTTGAAGAGGTTGTTTATGCTCCCTGTTTTTATTTGCCTTGTTACAGACTATCAAAAGCCTTCTCTTCTTTCCCCCTCATCCTGTTTTGCTTAAAACTGGTAAATTTTAAATTTTAACCTGTAAAGAGAAATAACAAAAGCCGGAGATGCAAATTACTGTACCAACAGATATTGTTTTTAAATACTGTACTGGCAGAGAGTTAGGTACTACATTATATTTTCATAACAAAACATTCTCACAATTCTAAAAAATAGTAAATTCAATTTTAATGCCTGTCACCCCTACAAGTCTCTGACTGTGAATTTACAGTCTCAGAACTGTAAGTTCAAGCATTTGTTCATTCACTGTTTATTTGGCTGGATAGGAACACAAATATTCTCTTGAATACTTCAAAATCTTTCAAAATCAGGGAAAAACTGAGGATGGATACAACATCATGAAAAACCATTATCAGACCAAAGAATTTTGACAGAAGTTAAACTTTACATCTCCGTTCAAGAAGAAATTCAGCATCAGCAGTTCTGTAAGTTGATTTCCATTCATAATGTTTATGTTTATGTCTGTGTAGCACTGGGTACCCACTGCAAGAATCAGAAAACCACTTCTAAGAATGCAATGAGATACACCAAATCAATGGTATTAAAAACATGCTACTATGGGTAATGGACCCCTAGACTAATTGAATTTTCAAAGTGTACACCCTAACTGCTTCCTCCTAGAAGTATCTGATTTACGTCATTAAATATACTCAAGTACAGTTATGGTAATTTATTCTTGAAAAACCTTTAGTGATAACTGCAGCATCAGCCAGTGTTATATAGCCAATTACCATACACAGTACTTGTGTGAACATACACACAAAGGATTTAATAACTTTAAAACCTCTTACTTAACTGAGTCCTTGCAAGACTTTGTAAAAAAGAGTATTACAATGGCATTGAACTTCACCCCAAATTATTGATTTATTTCTTGTCTGAACAAATGTCATTGTAAGTAGGCAACACCTAGGCTGTAACAATTGGCTCCATGTTGCGGTGGTTCGGAACCAGGAAGGAAGAGGACTTCCGGTGGCATGTTCCATGGACAGAGAGTTTCCCCCCGAAGCTCCCAAAGGCAGTGGTTTGGACCACCAAGCCATGAACCCCAAGTTCCTGCTATTGGTTCCTTGATTTGTCTGTTATGTTTCCCCCCTCCGGGAAATTCCCTGTCACTCCACTGTTCATTTGTTGTTCTCTCTTTTCCCCTCCCATCCCTAAACCCCATTTGATCATGTACCCCAGCCCCTCCCCTGTATTGCCCCTCTGCCCTCAGCTTATTGGGTGTTGTTCCTCCCTTAAATACCGATGTAATAAGCTGTTCTGGGCTCCTGGACCATGTGCTCCCTTTGGAGGCAATAAACCTACCGAAATCACATACCAAGAGACCTCCTTCTCTGGAAGTTCTTTGCGGTCTCACCACGCTCCGAGGGCAACATCTCCTCGGGCCGAAACGCGGACCAGCTGTGCCCGCAGTCGGCACTCCGAGGAAGTCTTCCCGATCGCGAACAACTTCCTAGGGTAGCGCTAGTGCTCCGCTGCTGGTACCAGGGTGGGACCGAAGCAGGGAACGCTACAGCTCCAAATCCATTTTTCCACATGCCCAGTGCACAAAAGAGTGTATTACTCCTGGTTATCCAACCCTATACTTATCAAAAGCCTAGCATGACTGTCCGTGCCAGTGAGAGATTGGAATATCAATAGTTAATGACTCAATTGGCCATTTTCAGTAGCCACCCAGGTGCAGAGTAGGTGCACACCCATCACCAGAGTCTACAGATGGGTGTTGAACAAGATAAGGGAAGAGGCTGATAAGAGGCAAATCCCGCAAGGTGGGATAGTGTTTTTATGATGCCAATATCCTTACATCAGTGATTCACCTGTGAAACTCCTCTCCAGGGGAGGCCCAGACATCCACGAGCAGGCCTGAAGGTGTTCATTCTCCCTCCAGAAGGAAGTGTCCCATGATCCACAGCATTACATCATTCAGTGTGAAACTTCCTGTCACAGGGGAGGTACCTGGGCATTACCACCAAGCCTGAGCAGTTGACAATTCCCTTTGGAGAGACTATCCTGCCAGGTATGTTGCAAAAGGCAAAACAAAAGGCAAGTCTTTCTCCAAGTATTTTATATTTTATGCTTATTGTAAATTAGAACTGATCTAAATATCTTGCCTTTTCACCTCTCTTCCCATGGTTGTCTGAATGATTTAGTTTGTAATTTCATGATGCCAGAAAATGGAAATCTTTAGGTGCTCAAGATAAACTCTAGAAAGAAGCACACAATGTTTTCAAAAGATTTCCATTTATGCAAGACAGAACTGAGAAACAAGCAAACAAAGAAGAAAAATCCCAAACCAACCAAACTTCACAAACCACTAAAAATATGATAATCATATTGAGAAGACATTAAATTAAGTCCATGAGACTAGACTAATAATCATCTGACTCTTTTAATGGAAAGACTTTTTCTCTCATTTTATGATGGCTGGGGGGGAAGTATTTGCTTTTGGCATAAGACTAGGATTGCTTGACAAGAGACATTCACAGTTAGCAAGTTGTATTTTTGCTATTTAGTTATTTGACACCTATGTACAAGGGAAAGTAACAGAATAACATGTTAGGCCAGTTGGTGTTTAAATATGCATTGTGCATAATCCTGCCTGAGGATGTATCAAATTGTACTTTTAAGAATAATTGAAAATTACACAATACAGATTTGAGAGGAAATAGCATCATTATAACAGAGTGGGCAAGCATTTTAATACAGCTGCTGCCATTACTTCTGAAATGTTACAGTCATCATGGAGATCTATGTATGTCATTTCCTCAAGACCAAGAAAAAGGCTGAAGTTTAGCAGTGTTGGGAATAGAAAGTTATTTATTCCAAAATGGCAAAAGGCTTGTTGGGTATGCATATTCTTATTTCACAGTAAAGACAGTTCACAATGCACATGGAGAAGCAAATGCAAGAAGGGAAAATCTATTTCAATTTTTACCTTTGTTCAGACAAAAATGTGAATTTAGTTAGTCAGGTATTGCTTGAGGTTTTTTTTGTAAATCCGTTTTTTACTGAAAGAGAAAGTTGTAACTGGATTTATTGCTAGAAATTATTATTAATAAGAATTTTTTTTCATCACTCAGAAGTTATGGTAAAAAGGAAATAATTCTTATTAGGCATAACAGCCAATATTAATGTTTTTCTTAATCATCACACATTACATCTTCTCTCATCTAATAGTAAATTCATAATTTTTTAGAACATCTTTAAAAGATAAGAAACTAAAGCTCAACACAGTTTGGTAATCTGGTTGGGAAAAGTAGTCATCCTTGGCTGAAGTTAAAATCCTTTCATATCATACAGGTCATTATTATCAATAATTAAAAGCAGCATTAAATTATTAATTTGTTAGAAGTATGCACCTCACAGAGTTTGTCTTTAAAAGGCTGCATTCACCATTTATCTTCTGTTTTGTATAATAATATTATGCAAATAATTTTAGAATTCTCTTTCTGTCACAAAAGGCCTATAGCTCCCTGAGTTTATATGCAAAATACATGTATGTTTGTAAGTATATATATACACACATATTCACACACACATTTATCTATATCTATGTATTATATCTATCTATGTCTACATCTATATCGTCATCTATATCTGTATCTTTCTAGATAGATTGATATACACACATTTGTGTATATATGTATATATAAAAAGATTGCTGACTCAATCTTTATTCATCAAAAGACAGCATGTTAAGTTGAAAGAACTGAAGACTAATATCTCTGACATTGCTCTGAAGTCAAAAGAAAAGATTGGAAAATGCTAGAAGAAGTTAAAATGGGAAAATACTCTCATCCTCAAATTAGACCAAAAAAATCTTAGACTTTTGGCACAGACTACACAGTAACTTGCTACATTTTCAAAGAAAGTGCTAGTAACTGGGACACTGACTGGAAAACATGCTACTAATCAATGTGATGTGAAGAATTAGAGAGAAAAGATTATCATTAGATTTTTCCTCAAATCTAATGATTTGTAGGTGGACATTCTATATCTATTACATTCTGTTTCAAGAAATAAGCAACATCTGTGTGACTGATTAATTTCTGGTTAAACCTGGGGAGCATGAGTTAAATCACGGAGGCACCCCAGCCTGGGAGCAAAGGGAATCTGCTCAGGAGTCTCCAACAAGCATATAGGTTCCTCAGGCAGAGGAGGATTCAGTCTGGCTCTTCCTGAATGGTTAGTTAATCTGGGCTGAGTGAAAATATCACACAGGGCCCTTTGTTCTTTTGTCCCTTCTACGTTCAAAGCAAAGTAGGAACCATATGTGTCTCACATGCTTTTTCAGAGTGGAAAGCATTTGCAACCCAGAACTAATTCTAGATGAATAATCTTGTGTAAAGTTAATTTCTTCTAATTACAAGGCCTTTGTACTTGTCTGGCTTCATTACTGAGGAACTCTAAAAATTTTCTTTTCTGGATTCCCCACTTAATTCTGTTTTTAAGCAGTATGTAGTCTCTACCACGTATCATTTTGAAACCATGTCTTTGTCTCATAGCAAATGAAATGACAATAGCTTGAAGCAGCGTTGTGGTTTAGCCAAGTTATTCCCCAATTCAGTGCTCCCACTGAAACACAAAACCATGTGCTGTTTGCTCTCCTCTCCCTGCCTCCTCTTGTCCCTGTGGGTGGCGGGAGAGGAGAACTGGAGGCACAGAAGGTAAAGATCATAGATTGAGATAAGAAAAATTTATTGTGAACATCAATGTAGTAAAAAACCCAACAATATTAACAACAAAATCTACCAGAGAGAGTAGAACAATTCACAGGTTATTGCTCACCCTGCGGAGCTGGGAATACACAAACCATTGCCATGCTACAGAACCCCAAAGAGACTCCCCAATCCCCAAAAATGGCATGAGGTGGAATAGAACAACCTCTGGATCTTACTCATGGCCCCTCATGGCTACTGCAAAAATTAACCCTGTCCTGGCAGGAATCAGGACAAACAGGCAGCTCCTTCATCCTGGAGAAACCTACCCTTCATGCAAACAGTAGAAGCTTAATACTTTTATTGAAGTAGTAAGTTAATAATGATTTCCCCTTTTTAGAAAAACCGATGTTAGCCTGATGATGAATATTAGAAGATTTACATTAAAGTCTGCTGTATATGTTAGCATTTCACTTCAGATTGCACATGCAGTTTAGACAGCTCTGCTCATTATTCCTGTCAAGGCAAATGAGAAAATACATAGAGAGTAAATTTGTTCTTTTTTTCTTTAATTGTTTTGCACGGTCCCTAGCTAAAAGGGATCTGTTTCATCTGTTTAATTATTTTTGTATTTAAACACATATACATCTTGCAAAACAATTGTTGGTACAAATGTTAGTTTTAGCTCATTCACCTCAGGAGATTCCTCTTATCCACAAAGGAACCAAGGATTAGGGGAGAGAGATAAATATTCTGGTTTCTGTGCAACTGTGTCAGTACGACTTTCAAGAAACATTAAGTATGTTCTTACACACTTCTCAGGAACAATTCCAGAAAATGAAATCATGCACACAACTCTAGAAGACACAGTCATCTATCCACTGACTCAGAAGAGCAGACACTGCCCTTTGACATGGAGGTGGGACTCTGACTACACGTATTGAAGGCATAGAAATATAAGAAAAAAGTAAAACTAAAGGACAATACTAATAAAGACAAACCTTGAGAGTCCTACCCGGGGATGTCTTTACGCAGTTGTAAGTCAGCCTTCATAACACAAATTACTGCAGTGTTTAGAGGCTCCTTGACTTCACTTTGGCAGCCTCAGTTCCCTGTGGTTTTAGTCCTCTGTTTGCACAGATTTTTTCTCCTTCAAGCATGGAAGTCTTCCACAACTGCATAATTAAAGTGGAGTCTTAAGTATTTCATGGACTAGGATGTTGGTCCGTGTGGTGGAAGTATGACATCTCAAGATCCCATGCCCTCACCATGGATTTCCATAAATTTTGCGGTGAAGAAAATAGGAGAGCATATCTGATAAGCCTATGTTTGCAACAAAAGTAAGACTAGAATAGTGGCAAAAAATAGAAGCAGTTTGGTAGAAATTTACAAGTGTTCCTAGCAAAAACATGTCCCATCTATTTAAAATCCAGGACATCCAACTTTTACCTCTTGTTTTACCTCCTATACATGAAACACTCCTTAAAACTACTGTGTTGGATCCAGCCTGACATTGATGAATTTTTATTTTCTTATGTATTAAGGACAGAAGGAGACAAGAAAAGGCCAAATGAGTGCTATATACTCTATGGATCATTGTGGGAAAGGAAGTATTCAATCAAAATTCTGAAACCTTTGAGATTTTCATTCATTTAGAAGTAAATTATTACTGACAAACATGTGAGTTAAATTTAAAAATTCAACACATAGAGCTTAAGGTTTCCTATTCAAGCTATTTCTACAAGTAAGTTTAAATTAAAGACTGTAAGAAGAAATAAATTTCAATAGCAAAGCTTTAAAAAGCAAGAAGAAACCTTTAATATTCTAAATGTTTTATAATTATGAAAATGAATTTGTATCTCTGTAACTCCAAGATTTTTCATTGCTTTAGTTTTTACCTTTGAAGGAGTTATATATCTGTAGGTACGCCTGTACTGTTCCTATTGTTGTGGCAGTGCTTTCAATTTTGCTCTTTTTCCGTGGGCTCTGGCTCCCCAGCATTCCCAGGACAATAGGCTTCACTTACCAGTACTTAACTGTCAATGTCCACATTGGCACATCAGCACTTCTGGAGACATTTCTTTGTCAAGCTCTGCAACTTCCTCAACCTGCATCTAGAGTAGACATAAAAAGTGAAAGGGAAGCAATAGCAAAGCAGAAGCAAAACCCAAACTGAGAACTTCCTGAAGAAACAAGATACTTTTCCCATGAGAAGAGGAAACCTAAGCTGAAGAAGGCTTAGTTAGTCAGTTCGTTAGTTCTCTTGATGGGTATATGTATTTTAAAAAAGCTCTTCAGAGCTGCTGTATTCACGCTGTGGTTGTGATGCTCCATTTCTTACTCTGCAAACGGACAAAATGTCTGGTGTGCAAAGAGTGGTTTATATGTCATTGTGTACACAAGACTGCATCAGGACTGCCAAAAATTTATCTAGACCTCACCACAGAGAAGCATTCTGAGGTCAAGATACATGGAGTGTTTTAAATCATAGCAGGCGCAAAACATCACAGTTGGTGAAGTGAATATCTCTAACCAAGACGCCCTGTCTGCAAGTGGGTTCACCCTGGAATTTTACCCCAAAGACAGAAAAAAATCATTAAGTTATTTAGTCGAAAGTGTACCTCTAAAGAAAACTAAGGGGAAGGTGCACCTAGACCTTTAATTGGGAAATATAGGAAAAGTAAAAAATAAAAGGAAAAAAAGAAACTGGCAAATTGTTTTCCAATTGTTTTTTCAGTGCTTCAGTCTTGAAAAATAACTTATATTTCTTCTGTGTGGCTTGGCACTCAACTGACAGGCACCATGTCTCCGGGGGATTTTAAGAATGCCATAGAGGTGACATCTATGTTTATTTTCTTGTGTGCACTGAGGAAATCTCACAGAAAGGAAGATAAAAGCTTTAAAACTCTACAAAGAAAATATGAACATGCTGAAAGACAACAGAGCTGAGGGAAGAAAGGACACTTCTGAGCTGATTGGAACATGATTTAAGTAGTGTGACTAGAATGAAAAGCAATAAAAACAATGAAGTAACAAATAAAAGGAAACAGGAAAGAAACTGACCTGCAACAATATTTATATTCAAAACAGTTTTGAAGTAAATTTTTTTCTATTCAATTTGTGTGTTTCTGACCGTAAAGAAAAACCCTTGCCACACATTTTCTAATCAGCTGTAATGTACAAGACCAGAACACAAGTCTGAAGAAAAGTCTAAATCAGAATCTCTCAAAGAAGCCAAACCAAGAAAAAATGTGTACATTCATAAAGCTAAAGAAACCTCAAAACAAATAAAAGCCGTGTTAGTTTAAGATGTATTATAAAAATCTAATATATAAGAATACTGTCATGGAGTAATTACAGTTAAAAATTCCTGGTGTAGAAAGAGGAGGTGGAGTCAGAAGTGAGGTAGCCAGTACGACAGATCCCACCTACAGAAAACCCATAAAACCAGGAGAACACCTGAAGAAGCCCTCTTTGAGGCTTCTGGTTCGCTGAGGAAAGACGTCGCTCTCTCCCTCTCCGCGCCAGCTTGGTAAGACTTCCTCAGCCCATATGGCCTGGGGTGCCAACCCACATGGTGTGGAGGGGAGAAGAGAGGGAACCCAAGCCGGTCTCTTGGTTTCTCACAGCAGCTCCATGCGGAGGGGAGCCAGATCGACTCTGCTCGGCTTCGTCTAAGCCGAGAAAGACTTCATTCTGCTGCCCCTGGCCAAGGAACTTCATCGGCTCCGTTCGCCTAGCCGAGGCCAGGCCGGTCCCCTCTCCGTGGCGCAGCCCGGTGGGAAGAGGGTTTGGGGTCGGGCCCCGTGTGCCTCGGGAGTGGCCCACCCGATTAGCTCCACAGTGAGCTCAGCACAGGAGAGAGAGGGAGCTTGAACCGGGCACCTCCCACACAGCTTGGGCACGGCTCCTGCCAGGCAGCCCCCGCGCATGATCCGGCACTGAAAGGAGGCTTGAATCAGCCCCCCTGCAGTAACGGGCAGGTAAAAACTCAGCTCGGATGGAAGGCAGCACAGACTCCTTTCTTGTGGTTCAGGCATGAACTTATAGCACTCAAACCACGCGGGCAAAAGTCACGTAACCATCGCCCAGCCGAAAAGACAGATTAACTGTTCCTTTCTGATATCAAAGTGGGACTTTGAGGGCATTCATTTTTTCATCCCACGCAGAAAGAGCACAGGAATGAAGGCACCTACAAAAGGTACAGCATAGAGACTTTAAGTTAATGAATGTAATCAAGCTTATTTTCAAAGAAGAAAGAGATGAGGAGTGCTTCAATGCTGAAAATTTTTTTGTAAAAAACATGTTGATGAAGTTGGCTGTAATATACCCTGTATTCTATGAACAATGGTCTAAAAGAGGTGAGAAAAAGGGAATGTAATGTTCTAGGTTGTAAGCAGTGGACTGAGACTTTTGTGCATAAGATTTTTTTTCCTTGCCCCAAGAATCAGTAGAAGAAGACTTGTGTTGCTGATGATGAAGTAAAGGGATGTCATTGCCACTGTAATAATTGCCACCTCAATGATCATCATATGTCCATTGGTAGTAGCCCTGGGAAAGCTACTGAAAATGGGAAGGGGTCTGGAGAAGCAAATCTTTCCCTTCAGGGGGAGGGGGGGGGTTGCTTGCTGGAAAGCTAATAACCAGGGAAACTATATTTCCTGTGGGGAGTCAACATGATAAAACAAAAGAAAGTTTCTCTCTCTACATGAATTAAGAAAACTGTCTTGTTCCAGAGGTGGTGGCTTAACTACAAATCGAAATGTTACCTTTTGTATGGTCAGTAGGAAAGAGATGAAAGAGGTGGGGAAGGAAAAAGAGTGTTCTAAAGGGTTGATGCTGATGTCTGATTATTATCCCTGTTTTAAGTCTGTTAATAAAATTCCTTTTTGTATTCCTTAAAGTATAAGCCTGCTTTGCCTGCTATTAATCCTTATCTCACAACAAAAGCAAATAATTTTGACTACAAAATTAATGTTTCTACCTAGTTTCGATCCCCAAACCTCAAAACCACAACAAATACCTAAGGACTGGCAGCATTGATCTAAAACTTAACTTGTGACCATAATTACTGGAGACAACAGTTCTCTATAAGTACTTATGTGTGTGAACAGGTCAGAAAGCACAAGGTAATTGGTTACTTAAAATTGATTAAGCTCTATTAGCTTAAAGCCTGTTGCTGATGTAAAGCTTTAAGATGTATCTAAGCTCTTACAAGACATCTGATTAGTATTATAATCAGAAATTAGAGGATGTAACAAAAATATTAAGAACAGATTGCCCTATTGCATGAAGGGATTAAGGGATTCGTGTGACTTCCAGAAATAAAATTATTTTTCTGTTATAAGCTCTGTTACCATTATAAATAGGTAAAGATATAAGGAAAGAGGCAGGAAGTGTAAAAGTTAAGATGTATATTTCATTAATAAAAATGTATATAGGCAGGAAGACGGAAAAGATGGAAGGAATATTCAGGCCTTCCTCAAATACTGTCAAATGATTGCAAAGTAGAAAAGCAGAATCTGCTGTGACACTACCTTATCTTCTAGAACTCTATCTCACAAGATTCTAGCTTCACAGGTAACATGCATATAATTATGGGACTATAAAAAAACTCTGCTTGAATGCAGTCAAGAACCAAACCAAATGAAAAAATGTCCACTTACTTTTCTGTTTAGTTCCCTGCTTAACAGCCACACTTCTATTACATCGATTTCAAACTGTTTTTTATAGAAAAGTCAAGAGTTTTGTAATACAAAGATGCTAAGATACAAAAAACTAGCTAAACCAACAGAGATAGATAGATAGATAGATAGATAGATAGATAGATAGATAGATAAACAATGAATGGAAATACTTCCTTGACATCATTTGCCACTTAATCCCTAGAATTATCAAAGCAGGTTTCTGTAAGAATGTGAACACCAGGGCATTGCAGTCAGCTTACCTGTTAGACCTGGTTAATGTCAACTACCACACTACATTACTTCATGTACATTATTGAGCAAGCTTGTGCAGGTGTTCCCTGCCCCGCAATATACTAGTTGGAATATAAATCAGCGTTGTAAAAACAAAAGCTGTGGGTAACCAGAGGAATCATACCCAGCATCTGCTCCAGGGGTAGCAGTGCAGTTATAACCTGCCCTACTAGTACCTGGACTGGTTCTTAAGCTACTCAGAACCACAAAAGTGCTACTTCAAGGCAGAGCAGTTACCTCGCAGTGTGTGCTCCCTCACTCCTTAGCAAGCACAAGCCTGCCCAAGGGATTAAAGACCTGTCTTGGTTTGAAAGACAGGTGTATGATAAGGAAGGTAGGAACCTCCCTTGGAATGGGAAACTCCGAATTATTATAAATTTGAAATCAAGAGGCTCTCAGGCAAAGATATGGGAATAGGAATAACAGTTCTTTACTAATATCTAAAACAAAGGATAACAAATAACAACAACTATAACGTTGACCAACAAACAGAACCAGAAACCCAGTGGCAGCCTGCTCGGCTTCAGGCACCTTTTCCCTTCGGTGCAGTTCCAGTCACAGCCTGCAGGGGCGCTCTGGGTGTGGTGATTCCCCAGTGCCTGCAGGGGGCGCTCTGGCGTGAGCTCAGGTAGCACACGGCAATGGCGGCTGCCTGAGGCACGGAGGGATGGAGGAGAGGCCTTGCTCCACAGACCCTCGGGAGGGGCAGCTGGTGTCGGTGCCACAGCAGGATCCCCGGACACAGGGAGCTGGGACAGGAGGAGGTGCAGGGGGAGCCCAGTTACAGTGTAGCAAAAAAGTCGGAATGGCTCGGAGAAGCGGGGGAGAGACAGGCTGGTGGCAGGCAGCTCGACTCCTGATGGAGGTAGAGGGAAAAAGACTCACAGCAGACAGACCGGCAGCTCTGTGTTGGCTTCCCAGTGGCCGTGGGTTCAGCAGACAGCAGCTCCAACCATCCGGCTCTCAGTGTCCTGAGCAAGAGGCCGCCCTCCCCCCACCTTTGCTTTTTCAGTCCCCAAAATCTCGTGTTGTCCCTGCTTCCATGAGAGGGATTCTTCCCTGCCCTGCCAAGGAGAAAGGCTCTAGCCCTGTGCTTTGTTCACTTAAGTACTCAGCCATTAGCCCAGCCATTAGTCCCTTAGCAACCCATGGGAGAAAAATTCCTGAAGAAATAAAACCCAAAAAAATTAGATCCAAACTCCAACAAGACCCCTTAGCTCTTGTCGCTTCTTCAGCCCATGTCTGAGCATTATAGAAGGTTTTGCAGAGATTTGAGGCAAAATAATTCAGAACATTAACTTCTTCACTGAGTCAGGGGCAGAGTAACCAGAATTTTTCTAAATCTAACCCTCACTTATGTTTGCAAGTACATAGAGAATGTTATAAACTAACAAATCAATATTATGATTAAAGAGAGTTTATTAAAAATCAAAGTATAAAATTTGAAAAAGAGCCACGAAGCAAAAGCAACACCGAGCCAGGCGATCGGTGCTGGGGTGAACTGAGTCCAAACACTATCAGTTCAAATCTCACTAGTTCACCGCTGCAGTTTCTATGAGGTGTTTTTTTATACCTTTTTTCTTCTTTGTTAATTTTATCTTTTCAATACAACAATGTAGTTTTTTCCTGTCCTTCCGCCATGTCTGATGACAGTTCCTGAAATCAGTAGTCAATTTTTGCTGATGGAATGAGTTTCTGGCAACGTATATTATTTATTGTATGTGCACACATGGAATCCATATCCTGGAGCCATATCTTTGTTTATACACATGTAGAATACATATCCTGGAGCTCTGCCAGATGAGGAAATCCCATGAAATGCTTATCTGTGGAATGCACATTGAATGTATCTTGCCTGGGCTTATTCAGATAGAAATCCCTTGAAATGCACTATTTTGGTGGCCACTTGTTTCCGGCATTTGTGCTTTCTCTCAACTTCAGTAAAATGCTGTAATCTTAAATTTTAGCACGAATTATTTTGCAACATATACTACAGAGAATAACATCTTAACATTTTCTAGCAAAGGCAAAGCTGTAAAATCCATACACTAATACCATCCAGAAGCCTCTGTATTTTGGAAAAGATCTTAAGTAAGGGCAGAAGACAAGAAACACTGCACTCAACATGAAGCATCAGTAACACATCAAGCAACAGCTAAACTTGTAAGTCATAGAAAGATGCAAACACAGATGGAAAAGAAAAAGACATGGCTACCTTCCCTTCCAGTCTTAACAATTGAAATTGATTTCTCACAAAGCTCCTTAAAAGCTCATAAGAAAGACCTTATATCAATAAGCAAAGTGATTAATCACACCATCTAGTACTTCAGTGCAGACAGGTTAAGTTTCACATACTGCATAAATAATCAGTTGACTAAATGGGCTCGTACACAAAACATGCCTTCATATATGTATAAAATCAAGTAATTGTAATAAGAGAGAGATTACTGGCTCCAAAAAGAAGTTAAAATCCCTTCACTAAAGCCAGCAGAATTAAGAAACAAATTAATAATCTTATAAAAGGAAGACTCCTGAACAGTAGCATTTGAAAAAGAACACGGCCTGTGCTGAATGCTTTTACACTGAATAATATTCCCTTCCTATTTACTTCATGAAATTAATTTCTAATTAGTGTGAATGTTCTGCAATGGACTAGTTAAAACTGCGTAATTTATTTTCTAAAGTCTCAGAGACTCTTGGGGTTTTCTGCCTTTTACGGGATAAAGCTAAGTAGGTGTCATAGATCTTCGTCTAACAAAGGAAAAAACTGAGTGGAGAAATGAGGAAAGTTACTATTTGAATTTAGAAACCCCACCCTCGGTCTCAGTCATTGCTACACACGGTTCCTTGATATGTTTGATTTTTTAAATCTCCTACTTCTAAAAATAGATACAGGTATCCTTCCCAAACTCTGATAGTGATTAAATTATCAGGCATTAGAGTGTTACTTGGCTACTAAGGACAGTCATTGGAAGAAAGATTCTGTTGATGTTCCTAGTTTTTCTTATTTGTTCTTAATAGCACCTGCAGATATATAACTTACCTCCCAGCAGACCTAGACAAACTGTGTAATGAGATAACAAGCCAAAAGCAGCAAGGAACACTAGTAAAATTACAACTGAATAAAAATCAATAAGGGAAAAAACAATGATCAACAAATTTGATGGACTTCGGGTCAGGGTGCCAATCATTGACATAAATTCACTGAACATTGCAGAGATAATAAAAGAATTTATGGAATAACTCTACATGAAGCATAATGAAGGAAACTCCTGTTGAGAGGCAAACACATGTAGACAAAAACATATTAATATAATACTAGGAACCCAAGTATTTTAATAAATTAAATTTAAGAATGAAAATCTCTAAAATACTTTCATCCTGCAGGTTCCTATATTTCTGCTTATATGAAAGTGGAGCTAATTTTCTCCCAAGCTAGTACATCAAATCCTGCACCACCTCTATCTCTTAAAAGCCTCAAAAGTTCACAATAGTCAGACATTTCCCACCCTTTAAGTACTCCCTCCTTGTCTGTATTGAGTACATTTGATAATCTGCTAGTAGTAAAACACTGCTTTCAAAGCCAGTCATGGTGTTTTTTCCTGCCAGGTGCGACTCACTATGGCAGGAAAGACAAAATACCTATATGCAGCACTATGCAGAAATTACAGCAAAAATTTAACATTCTCCCATTAAAATGCAAAAACAAAACAAAACAAAACAAATTTAAAAAACAAAAAAACAAAAAACAAAACAAAACAAAACAAAAAACAGAAAACAAAAAAAAACCAAACAACACAGAATACCAAGGACATAAAAAGTTTGTAAGTCCAAATATTACTTTTTTCCCCCTATGTGTGTGTATTTTCACTAGACAATATTGCTATGGAAAGACATTTTTGAATACCCTCTGCATTTATTCTTTGATTCATCATGCAAACATGGCTAAAGGACTGTAGCCATAGTACACAATTTTCAAATCCTGAACTGGTCTTTTAGAGTATCTTAACTTGCGCAGTTTAGATCAGAATAGGGTTTGGAGAATAAAACCTCCCTGTCTTCCAGCAGCAAAAATTGGGCTCCCACTGCTGATAAACTTCACAGTAAAATAAGGAGGTTAAATGCTTCACAGAGCAGCTAGTTTGTTTATCTGCAAGGACACAGAGAGCCCAAATTTTCTGCCACTGGCTTTTCGACTGAAAAGCAAGTGCAGTAAAAACAGTCATAAGAAGATTCAGGCTATAATCAGGGAGGAATCACATGTGTATCGTCCTGGTTTCATCTGGGATGGAGTCAATTTACTTTCTAGTAGCTGGGGCAATGCTGTGTACTGGATTTAGCATGAGAATAATGTTGATAACACAACATTATTGATAATGTTTAAATTATTGCTAAGCAGTGCTTGCCATAAGTCAAGGACTTTTCAGCCTCTCACACCCTGCCAGCAAGAAAGATGGAGTGGCACAAGAAGCTGGAAGGGGACACAGCCCAAGCAGCTGACACAAAATGGTCAGAGGGACATTCCATACCATATGACATAATGCTCAATATATAAACTGGGGAGAAGGCTGGAAGTGGCTGGCCATCAGCTGTGACAGAGTGACAAGTGGATGAGAGAGGCTTAGTTGCCAGCTGGAGTCACACCACGACACCATAAAACCAGTTGTGATTAAATCTGAACTACAGCAATTTTGAAATAGAAATCAAAAGGAGAAATTAGTATACCAAGTGATTACATACATGTTAATCTTAGCAAATATAAATGGTCTCATTAAGTTCACAGCGGACAATAAAACGCATGAGTATTTGCAGAGTACAGATCTGGGGATAGGACTCACTGAGTGAGAATACAGAATAAAGGTAAATATTACAAAAGAGTGCATGAAAAGAAAAAAATGTCAAAGTTATTTGAATTCTAACTCACCTGCTAAGATCTGAATTTAAGTGTATTTATATCTTCCATATTCCATAAGATCTGAATTAATGCACAAAATACATCTCTCTGCCTGAAGGTAGGCAACAGTATCATCTCATACTGACCAAGAAAAATTAGAGCATAGAAATCCACTGATTCTGGCATTGTAAAAAAAATTTTTTGTTTGTTAAGAAACCACATTTATTTATCATATCAATACAAAGACTGATCTTATCCCTTTTCAGTGGAATTATTCACTCATGTAAGCACTAAAGAGCCACCACATAAACTAAGTGGTTTAGGTTATTGTTTATTCATCTCTTTTTTATGTTGATAATTTCTCTTTTTGCAGTTATCTTGAAGTTTGTCCTATTGTCTCCTTTCTTCAAAGACAGTGGTAGCTGGTCATAGGACTCCTTAGGGACAGCAAATATATTCAGAAAATTTTGCTAACATAATTCTAGAAACTCAAGAAGTTAAAACATAGGGCTTGTATTATCATCAACAGATCTCAGATTCAATATTTTCAATATTCAGGACATTTCTGAGGAATGCAGCAGAAGGCAGGTTTTTGCAAATACTACTCTAGCCCTCATCTCTGTGATTAAAGTCTCTGCATCACTCAAAAAATAATTTATAAGAGAGAAAGTAAGTACACCTTGGAAAGCGACTAAATTAAGATATACTAAAATCAGTTCTAAACTTCCTTTTAGAGCTATAATTATTTTTGCTAGTCTTGGATATTTTACATCTGATAAGCTTATCTCCAGGAACACCTGACGCTCTTTCATATTTACTTTCCTGCAAAGTAAACGAAAACCACTAGCTCTGAAAAAATGATTGGCAGACAGTCCAGAGAGAGGTGGTTACTTTGAAAATTTAGAAGATAAGGAAAGAGATTAATTCATGAAAAATGCAGAAAATACAGTGGGGGAAATGGTGAACAAGCAACGGGAAATTAATATTTTTAAAAGTTAATCAAGTCAACAAAGAATGACAGGTATCTAAATATATGCATACTGTTCACATTGTTCTATTAGAATTAGAAAAAAAATCTTTTTTATTAAATTCTATGTTTAATGAACAATACTGTGTAAATTTGCTAGTATAGCAATTTTGCATTGCAACTATCTTATGTTCTTATTTGTCTAAAGCAAATATAGGGGACAAGAGTCTTAGTCAAATAAATCCCTGGTTCCAGCTGTATAGTCCAGAAGAAAACAAAGCTCATAAATCTACTTAGTCTGAACAAAAGACGCATGGAAACGTTTCACTCCATCAAAGCACTGCTTCAAAGTTTCCTTTTGATCAGTAGAAAACACCAATGAAGAAAATTAATTTATAAACAGATTCACTAGCAGTGCATATGGATGAATAGAGCATTAGATCACTTTAGTTCCAGCTACCTAATATTTTTCTTGGTATCACGTACATGCATTTCTAATCAGATGAGGTGCACATGTTTACCTCTGATATACTATCTCACGGATATTTTGCCTGAGACTTAGAAGTCTGTGGCCAATAAGATAATTTTTACCGGGTAGAATGTTTGTAAGTAAAAAGAACTTGATGACCAGACCAAGAAACACACAGCATGCACAGGCCACCTTGCCTTCTTGTTCCTTTCTGATTGCTTGTAAATAGTAGATAACTTTGAAATATCTTTCATTTCTAATGCTACAATTTAATTTATTAGGGCTCTTACATGAGAAAACTTATTTAATCTTCCTATTTTGATTTAGAACACTTTATACAGAGATATACCGTATATATTTAGGGTACCACAAAGTTATTTTTTTCTTCTCTTAAATGCAATCCTGTTTTTAATGGGCATAATAATTATCAGATTCTCTTTACTGTATTGCTAGGTTTAAGGTTTTATGAGCACTGAATCTGCAGAAGTCAAGCTGTTTCCATAATCAGCTCCAGTGCTGTTGGCAAAAGTGAATTTTTATACCTGAGGCATTATGAAACAAAAGGAAGACCACTGAAACAAAGCTTACCAAATGACAGAAGAAGTACAAGGACACCTTTTGGGCAGAGTCTCCCCATGAGTTAGTAGGACCAGCCCTGCTTATTGTGGAGCAACCCTTCAAGAAGAGCAGTGGCAGGAAGAAGCTGCATGCATGCACACTTAGCTACACACCCAGACCCACTCATGGTACCACAACAGCACGGTTCACCTCAGCTGCCCTGCCAGCAGAAACAAGCCCTGAATGGCATCAGAAAGAAGAAAAAGCTGGGTTCCAGCATTGCTACCCACTGCTACCAAACCTCCCCTTTCCCCACAGAAAGCATAACCCACACCTCTGCTACATCTTTCTCAATGCTTCATGCATGCTACATTTGCAGGACTTTATATTATCTACTTTGAGAGTAACCAATATCACTTCCTATGCACCTATGGAACAACTCATAAAATACTTCTGGAACTGAAAAGACGGGATGTGTAGAGCCATGCAGAAGACCATCTGAAATGGGCACGAAATGAGCACCTGGCCACTTGTAGGGAAGACAAGACTAATAGAAGCTACTTCATCTGTAGTTGTGAAAAGATGGATGTTTTTGAGCAAATGTGTCAAGAAAAAGACAATGTGAAGTCTGAGAACAATTTCAGCAATGTACTTCACAATATTTAAAAGCTAGGTACAATTTCAGGTTTTGTAATGATCAGCATTTGAAAAGGTTCTCTCTTGTCTAAGTTCTAAACACTGTATTCTACTGAGCATACTGAAATTGATCTGTTTACTCTGAATCAGACAGGAAACAAAAGCAGTGGGTAATTTTATTTTTGCCACTGTCTCCCAAGTCCTAGCAGATCCAGTAATATTGTGAGTGATTTACTTAGTGTGCATTTATTCAGAGCAACATTTTTTCTTGTGCATACTTTTTACCTGCATGTTTGTAAGACCACTGTAAGACACTGAACACACATACTTGCGAGAAGTGATTCCCTCAGGATTGAGAAAGCATAAACCAGAACCTGAAGTTTTGGAATCCTACTATGGCTGAATGAATAGAGCTGATGATATTACTTTATTATTAACATAAATCCAAAGTGCCACATATTGCTAGTGCCATCATAATGCAGAACATTTGGGCATTACTAATTGTAATTGCTTACAGACAAAAGAAGTATCTGAATTTAGTGACTTAGCACAACACAACACATACAGGACCATCAAAACGTTTTTCTCAGGATGTTCTTCAGATGTGTTCAGGAACTATCTGAGGTTCTCACAACATCATTAGCCTATATGTAAATTAATACAAACTCACACAAGCTAGAGCAGACTAGAAAGTGTTGGAGAGAGGAGAAGATGTCAACAATTTTTGCTTCAGCAGGTCTCTACTCTGACTTGTGGTACAGGACCTTAATTCAGCCAGAGAAGTTTTCAGATTTCTGGTTCCTGTGAGTACTTAAAAAGAGTTATTGTACTTAAGAAGAGAAATTGTACTTGATTTGTCCATGTAATAAAGTTCAATCTGTGGATTTCTAAGCATTACAAGAATTCAAGGTCAGGACTTCCACCAGTTACTTGGTTTTGCTAATGAGATTTCTGTGGGGATGGTGAGGTGGAGAAAGGGATGTGATACAGTCACTTCAGGCTGTTTACAAACCAAGTGAATTAATACCTGTTTTCACGCAAGACTTCAAAAAGCATAATCTTGTAATACTATGTTTATCATGTATGCTTGGTGTTAACTTCTGACACCTCTTTGGTGAGTGCCATGAATTTTTCTAATCATTCTAAGGAAAGAAAAAAACTAGCCCTTGACTGATTTTTCTTTCTCATGGTTTTAAAAGGATAATGGCTCTGCAAACCTTTCAAGCCATGTCCTGAATTCCCAAAATACATAATCCCTACTCAGAATATAAACATACTGCTTTTAGGTTTCACTCTTCATGCTAATGGTTTGAACAGCAATTCATAGCCTTCCCCAGTTTCAATTCACAGAACTGAGCATTTCTTCCTTTTTGCCTGCCTTTATTTAAAGTTTTCTGTTTGCTTTGAGGCAACACAGATTCATTATTTGTGAATGACTCTTACTAAGAGCAGAGACAACATTAAGAATGACATGGAAAGCATTGGAGAAAACGTGCATTCTAAATGTGCTCAGATGTTTGGAATTATAAAGTTATAGAATTATTTAGGTTGGAAAAGGCCTTTAAGATCAACAAGTTCAACTTCTAACCTAGCACCACCAAGTCCACCACTAAACTGTGTCTCTAAGTGTCACATCTGTGCATCTTTTTACATGTTTACGGGAGAAACTGGCAGTATCAATTAGACAGTTTTATACTTTTCATGTGATAGAATGATTTAAGCATAAAGAAATATTTGCATTTGCAGATCTTTTGCTAGACAGGCCATAACATTCTTAAATATTGCCTGTAGTTCCTCTCCATTTATCAAAGGCCATTTGAAATTTCATACAGAAAGAAAATTAGAGATGCTAAAGCTCAATTAGAACTTAATATGATCTCTTCTGTAAAGAATGATAAAAATGGTTTTATAAGTACATTCATAGAAAAAGGAGGGGCAAAGAAAACCTCAATTCTTTTTGGACATGGCTGGGGAATATAGCTGCCAAAGATGAGGAAAAGGCTGAGGTACTTGACACTTTCTTTACCTCAGTTTTCAAGAATAATACAGATTGTCCACAGGACAACTGGCCTCTTGAGTTAGTAAATGGGGACAGGGAGCAGAATAGATCCCCTGTAATCTGGGACGAAGCAGTTAGTGATGTAATATAAATTCATATATATGTATCAGTACCATTCCTCTCTACTAGTAAAACATCACCCTAGTAACTTAACCTTCACATAACATAACAAAGGCTAATAAAGTGCTGCAGCACTAGGTTCAACCAGATTGGAAAAACACTAATAACAGTATCACAGTATTTAGGAGAAGCTATTTTATTACTATAGAAGTTCAAAATTCTTGAGACTCTTGGAACCTAATAAAAACGAGCCTGTTATGAATTGCTGTGACAATTCCTTACCTGAAGTTTTACATTTGTGCTACAGTGCAACCTTGTCACTCGAATAAATTCACCCATTTAGAATGTTTTTGTCTACCACAGAGGACTGCTTATGGAGATCTCTTAGCTGTAAGCTTTGGTGTATTTCAAATATTGCAGTCAATTGACACACCTGTTTATAATGGAGGGGGTTTTTTTCTTGGTTAATTTATGCAGAAAGCAAGAATGAGACAGATTGACGCATTTAAAATTTGGTGGAGAAGATTTACAACTGGAATCAGAACTAACACCTTGCAGAAAAAAGACCCTCTACAAAGAGAAAAGTAGGTGAGTTTCACTTAAACAGGGGAGCCTTTCCAGAAATCCAGAATATTCACACAGAAGCTGCTAGAGAAGATTTTCATAGCGAAGTGTCAGACAAATTGTAGTACCTGAGTCATGCAGACTACATTGCTTACACAGCAGTGCAGGCTTTCCTTTCAGATGTTTGTGCAGATGCTCTGACATTACTTGTAAAGAAACACCATGCTGATCTTCCCTACACCTCTGAGTCTGAAGTTTCATATTAGGCAGGAAACACTGCCAAGATACTGGGGAAACATGTCAGAATTGGAAATGCATTAGCTTTACTTCTGACTGACAACTACGTAACAGCTGACTAATTTAAATAACTCTAAAACTTCACCGTGGTGTTCTTCTAGCTTACTTTTCTATCATAAAAATTAAGGGACTCTACATGTTCAGTCTTTTTTTTCAGCGGTAGAATTCTATCCATATATTACTTTAGAAATTCTAAACAATTTAGGTTAATGAGTAGGATATTAAATTGGTACAAGGGTTCCAACTGTTTCTGTAACACTAACCCAAATAAGATCAGAGTACTTCCTCTTACTGTGTCACAATGGTCTATTTTGGTCTGAACTCAACTTTTTCATAGTTTAGGCCTTTTTTTTTTTCCTTCCAGACTTTGATCTGACATTTCCAAGCAATTTTTAAGTGTGCAATGAGGAATACAGGAAGGCAGCAGGAATAGAAAACCTATCATTAAGGGTATTGAAAGTCAATGAGCCTAAAAAACCAGCTGTTCAGGCACACTGTGTCCTAATAATTAAAGAGTAATTTTTCAGGCATATCTTATATGCAGATCTCTGACTGAACATTGAGATAACAGGTCACTTTTGAAAATAATTTGAAAGATGACTTCAGCTGATGATCTCTTACATAGGGTCCTCAAAAGAGTATGAAGTAAAATTGTATATGGAAAGAGGGTTAAATAAGAAAAGAAAATGGTGAAAATTATGTATTATGAAGAAATTCAATTAACAAGGAAGGATTAATGGCTTATAAAGGACACATAAATCCTTATAAAGGATTTATGTGTGCCAGTCTTCAAAGGTTTTGAATGCAGACCTTCAGAATTGAGCTTGTTCACATTTTATAATCTTGCAGTACAGGGGCTTATTGCACTGTGATGTCCAAGTAGTGAATCTGATATCTGCTTATAAAGTCAGTAGATTAATAAAAATATTTGTATCTTTGATGGGAAAAACATAATAAATACACATCTGTCTTTTATAAAGACAATATCTGTCTTTCTATTTACACTTTCCAAGTGTTGTGTTGGAATTATTAGCAATATTTATGCTAGCAAATAAATACAAATGTTTTGACATAATAAAATTATGTGCACGTGAAATAACTGCCTGGTTATGGTCATCCTATTACTCATCATCATTACTTTTACTTCTTTTCTAAAGAGGAAAAACTCCACCTGAGTTTAAACAGATGTCTGGTGCCAAAATTCACTGAAAATCACTGACTTTCAGGTTTCTAAGAAAGAAGAGTGTTTTATACTCAACTTTAAAAAGTACAAGATACTGAAAAGATCTGACATTATCTTTTAGCATTTACTTCCCTCTTTATCAAATCACTGCATAATGCAAACAGGAAGGGGTTTTTCAGCTAATGCCCTTTTAACCTTAAAAGACAGATGACGAAACCATAGAGATGGCAAAGAGGTGCTGCCAGACATCCCAATTTCTTTGCAAAGGACAGAATAAATGATAGCAATAGGAAGCTCTCTAAATACCTGAGTAATTATGCAAAAGTGACCTTAGCACTCAAAATAAATATAGAGTGGACAAGGCACAGCATTTTAAACTCTATATTAGTCAAGATATTTGCACTGCTTTGCTATCAAAAATAAAAATCTGTAGCCTCCCCAGTTTTTTTACTCTGTGCTCTGAAAAATAGTTAGAAAAGGTAAGCTTGCCAGCAGGTAGCAAAATTTCTATGAAAGATACTCTGAGGTTGTGTGTGTCAGAATATATTTGCCCACATGAGCACTTTTATCTGTCCTCTCTGCTAAGGGCTGGAATCTTAAAATTGTAACCAGATCCCTTCTGAGTTGAGCACCTAAAGAATTCTCAATATAACCCACACATATCCTAGCAAGTGACTGGAAAATAAAATACTACCTACTGAGAAGTGATTTTAAAATTCCTGTTGAAATTTCACATTGATGAGTCTGTTTCCTGATGTGGACCATGTAAAAATAGCAGTTTACGGCCAGTATTCGTCTTACTTTAGAATACTGCAGCAAGGTCTAGGTACCAAATTGCTGAGGACCATTACCTCAACAATTCTTCCCTCCTTCTAATTTCTGTCCTAGTGGCAAAAGTAAAAAAAAAAAATCTTTACAATTCTTAACATCAATTCTTTACATCAGCAGCATCAACCTGAGAAAGACTTTTTTTGGGTCTAAAGTATAAATAAATAAAGATGTTATTGCCATTGCCAGAGGGAGTTAAACATCACTTAGACTTTACTGTGGCCTTTTGTTAAGGGGAAAGTCTCAAACAGCAAAGAGCAAAACCAACCCAGAAGTAGAAAGGTGTTTTCATTATGACATTTCAAGGAGTGAACACCCTTGAAGTTAAAGTGAGCTCAATCATAATGTATAAACAGAGAATGTAGATTGTATTTGTCACGCAATTTGCTGTGAAGAGAGAATGTGTGGACATTTAAAAACTGAGTTTCATTTCACCAGGTTTGTAAGGTTTCTATAAGTTTTTGCTGGGACAGTTCCCACATTTTACATGGTTATACTTACAGAGAGAGAGATGAGAAAGTAACAGAATAGTTATCTTGAGACCAGGCAAAATTCCTTTTGAGAAAAAAGGAGATACAATATGAACCTCTCAAGTTTGCAATCATGAGAAGGAGGCTGGAAGGAGGGAATCTGGTGCTTCCTTAGGTAATGAAGGGGATCAGCTACCTTGGGTTTGAGTCTGATTCAGAGGATAGCAGCTTACTTTCTGAAAATAAATAATGCTGCTGCTATTAAGCAGTACCCTATTAGTCTGACAAACAAGCGCTAGTAGAGCAGCTAATTGTGAAAAAAGATAATGGTGAGCAAAAACAAAAGCTACAGAAGTAAAATTTTAAAATTTTTGATGCGAAGATGGACAAGAAGACCTGGAGAAGACTTTGGACCCACACAATGTGATTTCTACTGAGACTTGAGTGCCTCAAATCTGTGTTATTTGCAAGTAACACAACAAAATGCAGAACCTGCAGCCCCTGAAGGACAAGTTGTCACTCTGTGTAGCTGATTTTCTCTTCCCTGCAAGCTCTCACATTAACATTGCTGCCTCAGAGCTGTCAAGCATATCACCTTCTGGAACGATTCAAAATAATTTTTACATGAAACTTAAGGGTTTATTGCAACATCTATTATGTTATGGGTTCCACCATAGGAAAATGTGGCCCAGGTCTTCATATTTTCACATGTATTGTGTGTTGTGCTGCTTTGTTAGTAGAACTTCAAGTGTTAAAACAGTTTTTATGCTGTTTAGATTTACAATACCTAGATATGATATACTTAAATAACAGAGACTCGTCTAGATGATGATCATGGTTGGATTTGCATAGTCATTTACAAATGTGACTCCTCTAACATTCTTACATCCCCCTGGTGTTATCCTTCTCCTAGTTTCTTAAGAGCAGATGCTGCACACAACTGCCCTTTTCAGACTCTGAGTGGCTGATCTTGGCTGCTTCAATAGGACTCAGCAGAAATCAGAAGGTTTTGGTAAAAATATTCTGTGATCCTTGGACCAGCCACTGAAATGACCTTAGTAAAGTGTGATTCTCAGTTAAACAATGGAAGTAACTGTTTCATTCTCTGTTTCTCAGGAACTGAATTCAATCACTGTGTAACAGCTGAAACCAAGTCATTCAAACAAGTAAAATGAAATAGCTTATTCTTTCTTAAATTTAAGGGGCATAACAATAAATCCACTAAAGTATTTTCCTTTTCAGAACCTGCAACAAAGTAAAAATTGTTCTAAAAAGCCAATGGCAACATCTCAGATCACAGATATCATTAAGTTCAGGTTTAAATAACAGATACTTTTGATCTAGGAATTATATTCCATCTTAAATACTGGGAACATTTTAACATAGAATAAGAAGAATTTTTTTTTTTTAAATCTCTTGCAGGAGCAAGAGTTAAGAGTAAGTAGCCAAAGAACAGCAAAGAAATTATGGTAGTGGAGAATAATGTTAACAATAGAAGGCTAATAATACTGTACATCTTTAGAGACAGATAAACTGATGGCATTGATTTTGTCATATTCTCAGTTGACTGTTTTAGGACTGTCTCATTCACCAGAGAGAGACTTAACAGAATATGATGTTTCTATTTGTCTTACCCCTTTTTATTTCTTTGGTATGAAGGACTTTGAATATGCAGCTTACAAGTCACCTATAGCAGAGAGTCTCACAATATAAAAATTACGAGTTTGTCTACCAGGATTCAAATTCAAACAGGATTTAAATAGTGGTTCTAGACACACTTACTCTATGCTGGAAAGGTATCTGCTCTCAAAGGGCAGCTGCGTTCTTCACCTAACAGAGACTGAAATCTCCATACCTGTGAAGCTGTCACAGAAGATTTAAAAATCCAGCTCAGCATAAGATGGAGGCAAGTGGGGTGAAGAGACAGAAGTCTTCAGGCAGAACAATCATTAGCCCTTTTCTTGTTTGTTCAGAAGACCACTCAGTCAACTCAGAGGTGAATAAACACTATCTTGCCTCCCCAATATTTCCACCTATGCTTCAAATCATTTGTAATTGGGGCCCAACCAAGGCTGTAGCTCGTGACATCTTGCTGTCCTTCACAGCATTTTGGAGAGTGACATCAAAGGAGACAACCTTAGTCTGATGTGCTATAATACATATTTCATCATAAGACCTTGCATCAGATCTGAAGATTGCAAAGCTAATCATTTACTCTTAAAACACAGCCAGAAATCAAGGTAAGATGAAGATACCACTGACAGAGACACAGAGGAAGGGACAGCCTCAGGGGCATAGCAAAAGCTAAATGCTTAGGAAGAAAAAACATTATTAAACCTGAGTGGGGTACACATGTTTTAGTGTTTAACCTTGCTGCACTCTCAGGAGGAGTACAGGATATATTTTGCCATATTCAGAATTTTCTGTAAGACAAGCAACATTTTTTGCAGCTCTAATATGATGTATAGGCATATGTGTAAAATTAAATGTTCCTCTCTTGAGAAATTATAGCTTTTATATCTAAGAAAACCAAATTAAAATATTAAATATGCTATTTTTTATTATAAGTTTGCAAAACATCTATGTTCTCTGTGCTCCAACCTGAGACACATTAAATGCTCTCAACTGTGTGTTCAGGACCTAACCCCTCACAGGACCAAAACTAAAACCAGACAGAATCCTGCATTAGGTCTTTTAAAGTAAGCCAGTTTTAAAAGCAGTAGGTGAAGTGCTGTACTTGATAATGATACACTACTTGGCACGAACAATTCAAAAATCCTCTTATGTGCCTGTCCCATAAGAAATCATTCTGCTCAAGTTTGAAAGAAAAAATAAATTTCTAGTCAGCTGTGAATCTGTAAACTAGCTGCTGGAATATACATTTTGAAGATGTTCTCTGGCTTGACTTTCAAAGTGACATGAGGATTTCAAGGTGTCTTTCATGCTTATTACAGATAATACATATTGCTTTAATGACAATTCTCATCTGATTAGGAAACTGGTCTTGTAGGTAGATGCTTGCTTTGAGAACTGAGTGTTAGCAGGCCTTCTAGCTGTCATCAGCAAATAACAGTTCTGAGAACAAATATCCACCTTCCCCAGGATGGTACAACAACTAAGTAAATTGTACTGATCTGACTCTAGTACAAATTCTGTTCTATCCCTTTCACTAACCTGTGTATCATCTCCTCACACACAGAGATGTTTTAAGAATATGTATTTAGCTAAAAATCATAGGTTTTAACTGTCATTATAGTACCATCAGTACTGCCAACTGAAACTGGCTGAACAACAAATTCCTACTGCTACAATTATTCATTATTGGAACTTCCAGGAAATGGTGAACCATCCTCCCTGTTTATGCCAGCAGAAGGGCTCCAACGAGTTTTTGGCAGCAAGGAGTCTCCCCATGTGAGGAGACACAGCAGGGGGTATCAGAATAAAGAAAGCTCCAGTGAAGCCTTTCTCTCAGGTTAGGCAGTGAGAAATTCAGTTCCTATTACTTCAACTCACTATTTCTTGTCATGCAGAAGAATATTAAATAGAAGACATCAGTAGATGTCTTCAGTTGCTTGAAAAGTTTCTTTTAAATCATCCAGCTTGTGTTGCTGCAATTCAGAATGAATAACTTAAGCTGGAAATTACCACTATTCTATTTAGATATCTGTTCATGGACGTGGGTGCATTGCTCTGAGTGGAACAGAAAATACTCATTGTAACATATTTATTTTGCAGTAAAACACTGAGATTACAGAAATCACTATCTCAGTCAGAAAGGAATTCCTTTAGAGGGTTTATAAAATAAAGAAAATGAGAATACTACATCATGGTTCTTCTGAACAGACTTTGAGCTGAAAAAATGATTCATAGAAAACTACTTAAAAGTACATGGCATTAAAAAAGAACTGTAACATCTGCAGAGATTTTTACCAAGTTATCCAGTAGGAAATAAAATGGCACATCATTAAGGTAATACAGAAAAGGGTCATTATACCACTTTATGTTACCTACTAGGTTTTTGATATGTGTGTTCACGTATTTCTTGTACTGCAACAGAATACCATCTTTCTACAACAATGTTTACATTTGGAACCTTTTATAAGGTTTGACTTGGGCGTAGTTCTAAGAGGGATCACTTGATCTGCTGAGTCAATGTCTTACATTCACATCACATACCACTTCTGATTAAAACCTGATAGTCCTGCCTCATTGCATGCCCTTTTAAGTGCAGACAAAATATTTCAAATTATCTTGCATTTATTTGCAGGAAAGGAATACACATACAAGCAGGACAGCTCACAGCTGTGCTGCTGCACTCTTACATATTCCCATACCACCACTACAGCTTGAGGCAAGTGAATGGCATTCTTCCTCTTCTGCCCTGTGAATCCATGTATAAGGCTGCTCAGACCTAGGGATGAGCAGAATTGCCCCATGCAATATCCACACTGGTGATGAATATTCCCAGCAGGGTCTCAGTGTTCAAACTGGAGTTGAGAAGCCAGATATTAAGGCATAAAACCCCCCCATATCCTAATTCAGGATGCACTATAGAAGTAATAAATCACTGGATCCCAGGATGTCACGTTTTTAGTGCTCTTTCAGAAGGTATCCGTGCTACCATAGCTACAAAGTGTTACAACCTACCACAAAAAATGCAGTGTGTATCAGCAGACGAGCTACGTTCTCAACAAGATCCAAGAGTGTGGGGGATGATTTCTTCATCCTGACACCAAAACAGTCCCCAAAGGGTGACATGAATTTAGGCCATGCCAGCTACTCTCTTGAATATTCTTCAGTCACAGAAAAGGTCCAGAGAACATCTTCCCAAGGTTGTATTTCCATTTGGGTCATGAAGAATCCTCTCTATTTTTTAGAGAGCTCAGTAAGAGTTGCTCCCCACCTCTCCTAAAATCCTCTCCTATCTGTAATTCCTCCATGGCTTTTCCAACCAAATTATTTTCCTAATATCTCCAAAATTACTACCATGGTTCCCTGGTTTAATTTGTCTGTGGAGGGGGAATATATGCAGATGTACGTTCTGTGTTTGTTAGTGGTCTTTAAAGCAAACAATACAATTTTGCTTATTCTGTTGAGGCCAGGTTTAGCCTGCATGTCTTGAGCCAGACTGATTCAATAGTCATTTTTCTTTACCTTACCCTTTGGTGTTGTGCAAGTGGCCTGGATCAGGAGATGTGATACTCTGTAGGCAAAGGGTCTTCACTGATTACCCCATTCCTCATTCAAAGATAACTGTGACAAAATCACTTCTCCTAAATACATGAATGTAACAAAGGTAAACCACTAGATTTGGGAGGAGGTGAGGGTTCGGGCATAGGATGGTGTTATTTAAAGAACTGAGCAGCTCAATTGATTGTTAAAAAAATCATATACTCTTCTTCCAGATGTCCCACTTTTGCATCCACGATGCCCTCTTCAATATGTGAAAGTTAGAACTCACTCATTTTAGCAATACCCAGGCACTACCTCGAGAGCATTAATTTTCCTCTGTATGTTTGTCTGCGCTATACAATTAAGGAGCAATTTTGTGTTTACTGTTGAATGCTTCTTTTTTTTCTGAAAATAATAGCTAATTCCTCATTCATTGTTAATGCTGTCAGCTTTGGGTTTTTTTGGAGTCTGAACACAGAAAAACCGAGAGGATTTGTTTATTCTATTATAGTTTGCTACATCCATCAGTTTTTTAAGGGCTTTCTTTTTCAGGAATTATTTCACTACACAGATGTGTTCATGCTGCCACTCCATGGCAGTGATGAGAGAAGTAAATACAAAATGTCTGTGTTTATGTTGCCCTTAAAAATCTCTTGGAATGATTCCTGAGCTATATTAAATAACACACATACATTTTCTGTGTGCAAAGCAAGAATTTGCTCATTTAGTTCAGCTGCTCAAGTTCACACCAGGCATGAACGAGCTGTGGCTGCAGTTAAAGCCAGGATACTACCCCAGCTTCCCCAAATAATACAAATACACTCATGAGTAGAATTTACATATTATTTATTCTGAGGCTTTTAAGCTCATATTATTGTGTGCATATAAAGAACAACTTAGTCTTGCTGTGTCCAGTGGAGTTATTTTAACTAGAGTTTCCCTTTGCTTTGCTAGTATAAATTCTGTGTGAGGCAGACAATACTCTTTGTATTCTGCTACAGAACATACTTTTTTACTGGGTCAGTTGGCTAATCAAATGATACTTATTTTTCTACTTTGCTGGGGCCCTTGTATATCTGTCAGGGCCAAAAGATCTCCAGTCCCAACAGGTGGTTTATTGCAGTAGAATATACAGAAATTTTAAAGGGGCTACAGAAAGTGTTGATCTCAAGCAGAGAGGTAGCTGGCAGATCTCTGTAATTAAATTCCTGGCACCTCTTGTATGTTTTTATAATTTTCCCTCAGTCAGCAGATAAAACTAAAAGTGTCAGATCCCAAAATTCACTGCACATGGTTTTAAATGTCACCACCATTTCCTGGTCACTGCTCAGTTAGGCTCCCACAATTTTCCCTTTACAAATGCAGTTCATTAATTGTTTCTGAAATGTCATTCCACACAACATTTCAGGTCATCAAGTGATTTGAGGTCTTCTCACTCCCTCCCAGATATGGCCATACCAGCTAGTGTTGGCCTCCTGCTTGAATCATGGCTTGATAGAATCACATACACCTCTGTAATTTAATAAGTGTCTTTACTGATAAAAAATTGAATTAAAAAGAATCAAGAAAAGGGTACAGTGCAATGAAAAAACTGCATTTTCTAACCATTTAGCCAGTCTCTTTTCCTGTCCTACAAAATTACTAATCTCAGCAAAAGCTCTCTGTAACCTTGAATCTCTATACAGTTATGTGAATTAAATATCAACATGATTCCTTTGCTCCACAGTCCCTTGGTTCCCCAGTAATAGTTCAAGCAACTATTGAAAACGTCTCTTATATTTTGTTTTCTATGCTGTCTGTGTTTTTTCCTGCCATTTTTTTAGTTTGGTACTGATGAAGAATCATCAAGCTACTGAACCTCAGTTATGGTTACATTACTGTATCATGGAAGTTCAGTTCTGGTTTCCACAGTTCAAGACAAGCTGCTACTGGAGAAAGTCCAGCAGAGGCCACAAGGATGATTTGGGGTCTAGAGCATCACTCTTACTAGCATAAACTGTGGGAGCTTGGCATTTCTAGTTCAGGAAAGAGAAGACGGAGAGGATCTCATCAAAACATACAAATATCTCTAAGACAGGTGCCAAGAGGATGGTGCCAGACTCTTTTCAGTGGTGCCCAGCAATGGTATGAGGAGCAAAAGCCATAAACTAAAACACAGGAAGTTCCACCTCAATGTGAGGAAGAACTTCTTTACTCTTAGGGTGGCAGAGCACTGGAACAGGCTGCCTAGAGAGGTTGTCTCCCTGTCTGGAGACATTCAAAATCCACCTGGATGCATTCCTGTGTCACCTGCTCCAGGTGACCCTGCCCTGGCAGGGGTATTGGACTAGATGATCTAGAGGTCCCTCCTCACTCTAAAAATTCTTTGATTCTGTGGTTCTGTTGTTATGTCAGAGGATCAATGTGCTAAACCTCTTATTATAGGAGGAAGACCTATCTCAAAAGCACAACATTTCTGCCATGGAAGGGAAATCAGGTAAGACCTTGAGTTAAAATTGTCAGTATCACAAATGAGGTAGAACTTCACTGAAGTGTTTATATATCCATGATTTGTGAGATGTCTTAAAATCTTACCAGTATCTTGTTTCTGTATCACTGAGAAATGGCTTTCTTCTCTAGAATTCTTTCACACACGGCCTTATATCAGACAGTTGCACTGAGTCCTAAATTGATTTAAACTTCTTACTCTTAAGTGAAAAATAAGAATCTACTTCAGCATTGTTACTTTCTAGATCTTTCTAAAAGAAAGAAAGAAGGAACTGCAGTATACATGTGAAATTTATTGTTTGGTTTGGTAATTGCATTAACAAAATTTCCCTGGAGAGGGTACCTTAAAATGGTAGACTAGATTTTGCTGCCAAAGTGTCCTTTTTACGTATTCTATCTGACTATAAAGCAGAAGAAAAAAAATGACTATATGCCAAAGTGCAGGATATTCTGAAGACTGCACCAGCCCTGACAAAAACTTTGAGGATATTTATATAATCAGTTCAAATAGCCTATTGATACTACACTACAGCAATTTGCATGATTTCTTCTGCGAGTTCAATACCAAGAAGGACACATTATGTATACTGTAGAGAGACCAATATTCTGCCAAAGAAACTCGTGGTATACAGTGCCAAACATGCCTGAAATTAAGGACACCAGGCACCTTTGCACTTCTTTTATGCCACTAAGCACCTGAGCATTCTACCATTTTCTTCCCACACGTGCAGAGACAAACTTCTTTTACGGTTGGTTAGTAGTAATCATCCCCTTCTTTTTAAAAAGATCTGTTCTAATGGTGTAAGATACCTCTCATACTGATGTCTTGATTCACTTTATCTAACAATCCTTTGTTCAAAGATACTTCCTCCACTCAAGCAGAAAACTACAATTACCTAGGTTGTTGCTGTTGTTGCTTCATTTTAGGTTATTTTCTTCAAATCTATTTCTCTAAAGGTATTGCCCTTTTATAAACTAGTTGCATTTATTTGCTTAGCACTCAGTGAAGTGCACTGGATATATCCACTTATTCAAAACATATTCAGAATGAAAATTATGCAGAAATTATACAGAAATGCAGTAGAGGATTGATAGTAACGGTGTTGACACTTCAAAACACTAGGTTTGCACCTGATCTGCTATGTCCCAGATAGCACAAGCCTAAAATACCAGCAGAATTTCTGGCAGAATATCCTACAGCAAGTATAAGAGGAAAAGAATTTCTATTCACCACAGTGACTGAGAAAAAGTGTTACTGGTGCCAATGGTTGTGCAGGATGCTCAGGGCACACCCTACTCCATGAAACATCACCACCTTATCATTCTCTACCTAAATGGAGGTTCTAGGCAGGTGGGGGTTGGTCTCTTCTCCCAGGCAGGGGAGGGAACATAGTCTTAAGTTGTGCCATGGAACATTAGGGGGAATTTCTTAGCAGAGATGGTGATTCCCCATTGGAATGGGCTGCCCAGGGTGGTGGTAGAGTCACCATTCCTGCAAGTGTTTAAGATAAGGCTGGATGTGGCACTAGGTGCCATGGTCTGGTTGACATGGTGATGTTTGGTCAAAGGTTGGACTCAATGATTTTAGAGGTCTTTTCCAATATAATTTATTCTGTGATTCTGTGAAATCTCCTGCCCAACCAGCTACAATAGTGATTCTGTGCTCCCTGTCATTAAGTTCTCTGCAAATATGTAAACTAATACAGATTTATTGCTCAAAATAAAGTTTCAACACTTCTTCTGTATTCTATATGATGGTGGTTTCTGTTCTTATAGTACCAAATCCGTCTAGAGATTTAAAAGCAGACTGTCACATTTGAAAGTATAAAAGACATTTGAATGGTCTGCAGGTCTGACTTTTGACTTTTTGAACAAAGTGCAGGTCATTATAAGTTAATTTTACATAAAACAATCCCAATAGTTTCCAGCAATCAATATAACAGTGGCTTATGATGTGTCACAGAGATAGATTTGAATACTGGATTAAATTAACTGGTTTTCATTAGCGTGATGAAGTTTGAACTCTCCCTTAGGTTTGAAAAAGTTCTTGTGTGATAAACCTCAAAACACCCTCCAACAGGTAGAACTTAAGTCAAACCTGATTCCTGGCATGTAAACTTCTTTCAGGTAAGTAAAGTTATATCAATGTTGCTACTTTCAAATCAAGAACACTTGCCATTAGGCATGATGTTTGTAATTTCAAAAACCTTCACCTATTTTGAAAGTTGTCACTTAAGATACATTAAAAAAACCCTCAAAATAGCAAAAAGCATTTTCACACTGTTTGCTGCAGGCTTCATTTCAGCCTTAATATTATTCACATTCTAATGAATACTGCAATGAATGCCAAAAGGGTAATGTGTGAATTTCAAGCGCCTTTTTCCAACTACAGTGATGTGAAATAAATTATGCAGAAACCAAAGTAATTGGAATCACTTTCTAAAAACTCATAGTTCAGGGCTGGGATATTTATAATTCTAAAGACATCATGTTGTGGCTGCTCAGGCCATTTGACATGAGAGGAAGGTTAGAAAGGCGTAAGAGCAGAATGTCAAATAGGAGCAAGGTAAAAGCACAGAACTGGGAGCTACGAGTTGTAAATAATCTTCATCACTATTTTGTTACATATCTATCTAATTTTCCCCTCTCAGTGTAGCCAGTAATATCTTTCATATCAATCAAATCAAATCAAATCAAATCAAGATTCATTAATTACTGAACTTCTTGTTTTCAAAAATAATTTACAATTTCAGAACTTCAGGTGATCTAAAGACTTTATGATCAATTAATCAGAAAGTGTATGTTCAGTCAAAAACTTGCCTTCAGTGTGCTTATGACCTTTAACCAGTTTTGGGAGCACAAGGACAACACAGAGTACCAGTATGACTTATTAATTTGCTTAGATATCTCCCATGTGACAAAGTGAGTGGGAAGATGCAATGATTCTAATTATCAGGTCAGGATGCAGGCAGCAGCAGCCTTTCAGAAAACTTCCTAGAAGAGGACTGGAGACTGGAAGAATGTAGAAATGTTGTGCTGCAAATGATCAAACACAGACATGATGTTTGATAGTTCCTCTTTCAAAGTAATTAATGAGGACAGTAGACAGTTTTCAGTACAATCTGTAATTATAGGCTAAACTTAGCAGAGTACTGCTATGAGGATTAATTGCTTAATGTCTGTAAAAGGCTTTAAGCACAGAGTCATATAAACACTAAGCAGCATTATTGTTTTAATAGAAAAAGAACGAGTAATATTTTCATTTTTCTTTGCCATGGGCAGCTACAGAACACCTGCTTTCCACACAAAAATATGAATATATGTGTGTTATGAGATCAAAACTGTAACATGGCATGCTGAAAAACTGGAGCTGTCTTTTTCTGTGTATGGCACGTAATTTGTGTTTGGAACTCACTGCCACAAGTCATTGCAGAGATAAAAAATAGATTAAAACAAATGAGTTTACATATTTGATGCTGGTTTTTTCTGAAGTAATTACTACAACAATCCTCAAAATTACAGTCAGCAAGTTACAGATTCCTTAAAAAATTGGATTATGAGAAAAGAGATCATCAGGATTCATGTTCTTGACAGGACTATGTCAAGTATGTCAAATGACTCCCAGCAACCGAGATGTCAAAAATTGCTTCCTAATATGGAACTAAAGCCTTCATAAAAAACAAGAACTACAGCAGCTGTCTTAAGATAATAGAAATATATCTGGGCTTTTACCAAAGCACTTCATTATATAAGACCACCACTAATTACCCATGACCAAATCAAACTTCCTTTTTAGGGGATCAACCATGTAAAACTATAGACATTTTATTTTTAACCTGGTGGGGAAGAAACAATAGAACATACTGTTTGAGTGCTGGCCTGCATCCCTACTGGATGTCTTTCATGACATAAACCTCTAAAAATTAAGATACAACAGCAAGGGGAACTCACTGTCCTACTACTTGATAGCTCAGCTGAATGGGGCTGCCAGAACTCTTGTATCAGGGTGTGGGGTGCACCAGCTTTCTCATGAGAGCAGCAAGGCAGAAAACCTAACTACTTCTAAGCTCAGCCTTCAAAAACTTCTGACAGGACTATTTAATGTGATCCAGAATCCTTTCCTACTTCAGCAGCTGAGTATTAGATGTGGCATCATCTTTTGTGTCACAGCTAGATAGGAGAAAACCTAATGCAACACTGAACATCAACCTCGTGAAAATAGGGGTTTTTTTCCAGCACTTTGTTGTTTTAAAGATGACTAAATGTGAAAGAGGTCCTCAGAAACTTCATGAAAGAGCACCATCTAGCAATCTGAACACATGATAGAGAAGATAATTTAGGACAATCATTATTATAACCAGTAAAGAAACACATAAATCCAAAGTTACTTAAAGTAATTTTACTCTATTATCACATCATTTTAGCACATAACATCCCACTGGCAAGAAATTGTTATTGAAATTACTTCTCTCCTTTTACATTTAAAGTGGCACTCTCACTAAAATGCACCAAATTGTTATCATTCTGCTGAAAAAGTAATGTAAAGGATTTTTAACATGGTCAAGTACTTCAATTTTCTGTACCACAGGAAGGCACTCAAAGTTGCATTTTTTTTTTTGCTTCATATGCGATTTTGTTAATTTTTCTAGTCATGCTTGCTTCAAGGATTCTGTAATCCATAGGGTTTTTTGTGAAACAGCTGTAAAATTACCTGTCCCAATACCAACGAGCTAATGCTTCTAAGGAGCAGCACTTCTCCACAGCTGCTACTGTCAGCCTCAAGTTCATCTGTTAACAATTATATGTCGTTATTAAAAGGCTTGACAAAGAATCACATAAAATTTTGCAATGTCTTGATGAAAAAAAAAAGCACAAGCAGAGATTTGAATGAGGAAGTTGGGATAGAAGGAATGAATAAACCTTTGGAAGGTATTGTAGGAAAAGATGAAAATAGACAACTACTTTTTCTTGCTTTATTGACTAAAGGCATTGTGATGAGGCAAGGCAGTGAACAGACCCTGAACAGACTTCAGTTCTGACCACAGTCTTCTTGCTGAAAGACCTCGAGCGAGACACCTTCTTCAGGTCATTGAAGTCTGTTCTTTGTCTACCCATGGATTGTTTCCGCAGCCATAACCTTTCATAGGTAAATAACAAAATATGGGGCTTGCTCCTCTGGTTGCAGTTCCACTATAGGGGATATCTATCAAAAAGGGGAATTACAAAATATTTTTGCAATATTGTTGTTAAAAAGTGTTCTCAGAACACACAAAGCCACCTCTATTTGAAGGAAAATGTTTGGAACATTTTGTTTTAAGTCAAAAACAGAAAATAAATCAGAAGATATATTAAAAAGAAAATAAAAATATATAAGCCACCATGATTTAACTTTTAAAAATGTAAATTCCTTCATTCAAAATTTAGAAGAAATTTGGATACCATTAATTTGAAAGAAGAGGAAGACAAGAAACAATTGTTATCCTTCTAGTCTAGTGGATGGATCATGTCCCCAGCTTACAGAAAATCTGAGACCAAGTCTCACCTCTGTTTTAGTCTTCAAACTTCCATTATTCAGACAAATGTCCTAGTTGCCACAATGTAATGATTCTGGCACCACTTTCACTTCCTCCCTGGCTTTATGAAAGACTCCTAAGTTACATCATGGCTTAAAGCCCAGCTTCATTTAAAATAAAGAAAAAAGAACCATAACTAGGAACAGGAAGATAAACTACTTTTTTTTTATTAACTGTCTCATTTTTGAAAAAGCACCCACAAGCAGATTTTTATCATTTTTAAAGACAATTTTTTCCTTTTTTTTTTTTTTTAAGTCAGCAACTGACCTGAAAAGAGGCACTAGCAACATGAAATCTCTGTAAGAAATTAATTTGAAGTGTAGAAAACTCATGCTGATCTAGGACCTAAACTGTATAAATGATTATTATTATATTCAAATTAGGAGCCAAAGTTTTTAAAAACATTTTTAAAAATGTTTTTCAAATGTTTTAAATATATTCCAAGAATAAAAAGAAGAATTTTTTCAATTATTTTTAAAACCATATTTTCCTCAAATTAATTATTTTGTTTAGGTTTATTTCTATAGTAAAATCAAAGGACATCATAAATTTAAAAATAAAATTTTAAAATTTAAGCTTTCCTTTCTGGAAGATAGAGATCAACTGAAATAATTGATAAATTTTACACTGATTCTGGCTGGCAGTTTCTAAAAATAGCAATTAAAGTTACACATTTTGAGTGAAAGAAATTGACCTGGAAAATCTAACGTTTTTTGTCTTCTGCCCATCCCAGGCGATTTTGAAAATCCACTCAGAGGGACACAAGGGAAAAAAGGAAACATTTTTAGGACAGACAGATTTTTGCCAAAATGGCAACATCTTTAAAGGTTTTGACAATGGAATTAATTCAGAAAATGCAGACTATAAAGGGAGAATATAGCAGAAGCCATGAAGGTTTTCCACATGTATCGTATCTGTGCATCTGGTATGTACATCAATGGAAGCGGACTGCAGATTTTCACCCTGAATCAGGAAAACCTGAAATATACCCACAGAAATTATATACAAAGCTCATCAGAATTTTTAAAAAGCCATGCTCAAATTTAATTTTAAATGAAAGAAAACACTTGGACAATTAATAAGAAAGGTTAATGTGCAACATAAAATTTTAACCCTATTTTCTTATGCTTTCGGAAGTCATCTTCCATAGCAAACAAAAGATTACATCCAGTCTTTTCCTCTGAGCAGGACAGGATTATTCACAGGATTATTCACAAAGTACAGCTGATGGTAGGAGGTGATAGCCTCTGATCTCAGCTGGGCCATATTGCTGGTTCCCTCATAGAAAGCAAGAGGTAGTGTTCCACATATAACAAAGAAATAAATGAGACATTATTTGTCTACTGTCTTTGATAGTATTAGACTTGTGGCTGTTACCTAACTGAATATGACTTCATCGATATGGATGGTAAAGGAGAAAGAAATGATGGCATCCCCAGTTTTTGCAGGTCTGCCTTGAAGTTTTAAGATGGCTTGATTAATTATATTCGATCAGCATTTAAAAAACTAAAATGAAACCACAGGACACAATTGAATTTACCTCTGCTCTTAAATGAATCTTTCTATTTCTGCCAAATGGAAGGAGCCTATTTATCAATGTGAAACTTCAACCTCATTTAGTATAATAAAAAATGAGCTTTCAATGAAATGTAATGAGATTTCAAAATACATAGAAGTATCAGTACACTGACCTATTTTAGGATAACAATGGTTTTGAAAGTCATTCTTTCCCAGGCAATTTAAGTTCTCATTGAATTAGGCTGTATCTATTAGCCTTCATGGACACCATAATATTTGGGCTTTCCTTGTTCTTTACATTCTCTGTATAAATGGAACAATAAAGCAGAATTATCATCTAATTTCTAACTGTTAGGGAAACTTTGTTGTTTTGACTTTCCTTATTCCTTCCTTTTAGGGACAGGGCTTCTGATGCCAGTTCACATCAGTTTTGGCAGAGGTGAAAGAGGCTGGAAGTTTTGGCAGTTTTGGAAGAGGTTATGTGAATATCACTGCTGCTGAAACACATCACCTCTGAAAGTCTGGTGGTTTCCAGCATCGCCTATAGCAAGCTCAGAACAATAACCAAGATCCTTCCTGTGCTCTGAATGTATGGCATAGTGTAACTAACCTAAGGCAAAATACCTCCAAAGATATCCACTCTTCCCTACCCCAAGTCTTCCCTTTAACAAGAGACAACGTGTAAGTAGAAATGCATTCTCTTACTCATTCACAGCCCAAACACATGGTCTCACAAAATTTATTTATTGACTGGAAGGCCCTTTTCAAGTCTTGAAGTTTGACAGCAAACAAATCTTCATGAGATTTTTTACTCAAAAATCCATTACCATGAATTATAACATCACAGAGACCTACACAGCTAAGCATTTTCCCCAGACACATACAGAAAATCAGTACTCTAACATGTCTAGATTTCAGATTCAAAGGCAGTAAATATTAGGAGCAATATCAAGTTGACTGCTTTTTTAAAATATATCCTGCAATACAGTGCAAAGATCAAGAACTGAGTTTTTAATTCAGAAAAACAGAGGAGACAACATATGCTATTAGTTTAATGAAACACCTAAAATTTCATGTCTTCCATTTTCCTATTCATGTTGTGTATTTATATATAGTTGGAAGAAACACCATATATGGACAAGTACTAAACTTCTTGTTACTCGTTCAGATGTGACAGATATTTTGTCCAGTAAATGAAACAGTTGTTGACTGATGCTGAAGGGTATTTGCAGACATTGAATATGCTGCACCGTGTCCTCTACTTTTCACTAAATTAGGTGTTTAGAATGAACCTAAAAATATTCCTTTATCATGAACAGTGTAAGAAACAGACTTCAGACTAAGACTTTTCCCTAATCCATAGCAATGTCTCTATAAAAGCAGACTTAACAGTGTATAGTATATCTGAGGAGTTCTGTACAACATCCATTACTAGAAACCATATTGTGAATAATTCAGACAAGCTACTTTTTAATTTTGTTTGACTGATTTTTGTAATGATTGCTACTTTTACAGAAATAATAATATACTCTTTGATATTAAGACCTATTAAAAATATTCTCCTGATACTTTATGATGGCAGCCTGTTTTCCTCATACAATTGAGGACAAAACCCCAAAATTTTACTAGTCTATGACTCAATTCTTCACTGCCTATCAATCAAGGAAAATTGAGTTCTAAGATACATTTGACATTTCAGTAGCATTTGTGAGGTTGTAAAGATACAAGCAAGTCAAAGTTTGCAGGGAAAGATATTGTGTATCTCAGACTAGCCTGACAACTGGAAAAATAACGAGTTCTCTCTTTTGGTCTTGTCTGTTCATATTTTCCTTGCCTTTTATTCAATATTTTAAAATGTGTACTACTTCTAGAAGCATTGCTATTTTCAAACAAACTCCAGACAAGTCATTTTAATGAAAATAGTTTTGTGAAGCTATACTGTGGATTAACAACATGAAGAAGAAAAGGGACTAAAATAAGCATTTATCTATAACAGGTTCAACCACCTAGTCTGAAAATGTATGAGTAGTTCATAATTGGATCTGTATGTCAGAATTGCCCAACAAACATGTTAATTCAGCAGTTAATCTAGTTTGACATGATCAGACTGCTCCTGCTCGAACCTCAAACCTTCCTCTGTTCATTTTCTGCACGGCCTGTCCTGAGAAAAAAGGCACAAAACACCGCTGAAGGTGGGATAAAGATAAGAGCTTTTCTTCTCAATCAAATGTTTAAGTCTAATAGAAGTAAAAAATGAGTATCACGGTACTTAGAAAGCCACATTTCAGTGAGTGCCAACGTGCCTTTTACTACCTCATCCCTCTGAGTATTCTGTTCTCTAGGACAGAGATTAAGAGTCAGACCTAGGACACGAATATAAAGCTTTTAGTTGTGCAAAAAATGGAAGAAAAGGTTTAATTATATGTAAGGGTGCAATATTCCCCACTGCATGTGTAGAAGAAAGTTAACTACACTGTGGCTGTGCAGAACCCATCATCTTCTCTGCCCTGGCTTCAGGATCACTACTGGGAACAAAATCAAGGATCACTGCTTAGAAGCACTGCTTCCTATTTCTCAGATTAAGCCAAAATATACATCAGCATCGTCTCTATTATGCCCTTGGAATGTAAGGTCTGAGAAGGACTAGGTCCTCTCTGCTGTCTTCAAATCTGAATGGCATCAAGCTGACAAATCAAACAAAACAGTGTTCTTTTACCAAAAGAAGAGTTAGTCTGCCGACAGCACAATGCCTTGTAATTTGGTAGCACCTCTGGAGACAATAGCCCCAAAATCTCTCATATCTTTTCTACATTGTGTATATATATATATATATATGTGTGTGTGTGTGTGTATATATGTTCTTCTGTATCCTGACCTTGTGTTTTAGTGAAAAGGAACACAGGTACCTATGTCCCTTCTACCCAGTGGAGAGCAAAGAGACCAGCACAGGACTCTGCCTCAGAGAAAGTTTGTGCTTATTTTGTTGCTTTCACAGTATTACACACTGGGACAAAACCATTTTGTACATGTGCCAGAGGAACTCGCTTAAACTCTTATTTTCTTGTTCTACGTCACTAAACCTTTTTAAAGTTATTGAGCAAATATGAAAGCTTAGCACCTTCTCTCTTCCTTCTCCCAGGATGACACCCCAAGTATCAGTCCCTCCCTCAACAGAAGGGAGCTTCAATTCTGCCAGTGCAGCAAACTGTATTTCTGGGCAGGACATTAACTAGAACAGTAGTTGTAAACTTCCTCTCTTCCTCCTCACTCACCATATAATAAAAAAAATTGTAAATTTTCAGTTATCTAACAACTCTGACACCAAGATCTCTAATGTTTTTTCCTGTAAATCTCTAAATACACACACACACACACCAATGAAGTATTCTGCTGATGTGAACTCTAAGCAGAGTGAAAGCATCTGGAGGTTTTTTAAAAATCTTAAGAAGAATGATGAGGAAAAGCCCAGGAAAATGTCAAAGTCACACTAGAAGTTTTCTGCAGAAATTTTCTGTGAAAAAGTTGATCTTACCATGTAATACATTAACTATTGTTATATTTTCTTCATTTCCCAAGAAGTGTCACTGGTCTTGTGTATTTAGCATAGAGTGAGAAGAAAAATGAAGCAAATGTCAATTAATAAACAAAAAAAATAAGGACAGAAAAAGAAAGTTGCACTACTTTTTTATTTCTACCTTTCAAGTTCTGCATCATGCTCACTTTCTCTTTATTCTCTATTTAGACTGTGTTCCCACACAGCCTCTGCATGTGTACGCAGAGAATGATAAGTAGTGCACTTGTCAGTGTTTGGGAAAGACTGGAGGAACACTGCTGTAGCTATGAATTTATTTGACTTTGTAAAAACTTCCATTGTTGAAGGACTTCAGGAGAAAGATAATAAACTAACAGAATACTAAACTGGATTTTGCATACATTCATTTAAAAATATGCATTAATGTATTATCTACATAGATGAGAAATTTGCAGCAACAGTTGTTTACCTTATTTGATATAGTATATAATGGTAAAGAAGTACAACACTGTCCTTCTGTTCTAGTCATTATCAGACTTGGATGTACTCTGTTAATGAAGAAAATCTATTAATTTCTATTGAAAATATGAAAATTTTCTTATATTTGATATTTCTCTTAACCTTCAGTGTGCAAAGTGTAAAATCATCAGTATACAAAAATTGATCAGGATATTCAAGTAATGAAATTCACATATCAAAACAATGAAAGTCTCATATCATGGCCAATTAGCATTACAAATAAAAACCTTGTTTTATAAATCTTGTTATATAAACTATAGCTGTTTATTAGAAGCTCAGACTTGAAAATAAAATGTCAGCCACAGTTTAACCAAAGGCAGATGATCGCACAAAACTATTTCATTCCTTCAAAGACTTCTGCAAAATACATGGATCTAAACCATGCCCTGATTTATGAATTTTTCAATATGGGCAACTGAAACCAATGAAAGGCCATGACTGACCAGTTGTAAACTTTATAACTATCCGCTGCCATGGCTGCTTTTTGGGGCAGAAACACCCATTTACAAGTGTTGATTTGTGCATGCACACGTGCACTGATGGGAGCAGGTGTCTGAAAATCAAAACTATCACTCTTTTGCAGATTAGTGCTATCTTGATTATGAGACAGTCTTTGAAATTAAGTGTACATAAATACAGGGAAGCCCAATTATTACATCTTTTCTTTGTTAATTTACATAATATTATTTTCTCTTACTAAGACAGTAGCAAAATCCCTGTCATGACACTCTGTCGCTACAATACTATTTCATTTTGATGATGGAATAATTTCTAATGTAAAAATTCACTCAAATTTACCAACCAAAGAGTACTTTGATCATGTGTACACAGCCACTTCAAACAAACATTTTGCCCAGATGTTCTGATGACACTGGAACTGTATTCAAAACCCGGGGAAACATCAACAAGAAGAGCTGCGCTGGGGGCAGATATCTCTTCTTGCTGAGCACAGCAATTGGCAGTGAGTGAGTAAAGGTAAAGATTCCCTCAGGAGATATCTAAGCTATGAATAAGAACCAGTGTTGCATCTTCAGAAGCACAAAGGAAATAATGCAGCCTCTAAATGATTATTGCAGCTGCTCCATAATGGGTAGTCCTCTGCAGGTCACTGGTTTGAGGTGACAAATTTTCTCAGTTTATATTAATTTTTATTTTGCTTAAAGCTGTGCAAGAATTTTTGGTAAGGCAAAAATGAGTTCTCTATTTCTTGGGACTTTTCCATTCATACACATTAATATGCTAAAGACACATGAAGTAATTTGTTCTTCTATTTGTGATTCTCATACATGTGAAACTCACTTTAAAGTTACAAATACCTTATAATTTGAGAGCCAGTTTGAGCTTAGTGTATGTAACTGCTAAAATATTAAAATTCAGTTCTTTATCTGAATACTTATGTTTGTTTCAAATGTAGGAGTTAGCAAGGCATCTGGAAAATACAGGATACTCCAAACTTTTAGTTTTTATTAGTCCTCATACTGAGGCTCTTATTTTGAAACATGCTATTGTTTTGACTTGATGCTGGCCGGATGCCAGGTACACACCAAAGCCACTTACCCTGTCCAGCCACTTACTCTGTCCAGCCCATACAGGACTGAAATGAGGAGCTAAATACATACAGAGTACGGTGTTTCCCTCTCCAGTTTTTTTTTATCTGGCTTAGTGGTGACAAACCTATCTATAGCTCATAATAATTATAATAATTCTGGGATTATACCAAACTCCTGAGCATAAGTCTCAAATCTTAGTCAAGTTCCCAACTCTGTAAAGTAAATAAAGATATCCTGAAACTCAATTGTAGGCCTCACTTGACACCAACTCTGTGTGAAGCTGAGGGTACAGTTTGAGTAGGTACTGTCATCACTCATCCTAATATTCCTAGAATTTCCCATTGTTTTAACAGATATCTGGTTACTATTTTAAAGCTGTAAGCCATAAGAAGTTTTGAGTACACAGTTTGTAAATCAGGAATGCTGGTCAATCTAATCTAAGTCACCAGGGTTTACCAGGAGGCAGATAAATCAAGCATTCAAACAGAAATAGGAATGAGATCCACACTATAAAAACCCCTAAACATTAGAAATAAATAGTAAAAATTGAAAAGCAAGAGTTTGAACACAGAACATTTTGAGTAATGTCAGACATACGTAAGAGTACAGATTGGTAAATGCACACACACACATTCACACACACACACACTATTGCCTCACTTCTGCTGACTTCTAGATACAGAGTTGAATTTTGCTGCCCACACAAGAATATTTAACCGCTAACATAGGAAGGGTTTCATATAGCAAGACAGATGTACAGGTGTGGAAAACTGCACTTCTTAATGAAGATAGTGCATCTGCTTTTTGCATGTTGATTCCCTCTCCTTTGCCAAGCTACCAAAATTATAAACTACGCTATGAATGCTCCCATTTATCTATTGTCAATTCTTTGCAAGTATTGGTAGCTGTGATATAATTCATTATAGATACCAAATGAAAAAATTTCACTTTGACAACGAGGTAAATAATTGGTAAAAGACAGAATGGGAGTAAAAGATGACAAAGGTTCACTGCACTATGACATACCATAAGGAACAGTGAGTTATTCATAGCTTCCAAGGCTGGAATGACAGGAAGTATCCAGTTTCACTGCAAATTACCAAATATGTTCTTTTATAATGAAATTCCTCTTTCACAAACCTGTTTCTGCTTTATACATCCCACAGGCGTCTTACATTAGTCACAACAGAAGGCACTTTGGAAGGAAAATGCGACAAGTCATCCTCTTTTTCACTGAGATGTACAAATAAATAATCTTCTAAAAAATTGTTTCTATTATTTCTCTGTTCAGTGCTGAGAAAAAGGCACCTAAATTAACTACCAAGTGCATGGTTTCTCTGTAGTCTGGTAAATGAGCCATCTACAGCCATTTTTCCTTGTTTCTTTCTTGCCTCACTCTTTGTCCTTATTAAGATGCAAAGCAAGTTGTAGGAGGGATTTTCTTGTTCTCTTGCTCACTAGCTGGAGGGTTATTCCACTGTGATTCTATTTATAGATTTGCTTTCAACTGCAGTGGGGAATTCACCATTTGCTGTTCAGCATTATATTCTCAGCTGGCCACCTGGGGACACATCATTTCAATAAATTCTATGAATGATACTATGGCTACCTTCAAAAATCCATCTGTATTTTTATAGCAGAAATAAAGTCTTATCCCTCTGACAATTTCTAAGGAAAAAGACTGTCCTTGTTAATTTCATAATAGAAATGCGATGGAGGTAAATAATCTTGCTTCTGTGGAAAGATTTTTATACATTTTTTGTGAAAACATTAGCTATTATAGTCTTGAAGAAAAGCTACCACTGAAATGTTGCAAACGCAAGTTAAAGAATGTGATACTAAATTTATTCTTGAAAAAAGATTATTCTTTTGATATGGTATCATCGCTTGGTACAAGATTACCATCTAGAACAAGATTTATCTCTGTTATAAACTGCAAGCTCAGTTTTTGGTTGCAGCTGCTTGTTTAATGTTGTAGTTCAGTTGTTTGCACCTTTTCCCTATCCACATACTACTCCAGCAACACAGAGGGATCTGAACTGCACATTTGGAGGCCAAGGGTGACTTTCATCAGAGCAACCAAATTCAGGCTGCCATAGACAGGGTGCAGAAAACCGAGCAACAGCAGAGAAAATTCCAGGTATTGAAACAACTGGGGAGAATACCTCATGCTTTCCCTATAATAACAGGGATCTGGGGCCACAGAATAACACACGCAACCACATGTGGAAAATGTTCCCAGGTAGAGCTGATTTCAGCTTTCTTCAGCTCTTGTGGTTTTGTTATTTCTGCTCCTCCATAACCCTTTCTGGTCATCACATGCTTCATCACAGAAGAGAACAGTGAAAGATGTCAGCTACAAAGAAACACTTGAAGGGATAGATGACATTACACCCTACTGCTTCTGTATGTGCCAAACAAAAAACAAAATCATACCTTCAAAGAGCAAACAGAGGATCCTCACAAACTTACATCTTTGGGCAAATTTTTTCTGTAGCCCTTGAACTGATTTAAACAATTTTGTGTTTAAGTACACTATAATTAGTGAACCATGCATTGGGCGGTGTCCTACCATATAACTTGTTCTACAGGGAGTCTGAATAGATACAACCACAAGCCAATTTTTATTATACGCTTAGATCAGCACAAACCCTCAGCCTGGCTTTGGGTCCATGACCCAGCCCAACTCTGCTTCCCAGAGATGGCATCTGAGCAGTCCCATTCCAGGGTGTCTACATGACCATGATGGGTCTGGCTTTTATCTCATCACCAACGAAAACCTCACTCTCTTGGAGAGTATCTCTGTTCCTGGCATCCCTGCCTCTAGCCAGTTCAACCCCTTCTGCAGATGAACCTGCTTGTATTGCCTTCCTCCTCTTTCATTTTGTGGCCACAAATCACTACTGCTGAGTAGTTGCAATGCAGATTTCCCCTTCACATATTTTAGAATACACATTGTTCTCTCTTTTCTCCAACATTGGACATCAGAACTTTAGCCTGCTCTCACTAAAGACAGAAGCAGTATTTGCAGGATTGGAGTTCTGAAAGACACGTGGCAACAGACACTGCTCAGAGAAGCCAGATAACTTGATATCAGGGCTCTCCTGTTGAAAATAAAATTGCCATGGGACACCAGAGGAAGCCCTAGAGGGAAATACCTCCAACTTTTAGAGAATGCCATGCTCAGCTCTTACCGCTGATACATCCCCAACTTTTAGAGAATGCCATGCTCAGCTCTTACCGCTGATACATCCCCAAGGAAAGGTATGCTGATACATTTCCTATGTTGTAAATCCACACACCTTGAAGTATGTAAGGTATCCACTTACAAGGAAAATAGTAACAAAGAGGCTGGTTTGCATGCAAGCAAAATATAGTTTTTTACAGCATGCTGATAAGCATCCAGGGTATTTGCCTACCAGCATCAGGTTTGCTGACATAGTTGAATTGAAAATTACGTCGTAATTACTTACTCCTTCCTTTTGTCTTTCTACTTACCTAATCTATGGAGCAAAAAGCAAGAAACACAAACCGACCAATTTGATTCATTAAAGTGATTAGAGACAAAATTCAAAATTAGGTTTCTGACCCAATTACTTCTATCTGTAAGGATCACAGGTGCATCCCTTTCTATGGTGAACCCATGCCTGAACCCCTGAATTGCCAGAGAGAATTATATTGCAATTCTGGTCTGATTTACACTGTGAATTCTTGCTCTTCATGTTTAGCCTGGACCACTGGTAAAAAGTTCATCTGTGTTTCTAGTGTTTAAAATGGGAGCTGCTTCATCAAAATCCAATATAATTTTTTAAATGAGAGATTTGTTCTAATTTAATTGAAAGAAAAGGTCAAAACACAACAATTTTTGGGTTTTAACTAGAAGTTCAAGCAGTAGAAAGTATTTCTTTATATGCTCACCAGTCTTAACTTTATCCTTGTCATTCCATGAAGTTTGCATTTTTTTTAGCAAGAAATTATATCATGCTGGAGAATGAAAGGGAGCACAGTGCAATGACTGGAGTGATAACAAAAACTTGGGAGATCATGTCTTGGCCTGATACCTGTTTCAGGTATGTCCCTGGGCTTTTAGCTTCTCTGACAATAGTGTCCTCTTATCACAGCTTTGAAAACAAGCTCCCATGGCCCTACTGCACAGGTTTACCTGTACCTGCTGTGCAGAACATTCTGCCACAGCCAGAAAATCTGGTGTCCTGCTCAGACAAAGCCTCCAGTAGATAACCTGGAGCCCACTGGCAATGCTGTGAGTTTCTATTTCTCTTTGTAAAAGGGTCAGCCTTAGCCCCATGTGAGCAGCACCAAACATACAGCTGCTGTAGGTGTTCATTTCTGACAAAGATGCTTACTTTGTCAGGCCCTACCAAACACATAGGCAAATGGAGGGGAGAGTGAAAGCCTGAGCCTGAAAAGCTCAGGGTGGTTTCTCCATTTCTGACAAACACCACTGGCATGGGGTGTCAAAAACGGAAACTGCTCTCCCTTGTCAGAGGGAGAAGGAATGCAAGAAGGAGCACAAGCAGACAAAATTGAACACAAGATGAAACATTATGTCCCCATGCTGAAAGGAATGAGTAGCATCAAAAAGATGGACAAAGAGTAAAGTTCAATGAAAATACCCTGACATCTTCCCCAGCAATCTCCACACTTACAGATAAGTAACTGTAATATATGGTTAATGACAGAATCCAGACTGGGGCTTACTGAGGAATAAAGACAATTCACAGCCCCACAGTGCTCCGTATAATACCATGAGAAAATGGGCAGGCGTCTTCAGAGGATAATGGTTCTGAATTTCCTACCTTCTTAATCTCACCATTGCAAATATTCTGGCTCCTAGATCCATTTTAAAAAGTGATTGGGTATATTTTCCTCACTACTGTTACTTGATTTAAATGCCTTATTCTTTGTCCACCCACAGAAAAGTACTAAAAGAGGAGGCAGAGGTATTCTGACCACACAGTATTAGAGAAGAAATTGAATACTTCTTCCGGAAGCTTAGGACATTACAAAATCTGTTCAGACTGAAGGCATTCCCTGGCACTAATAGCAGCTAGGAAGTGGAAGCACTATGACCACTTAGTTTGTAAAAATAATTAACTAACAGAGCTTGAGGCAGCAAATACAAACCTGATATACTGTCTCCACTATTCAAGTCATGGGTATACACTGAAAAAGTTTGCCTCTGTGCTGGCTTGGCCACCCTTGGAGATTTTCAAAACTTGGCTGGGCCAGGCCTTGCACAAGCTGAGGTTATCTTAAAATTTGCTCTCACTGAAAAGAGGGTTAGACTACACAAATAACACCTAACCTCTTTTTACTAGTACTTTAACAATATTTAAATTAAATTTATGAATAGAACCCATACAGAAAGCCAAAGCAAAAGATTAGTTTTTCCTCAACATAAATATATTTTCCACCATGAAAGTACAAATAAAAGATTAGCTCAAGTGAGGTATGCAGTGTTGTCTGGCATGTATGCTGGAAAATAAAGGATGATTGATATGCATGGGAAAACACATCAATGATTTTGTACTAATTAATGCAAAGCAGTACATACACTGACATGTAAATTCCATGCTATTATCAACACATACACAATGACAGGGAAAAATGTAGTAACAGCATCTCTTTTGCACTTTTTCACATTATTTTAGCATGAAAATTTTAGCAAAACAGAACATCACAAGTAAATTTATCCGTACCCTCATTCACCCTTTCCTCTTTCACACAGCAGTGCAGTTCCACTGACACTCAAAAAACCCAATTTCTGATTTATACTTGAGTAAAAATCAAAATTATACTCATCAACTGGAAGAAAGTAATTTCAAGAACATGACATAATACAAAAGGATGAATGCAAAAAATTTTGAACATAGACGTGCGTAAATGGCATGTAATTACGTGAAACAAAGGTTGAACACAGCAGAAGGAGAAACCCGAGATGAGTATGTGTAAAAAAAAATTTTAGGAAGGTGTAAACAGAGTCAAATCTGCATGATGTATGAAGCAATCCTTCTGCTCCACTCAGTGTCGGTAAGGACCCATTTGGTAGGATTTGCACTAGTAAAAAAGCCCCAGGAAACTGTAAGTGTAAAAATGTAGAAAATATGACCCCTGAGAAAGATCCGGCGAGTTGAGGTTGTTCAGATGGACAGAAATAGATTGAGAACATGCTAATAACTGACAATTAGCTGTCCTTTTATTGGCATAATTATGATAGTTAGTTGACAACAGCTAAAGAAATTGGTGAATGTTTCTACAAGTGAGGAATGTTTTCAAGAACAAAGCTCACAAGGTGCATGGGGTGGGGTTTTGTGGAGGCACAGGATAAAAAAAGTAACGTGAGATACATTGTTACAAATGTTACAGAAGTAGTAATTACTGCTTGAGCTGCTTTTTTTCAGTTGTCCAAAACTACAAAAATTGGAATGCTAGCAGTAAAAATCTGCAGATGTGCGCTTATTACACACCTTACTCTGAAAATTTATTTCAGAGTTAGAGAGAAAACAAGTGGATGATGAGAAGGAAAGGTAGAGCTCTTTGGTAGGTTCTTTCCTCGTGTTCTTAAGGGCTGTACTGTACATAGAAAAAGATAAAGTTAAAATTTAATTGAAGGCATTTTTGTAGCAGTTCAAAGCAGATGTAAATGATGCCTGAAGGATTTTTCTGCTTTTTCTCTGAATATTTCTTACACTGTTCCCTACATTCACGAGTATTAGCATGCATACTTGTGATGCTTTAGGCGATAGTTTAGCCTGGTTTCATGGTGTTTAGCAGGCCGGTAGACTAAACACCCCTGAAGCCACGTAGAGTTAGAAGACCAAACACCCTGTTTTCGTGGGCCCTCAAGGTCTCCTAGTAGGACAGATTTTGTAAACTAGAAGTTTGCCCACCCAGGCCCCTTATTGGGCCCTCCTGGTAGATATGCTAATGTGTAGAGTCTTTAATTGTATACTCGACTGGGGGGATGGGGCTTTTGCGGTGTGTTCTACCTGGACGGCAGAAGCCATCGAATGGGATCCTATTAAAATACCGAGGTAAACAACCCCCAACCCTCTAACTGTGTCTGAGCCTTTATTTCCTAAGACCAGAAAAAAAGTTTTATTTTCATAAATAAAAAAAAAGTTCTCACAAATAAAAATTGTATAAACATCCCTTTTTCTACAGAAGTTTTATTTTAAAGAGTGTAGCAAAGGACTGTCTTCAGCCATGATTTAGTAAGTGGTTGTTCAAGAATGCAAAGAAAATTAAGTTTTTTTATAGAAAACACATGTATCCTGATTTATACATAGTGGAGTACAGCTAACAGTCTTATAAATCTTATAAAGTCAGGCTTTATGGCTTATGAATTCATTAATTTCATTTGCTTTTTCAATCTGCACTTTGTAGAGAAAACTTTTAAAAAACCAAACTTAAAAAAATCTTCTCCTTTGCATAGGACAAATAATTTAGAAACAAGCAAGTTACCTGGCAACTTGGATGGTGAATACAAACATATCTGGAGAAGAGATAAACAAAGTAATACTTTCTTGAGGGAGTATTTTCTGCAAATAGTCTTTGTCATGAAGTTGAGTATCTAACAAAGAAAATGAAATCAAAAACTTAGGGGAATCAGTCAACCAACCTCTGAGTGCATTTTGCTTTAAGCTTATTTCATCTCTACTTATTCTTGAATTTCAGTGCTATACAGCAAAAATAATGAGTCAGGTTTTAATTATACAGATTGTAACTAGAATTCCACTCTGAACTTTTGCATATCAAGAGAAGATTGTCTGGATTAAATTCCTGTTCCTTGCCAACCCATTCAGTACAAGCACAAATATTGGTAGTTTTAATGACAGACTGAACTTACAGTTCCTGTATCTAGTGCTTTCTTGTACAGGTACATCTAATGACATCAAAACTTTTAATTAAAGTATACAATTCACCTTATGTGGATATCTATGAAAAGTACTTCATGCAAGCTACAGAAAAAAAGTTTTCTTTCATTTGATATATGACATCAATTAAATATGATGCATCCACTCAAGGCAAAATTAAAATCAGGTATTTCAGGCTTATGAAACTCAATGAATAAAGCAAAATCAGCAAAAATCTTGACCAAAGCACTGTAGTTAACCTCCGTATTTTGCACAATATGTTGCATGAACTTTGTTAGAAATTCAGTGTTAGGTCAACAGTAAAGTTCTCCTGATTTACAAGGAGTCAGGATTTAATCCGGACATTACAAAGAATCCAAAGAACTAATTTATTCTCAAATATTCAACTTGTGTTTGACTTTCAAGTCGTATTTGATTTTCTTTATCAGACAAAGGAAAGAGAACAAACAAATCATTGAGAAAAGATGCTTCTTTAGCAGTTCTTTGTTAAAGGTTTTCAGGGAATTAACTGCAGCCAAAGATCATCAACAGTAAAGGAAAAGATAGAAGAAAAAAAAGTGACTCAAAGCTCCTAAAAGTAGTGACCTACCTTTACAGAACACTGAGTGTGAGAAGTTTTTCAGAGACTAAACGTGTCACAGACATCCAAATTGTTCTCACTTGTTCTATGTAGGTTCATTCTATTCTCACCCTCTAATGCAAAGAGATAAAAAGTTTGACACTGAGAAATGCATAAGTTTGCCGAACACTTATGAAGGATTGCTGTATACAAAATCTTTGAACAATACTCCATTAAAAGAATTCTAATATTTTACATCAAGATAAACTGTACAAGCACAGGGGGAAAAGAGAAAGGTCAATTTGATTCACATTCACAATACTTCCAATTCATTTCCACCTAGCTATGAAAGGCAGAGCAGATTCAATCACAGCACTATATTTGTAACCACAGTGCTTGCAGCAAGACAAGCTTGGTTCTGCACTTACAGCAGCAAACCAAAAGTCAGTCTGCACACATAACTGCCTCCTCTGAAGTGTGTAAAGGTAGAGACATAGTAAATATAGGTTTATTTTTACCCAGAATGTCTTTGCAGCAGTATTATAGAAATATTTGCATTAAAGATTACCATAAAGGTTTTAGGGGCAATATTAAGTTAGAAATACTCCACCATGCTTTCATTACCTGAAAACAGCAAAATTCTGCCAGAAGCTCAGTATAAATATTATGAAGTAGAACAACAAAAAAAGGTATTACCATTGCTAAGCAGCAAAAAAAATTCCAAGTTTTCAGAGATAAACAGAAGATGTCATTAAACAAAAGTGGCATCTGTTGCAAATATTCTGTTGATGAAAATTTTAAATTTCAGTGTAGCAGAAGAGGAACTATATGAAAGTGGAAAACTTACATGCTTTTGTTCATATTGATTCAGCAGTCACAAACATTGTTAGAGTTTGGTATTTTGCACATTTCAAAAATCACAATGCCATTTCAGTTCCAATTGCAGAAAATTAATACGTAAGTTTCAGATCCTCATTTTATTTCATTGTGCCCATGACATAATGAATGTCAGACAGGACAGATTAAAAATGACATCTGTTGCTCCAAGCATATGAATGACATTAATATCACAAACCATGAAGACATGCAGCACAAGAAAGAAAGATTGTTTTGCTCAATCCTCAGTCAGTTTGGTTTTTGAAAAAAGCCAGCAGAACACGTCCTCAGAAATCATCACCATTTGTCTTGAATGATAACCTGAGAAGACTCATTTTTCACACAGCAAAGCCTCTGGGCTTCACAAAGCTGTGTTGCAGAGGGAGGTGTTTGGAAAACTATACACAGAGGAAATTGCAAGGCATGAAACCTTAAACCTGGAGGAAATCTAGTAATGAAAAACAGTGTTAAACTATAAACAGTAAACAGCAAAAACAGTAAAAACTATACATTAGTCTCTAGCAGACATGACTATCAGACAATCAGATGTACACGTTAGGTACTTATGTACACTGGAGAGGATTAGGCCTAATCCTTCTTTACCAGGAACACCATTTTGTCTAGGGATCCCAGTCTGGCAGCCATCTCTCACCACCTTAGTAAACCCCAAACACCTAAATATATTTGTCGTTCTCATGTTTTCTGAACAGCTCCAGTTTAAATAGATTTTTTTTCGGGCAAGAATTTCAAATGCTTTATAGCTATCTATACAGCCTGATTCTACCCTTAAAGCCTACCACATCTTCATGAGAGTGAACTGCAGGCAGAGGAACACAACAGCACAGAAATCTTTATCTGTCTGAAGCAGCAGAGCTGTGCGTGCTGTCCTCTGTGTCTGCAACATGGAAAGAGAGATGTTAGGAACTGGGACAGGCTACCCTTGATACTGCTTTGAAAAATGAACAGAATTTAACTTTTCCTAGTACATCTCTGGGAGGAGCAAAAGAAGCACACAAGGGCACTGCTGTCATCTCTGCTGGATGCTATGCTTTCTTGCCTGAGCAGAGAAGCTGCACGTAGTATTTAGCGAATAACCTTCTGTTGTCCTCTGTAACCATGGCTATTCTGTTAAGTGGAGTTTTTGCTGTAATTTCAGACCCAGATTTTTCAGCTGAAAGCATCCATACTAATACTTTGATAGAAACAATTTTTTTGGTCAGAACGTAACAGAAAGGTATTTCAATCCTCCAGAGGCTTTGCTCTAATTACTAGATTTCCCTTCTTCATTTCAGACACCTGAGACCAAAATTTCAGTATGTCAATACAGTGTCAAGAAGACAAACATGCACATTACCATTTCTGTAAATTTAAAAAAACACATGAGCCAAAGCAGAATATAAATAATCTGAGATGATTGACAGAACATAGAGGAGCTTTTTGTTCCAGTCAGCTATTTCATGGTCAACAAAAATACAGATCCTGTCACTGGTAACTTTTGTCCTCAACAACATGGGGAACTGTGATTATCTTGTTGGTACAGCAACTCAGTACTATTCTTATTTGCTCTGCAAGTTTATGAACAGAATAAACTTTCAAAAGAAATATCTTCTCTAATCATTTACAAAGACAAGTTGTGCAATCAGATGTTTTGCACTTTGTACTGTGCTCTAGTTGCTGACACTTCCTTTGTTGCCACTATTCTCTGTTAATGCAGTCTTGACATTGTGGTTTCTAAGTCAGAAAAAAATGTAACCCTGGCAGCAGTTTTAGTTTTCCTCTCACAGAGACCTTTTGATAACTAAAACTCTTTTGATGGAGCTGCAATCAATTAGCAGAAGACTATGCTGGAAAGTTTTCCACTTGAAAAAAACCAAATAATTGTGAGTTCTTATATCCAGGCAGCAAAAGACTTTAATTTGCTTGCTATGCATACCATTCAAATTCATTTTTGCACTTTCTGACGACAACTGGAAATATAACAGCAACCATGAAGAGGTAGTGCTGATATTTCTACCATCTCCAAGAAGAAGGTCATGAAGAAACTCTGATGCTTGCCAACTACTTTTACTTTCCTTCCTGCAAAACAAGGTGAAAGGGTTTTTCTTTGAAGTACTCTCAAATGACCTTTCTGTACCCATGCAAAATCACTGTTTTGGATATTGGTTATGCTGTAGGGTACTTTGTATATACACCTGCACATACATACAGACACAATCAATGGATCTATACCCAAGCATAGATATGGTGGCACCTTGAAATACTGGCAGTTACAAGACTAACAGAGGAAATTAATTTTACTTCCTAAACTCCCATACTTGTCCACTGGTGTCATAATTAACATTCAATTGCATCAGCACATATTGCAGTTAAGAATGAGATTGTGTTATATTTCAGGTACACATCAAAAAATAAGAGCAGGAATTTGAGACATATTTCAGAGGAACCGAGTAATGAATGATGTTTAAAAAGACAGCTAATTAGTTAACTGCTAATCCTTCAACAAGGATGGTAACCAGAGAGGTGAGGAAAGGTTTTTAAAAAGCTGAAGAAGTTTTAGCTTACTTTTTCCCTGGCCAGCATTACATGGAATAACAACCTTGGCATAATAGAAGAGTAGCATTTAAAGAGACATTTTATAGATTATTTTCACAACATTTTAGAATTATGGTAGACATTCCAACTTTTTCAGTGAAAGTAAGACCAACAAAAATGCAACATAATGATTTCTAATTATATAAAAAGGAGTTCTGGTTTTGGTAGCGATAGAATTAATTTTATTCACAGTACCTAGTATGAGGCTATGGTTTGTATTTGTGTTGAAAATGTTGTTGACAACATTGAGATATTTGGGCTCTTGCTGGGCAGTGCTGACACAGAGACAAGGCCTTTTCTGCCAACAGAATTGCCCAGCCAGTGAGGTAGCTGGGGGTGCACAAAAAGTTGAGAGGAGACGCAGCTGGGACCAGTGACTGAAACTGACCAAAGGGGTATTCCAAACTGTATCTTATCATGCTCAGCACATAATGTTGGGGGAAAACAAGGCATGGGGTGATATTCAGAGTGATGGTGTTTGTCTTTCCCAGTCACCATTACGCATGATGAGGCCCTGCTTTCCCAGAGATGGCTGAACACCTGTCTGCCATGGGAAGCAGTGAATTAAATCCTTGTTTTGCTTTGTTTCTGTGCATGGCTTTTGCTTTGCCTATTAAACTGTCTTTATTTCAACACAGAAGTTGGGTTTTTTTCTTACTTTTACTCCTCCAATTCTCTCCCTGATCCCACAGGTGAAGAAGTAAGCAAGCAGCTGTGTGATGTTTTGGTGCAAGTTGGACTTAAACTGTGACAGAGGGGAATAAGGAATGAATGGTAACTGTTACTAAGGGAAAACATTATTGTATTTGGTGTGATATGAATGAGAAAACACTCACTGCCTTAGAAATAGTTGGAGAAAATTTGGAAAGATATATAAATATGACTCATCTCTCTGAATCTGGCAGATTCCACAGTGTTTGCAACACTGCTTAGAAGGGCTTAAGCTGGTTTCTACTTCATTTCAGTTTACAGCAGTGCAAAAACAGGGACTTGTAACCTTGCCTGATAATCCATTCAGACAACCACTGGTGTGCACTGCTGGCACATGCAACGCTTTGGAAGCAATCATTAAAGAACTGCCTTTACAAGGTGATTGGGTGTGCACTCCACAAACAGACTTGAGAAACTGACTTCCCTCCCACCCCAAAATGGTAGTACATATTTGTAGGTGATGGCATGGGCGGGATAGCTGACCACCAGAGAGTGATAGGTAGCAGGGCGAATGATGAGAGGGTGACCAGCCCCCTTAGAACTCGACCCCTCTCTGGGGCAATCTATTCCGGACTCCACCCCAGGGCGGGTCCTAGTCCTTGGATCTCCACAATTTTCTCGGGGGGGAAAGGGTTTTATGGGTTTGGACCAATGCCACACATATTGGTTCTCATAATTAGTATTTCATTGATTCAGGCATTTATTGCCCAGCACCAAGGAAACAGCTTGCTAGCTGCACAACAGACCAACGGTACTTCTCCAAAATGCACATTTCAAGTGTCCTTGCTCATTACACATGAGAAGATCAAGATGCATGTAAAAAAACGCAGGAGTACATAGCAGGCTTTCTTTCAACTTGCGTATGGTACTGTGAGTGTAGTCAAATTTAAGGGTGTGTAAATAAATAGCCATGTATTATGCCAGTAGAGCAAAAGGGGAAATGGTAAGAGTTAAATGTTCCCTATAAATATTAGCTTCCTGTTAAAACTGGAAGATTGACAGATTGCTTAGTGCAGTTCATCTTGTTACTTTAGTGATTAGGGAAGTCAATTGCAAAAAAAAAAAAACAAAAAAACCCACACACACACACAAAAAAAAAAAAAAAACCATACCAACAAAAACCTCAAAAACAAACAAACAAAACAAATCAAAACAAAAAAAACAAAAACAAAAACAAACAAATAAACAAAAAAAATGGGCAAACTAAAAAAAAAATAACCCCAAACAAACAAAAAACCAAACAAACAAGTAAACAAAAAAAAAAAAGAAAATAACCCAAAACAAATACCACCAAAAAATCCACACACCCAACAACCAATCAACCAACCAAACCCAGAAGACAAACCCACCAACTTCAGCATGGCAAAGTTGAAGCAAACAGGTATGCAGATTTGATTTGTATGCTAAAAGGGTTTAAGGCTACTGAATGGTTGCCTGAAAAATACAAAGTACAAAAAAGTATTATTTTATTTAATTACTTAATTCAATGCTGAACTGAAGCATACTAGATTTATGATCACATATTCAATAATGAGGAAGAAATCAGCTGGGAAAAAAAAAGTCATTGTCCCCTAGATCTCATGCTGGGGGTCAGTACAGAGCTGAATTACATTTTTTTTTTAAAGTATCCCTACAGGTTATCCTACTGCCATAAGCAGTACTGGAAACTAGAAAAAGAAAACGTTAGGCCTTATTGGTTGAATGTAAGTTTTCATTTTATTCAGTAGAAGTGTTCTATCAGAAACAGTTACCAATTCCATGAAATCAGGAAGAGAAAAGAAAAAGGATTGACAAAATACTAATATATGGTTCAAAATAATTTGGAGTCAGCAGGTCAAAAACTTTCAGTAATTCCTTCCCATTGTTAATTTTCATAGAAAAGCAGAATAAATAATGGCATAAGCAATATTTTTTTCACTGAGTGAATTTTCACATCTTTCCTTCCCATCTTGGCTCTTAATTGGCAGTCAGGCATCCAACTCCACTTTTCAGAAAGCAATAGCCTTATGTCCAGCTAGCACCTTCAAATTCTTCCTCTGAGCACCTTTTGGAAGCAAGGGACAATCAATAAACCCATAACAAAAGAAAGGAGGATGTTCTACAAAAGTGTTAAAAAATAAACAAGCTTTAAAAGCACCAATAAGTAGAAAAAGCAAAAGATATAGACTTTTTTGAGAGGCTAGCAAGAGGAAGGTGTGCTCTGGGACCATTCTTTAAGTGCTTCAATTAATATTCATTGCATGCTTCAGGAATCCAAAGTATTTTGAGTCCAACTGTGAATCCAAATGCAAAAGGGGAACTATTCTTGTGCTGACCACAGGACCATCTGTTCTCTAGGACTCTGTTCAGGATAGTTTTAGAAGACCTTACACCCAGCTTCCCTTCTCTGGGACACTAATTTTTTACCAATTCTCGCAGAATTCCACGCAATTTGAAACTAAAAATACATTATTTAAATTATCTGTGTTTATTTGAGTCCATCAGTAATTCAATGCCAGCAGAGTGCTACTTAAGAGATTTTAAATAATCCAAGTGCTAGGAAGGAGAAATTTCAGAAAGCACTCAATCCAAAGATATGTCAGATAAAATCTGTACAAAGCAATTTGACATATGAATAAATTCTTGTGGCAGTCTACATGTTAATTTTGTTTGCAAAATGGATAATTTTCTGAAGAATTTCACAGATAATGGATTTTATTTCTGTAATCTGAAGAAAAGTGTAATGTAAGGACTTCTAAAGAATAACAATAAGAGGCAATTATGAACAAAACCTGGAAAACCACTTCAATGTAATGCATTGGCCACCTCTGTATCCTGGAAAAAGTACCTTTGACACAGTCCTTTACCAAACACTTTAGAGAGAATGTTCAGGAAATCAATCAAGAGTGCACCTATACTGAAAGTTTGTAGTTGTTTTTCTACTCTGGTGTAGTTCTGAGGAAATCATAGTACAAAAGGGGCACAATATAAACAAATCAACTCCCTGGTGGCCTAGGGCCACAAGTGACTTCAGCTTTGTAGCACTGCTGGGGCTGATATGGTGTTTGCCAATATCTCAGGGCTTTTGCACTCTAAGATGTTTTTCGTAATATTAGCATTTAAGATAGAAAACAATCAATAGAAAGGGAGAACAGTAACAGTTCTTCCAACATGTGGAGATATAAAGGAACAAACTATTTTAAGACTCTAAGCAAGAAAAACTCCTCTTGGAGTACATTAAAGCCTGAAACTATTTTTAAGTGGTAGAGAAGATCCAGAAGATCCTAAGACATACAAGACACACAAAATTGGAAATACAGATTATTAAAATAGAGATGATATGAAATCAACATTTTTTCCATCATGTCCTGAAGGATCCAGGTAACAATATAGCAGCTTGTTTCTGCAAAAGCCCTTGTTGAAACATTGCCATACCTAGCAACATCTTCACTGCTTGTTTCTCTGGTAATAGTCAAAGAAGTTCTGCTCATTTACTCTGGCTAATGATTGTGACCAATCTTAATAAAAGTATGAATTTTAAAAAAAAAAAAAAAAAAAGCCTTTTTATTATTTGATCCTTCAACTGCTTAAAATATCAGAAAACAGAGATCCCCTGTTAAAAACCCAGTGCTGTTTCTCAACTGCTATCAATGCTCCAGGAGTATGAAGACAGCTCAGTGAAACCAGAGCAAGCACTGCACTGAGCTGTATCAGTCACGACCAAAACATGAGGAGGTGCAGGGTGAAATATTCTGGCAAATACATCAGAGTTTAAGCATCTTCTCACTTTCCTGGCTCTGCCTGTCCTATTTCTAAAAAAATTTTGCTTGGAAAGACACTGGAGGACATTATCCCCTAAAAGACAGAGATAAGAGACAAAGTGAGAACAAGCCCATGAAATCATCCTAAACAGGAATGTCTATGATGCATCTGGACACACAGTTTCTGTTCTCACAGCCCATGAACAAATTCTTACATTTACTCTATTGATTTCATTTTTCAGACAAATAAGAAAATTTTAAAAGAAATGCTGATTCATGCAAGATCAATACTTACTCTGTCTCAAGTTGTGCTGTATTGCCAGTGTGCTCTGCCTAACTACATACATCCAAAAGGAAATTATCAAAATGTCTGCATATCCAATTATCAGGGAAAACTGAATAAATTTTCCATATTTCCAAATGCCACCAACACATTTTTCAAGTGCAAAAGAAGATGTGTTTGCAGAAAACCAAAGACATGTCTGTATATTTACAAATTAATAAAATTCTGATACTTGAAAGACAACTTCCTTTTGCTCAGCAAAAGTTGGACTAGATGGTCCCTTCCAACCCAAGGCATTCTGTGTTTCTGTGAATTCAATTTTATTGCTCATTTGGATCTGGTGTTTTTTCCCCCTAAGGAAGTATTTCAAGAACATCAATCTCACAGGATTTTTTAGTGCACAATATGTTTTAGGAATCTAGGTTCAAGAAAGAAATATTTTCTGCAACTCTCTGTAAAACAAAACACTGAATAAATGTTAAATTGGAAAGTATTTTTAAACTGTCTTGAATATCTATATACTCATGTGTAAGAATATTTATAGCTGTTAAAATCACTCCCTTACAACTGCAACTTGGAATTAGAAAATGACTGATGTTAAAATCTTTACTATAGTTTAATTAAGCAAACCTTAAAATTTGCAGGTAACTGACTGTGGTGGCACACCTGAGTGCAATTGATAGACACTATTCTTACATGTATAGGGGATTAGAACATATGTATTTCCATACAGTAGAGAAAAGAGACAGACCAGTAGAGAAAACCACCAGAATTAGATAAGTCACCACCCTTTGTGGAGAGATGCAGACCAGCTCCTTCCAACCCCAAAATACTAGGATATTGATGTGTTCTGCGGTGATGTTCGCTCCAGCTATTAAGACCTTAGCTGGAGGACAAAGAACCTCTTTCAGAAACAGAAGAACTATGAGTCTTGTGTTGGGCTTACTATATCATGTCCTTTATCACCCATCACAAAGTGCACAAAGTATTAGCCCATGCTCTCTCAAAAAGTCCTGTATTTTCCAATCCAAAGGCTTTATCTCAGATCCTTTACTCAAGCCTACATGGTATAACTGAATATGCCCAAATAGCATTTGTAAATTTAACCCCCTAAGATATCAGCTCGGCAGGTTTAAATGCAGTGAAAGAAACACATATTCCAAGAAGAAATCTGATTCTCATCAAGGTAGCTTTGCTTATATAGCACTGCCAAGCAAAAGCTTGGGGAAGAAAAAACAACAACAACAACAAATTTAACTTTTGTTCTTTCCAACTGTTTGTCAAATCAATAGTCCTGCTGTGGAATTAATTTTCTTTGTACCCAGGCAGACAAAGTTGAAAATTTGATCAATACAAAAGAAAACTTGTTTGACACATCCTGAGTGATAAGTACCAATGAGTTTGCTTTTCTGCTTCTTTTTTTCCCACAGAATCATTATTTTGTGCTCAAGAGCTATAACAATAGTACTAATAATAAATAGAAAGCTTTTCTAACTGTACCAGAGCCACTCCTGCCAGGCAGAGTTCACCGGCAGGGCAGCATTCTAAAAAAAAAAAAGGGAAAAATATAAAATAAATTATGAAAAGGCCCCAGAGTACATTTTTGCTATGAGCACTCCTCTGATGAAATAGTATTTAATTGCATTCCAGTAAAAAAGAGAGGCATATTTAGGAGCTAATGGCACCCTATTATTTACTGAAAGGAGCACATAATTTCACTGCAAGCACTAAAAGCAATACAAAGCAACTATTCAGGAAAAGACAATCCAGATTTTCCACCCTCACTCAGCCATTCAACTACTGATATACTTTGATATGAGTTTCCGTTCAAATTTAAGTTACCCTTCATTGCAGGATCTATACTCAACTCCATCTTAACAGGCCTAGAAATGAAAAAGCTTCTGTAACATGGGTAATCCTCACATCTGGGCTACTATGAACCAAGGAAGACATCCAAAGCCCCCTGGTGCCCACAAAGAAACTCATCATATTAGTATTGTCTTTTCCACAAAAAGGCGAGGATTCAAATACAAAATAGTGGCACAATTTCTGTCACCGTCACAAGCAAAAAGGCATTCTCACAGCTAAGTTTATGGCTCAGTGTGAAGACAGGATGAGAAGTTACACATCTGTAAGATGAATCTATAAACATATTCATCATTGAAATGAGGAAAGGTGTAATAGAAAATAAATATTTAAAATTTTGAGAGGATATACATGATACATGACAGCTGTGGTTGTAAATAACAAAACATTTTAATCACACTTCTTTAATAGCATAGGAAACAGCGTATAAATCTATATGTGTGTAATATTTATAATTAACCATTAATAATTACTCAACTTATATTCTATCTATGTAATACACACTGAGTACATGAACATACAAAATTATAAGTATAATATGTAAATTTGTAGCATGTATATGGACCCATATGATATATATCTACCATGCAAATGTGCATAGCACTCTCAAATTTTAGGATGGGATGGATCTACCTCATCTAACTTCAGGTGTCCATGAACTAGTCATGCACAACTAAGCTATTTACTCTTGGCTCCCTGTATAATCAACATAGATTGAGGGAAAGAACAACTGGTAGCATCCGAGTCCTCTGCATTTAACTCCACACAGCTGGATGAGGTAACAGTACTTCCAGAATTAGACTGGAGGACCATAAGTTCACACTACTAGCCCTCACTCCTCCATGATTTCTCACCTAGCCTTTGGTTTCCAAGTTAAATTGTTACCACAGGGCAATTAATGCAGAATCCAGTGCTGATCAACAGGAAGCTAATGAGTGTGACATCATTTTGTCACTGCAGATCTAGCAAATATACAAGTCTTACTTCCATATGGAAAGTTTGAGGAACAGTTAAACACAAAAACATTGTCCATATTCAATACCTTGACTGATAAATAACACAATTGGAAGTGACAACACGAGTTATCTATACGTTTTTATATGCTGCACCATATTTTTGCTGACCTGAGTGAAATTAACATGATTCTTGACCTTGATTTTAAAAAGTGTTTAGTCATTTTGCCACTATTTTTATTTGAATGAAATTTTCCAGTTACTGAAGTCATAAAGTCTCAAAGCTACTTCCCATTTTTCTTCACTACCTTTTACAAGGCATTAAATGTTTCTCAAAGTAATTTTTTGAAATATGGTAAACGTGTGGGAAACTGCTGTTTTGAAGACCATGGTAGGCAGTGTATCATTATGAAGGACTTCATCTCCCAGAATGCTGATTCTCAATAGCTGGTTCCTCCTGCATGTTCTTGTTATTTTGTTCAATAAAAAATCCCTCCTTTCTTAGCATTTTTATACTTTTTTTCTAGATCACATTTGTAAAACTCTCTCAATATTCTTCTCTCCAGACAAAAATTTTTAAAATTTTTAGACAGGACTGGCATTGGCTCCAGAGATTTGAACTTTACTCTTAGAGCAGAAAGCCTTGAGCATTTAGACTCTATGTGGATGCCTTCCTGAAGCACAGTCCCACAGTGCAGATGCAGGGATTCACAGGGGCACTACTTCATGCTGTGTGGAATCCTCTGAGGTGCTCTAAGCTACTCTGACCTACCCAGCATGGACTAGGCACTCCAAAAGACCTGGAAAGTATGTTCTGGGAAGTGCCAGTATCCTTGTGATCATTTGACTGAACAAGGTCCTAGTTCCTGTGAAGAACTGTAATGCAATAGGAAGCCTCCTTCCCTCAGGAAGAATTCAGTCTTCATAGCACAAAACAAAGCTGTAAGGCATCCATATGTGAAAAAATCAACATAAATACACACAGCAGAAAGTGGACTACTTAGAGGAGCTCTGCTTACAACAAAATAACTTCCAAATTATAACATAAGTAAAGATTATCTGTCACAGTCCTATGCTTTTTACAGCTGAATGACCATGAAGGAAACTACTTAATGCACAAACTAAACCCATATATAACATATATATTATATATAATAGGATATATATATAATATATATGATATATAATATTATATGTATTATATATACATTATATATATATTATAACATATCTAATATATATTCCATCTGGAATAGCCACTGAGTGGTTGGTCTGGAATTACTATGCAAAAAATTCAAGCAAAGCCAAGATAATGAAAAATGGACTGCATTTCTTTGATTAACAGACACCAAATGGGACAGAATAGAAAACTAGTACTGTTATTATTAAAATTTATAAACAGCCCGCACAAAGGAACCTACTTCAGTCTACCATTAAAACGTTTTGTAGTGGTTTTCTAGTGCTTCCATTTATACAGAAGAAAAGGATTCATTTTATTGAGATGATTTGTTCCACAGGAAGTTTTTTATTCAAGAAGAATAAAAAAACCCCAAAAACTCTGGTTAAGAAACACTTCTCCTTGAGATCATTGCATCAGGGATTGAACATGAGGCAAGATATCCTCAAACAGGGGTACTCTCATAACCCTTCCAAGTTCTCTAGTCTGAAATTCTTCAAGAAAAGTGAAGTCAGGTAATGTCAGCAGCTTCCTCTCACCATCATATAGAAATTTTCCAAAAGTCAGCTCTAAGGAAGTATTCATCCTGTTTTGGTAACATCCAGGAACTGTCAACTTCTCCCCTAAACCACAATGTGAATACCACTGCATGCTCTTTACTCTGAAAAAGTTTGTTTTATTTTAGTATTTTTTTCTAGCTAGTATGGAAGTTCAAGAAAGTGAATTTTTTCAAAGATCCACTTTAAATTATTGAAAGTAAACAATTTTTAAAATGTGTGGGCTCATGTGGATGAGAACTTAAAAACCCCAAGATCATTAGAGAAGAACATTCTTAAAATACTATTGTTCCTAAAAGTATGTAAGAAAGCTTTCTAGCTGTGCAGACTGACTCTGAAGCTCACAGAGTCTGAGATAGTTCAGATAAAAAAATTAAAACTACAGGAAAATTGATTTAGTAATTTATTTACATAATCAGAAGTAAATCTGGCTCACAGTAAATGGAAAATTGCAGAAGGTTTCTAATGAGTGAAGCTTTACTCTATTTATGTAGAGGAACATATGGTTCCAGAAAAACTGGAATAGAAAAATCTGACTGCTTTAATGATGGGGTTGTTAACACAATTGTTATTTAAGCACTCTGGCATTTCCCATTCTTCAATTTCCTAAAGCCTTGCCAAGTGTTAACCGTTTTCACTGCAATGCAGAGATCCTCCAGGCTATCACAGAATTGTCATAACTGCTAGGTCATCCTTTCTCCTCCTGCAGTTCCCTGCTCTGTCAACTACACATCTTCCAGACTGTTCAATAAATGAGACAGCAGTTTGACAGACAGCAGCTTTGTCTGCAAAAGAATCTTAACTAAGCCTTGGAAAAGCATTTCTTCTGCACAGAAAGAAACATTCTGTGGAAAACAATACCGAACCATATAATCAAGTCCTTAGTAATAGCATCTCCTAACTTGTAAAAAAATAATACATTCTTCCCAACTTCACTTTAAGGTGTCACTATTTATACCTTGCTGAGTATTATTTTGCAAACAAAACAGGCATCATTACCTTAAAAAATAAGTTGAAAAATACTTTCAGTACACAGTTGCAGAAAATCAGTTTTTAAATTTATTGGGAGAACACAATAATCAATAATTCCTGTTTAGCTCCACTCCTACTCATTACATCTCCAGCAAACCACTAACATTCATTAGGTTGGTAGATTTTGTGTATTCCCATAGGTTTCTTCGGGGATTTTCCAAAGTTCCCTACTTTGCTTTCTCAGGGTTAAAAGTCTTGTAAGAAATTAGAGCTTTTCAGCAGATCGTTTCCTATATCCTAACTCTTTTCTTCATACTAGCTATGTTCAAGAGAGAAAATGACCTAGTTGTTCAGTGGCTTGACTTGCCAGCTTTTGGGAAAATCCAGCTTGCAGCAACTGACTAAGCACTTCCAGTACAGCTGCAATATTGGTGTGAAAGTGATGGGGTTGCTGTGGGATCCCCACATCCAGGCACAGCAGGAAGCAAGACAGCGAAGGGTACTAAGCACAGCACCAGCAGCCTTGGGGGAGATGAAGTGCATACCTCATCCTTAGAGATACTGGAACACAATTCAGAGTCAGGGAAGTCGGTTTCCTTCTCATTAAGTCATCATGAAATAATTTCTAAACTACACCTCTTGCCTGTTACATCCATGTCTAAATCATACCCCAGATGGGAAGACATTTATATTTCCAATGTCTGTGCTATGCATTTTCGTACCTCTAGGGCTTCTTGTAAGTATTAGAATAGTTAATCATTTTATTTGCCTTTATATGAACAGAAAGTTTACTCCATGCAGTTCACATTTTTTCATATCTATTCTCTTAATCTGCCAAATTTTGCTATAGAGTGAGGCGATCAACAGACACTTAAAACCTTGCAAAAACCACACTACTGATATGCAGCAAAGCTCTGATTAATGGATATTCCACAAATATCCCTTTGCAAAGAACATAACATTTTCAGACCTTTTTTAACAAAACAAGTTCACAGAAAAGAGCATAATAGTCTTCCTGCTTGTCATGATAATAAATTTTTAGGTAATACAATTTTTTTATTTATTGCAATAAAACCTGCAACATTGTACCTAACGCAGAAGATGGATTTGTGTGTTTTAAAGGAAGCTAATCTGAAATATTTTGCAGGAAGGGAGAGGGCAAACAGATGCATTTAAGAGACTACAAGGCATCAAGTTCAGGTCTCCTTTGGGCTACTGAGACCCAGCAAAGTTGCTTTCTCATGTAATCAGCAAGTACTACCTTTTCAACAAGGCTGTGGGGTTTCATACTGAAGTCTGAACCTCTCCATATGAAGTTTTCTTACATTACTGGTTAGAGATTACTTGTGTAGGAGGAGCAAATATTTTATGATGTGAGCAAACATGGAGAATTATTTTTAACTTGTGCAGTCTCCTCTGTAGTATTTAGGGGATGCTGTCTTCACTGCTGGACTAAGAAAGTGGATTTTCCCCATCCTACACAGAAAGCACTAGTTTCTGGACATGATTCTCTCCTCCCTCCAAGAGCTAAAGCCAGGGGCTAAATTCTGCATCACAGTCTATTTGGGGGATTCCTCCTGTCTAATCCTATGGTTGATGTAGCCAGAAAAGTTTTCATAAAATCCTACAGGTTAACAGAGATAGTCCATTCTATCTCACAATTCTTCTTGCTATATTAGAAGATATGTGATTGTCCTTTGGTAAGGTATCAAAGAAGGAACCACCAAGGCATAAGTTTCAGCTTCATTTGGGGTGACAGATGCCTTTAAGAGGAAACTAATCCTACAAAATATACCTGCTCTGTTGGTCTGAGGCACAAGACTGAAACTGGTGATCTTAATCATACCACTCCTCAGCATGAGATAAAAACAATAGTACTACCAGAACTACCCAATCCAATACCCAGTATTGGTAAAACACTGGGTATTGAAAATAAGTTGTTCATTTCATCTCACAACAAGTAAACTGAAGAATTAAACTCATTATTCAGTTTCACCGTGGCAGTTCAGCTCCAGGTAAATATTCATCATGGTAAAAACAGAGTAAAATACACATTGGTCATTGTACTAGAGTATCTGAATGTGGGCTATGCATTAGTAATGTTCTGCTACAGAGTCTGTTCCTGTGGAAAGTGTTTACTGAAATAACAGTGATGATTGTAACAAAAGTTCTGTAATATCACAACACAGAATACCTTTCAAGTCTATCTTCAGCAAAGCAACCAGCAGCAAAGGAAGGGGGGTGGGGGGGAAGAAGGAAATTAAACATAGCTTCAGGCAGATCTCTTCCCAAGCAAAGCCCCCCCACACACAAACACACATGAAACAATTCAGGGAGATGAGAAGACACCATGCACTGATGACGTTGCAAATTCTACAAATGACAGGCATGCAAGAGCTCCCACCACATCCCTAACTGTGCACTGCAAAGTATATCCGTGCCAGGAAGCCCAGAGACCTCCCAAAACACTTGTAACACACATGGATCACTCCAGGTTGTGATATCAAAGGAACAACACCTTTGCTAACACCAGAAGTGCCTGAGTTCCCTGAGGAAGTGTTTGGTGCAAGGCATTCCCACTTTGCGCCAGTGGGATTAAAGCAGACGTCTTGCTTTCGGGGTAGCAGGGGTGACCCAGTGTGTTGCAGCCTTCCTGGAGGAAGCATCCTGTCAGAGCAGCTTCTCCAAGGGCCTTGGCAATTTCAGCAAGTGTAGCAGCTTCTCTGCTACAAGTGATACCAGCTCTTGTGATTCAGCTCTTGGTGAAATTACCGGAGGCAGTCTCAGGGACAGAGAGACAGAGGGAGTTGTATGGCAGTTCCACAAGGTAGCTTTATTGTCCAGAAGCTCCTGTGAAAAGAAAGCCAGGGATGACAACTCCTCTATGCCTAAAGGCGCTGACACGGGTGTTTTTATGGGGAAGGCAGGGGGTGGGGTAAGAACCAGTTAGCCAACTGGGTACAAGGTATTACCATAGAGGAACAAGGCATGCGGGGAGTGGTTCGCTGGTCACCATGACCAAGAGGTGGGTTTCTTGTCTCTGAGTCGTTTTGTCCTCAGGGTTTTGTCCAAGGGAGTGCAGAGGGCTCTTGAGCCAAGAGCTCACAGCCCTCCACATAGAGAAGATTGTGCTTTTCCCCTTCTGGACTTCCAGTGATCTGCCTTCAGTCTTGTGCTGCAAGATGTTTGCATAGCCCCAGGAACGTGGAATGGTGGTTGCTAGGAGAAGAACATGGGCTCTGTACTGAGCTTGCAAGACTGACTGTAAACCACAGCAGATTTCTAGCTGAAGTTTTCTTTTCACACCTGGCAAGGGAAATGGAAACCCAGTGGAAGAAAAGCTTTGGCACAAGCAGCTGAAAAGCACTAATGTCAACATTCTGTGCTCCAACTCCACAATCCCTTCTACATGTTTATGTTTAATATTATATTAGGAAAGGGACTTTGTCCTCACCCACAGTTCTCTCTGCACATTCTGAAAAAAACTCTCCTGAATTGCAGAGGTGTAAAACCCACTCACAATTAAGGAAATAGTCATTTTCTTAGAACTACATTTTTGCACAAATGGCAGAATGATAGTTGAGGAACTTGCTCCGGGCTGTCAGGAAGGTCTGATGCATCTTAAAAGAAGAAACTGTTTGTCTGTACTGGAGTAAGACACCGGCAATAGGCCAAGGTATTTCAGTCTCATTACAGAGGTATTTGGCACAGAAACACTCATGAAAACAATATGTGAGAAGTACAGCATTTTCTGATGGTTAAAAAAGCTGAAGAAAGGGCTTCAAGAACTTCCAAGGAAGCAACATACAACAAAGAAACATTAAATGTAAAAGAAATATACATAGGAAAAGGGAATAGAAAAAGACAGAGGACTCAGAAAAGAGAAATGGAAGACAAGAGCCCAAAAGTGAAATTCATCTCACTAAATTTCAGGTGCTTGCCATGTATGTGTCCACATTGAGTTGTCTATCTTCCCTCTACAGTAAAAGGAGAAGTTGTCATAATGCCACCAATGCAGCCTAAGTTTTCTTTTACCTAGCCAATATAGGGGCCCCATTTGGGGTGAGATAAACTAGACAAATATTTCACAACACTGGCCACCTCTCCACAGCTGAGAATGCATCACCTGTTCAGGGATCAGCACAGTATCTTACTGCTCATTCTAATGCAAAGGTTAATTCTGAAATTCTTTCTTTCTGTCCCAAGAACAGAGATGTAGACATCAGACTACAATCAGAAAAGTCATCACTGATTAAGAGAACACTTTTCTTCAATTATTCTCTGAAAAAAAAAATCCAATTATACCTGCTATTTTTGATAATTTTTCAGATGATGAAAGCTTAATACATTTTTTTGACATTTCAGAGTGCACAGAAGTGAAAAGAATTGCACTGAAGTGAAAAGAATGCAAAAATACAATTAAAATCCACATCTCATCTAAATAAACTACCCTAAATCACTCTGCCACTTTTATATTTAGGAATCTGTCTGCAATGTGCAATGCAGCACTGTGCAATGATATTTGGATTAGTTATAAACTTGTACACCTGTGCAGCATAGTACCACAGATACAGCATAGTGCCAAGATGCTGGAAGAAGGAAAGATGAGCTGTTTCTGCACTCTGCCTAGGGTATATTCTCAAAAGGATTTATCAATCAACTCAAATAGAGCACTGCCTTAGAGCAGCTAACTTTCTTCAGGTTTTATATGAACAGGTTTAAATAGACATGGGTTCATGAACTTATAAATCATTGGGTATGGATCCTAACTTTCAACAAAATAAAATGGATTGTTACATCTTATTCTAACCATTTTTACTTCTTAATACTGTAATATTACCATCTTCCCGTTGCTGGTTAGAAGCTGCTCTTGCTGCAACGTGTGAATAACAACTGCCTGATTATTCTCCAGATTGGAGGAACACCTAATTCTAAGTTGTTATTCTAATAAAGAAGGTCTCCTTTACTCAAGAAATCCCCCATCATCCATTTACTGACAGATTATTATTCCTCTGTGTCACCAAGAGGGCCATGGAGCGCAGTATTTTGGTAAAAATTCTGCTCAGTACATGGCAGTCAGCATCAAGGATTGTCAAAATTAAAAGCTAGATGAAATTTAACACTTCAAGAATTTTCTCTCCAAAAAATCACATTGTCTAAAACAGTATTATTGTTGGCAATTTCAACAAAATTGTTGATTTTTCTTTCCAGCACCAGAAAGCAAAACCAAAAAGGTAAAAGTTGGTCTGAGATTTTTTGGAAGTAAAACTTGCAATTTCAAACAACTGTTTCGAATATATACTGTTCTGAAATAGTCTATTTTGTTCTAAATAAAGTCAGAACTATACACTTAGACATTATTTATTCAAAATATTTTTCTTAATTCTCTAAAGCTATCTGATACTCAGAGTTTCCATAACAACTTGAAAGGGACATGAAATGTCAGCATTTCCCAAATCCTGAAAACATTGTTTTCCTAATCCACTTAGTTTAGCACAGATAACCAAAACCAGTTCTTTCTATGCAAAGATCAGGTCTTTTAAACAATAAGAATTATGATCTCCACCACCCCCCCCGCCCCCCCCGCCTCGTAATTCCAAAGAAACCAACTCAGGAAAACTACTGGAAACAATTTTTAATAAGGTACAGAGAACAGGCAAGACAGCCAGAACCAGAATGCCAAACGGCTGAGCCTCCTTTTATCTGTGTTAGCTAAAAGACCAAGGAAGGGCTCCTTTTGCAAGTACTGGCATAAGTGTAAACTTGCGCCTGTACTGGACTTGTACCGCTGAATCACACAATAGATGTCATTAGAATAGAAGTAACAAAAAAATGCTGTTTCTCTTCCTGTTCAATCTGTTCCAAAAGTATCCATGAAGATCCTGGTGGTTCCAAATAAATATTATATTAGTAAAACTAAAGTTTTCTCTCATATATAAGACCAGAAGGGATTGCTAGAGTACCTGAGTTGAGTTCCCCACGGTCACAGACAAGCATGCTATGGATAAGGCTCAGAAGAAACAGCACATTCTACAACTTCAATCTTCCTCGTAACATTTTTAGACACATTTTTCCAGAAAAAAAAACCCCAAATAAACCAACAAAAAAAACCCAACACAAAAACACAAAAAAAAATACCCCAAAACCAACCAAACAAACAAAAAAAGCACACCCCAATGAACCAACCAAGAAACAAAAACACCACCAAAGATAAATTAGAGATGATTGGCCTTTAATAAAACTTAAACTTCCCTTTCAGAGTCCAACAAGGCAAGAGAAACTTTCAGCCCAAAATAAAATGACAGTAAGAGGATTTGGCAGTTATTTTTTCAACATCAACATCGAATAATATGGCTTTAAACACTGTTGTGTACCATGAAAGAATTTCTGGAACATCACATGTGGCTTGTTCCACCCTCTCACTGCTAGACACCTTGTAAGGAAAAGTGTGCTGATCAAGGTCTTAAACAACAATGAAGATAACTACTGCTGCCCTTAGGAGCTGATCTCTCCTTTTTGAACTTAGACAGCTGTGACAATGGCACACAGAGCATAAGATCACCTGTGTGCTGTACTCCTGGTTCACACTATGAAGGGAGACAGAGGAAAAGAACAAACATGGTTGCCAATTTAACAGCCAGTGCAGTTACCTGCTCCTCCCCAGGTGCCCTGGGCTGAGAAAATGGGACCGAAGTGCCAGCTCCATGAAGGCATTACATACAAAACAGATAATTCTATAAACTGGCCACTCCTCAAATCTGAGGAGCCCCACTGCAAGATGGAAAATGGAACTTATAAGCTTTGAAAAATAATATCTATATCTATATCCATATCTGTATCTAAATAAATTAATGGGAAGAAGTTCTATGAATATGTGTCTAAAAACGCCACTGCTAAAAATCATTACATAGTGCATTTGACCTGCACATGCAGAAACCCTAAAAGAAAACCAATGTTTAATTGAAAATAAAGGCAGCTGATTCATGTGAGGACAGCTTTGGACAATCATAAAATAATATGCACAGACAAAATAGTTCACTGCTGTCTTGAAACATATTTTAGCAGCAATTTGGTATTAACCTTCTTTAATTTGTGGCTATGAAGTTATCTTTCAGAAAATGTACAGAAATGCACATTGCAGAATCTTCCTTTTCAACTGCAAATACTGGCTAATCCAAGTTCCCATTATTTAACCCTAGTACATTGAAGTAAAAAGTGGCAATGCCATCTTATAAACATAGGAATAGAGGATGTTTTCAGTAATTCCAGATGTCAGTCAGAAAAAGGAGCAACACAGTTTATCCATAAAATCACTTAATCCAAAGTCAGATCTGACTGCTGAGTGGGACTCTGAAAGTAACACTAATACAGTGAATCTGGGAACTTAAATATAGTTTGTTATCTGTACTTGTTAAAAGTAGATGGAGCCAGCTCCATCTGCAGAAAATGAAGGGCTTACTTACTGCATTTGCATGATTTCTTATGCAGGTTACCCCACTAGACTCTGAAACAGCAACAGGTTCATGAACTTCAATAAATCAAAATAAAGAGAAAAAAACTGTTCGGTGATACAATCAGGAATATAGTGTCAAAGTTTTAAAAGCATTCAGAAGCAGCATATTCTGATGCTAAAGGTGAAATTGCTGGGAGGTCAGACAGTAAAGTTAGACTTCCTTGTGGCTCCTTAAAAAAAGTATTATGTCAGCACTTAAGCTGATAAACATACCCAAAGGAAGCCTTTCAGGAACTCCCATTGGACAAAAAATATTTTCCTATATAATTTTTACAAGGGTTTTCTTTGTACAACTACTTTTTCTCACAAGGAAAGGTTTTGCTTCACACCGAACTGTTTTTGCACATAAGCATTTTTAGAACTGAATTCTTAAGCCTATGGCAGGAACGATTATGTAACCATACAATATTATATTAACAATTTGACTTTAATATGCAAAGGCAGTACCTGGTATGCCATTAAAAGTGGTCTGAAAACCTGAACTTTCTTCAGGGAAACAATTCTCCATAGCAAATATATTCTTATTTTCAAAATTCTTTTTAAATCTGTCCCTGATTTTTTAAGTCTTCAAAAATTGATTGTTTTATGTTTTCATACATATTGACATTTTTGCAGGGAAAAAACTCTTCAATTAAGATGGATTCTCATTTTTTTGTATATATGGCAAGCAACAACTATTTTGTTTGTAAAGTGTGGTCTCAATCTACAACAATTTATCACCCAGAAATACTTGAAAACACAAGACACCATCCATCTTGATTTCAAATTGGCAGACAATTTAACATGCACACAGTGAGCTTCAGCAAGCCAACAATATGTCATTACTACCAATTTTATAGTGGATGTTGCTACTTCTTTTAAATACCTTTATTTTGATAATAGCTAAAGTTAATAGTCCACTTAGAATGTTGAGTTTAAAAAAAAACAATGATACATTTACTTAATTATAGTAGCCACTAGGTAAATACTTGACTTTCTGTGATTGACTGGCCACCTTGGTCTTTGACTACATTAAGATTTGTAGAAATATATATCCACAAATGTCTCCTGGGCTTTGTCAGCCTGAAGAAAAAGTCGTATTTCACACCCTTTATGTAGTTGCCATATATTTTTTCTTTCCAATACGTCACACACAGTATTGCTTCTATTGAGGGGAAGCAGGCTCAAAAAGCACAAACGTGTAATGAGGGGGCTGGTTTTAAGTCTATTACTACCAGTTGATCCCTATAAGCGAATAAACTTCCTTCTTTCTTACCTGAATGACAACCCTAAGTAAGACCTTAGGTTTAGCATTCAGCATTCAGCAGCTTATGTTAAATGAAACACTTTCACTGAGTTGGATACCTTCCATAAGACAAAATGGGACATCAAGAGATGTCCAGAAGATCTTAATTTCCCATGGAATAAAGGGACATCAATAGAAATCTCTTCACAGAAAGGGTGGTTACACATTGAAAGGGGCTATCCAGGGCAGTGGGGGAGCCACCATCCCTGGAGATGTTCAAGAATTGACTGGACTTAGTGCCATGGTCCAGTTGACAAGATGGTGACCAGGTAAAAGTTGGACTCAAAGATCACAGAGGTCTTTTCCAAACTAAAGGATTCTGTGAAAATTACAGCAAAACTCCAACTCCATTACCTCCTGGAAGTACCTCCAGAACTTTCAGGAAGATATGAGCAGGAAATTGGGCAAAACAGGTCTCTCTGCTCCCTGTTTGATCCCCTCAGACAATTACAGCCAACACAATGCACTGCCTTCTGCATCTTCTCTGCAAACCTCCAGCATAATAGCACCTAATCCCATCCTGACCTGCAGCATGGTCAGTTTGACCTTGCACACGGCAATCTCAGAGGCAGACAATATGCCTAAGATGATCACAACTAGTATAAAAATTATGGTTTTGCCAAACTGATAGAAATATGAGGCAATCTCACTTATTATATCATAAACTGAAATGCAGCCAAGAAAAAAATTATTTTTGAAGACCACAAGGGTTTCTGTAACTACTTTGTAACCACAATTATACAATATTCACAATAATCAGAGATCTGCAACAACAGTCATTACCAAGCCAGGGAACACTGAGAAAACCCGATTATTTTAAACAAGACAGCCCACTGCCTTGTCAAATGTAGGTGGTATAGCAATACACCGTCATCATCCCTGTTGCTTAAACAGAAAAGAAGTCCACTATGCTTCATAAGCATCAGGACTTTCATCAATAAAACTGCCTTAAATCAACAGGGAATAAGTATTCTCATCCATGCTCCCTACTTTAACTGCTTTACGATGAATCTTGAAAAGTGCTTCTCATTTTAACCCAAGTGTATATGAAAGCATCTGGCCAGCAAATGAAGTTGTATTTCGTAACCATAAAGACTTAAGAAATCACATTCCAAAAGCATTTGAAAAATAAGTATGAGAGTGCAACATAATCTTCCTAAGAGTTTGTATCTTTGTAGGTAATTGCAAGGTCACATAGCAGGGGTAGCATTTGGGAAATGAATTGAAAATGTTCAAGAAACTGAATTTTTTTAATGTTACTGTGTTTTCACCTGAGATTAATGACACAGAGCCCAAATATGCAGCTGCATTCCAATTCCTGAACAGGACATTCCCAGGAACAAAAAGCCAAGCTGTCTTTTTGTCTTTGCCCAGATGCTGATCAGAACATCTAATTATCAACTTGAAGCTGCCTGCTTAGAGATTATTTTTCAGAGACAAAAGAAGTTCTTCATTTGGTTTCTCTATTTCATTGCTCCAACAGTGATTTACAAGTGCAGTAGAACATTAGGTCTTGCTCACAGAAACACCTCTGGTGTTGAATCATAGCTGCATTTTCTAAATAATACTGGAAAATACTAGTTTTCTAAAAGTGGAAATCTGCAAATAGCAGCTGTGTTATTTGTTCACTATAAACCTTTCATGTGTATAATTACATTATTTATCATGATTGATTCCACCTCTCCACAAATTTATATACTACATGTTAGTAGAAAGAACAAATTAGAAATGCAAAGAATCCATATGTTTGCATTGCCACTTGCTTTATCTACAGTGTTGCAGATTCCCTTCTAGCTCCTAATTGATTTCATAATTCACTTGGATGTACTAGAAACTGACTCCACAATGAGTTCCTGCAAGTGTATATTTCCATACAGTTTATCTGAAGTGCTAAAAATTAAATTAAAGGTACTTCAGAAAACTCCTGCAGTGTAACACGCAACACTGTTTAAAATGAATTGGCAGAGTAATAGCAAAAAACTTTTAATCTCATCTATGATTGAATATTTTACTGTAGTAAAATAACCTGGATCTCATAACCTGATTGGGCAGGATCATACTTCACTCTCTTCTATTGTGGCTCACTCAGTAATTTCAAATGCAACTCAAATACATTTCTAGGCCAACCGTAAGACTGTTCTTTTAGCAGCTTTCCCATAATTTAGTTTTCCCTTGGAAAAAGGAGCCGAACTGTTTGGCAGTGGAGGCCAGATCTCTGGCACTATTTTGATAGTGAGCAGTCTGCTGTCTCTCTCCAACACAAGGGACAGCACTGTACAAGAGAGTTTGGGAGATGCAAAGACAGGCACTAAAAGCAAGCATGGGCTAACATATTAAGGAAAGGTCATACAATGTAATTTCAGATTTTTAGCACATGGAAGTTGTAACATAGTTCATTATTCTTTCCTTTTAAATTACCTCCACAACAATCCCACCTCTGTGGTCGTTACAAAAGCTTAGCATTTTCTGCATGAAAAACCATTTCCTTCCATCTGTTCTAAATTTGTTTCTCGTTAATTTCCATTTCTGCTTACTTGTCATGTTTAAATTGGGCCATCATTATAGATTAAGATGGAGCAGATTCAGCACTTAGTGGGCCACGAAGAAACTGCCCTCTCCATATTAGTTTCAAAGGTTTGTTGAAAACACTCTTCTACGAATGCTCACTGTGATGGTTTGATCTGTTTATATTAGACATAAACTTGAGTTTCCTCAGTATCAAAAGTCAGGTCCTCATCACATCTAAATTTCAGCAATGTTTTCCTTTAGTAATGGACCAAATTGGGAATCCAGAATTGCATTTCAGATTTGACCTGTAAATCTCAGGCTATTTGTTCTGGCTGTCTGGTCTGACCATAAAATATGTGATTCTTGCACAGTAATACTGAAGTGGACCTAAACATTTTTTCACACTCTTTATTTTATGTGCCTCAGAGCACAGCAAAATTTTTCTTATTTACAGGATTTAATTTTAAGCAGACACAGTACGTATACTTTATTTTTCCTGACCACAGCTGCCTTTTTTTATTTTCAACTTGCCTGTATTTCATTCTGTGTTTTAATTCTTGTCTTCTTGCTCATTCAAAATCAAAAGTTTTTGCTCCCATTGCATCCCTGTGTCTCTTGTATTGATCCAGGAGAGAAGGTGCCAAAATCAAGAAAGAAGGCAGTAGTAGCTACCATTAAAATATATAACTACAGATATTAATGTCTATATAATATATTGATATAAATGGGTATGTCAAATTTATAAACATAATATATTGAGTTATCTAACTACAGATGTTTTCAGAGGTAGATCATTACCATTAGTCCAGTGTTAATGTTTGGGAAATTAGACCAAAAAGGTCTTTGGAGTATGCAATTCCTTTTCATAAACTGAAAATCATATAACTACTTTTTAAATATTTTACTGCATACAGTCTAATTCTCAAGATACTTCTTCTACAGTTATTTTACAAAGTAAATCCGGTGAGGAGTGGCTGAGGGAGCTAAGGTTGTTTAGACTGAAGAAAAGGAGGTTCAAGGGAGAGAGACATTATTACTCTAACTACCTAGTACTTACCATTTTCCAATAAGCTAACTCTGCCACAATCTACTCCTGTAAAAGTACACAGGCAGACAAACCATCTCTGCACTCATGGATATTTCCTAATTGATTCAAATTCTTTGGAACAGATTCAAGAACATAAGCCTTGTCAAGGTATCCTATCCTAAATTTGCTGATTATAGTAAATCAGGAGGAGTTTCTGTCTCCCTCAAAGACAGAAAGGCCATGCAGAGAGGCTTAAAAAAATTAAAGGGATAGGCAATCATCAGCTGTATGAATTTTAACAGGGGCAACTTCCAGATTCTGCTCCTGGGACAGAGCAGCCCTGGATGTGTAGACAGACTGGGGAAAGAGATGCTGGAGAGCAGCACTGCAGAAAGGGCCCTGGGAGTCCAGGTCAATGACAAGGTGAGCATGAGTCAGCAGTGCCCTGGCAGCCAGGAGAGCCATCCATGTCCTGCAGGGCATCAGGCCCAGTATCACCAGCTGGGCAAGGGAGGGGATTGTCCCGCTCTGCTCTGCACTGGGGCGGCCTCAGCTCGAGTGCTGAGGGCTGTTTTGGGTGCCACAATAAGAAAAGATGTTGAGGTGTTAAGAGAGTGTCCAAAGGAGGGCCATGAGGATGGTGAAGGGCCTTGAGGTGAAGCTGTGTGAAGAGTGGCTGAGCTCACTTGGTCTGTTCAGCCTGGAGAAGAGGAGACAGAGGGGAGACCTCACTGCAGTTACAACTTCTTGTGAGGGGAAGAGGGGGGACAGGCACTGATCTCTTCTCTGTGGTGACAGTGACAGGACCTGAGGGGATGCCCTGAATTTGTGTCAGGGGAGGTTTAGGCTGGATATTACAAAAATATTCTTAACCCAGAGGGTGGTTGGGCACTGGAACAGGCTCCCCAGGGAAGTGGTCACAGCACCAACCCTAAGAGAGTTCAAGAAGCTTTTGGACAGTGCTCTTGGGTACATGGTGTGACTCTTGGAGCTGTCCTGTTCAGAACCATCAGTTGAATTTGGTGATGGTTGTGGGTTCTTTCCAACTCATCATAATCTTTTATTCTATGATTGATATGTCCAGCCCCATAGACACTGCAATATCCAATCTGAGATGTACTAAAGACAGCTTGATACCAAAATACAGAACACAGAAAAAGGAATAAGTTTTTAGCTGTGGATTAATTTAAAAGCCATTACAGTCATGGTTCCATTGGATGATTGCAGACAGCTGGGAATATAGGCACACTGCATATTTCTGTTATGTATAATAACCAAAGAACATCGACATACATAAAATGTTATGCTGTGAAGCTGACCATGCTGGGCAGCTTGCCCTATCCAGACACTTGAAAAGGCAAAGTGATTGCCACTTGTGGACAGAACCAAAGATATCTTAGTCAGGATCCATTATGCGTAAAATCAGCAGAGCTGCATTATAATCACTTTGCAGTTGTGTTTATTCATTTTAGCTTGGAAACAGTTCTTGTTTATAGAAGATATGTATCCATACTTTAAAGAGCTACAGAGGTTTGATGCACAAGCTGGAAGAGAATGCAGTTCTCACACAAAGCAAAATGTGAAAGATCCTGAGTTGTCTTCTCAAGTGCAGAAGGGAAATACTCCCAAGGACAATGCAGCACAGCCTGGCACCAGACAGAGGGAGTGGCTGTTCTGTGTAAAGGGAACTAATTTGGTTCAAGGCTCTGCTCATTTCCTCCACACGAACAGGATGGGTTTTACAGTTCCTCAGACCACTGCCAGCCAGGGTTCCTATAAACATAAAGCTGCCGTTGTTCAGAACTCACTTACATATATCTAACCATAAACATGTCAGGGTGCTGATATGGTATAAAAATACAGTATATGAGCAAACAGCTAGATTATCAGAATGGTAATCCAACTGTATTTGTAACACTTAATTACTTAAAAACTTTCCTGTGAATATTTACAAATTGACCAGTTTCATAACCACCGTGTAGTGATCATCATAAAATTAACTGTGGCAAAACACAGCTCAGTAACTGCCTGAAACACATTAGTTTCCCCTTATGGCTTTAAAACTGTAATACTATTAGAAGTCTAAAATCCAGGAAAATATAGGAGACTTCAGTTTCAGTCCCACCCAGTAAAACAAAAACAGCAAACTGCTTTTAACTAGAATTAAAACATGTAACCTTCATTTATTCCTTGTTTATGTCTTTTGAAGAAAGATGTCACCTATGTTACTGGTTTTCTGCAAATAACAGATTTTCCAGTTATTTAGTATAATAAAAATGTAGTTTACTCAGCTTTCTGCCTTAAAAAAACACAGTTTTTCTTACATATATATGTATGCTTATACCTGTTCAGAAATCCGTATGTCTGAGTAGAGTGCTGTGCCCTGAAGGGAGAATAACATTTAGCCAAAGACACAAAAAGAAAAGTCACTTTCCTAAGATTATTTTATATTTCTATCTTTTTTGATGTAAGATGTATACTGGAACGGAATTGGACCACTTTTCTCCAGTAAAAACTACCTGGGACTCAGAGCACTTCCTCAACAACTGGAAGCATAGCTTCATGGCTTGCAGCAAATAAGTGCCTATACGCGTCCAAAAAACAAAATCGCTTTGCCTAAATTACCTTACCAATGGCTTCAATTGCAGTCACCAAGAACAGCTCAGAAAATGTTAGACCAAGGCAATGTCTGACTATTACTGATATTGCTGCAATTACTGCATTTTTCATTATGACTCCCTAAATCTACTGGTGAGCAGCATGCAGACCAGGAGGACTAAAGCCACTTCAAGAAATCTTAGTATGATATCTTAACTTTGTACATAGACTCTGACAGTCTTCAATAAAAGATGCAACTGGAGACATCTAAAAGTTGTTGTTTATCTTTTACTAAACAGCTCCCCTGCACTCATCATCAATACCTCTGACTGCAAATGTAAGGTGCAAAGAAGAAATAACAGAAAAATTAAAACACATTTGTTTTTAAAAACAATGTTGTGTTTAAATACATCTTGTTGGATAAATTTTCAAAGCAATGAACAAGTTGGAAAAATCCAGTGATTCTTGAAAATGGTTTTCATCTCCAGTTCTTAAGGAATCCTGCAGCACTGAATTCTAAGAGCAGATGTCTTTGCCACCTAGAGCTAACAGCAATATCAAATTTAGCCACAGCATTCAAGACACCAGCTCTCCTAATTCATAGTGAGTATTTAACCTAAAGTCAGCAGCACTCGGACAGATTTCAGCCACGTCTAAAAGATTAAACACACATGTTCTGGTACCACACTGTTTGCACTTTCCAAGAGAGGAAACAGAAGGGACTGGAAAAATGTAAATCACAAGTGGGATTATGGAGCTATCCTGCACAGAGGCCAGCAGTTATCTGTTCACAGGTCCCAAGATACATTTACCTAACAGAATAATATTTTAAAAATCTCACTGTAAAGACACAGCACCATTTGTCTACGGCCCAGATCTTTCTCCCAGAACATATATTCCTCTCCTACACTGTCCCCCACAATCCCTATTTAGAACCCATTCCTTGTGAATGCCTCTTCCCAAGAGGATCCTACTTTTATCTCACTATCTCTTACTATGACACAGAAAAAAATCCCAGTTTATTCCCGGACTATTCCTTAAGCAGGAATTAAATCCGTCTGTTTGAATAAACAGAACAAATAAGAATGCTTTGTTTGTACACCCTACATTGCAAACAACAGTTGTGAGGAAGAGGGAGAACATTCTTTCCTTTTCAAACTTTGCTAGAAACCTCTATCTCGGACAGTCAGTATTGCTATCATTCAGTGGTGATGCGATAACCCATCAAAATCTTTTGAATAGAAGTTAAATAAAATGCTCCAGTCATTTCTCTCAGAAATGGTGACCTAGTTCTGCTACCTACATTATAGCAGCTCTTTTTCCTTTCAAGACTGAAATTACCCTTGCACAAATATTTCTGTGACAGAAAATTGTTGCCATCTTCAGAATCAGGCAGAAAACCTGAATAAAAAATATCTCTATTAAATTGGAGAATTATAAGCAACTATTCATAGGAATCATTTGCTGCTGATACACTACACAAAATAAACTATCCACTGGACTTCAAAATGAGTGTCCAACTTGTGCACAGGTGATCACAACATGTAGAAAGAAAATTAAAACAGGGAGACCCAAGAGAGCTGCCGTGTTAGTTCTCATTTCCTATTTTGCTAAGAGCGAGTGCTCTAATTTCTCATGCACCTGATTGATGAAACTATAAAAAATGCTACAGAAAACTCTAGAAACACTTGACTACAGAAAAAGAAGCAATGGTTTTGTTGTTTGGGTTTGTTGGGGTTTTCTTTTGCTGGGTGAGGTTTTTTTATAGTTCTTTTAAGTTTTAGCCTGTCATTTTACCCCTGGTTTACAGTGTGTTGTTTCTTTCCTGCTCTGATTGCTCTTGTTCACATTACAGAACTCATCAGGAGCTCTGGCCAGCACTAAAGTGGTATTGCTGCGTTGCAATTTGGTGTTGAAGAGCAAGTACAAGACAATAAAAATTACAATGCTGCTCCAAGTAAATTGCTCCAAGTTATAAATGGGATATAATACAGTAAGAATATAATATAACAATTGTATTATCCCCATTTTGTCTGTGGTGGTTCCCTTCCTGTTCCTCCCTGTGGTCCATTCCCTAGGTCCACATGGAGAGATGCAGTAATCAGCAGTTTACCTTCCACAGGAATTGGTTGGAGCTAGGGGACAGGTCAGAAAATAAGCCTGCAGCACAGCTAAGAGTCAGACCCCTATCACGTATGCTGCAGTTCTGCACTTCTGTGCCATTAGCAATTACCGGGTTTCCTCTTCATAAATAAAAGGGTGCAAGTTTTCTGAAACACAACTGTTAACTCAGGAATGAGCACTTACATCAACAGAAGGTTTAAAGTGCTAATATTGAATGAGTATTTTAAAGAAATACACTGAGAAAAAATGAGATGGTATTCAATCTTTCTGTACTATTCCAATTTCTACATTGTGCTCTTATATCTACAGAAAAGGCAGAAGGAAGAGTATGCTTTTGGAATGCACAAAACCACCCAAACACCCCTCTATGCTTCATTTAGAAAAGGAGATTTCCTTTGTCATTTACACAGAAGAACATCTGCACAAGAGTATCTTACTATGGTGACAGGGAGCCAGATGAAGAAAAACTTGCATGTTTATAGTGTAACATGCATTCTTTGAGGTTGTCATATCAACCTCTTAGACCTCTACAGGAAATAAGTTGGAAAAAGCTGGTTCTGTACTGTGTCAAAACTGCATTATGGCTAATTGGCTGCCCATGAATGAACTTTTCTTCATCTCCGGGAATAATACTTGATACTTAAGGTAGGAACACAATTATCATCATTACTTTGATTCCTAAAGCTTAATGAATTTTGACCTTCAGACAAAGAACTTTTTTTCTCTGGTGGTTAATATAGTCACTTAAAATTTTCTCATAGTTCTAAGTACCTTCATTTCCTGGCTTGTACTTTCTTTTAACAAGCAACTTCTAATTACTGAAATCCTAACTGGCCATTTTGATATTATCTGGAGACATTCCATGAATCCAGGACTGCTTGGAAAGTCTTTATCTTTCTTTACAAAAACTGATTACCCAAAAGTTTCAATTACCCCTCAGAGTCTCAGCTGCACATGGCTAACATGCATCCACTCTCACAGTAAGTGCAAATATCCAGTCATACAGGCTTGAATAGCTGACAAATGGATAACCAATAGCACACTTACCTACCCAATTCTTCTTTCTTCTACATGCTCTAAGTTAATATTTGCAAAGCAGCTTAATAAAGAATCTCAAATATGGAAGGGAGGGAAAAGCCAAATAATGAAGCAAAAATTTTCTTTATTCCCATTTATTTGTTTTTTAAAGCAGTAATATATTTTGTTGGGACTGAGAAATTGAAAATTTGTTCTGGAAACAAGGACAGACAATTTGTTAGGAAGTGAAATTGTCTTTTTGCATTCTTTGTCTTCCAAAGCCATAAACACCAATAAACTATATATTCTTGAAATTACTTCTGAATTTTTTCATCAGAAATTGCTGACATTCTGACATTTTCTGTCAGAAATTGTTTCTGACAAAACAGAGAGAAGAAGAAACTGCATAGCCATTCCAACTACAACAGCATTAGTGCTTCTGACATTAATTAAAAAGTAATAACACTAAAGTATGTGCATCCTAGCAGGGTGTCACCAGAGACAGAGACAAGGAAGTATTTATGAATATAAATATCTTATGAACACGAGGTCTATTTAGTGTTCATAGTCTTTTGTTACGCAAAATGAAAAAGCAAAACTGAAAGTAGGCAAATGTCTGATGCCTGAAGGTTTTTTTGCTTTTTCTCCTGAATATTTTTTACACAGTTCTCTATATCCACAAGTATTAGCATGCATACTTGTAATGCTTTAGGTGTAATAATTTAGCCTGGTTTCTTGGTGTCCAGTAGGCCGGGAGACTAAACACCCCTGAAACTGTAGAGTTTGAAGACCAAATATTCTATTGTCATAAGAACTCAAGGTCCCCTAGTAAGACAGATTCTGTAAACTAGAAGTTAGCCCACCCCAGCTCCCTTATTGGGCCCTCTTGTTAGATATGCTAATATGTAAGGTCTTTAATTGTATACTCAAGTGGGGGGAGGAGGACATTTGTGACACATGTCACTTGGGTAAAGCAATGCATTGAATGGGATTCTATTAAAATACCGAGGTAAATCACCCTCAACCCTCTAACCGTGTCTAGTTTCTTACTTCCTAAGACCAGGAAAAAGGCATCATATCTCTTAAACTCACCATTCATGCAGGGGCAAAACTACATGTTGTACATAATTAATTTTTAGATTGCCGAGATCAGAGTTCCAAATATAGCAATGAATATTGCACATGTAAATCTTGGCTCTACTTTAAGTTCCTGCAATGCCAATTAGGAAGTACGAAGTTTCTGCATGAAACCCTTGGTTTCATAATCAGGTTCCTCATACCAGGACACCTTGACCACCCAGTGTCTTATTACCATACATGTGAAAAAGAATTAAATGCCTCTTCAGCCCAAAGTATTCAGATTTGCAGAGAGTGCATTAAAATAAATGCAACCTAAAAGTTTGAATGAGCTCGTCCAAAAGAGGGATCCTTAAATTAGGCAAAACTGGTGGAAGAAGGGCACACAAATTTACTTTTGTGTTGCTATTTCTGTTCTCAGCTGGCAAAAAGAGGAGGAAGTTTCTCAAAGAAGAATTTTGCCAGAAAATTTAGCCAAGTACAACTTAGTGAACCTTTTCCAGACTCAGCGTTCTGTGATAAGTTGAAAGGATCACGATGCTTTTTATAGTCATATTATATTAACTAATTTGCCATACTTCCAGCTGATGTGCCAGGTCTTATGCTAAATTTAAACACCTGTGAAGAGAAAGTTACAGTATAGGTTGTGTGTTGGCTTGGCATTCAAACTGTTCTTTATTCCAAAGTCAGAGAAATCATATAAAAGTGAACTATACTCAAATTGCATGAAAACTCTCTTTATTTTAAGCATGATCTCATGAAGCAGGCAGATTTTAGCTTATCCCCTCTTAAAAGCCTCTTTTGGTGTTAATTCTATAATGTTGTAATGTAACCATGTCTAAAACTGATATCCAACCTCAAATTCCTTCAGAGCAAACCAGCCAGTTTCTTTCTACCCAGCTCTTAACTGATAGTCAAAATAGTTGATTGCTGTTAACTTTAGTAGAGAACTGCTTGTACTTGAAAAATTTTCTCTTCCATATTAATTTTATCTCCTCTAGTTCAAAATACTCTTCTTGCATTGTCTTTCATAAAATGATCAGTTTTGCTTCTTTGCTGTTTTTCTGATAGTTCTCTAATCTTTCTATCCCCTTTTTATGAGTGTTGTCAAAAAGCCACACAACTACAGCTGACGCTTCTCAATCACCAAGCCCAAGAATTCTCATTGATATTATAAATACTATATCTGTTAGCACTACCCAAATCATCACTTCTTTCTTTTCCAGCTGCATGACATCAGTTTGTCTTTTTGTACAGTCTACTGTAAAAGATTGATCCTTTCCTCCACTCTAACTTGGTATTACCAATCTGTATATACTCACATGAACCACTGACCAGCAACTGCAAAAATAGCATTGTGAATTATCCATTGATTGATTGTCACTACTTTTGCAGTCAGTCACATGGGAGCTTGCTTTTCTTTTTTTCCTCATTGCTACAATACAATTTCAAAGTAGAAAGAAATAAAAAATAGCCAACCAATGAATAAACACAGATAGGATACACCTCAATACAACAAGGCAATGCAAGGTCAGAAAGGCAGTCATAGCTGATTTTAAATAGTGTTGGCAATAGTCCTGCTTGGAGCAGAAAGACCAAGCTGGAAGTCCCTGCCAATGTCGGATGCTTTTATGGGTCTTTTAAATAATTATTAAAGGTAATTAGCTGTTTGGAGAATGGAATCTTACTGTAGGTAATTTTCCACTACAGATTCACCAATTCCTGGGAAGAGCGAAGTCATCTGCCATTTTAGCTAGCACATCTGATATCCACTGATAAACATTGTTCACAAATTCCCTGTATTTATCATAATGGCATCAGGGCTTGGCATTGTGATCAGTGCTACTTAACACCTTTGTCAGCCACACAGACAACAGAATCCGTCCCACCCTCAGCAATGTTTCCAACAGCACCAAGCCCTGTGGTGCTGTCGACACCGTGCAGGGATGGGATAGCATCAAGAGGGAACTTCACTAAAACTCAGGAAGTAAACCCAGAACTTCCACTCAATATGCACACCCAAAGTGCTCAGACCCCTTTTTAGGTGCTAGAAGGTTTCCAACACTTCATCTCTTCCAAAGCTGTGCCAGTCACTGTACGCAGCATTTTCCCTAGGAAATCACTTAAATAGAGGCCTGCTCTACATAGCAAAGTGAAGTGACCTCTTTGGCCAGATTTCATCTTTGCAGCAAACATTGATTGATTAAAAATGTCCACAAGTAAAAACACACAGTGTGTGCTCTAGCTGATAAAGCCCTTGAGGGAAGACAGTTACATCAGATGTAAACTTCAGCTTTGGTGTCATAATCCTCCAAATTAAAATCCTGTTGATTTTAAGCAGGCTGGTTCTACCTACTGTTGACACATTCTTATGCAAGGCACACAATGGGAAAGGTGAAGTAGTTGCCTTCTACTTCAGTGCTAGAACACCTCCCTAACAACCAGTGTTACAAAATCAGCAGAGTAAGGGAATGCAACACTCAATCGACCCAATGAAGGGAAAAGGCTGTTGACAGACATAGGTTTAAATTAATTAATATAGGAGTTCTTAAAAGATGGGTAACTAATTTACATTCAATTCAAGCCACATCTTAAAAATTTTACAGTATAAGTAACTCTAAAATCTGCCGCAAAAGCTAAATTTACCTAATATATTATCACACCTTTTCTTCACTGCCTGATATTGAGGACTTTACCCCATGATTAGTATCAAGTGAGAGCTGTGTTCAAAGGAAACCAGTTAGGTTCCTGTGCTACACCATCAACGATGGTGCCTTGCTTCTGTAGTGCATATAAGGCCCTGGGTATTTTCTGTCATTTGAATCTGGGATCAAAAAAAGCTGTTGAGAGAGACCTGCAAGTAAGGCGTCCTCCATTTTTCCTTTCTTTGGAGGCTGTTATTTAAAAGTATTCCAACCTCATTCAGGCTTTCCCTCTTAGTAATATTATGCCAAGAACTCCAGCTGTGGGCCATAAAAATTAAAGAGCTTGCAATTACTGTACTGATGAGTTAAATGAAACATTTAATGTGTGATATATTTTAACACTCATTCTTCATTTAACACTTCTGTGTTACAGCTTTTAGTACGAGTCTTCTCATTTTATGTCCCATTCAGTACACAAAAATATAAAATGCTTTACTCAGCACCTTGTCTTAAATTTTTCATTAAGTTTCTGCTTTTCTCTTTTACAGCTATTCACCTCAGTCAAAGCATCCTACCAAAATGCCCTTAAAATCTCTGAGCCAGAGTTATTATTTCATCTGGTTTCACAAATAAGCCTGGTTCAATTACAAATGAAGCTATGAACTAAAGCACAACACCCTGAAGTGCCAGGTTGTTCAAAAACAGCTACATTTTCCACCACCAGTTCACCTGCTATAGAATGTAGATTTCAAAATCAAGACAAACTCCTACAATTCTTGACTTCAAACAAGTCAGAGAACAATCAAATAGCAAATCTCTAATCAAAAACTTGAACTCAAAATTCCTTTAACTTCAGCAAGAGTTTTGTGAGCCTAGTGGTTGCAGTACAGGGACTTCAGTGCACTTTAGTATTGAGTATACTCTTCATGTCTGAAATAAAACAAAGTCTTTTATTAGTAACATCCAGATCCAGAACCTCTGATAGGTTCTATGTCTCATATGCAAAAACAAACATCCAACTCAGCAATTCATGTGCACAGGTAGAAAACCAAACACAACTGTACACATTTCTGCATTGCCAAATTTATGGCCACTGCATAAAAACATATTTAATATTTACACCCTAAATGGTTTCTTTTCCTAAATAATTGAGTATTCCAAGTGCAAATAGTTAATAAGAAAGAAGCATGCATTTGTAACAGAATGTGATGAATTTCTAAAGAGATAAATGCTGAGATGGTTTCCCAATGCCTCATTCCCTTCTCACAGATACTGGTGTACACAGGGAGAAGTACAAATTCCCAAACTGCAGCAGTAACAGGTGGGTTTCATTTGCAGGAACACAACTTTAAAAAGAAAGGCTTATCATGTTATGGTGGAGTAGTGAAAGAATGTTCACAAAAACTTTCACAGACTCAAATACTTCAACTGTAATGTAACAAGCACTCCATATAGGATAAAGACACTGAGCCTGACCCTCATCTCAGAGAACATTTAAAGACTTTAATGCTTCTAAACCAGTGAATAGGGAATATATTTACATTAGATTATTAGAGATTAGAGATTAAAACCAATCACAGTGCAATGCAAAAACGTATTTCTGCTGTATTTTTTCAGCTTGACTTGTATGCATTATAAATCACACAAGCCTAAATTGTTCAATAACTGATTGATACATGCAGATAACCCTGCTTTTTACTCACAGACCAGTTGGTGCCACAATGTCAGTTTCAGGAATATATATGGAGCACATAGTTCTCAAATCACCTCCACTTTGCCTTCTGCTCTTCCCAGTTGTCCCTCCTGTTTTCAGGCTACAGGTTACAAGTTTTCTAAACTCAAAAATACATTACATATTCTCTTACAGCCTAATTTACAGAAGTTTTAAATAATCTGTATTTTCACTTTATCTTGTTGTTGAAGGTTGTTTCAATCTTTCTGTGCTCCAAAAACTCTGACAAATTGGAAAGAGACCACAAAATAGTTGCATGACTGTATTTCACTTTTGCATAAAATCTCTCCCTGATTCAGTTATTCTGTGAAAGAAACAGTGTCATGCTGAAAAGAGACTCCTGTCTATAATAAAAATTAGATGTAAAATTACAAAATGAGATTCTAGTTAGAAAACGAGAAGATTAGGAAGCTAGATGATTAGAAGATCAGAAATTTTCTTCCTGTTCTATTATGGAGTTTTACAGGGTACTTCTACGTATATTAGACATTTATTACCTATCTGATCCCTTCCTGTAGACTTTAAATTTTCTAAAGTTGTCTTTCTTTGAATGTTGAATTAAAGTAATCCAGCCTACAGCTGAAGGTACTATTTAATTGCTGTTCATATACAGTAAGTGTTACATAATATTAAGCACTCTAAAAAACATATTGGGTGTCTCAGTTACTGAAGTCTCAACCACCTCTGAGCCTCAGTTTTATAAAATGGGGGTGACAACACCCCCTCAACTTTCAGGAATTTTGAGAAGATTTACTGGTGTTCAGGATTCACCCAAATACCCTGAAGATCTGCATTAGCATTCTTTAAACCAGAATTTTAATATTATGCAATAATTACCTATACACCCTGAAAAAAAGTATAGAAATAACAGAACAACTGCTCATGAGACATGCACTTCCCATACTGATCACTTGCTAAAGAGCTGAGAAAAGAAAAGAAAACAGAACAGGATGTTAGACTAAGGTTAGATACTCCCTCTTAGCACAAGACCATGGGAAAAAAGAAAAAAAAATAAAATCTGAAAAGATAACTTTGATCTAGCTAAATTTTGAGGAGCAGACTTTGAAATATTAAAGAATGTTCTTTTCATGCAGCAAGAAACAAAAATTGAGAACTAACTGGCAAAAAAACCAACTAATAAGACTATGCAATCTAGTCAGTAGGATCATGTTTCTCAATGAGATTTATTTCATATGCATTAAAGGCCAACAAACTCGTCTATGTTCATATAAGAGTTAGTATTTTTGATAATGATAATTTTGATAACAAAGTTAGACTGCTTCATCTAAGTTCACGTTTATCATATCCAGCCTTCATATCAGATCTTAAATGCCTCTCCAGTTCATGTTTTGTATCCAATAAATCTGACAAATGCAGGTTGCACTCACCTTGAGGAAAGAGAGGGCCAAATGCCAACACTATTGCACGATAAGGAAAGATAAAAAGAACACTTCATTTTTTCTCAACATGTTTTTCTCAGGGCCATTGATCTTTCCTTGTAATAAATACTGATAACACCCTACATTCTATTATGTAATTATACCTGTGTTGTCCTCATTAATTAAGCCTGTGCAAGACTGAACCACTTTTTATCTGCTTATCCTGGTTTTGACTGGGGTAGAGTAAATTTTCTTCACAGTGGCTGATACTGTGTTTTGGATTTGTGCTGAACACAGGGTTGATAATACAGAGATGTTTTTATTATTGCTGAGCAGGGATTACAAGGAGCCAAGGCCTTTTCTGCTGTTTGTACTTCCACACTGGTGAGGAAGTTGGGGATATGAGAGGCTGGGAAGAGACACACCTGGGACAGGTGACCCCAACTGACCAAAGGGATATTCCAGACCATGTGACATCATGCTTTGTACATAAAGCTGGGGGAAAGAAAGAGAAAGGGGGGAATGTTTCGAGTCATGGCATTTGTCTATCCAAGTAAGCATTGTGCATGATAGGGCCCTGCTGTCCTGGAGATGGATGAACACCTGCATGCCTATGGGAATCAGTAAATGAATTCCTTGTTTTGCTTTGCTTGTGTGTATGGATTTTGTTTTCTCTATTAAACTATCTATATCTCAACCAGTGAGTTTTCCAGATTTTATCCTTCCAATCCTCTCCCTGATCCTGCTGGTGAGCGAGTGAGGGAGAGGTTAAAACAAAACACTGCCTCAGTTCTGCACTGAACTTGTTGATTCAACAGAGGTAGGTGACATAGAATTTTCTTTTTCTTTGAACAGGCAACATTTGCTTTAAAAATGTTAAATAAAAGTGAAGATCACATGAGGTAAAAATTATAAATAAAGACAAGAAATCTCAAAAAAGAGTCCAAATTTTGAGAGCTGAAGAAACAACTACTCTCACCATCAATGTTCTTACTTCTGTGGAAAACATTTATTCTCTGTGTCACAAAAAAAAAAAAAAAGAGAAAAAATAAGAGAGCAGTTGTCCTTAGAAATTAAGGTAGAATATTTGACATTACCTAAAGATGCTTTACAGTTCATTGCTTTGGCTAACATTATAAAGACACCTTCTGTACTCCATACTTCAAATACAAATTGCTCCTTACTAAGCCCATTTGAGTTTCAAAGATATCAATGTATTAACAAAGGTCTTGTAAAAATCTCAATTGATCCAAGCTTCTTAAGCCCTTAAAATATACCATAACAGAATACACTACAAGAAATTCCAGGTAAGCATTTCCAGTCTTAAGAAAATTGTTGTCCCTCCCTCCAAGCAGTAACTATCACTTCAGCCTCCAGCAGGCCCTTAGTGAGAATGGATGACACATCCCTAAGGAAGGCAACACACTGGCACAAATGTGAGAAGAAAACCATAGAAACACCTTCACATAAACAAGAGGTGTAAATGAGCCAGTGTTTAGATATCACTAACTTTCCCATGCTTTAGCATCCTGCCATCCTGAACAAATTCAGAGCAAACTTTTCCTGCAGATCCACAGTTCCACACGTAAGAAAGCTGTGGGACCAGAAGCAATTCAGAAGAGAAGACAATATTCAGTAACAAAATTCTGTCTGCAAAAATGGAGTTTTAACAAAGATTTGACTGAGTTGAGTTTTGTAGGCACTGCTCCACATGAGGCCTGGTCCTGTGTGGTTCCAGCCGCAGCAGACAGTGCTCCATGCCATAGACAAGCACTTTACCAAAAAACACACACTACCACTTACTTGCTCCCTGCCCAAACTGTGCAAAGGAAGGTCTTTTTTAACCCTCTTGCTCCTCTGCAGTTAAAAGATATGTCTCTTTTCTAAACAAAGCATGCTGTCACACAGTTTGGTGAGTTAGTTCAAGGCACACCCCTCCAGCTTAAATAAAGTATTTCCCTCAGGACTGCAGAACTTACATGCTCTTCATATGGTGTCCAGCTTCCAAGAGTGTTTTCTTTCATACTCATGACCACTGCTATCTTTACTGCACTATGTTTTACTAGCTGCACATGGAAAAGTTTAAAAAGATTCCCACATACTATCCTGAAACATGCAATTTGATTATAAACCTAATAAAAGCTGTCAACAATATCTTTTTATTATCAACTGACAAATGTAATCCTCTATGAAATTCGTGGATTTAAGAGTATGAGATACAAAAACACCAAGGATTGACAAATTCTTCTATCTACTGCTTTCCCTCTCAGCCCCATATACACAAAACAGAGCATCTCTGATTAAGAAGGATGATTGGGAGCATCTCTGATTAAGAAAACTCCATGCTTCAATGAGCTTTTCATACAGTCTTTCAGCTGCCTCTTTCCTCAGTACATCTTACCTGAATGTTGAATCTCATTCCTAACTCAATTTCCAATTTTGGGATTGTTAAAACTCTCACAACAAGGTTGAAAACACCTGTCATCAAAGCTTTGGAGATTTCCAAACCTCTACTGACTTAGACCCTGTGGAATGTGATCCAGTGTTGAGATGAGTCTCCCTCTGAGAAGTAGGCTGGACTACATAACCTGTCAAGATCTTTTCTACCCTAAATTAATGCTATGATTTTACATGCCTATCTTTAGCATCTTCTCATCTTCCCTTTTTTACAGATGCCATTTAATTCAAGATCACCAGCTTGGAAGGAAACATTCACTTCTTTCATTCCAAACATAAACTGGAAATATCTGCTGAGTCTAAATGTCCCTAAAAAGCCAACCAATGAAATAAATAAATAAAAATGCAACTCAAACTTTTGTAGTTTTTCTATCTGCTTCTAACAATTATCTATAACCTGATCTTTTGCTGGAGTAGTTTTAAGAAAATAAAACAACCCTATCACTCTTAGGAACTCTGAAGAAGTTTCTGGCTATTTGAGATCAAATGTAATGAAAGCAGTTCTTCATATATACAGCAAATATATGTGTAAGGAATAAGTTGTTCTCAGATGAGTAGGATGATACATAAGAGCAATCCATGCACACTTCATTCTTAGTCACATGTAATAGTATCTTTGATATAGGCAGCAACATCCTCTTTTTTTTTGTTTGTTCTTACTAATTCAACATAGTTTAACTAGTGCTTTTAAAAGTCTCATCAATAAGAGCCAACAAACTTTCAGTAAAGTCAACCATAATATATTTTCTTACAAAGCAGTACCACTGTCTTTACTTTAGTCATCATACATCTATTTCTTATATAAACACACCTCCAAAACCTTTTTGATTATTACACTATGATACCACAGCTGCCAGTTATCCCCACTGACTTTTAGGGTTTGTTCAAAAACCACTTTAGTCATGCAGGGACTGCGTTCCTTACTGTTGTGGTGCGGGTTCTTAGATCACACAAACCACCTCTGTATATCACAGAGGTGTGGTTATTATTGCTGATCATTTTAAAGCCTAGGTTGTGTTGAGTGGGAGTTATTAGGGAGTATAGAAACAAAGTGAGTAGAGTGAGCTTTGGAGTATACATTATGATAATGGCTATTCAGCCTAAGCAGTAGAAAAGATGATGAGAAAGCTAGAATTTTTCAAATTTCTGTTTATCTTCACTCTATTTGTCTGCTTAGGGCTGCAGGGATGATGGCCATAGCACTTGATAATGTTAAGTGAGTGTTAGGAAGAGAAGGATGACAGGGGGAAATTTCATTAGGGATGAGCCTTGAAGCACTTCTGGGAATCCTAAGTGGAATGGTACTAGTCCTAGTTTTATTGTGATTGCTATTGCCATGAGGAAGCATGATGTGACAAGGGTTAGTTGGCTAATGTCTCATTGTCCAGATCATGCATTAGGCATGGTCAAGGACTAGTGCCCTATTAACATGGCTTGCTGGACACCAACAACATCATCCACCCTGCTCATATTATTATTGTCTGCCTGCAAAGTAGACACAGGCCTAGCAATACTAACTGCCTCTACATGAACCCATAGTTCTGACTGCTTACATAACCCAAACTTCCTACAATGTTAAAAATCCATGATTACATTCCAATCCATAGTCTTTCTATCCCCCTGCCCAAAATTCCTTTGAACGAAGACCACCACACATCAGCATCTAATCATTATCCTCAGCCTACAATGACTACTCCTAGCATATTATCCTCCCCCAAAACACTAACATTGATCAAATCTTATCCCCCCTATTAGTACTGTCCTTCTGACTACTATCTCACATGATCATAGCAAACCAAAACTGCCTGCAATACCAACTACTAACACAAAAAGCAATATTCACCACAACCTTAATTAGAGTCCAACCATTCATTGTCTTACTTAGCCTTCTTGGCCACAAAATTAAACTTACTCTTGGACCAGCAGAGCCAGACCAAACAGTATTCCCATGGGATAGAACAACATGAGCAAAGACTTAAGAAAACAGCACCTATTTATCCATTCTGCAGTTTTTCTTTGAACACTCCACCTTCCCACATTGGATATATTCTCATTCTCTGGATAAACACTACCCAATCCCTGCATGCCCAGTCAGAAGACCCATAATGGGAGATGCAGAGAGCTGGAGCCAGAGCTCACATCTTCCCACCATGAACAGGAAAGTGGAGACCAAATTAGGAAACACGGGGACAGACCCTGAATTAATCACTAGCAGCTTCTGCTGCCATCAACAGGACAGAAACGGGAACTGTGATGTCTTGGGTCATGCAGATATTCATCAGCATATTCCTTGACATCTGAAGTACAAAACCAGCAGCAATTAACTGTTCAGGCACCACGGGTTGCTCTTCCTCATTTTTTCCATCACACATCAAGCAGGCATCAGGACCATGCCTGGCCCAGGTAACCAACATCCATAGGCAGCTGACTCTTAATTTTAGCTAAAGCCAGTTCTGTACAATCGCCAAATTTAGAAACTTTCTATCTACTTCCAAAATAAAATAAAAGCAAATATATTAGAAGTGTGAAAAAAACCCGAGATATAGGACCTTAAGTTCACATATAAAACCAAATTAGAACACAAGCCAGGAAAAAACTGATTCAAGTGACCTTCATTTATAGTACTGCTGGAGTTTTTTCTACTCAGTAGATACCCTTTATCTCATGTGAGACTGTTTAGCATATTAATGCATTGCTGATTTATAAACAAGGAGCTAATTAGTTTTAATAGGCTGAACAACCTTGAAGAACATTTCATGCTTCTAAGCCTAGACAAATATTGTCTGCTCTTGGTTTTGATGAAAATATATATAAAGTGTCATTTTTCTGACATAAATCTTGCCTCCAAATCAAAGGTTGACTCTTGCTGTTGAACTTTACTGTATCTGAAAGCAGAAATTAAATATATATAAATACAGGAAATCATATACATATGAAACCTTCTAAGTATAAGAAATCTAGTTTGAAAGTTCTAGTTCTGAAGGAGAGAAAGTTGTTACATCTGACACCAGCTGGCTCTTTCTAATCTTTAAGGTGCTATTCTATTCATAGCTGAATTCTGGCCTCTGTTTTGAAAACTTTACTTAGAGAAATCTGAATTTCGAACTCTGTGTGGAAGTGAACTGTAAACAGCTATTTTTGTTTTGATCTGAATTTCCTAAGTCCCAGAAATGGATCCATGTGGTGATATTTGAATAGGGTTACACACAATTTCAAATTTACCCAAATTTAAATTTTATTAATATAATTAAAAGAAGTCCACATTATACCTTCGTAACTGTGGTATATGGAACAAAAGACAAGAGGTTGTATAGATTTTGCTCTAAAATATTTTATTCCTAAATTTACCTTCCAGCTTCCAGATGTTAAAATTTTCAGACCTTTTAATCCTCTTCTGACCCATTAAAAATTGCTGTCTGCCATTCTGAGATCATCAATCTTGCAGACATCATGACTGTTTCATGACAACAGCTTTTAGCACACATTACATTATTCTCACAGTAATTGTCGTAGTTTGGATCTAGGGTTTTTTGGGGGTTGGTTTTCGTTTTGTTTTTTTTTTGTTTTCCTTCAGGAATTTTTCTCCCATGGGTTGCTAGGGGACTAATGGCTGGGTACTTTAGAGAGGAAAAGCACATGGCTAGGGCCTTTCACCTTGGCAGGGTGGGGGAATTCCTCTCATGAAAGCAGGGACAACTCAAGATTTTGGGGACTGAAAAAAAACCAAGGGTGGGGGGAGGGCTGGCCCTTTTGCTCAGGACGCTCAGAGCCAGACGGTTGGTGCTGCTGTCTGCTGAACCCACGGCCACTGAGAAGCCAGCACGGAGCTGCCGGTCTGTCTGCTGTGAGTCTCTGCCCTCTGCCCCATCGGGAGTCGAGCTGCCTGCCACCAGCCTGTCTCTCTCCCGTGCCTCACTGTAACTGTGCTCCCCCTGCACACCGGGACCTCCTCCTGTCCCAGCTCCCTGTGTCCGGGGATCCTGCTGTGGCACCAACACCAGCTGCCCCTCCCGAGGGTCTGTGGAACAAAGGCTCTCCTCCATCCCTCCCTGCCTCGGGCAGCCGCCATTGCCGTGTGCTACCTGAGCTCTCGCCAGAGCGCCCCCTGCAGGCACCGGGGAATCACCACACCCAGAGCGCCCCCTGCAGGCTGTGACTGGAACTGCACCAAAGGGGAAAGGTGCCTGAAGCCGAGCAGGCTGCCACTGGGTTTCTGGTTCTGTTTGTTGGCTAAGACCATAGCTGTTGTTATTTGTTAGCTTTGTTGTAGAGATCAGTAAAGAACTGTTATTCCTATTCCCATATCTTTGCCTGAGAGCCTCTTGATTTCAAATTTCTAAAAATTCAGAGGGAGAGGGGTTACAGTTTCCCATTCCAAGGGAGATTCCTGCCTTCCTTAACAGACACCTGTCTTTCAAACCAAGACAATAATAAATTTTGTAAAAATAATTAATAATTTTTATTTAGGTTGTCTTCCATTATACATAGATGCCCATTTTTGGTGAGCTATTTAGGGCAAGAATTAAAACCAGCCTCATGGCAGCTATTTTATGAACTCAGAATGCAAGACCACTTAAAATAAATAATCCAGAAGCAATTTACGCAAGGAACCATGGCTATAAAAGCTTGACTAAACAAGGCTGGGAATAAGTTCTCTCTCCTACAATTGCTTACTCTGTCTTTATTCAGTTTTTTTCTTCTACTTCATGAGCCTCTTATTTCATCACAGAAGAAACAAATGCAGGCCTCCTGGTGCTGACTTAACATGTTATTGTCATTTTCTCTTCGGGAAAAAATCTATTATCTAAAAGAAAAACACATGAGAGATTTTAAAATAAAACATATAATTGCTTCTTGTCTGTCTTCTCAGTAGATTCTCTAATGAATCTTCAATCTATGCTTGCTTTTAAACTCCATTAACAGAAATCTTTTATAGTTAAAGACATCCCCACATTTTTTATAATAAGTGAAGTTCCATATCAGCTATAATCCATATAAATATGAAGCTTCAGGCCTGAGAAACTCCTTATGCATCCCTAAACTTAGGACAAATCCAGACCCTGGTTTGGCTTTGAACTGTTAAATCAACTTGTCGGTCCAATCACAATTTCTAGTTATTTGTAAATATGCAAATACACATAAATACAGAGTTAACTCATGTCATTCTAGACCAGAATGAAAATATTAATATCTTCAATCTTTCCCCTAATAGAGAACAGTTGGAAAACCTGATTTTCAGGAAATTTCATGATAAAATATAATGAACTTTGAACTGACTCCTAGAGAGAGCCCTTCTATCCCTATTGACTCCAGTAAGAGTCTGAGGAAATGGACCTCCTCTGGATTTCCAGAGTTCAGAGCAGAATATTCAGAACATTCAGGATGGGAAGGAATACAAAGCTAGCAAATTCCTCTTGAACTAGAAAAGAGAACTTGTTACACAGGGGAAAGCCAGTGCTAGTGCACAAAAGCCCATCTGCCTCTTTGAACCTGTACCTGCTGTTCCTGATGTCCTCCAAGAATCAACAGACCAATTTATATCTGTGGACTTGATAAAGATGTAGATAGGCTGAGAACACTGAGGTTGGGTTTTCTTTGAGCAGAGGAAGTTTATAAACCAAGTTAATGTGTTTCATAGATTGTTTCCTTGTATGCTGCTCAAAGAGAAATCTGTTGCTACCCTGCAAAATGTTTGCTCGAGCAAGGGCAGTGCACTTGAGCTTTGAATATTTTCTAGTGCACTCCCCAGTGCATAAATCAGGACAGTGGCTGTCACAGCTGCAGCACCTCCAGTTTCGACCCATATCACCAACAACATGAATCCCTTTGCCAAGGGAGCCCTCTTGATGTGTCCTCTCCATTCATCGAGACCCTGAAATTTTCCTGGGGGAAGCACAAACCTGACAACTCTTTTCTTTCTAACACAGCTGTAAGCCTTCAGAGCCTTTTGCAACAATGCCCTCTCATAAGTTTGCCATATGCCATATGCCATGGATGAGTGTGATGAGCAAGGACTGTGATTTTTCATTGACATGCCATGCTTGCAGTGCTGAGGAACCCCAAAAGGCAGTCTCCCTACACACTACTGATCTCACACCACTATTTCTTCTGACCTGAAATTCCAACTTTCTATTCATTGCAGCTTGTTTTACACAAATACCCACCAGCCTCTTCTAGGTCTTGTGCTCTGGAGCCACAACACCACTTTCAGCATAATAAGGAGTAAAGTCATCAAGGGCACTGTCCAGCATGCTGGATCTACCATGAGAAGGCCAATATGTCACTGAGAATTATCACAACCAATTAGCAGTAAATAACTAAATATAAAATGTCAGAAGGAAAAAGCTGCTACCACAAAAAACAGTTTTTCAATGCACTGACAAAAAAGTATTTGTAATTAAGAAAATAATAATACCAAAAAATCACGTGGGTATAAATTTGGGTGTCTTATCTAGGAAACCTTTATAGTCCCATGTCATGTGGGTAAAGCAGATGCTTGTAGCAGTCCTGAATGATGTCACCTATCACGTACACCAAAACTCAAAACCACTGACTTAGGTGGTATCCTTCTCAGAAAGGGCAAGGTATGTGACAATGTGCAAAATACTATGTTCCACAGCAGCACATTTCAGCCTCAGCTTTAGCAAAAAAATCAGTGGTTAAGCTTCTTTACTTTAGTATTTCACCACTAGACTTTCACAAATTCAGTTATACTTTTTCTTGTGGGATCATGTTATTTGGGGAAAGGGAGTCCTGTGAAATGTTTAATAAGAAGCCTGATTCTTGGAAGAAATTTTCCTTTTGCTCTTGAAGACCTGACGTAGAGCTATTTTACAGGAGAATACAAAGCAAGTGCATGAAAAACAAAGGTCATTTAGCTATTAAAGATCAAAACCCAGAGTCTGACACAGATATTTCAAATTCCTTCACCAGATTACATCTTGAAAATTCGACTTTTAAATCAGAAAAAAACATGCAGTTAGAGAATTACTGGATCAACAACCTTCACATTGAAAAAATGGAAGAAAGTGCCATTATATCAAGTGAAAGTATCTAGATGAGAGGTGGAGGTGAGAGGCTGTGGGAATGTTTTCTGAAAACAGACAGTAAGTTTAAGAATGATACATTCTTTGTGAATCAAATTCCAGAATCTGGCTGGAACAGAACCCACAAAAGCGCATGCACGTGCTCCAACAACAGCCACTCGGGCCAACTGGGAGAAGACAACAGAAGAATAAAATACTGGTTCCTAAATGTTTAGTTCAGTTTTGAGGAAAATATTGACATGCTACTTGAGTATTACCTTGCTAATATGCCAGTAATTCATCTTTACAACAGCTCCATATTATTATTATTCTAATTTAAAGGAAAATTAAATAGACGCAGATGAAAATATGAAAATGTGATAAGACCAATGACAAAGCCTCTATTAGACTTCCTACTAGCTCTAGCTTCAGTATTTTTGGCATATTAGACAAAAACCTGTTAAAGCATTTGCCTTTTTCATTAGTTCACTTAGATATGATTTAAATACTATACCTTGAAACCAAACTTTAGAGTCCACACTGTCTATACAGCTTTTGGAAAAAAGTCAACCATAAATAATCATTTCCAAAAAAATCAGTTTCAGTGAAATTTGAAACACTAAGAACAGTTTGCCCTTGAAAGGGAGTAAATAGTCTTTAGCAGCACTATAGCTTTTTTGGGTTTTTTTCTTTTTGTATAAAAATTACATGGCTCAGGAGTAAATATAAAATTAAATTTTCATACCAAGGTTTTGTCACCACCAAAGCACTTTGAATTAAATGTGTTACCATAAGCTTCCACCAATCAGTTCCTGCCCTTTAACCAGGGGCATACAAGTTTTATCCAAGCAACAGGTAACGGTAATGCTGCAACTTGGAGGGCTAAAAATAAACTGAGAATGAACACTTCACCCAGCCAGAATTTCACTCCATCAGAATTTCTGTATCTTCAAATCCTGTAGGGCACATAAATGCTACACACTCATCCCCTTCCCAAGGCACAAGTAGAATTTTTCTATCATTATTTTCTACACAAAAAAGGAAAAATGATCTTAACTAAACAAATTGCAATCTGGAAAGCTGTCAGGCTAAGGGATATTTGCAGATGTGAAGAGTAGTGCAATCAACTCATGTAGTTGGGTAACGGCACAGGAACTTGCCCAGTGCAAGTTCCATGGCAGCCCTGTACACCTTCAGACTTTCTCTATCCTTCCTGCTCTACACAAGCCAGGAAGGGAAGGGTGGAGGTGAGGAGGACATGGCTCTTCAAAAGTTAATGAGAAGGGATTTTTCTGATCTGCTGAAGGTACATTCTGTGAAAAGCAACCTTTCCACACTTGCAGCTATTATGGTCAAACCCTCCATGTTTAACCATGCTCATTCTGCTCAACCATACATGACTACCGATCATGTAGCAATGAGCCCAACTGGAGAGCCCTCCTGAGAGACAGGATATGTTTATTCAGGCTCAAGAAACTGTGATTTTTGATTACCTCATCTGTTGGAGTTTGGATTTAGTTTTTTGGGTTTTTTTTTTTCCTCAGGAATTTTTCTCCCATGGGTTGCTAATGACTGGGCTAATGGCTGAGTACTTTAAGAGAACAAAGCACAAGGCTAGGGCCTTTCTCCTTGGCAGAGTGGGGCAGAATCCCTCTCATGGAAGCAGGGCCTGACAATGCGAGATTTTGGAGACTGAAAAAGCAAGGGCGGGGGGGGAGGTCGCTCTCTTGCTCAGGACCCTCGGAGCTGGACGGTCGGAGCTGCTGTCTGCTGAACCCACGGCCCCTGAGAAGCCAGCACGGAGCTGCCGGTCTGTCGGCTGTGAGTCTTTTTCCTCTGCCCCATTGAGAGCCCAGCTGCCTGCTACCAGCCTGCCTCTCCCCTGCTCATCCACGCCGCTCCGAGTTTTTTGCTACATTGTAGCGGGGCTTCCCCTGCACGCTGGGACCTCCTCCTGTCCCAGCTCCCTGTGTCCCAGGATCCTGCTGCGGCACCGACACCAGCCGCCCCCCGAGGGTCTGTGGAACAAAGGCTCTCCCCCATCCCTCCGTGCCTCGGGCAGCCGCCATTGCCGTGTGCTACCTGAGCTCACGCCGGAGCGCCCCCTGCAGGCACCGGGGAATCACCACACCCAGAGCGCCCCTGCAGGCTGTGACTGGAACTGCACGGAAGGGTGCCTGAAGCCGAGCAGGCTGCCACTGGGTTTCTGGTTCTGTTTGTTGGCTAAGACCATAGCTGTTGTTATTTGTTAGTTTTGTTTCAGATATTAGTAAAGAACTGTTATTCCTATTCCCATATCTTTGCCTGAGAGCCTCTTGATTTCAAATTTCTAAAAATTCAGAGGGAGAGGGGTTACAGTTTCCCATTCCAAGGGAGGCTCCTGCCTTCCTTAACAGACACCTGTCTTTCAAACCAGGACACTCCTCTTTCCTGGCTGAGCAGTTTGGTGTCTGCACAGACTGAAGTATATGGGAACTTCCTGCAAAAGGGCATCTTTATCAATTAATGGACTAGTGAACTGAAGAAGAGGTCACTAAAAAATAACAGAGAGGGATTAGTGTTCGTGTGTAAAGACTGGTACTTCCCGCAAAAATAGACTGAAAGATCCCAAAATTACTATAATTGCAATGGCTTGCTGCTATAGTAGATTTTACCTCATTCTCAGAAAATCTTTAATAATTTAGCAAAATACTACAAAGGAATCAGATAACTTTAAACAACTACATGCTCCTGAAGAATGTGCCCCCTGCTTCCCTTTGGAACTTCAGGCTGATAATAGTTCAGTCCTCAAGCTATACAAATATGGAAGACAACGTAAAGTAAATAGAGGAGAGTTCATTTCCACCATATACATGAACACCTTGATGTGATTTTTGTTACATTTTTTTTAAAAATCCTGGGATTTTTTTCAAATTGTATTTCTTAAGATTTGGGGGAGTAACATCAGGAGATATTCTTTCAAGTTTCTATCTTGAATCACATGTACTGCCCTGGGGCATGAGGCTGTTCAGAAAACTGAGGATTTTGGGCTACATTTACTAGAGCAACATTGGTTCAGCCTTGCATCACTTTATTGCTAGGCACAGTGCCATCTAAGCATCCACCAGGTCTGTTCATTGGTAGAGGCAGTGGCAAAAAAAATTTTCATTACTGCATTGAAACCAATTTTTAAAAATCACAAAGCTTGAAGATTCATCTGAGCTCAAACCTGTCTTCTTACAATTTATAGTGGAAAATTGGACTAAAAACACAGTATGCAAAGCTTTGAGTAGAGGGCATTGTTTTCTGTTTGACAGAAACTGAATGTAGTTCAAAGTTAATGGCTGAATGACATAGCCTCCTTTTCAGCTCTTGATACAATTGAAATTACTTTCATTTCTAGAGACAACTTCAAATGTGAAAATCAATCATTTTTTCTTATTGATATTTCCACATTTTATAATAAGAATTTTAAAAATTCAGTAGCATTTATGCAGAGTGTTACTCTTCACTTTCACAGAATTACAGGATACACACAGGGATCATCAGAATCCAACTCCTGGGCCTGCACAGCACCAGCCCCAAGAGTCTCACCATGTGCCCAAGTGCATTGTTCAAATGCCTCTTGAACTCAGACTGGTGCTGTGATCACTTCCCTGGGGAGCCTGTTCCAGTGCCCAACCACCCTCTGGGTTAAGAACCTTTTCCTAATACCCAACCTAAACCTCCCCTGACACAAATTCAGGGCATCCCCTCAGGTCCTGTCACTGTCACCACAGAGATCAGTGCCTGCCCCTCCTCTTCCTCATGAGGAAGTTGTAACTGCAGTGAGGTCTCCCCTCAGTCTCCTGTTCTCCAGGTTGAACAGACCAAGTGAGCTCAGCCACTCTTCACACATCTTCCCTTCAAGGCCCTTCACCATCCTCATGGCCCTCCTTTGGACACTCTCTAACACCTCAATGTCTTTTCTTATTGTGGCACCCAAAACAGCCCCCAGCACTCGAGCTGAGGCCGCCCCAGTGCAGAGCAGAGCAGGACAATCCCCTCCCTTGCCTAGCTGGTGATACTGTGCCTGATGCCCCCCAGGACATGGGTGGCCCTCCTGGCTACCAGGGCACTGCTGACTCATGTTCAACTTGTCACTGACCAGGACACCCAGGGCCCTTTCCTGCACTCACTTCTGCTTTCCAGCCTCTCCTTTCCCAGTCTGTCTGTAGATCCAGGATTGCTCCATCCCAGGTGCTGAATCTTCACTTCACTTTTCCTTGTTGAACTTCATATGGTGCCTGCCCAGCTCTCTCATTGGCTAAGGTCTCTCTGCAGGGCCTCCCTGCCCTTGAGAGAGTGGATAGCTCCTCCCAGTTTTGTATCATCTATGAACTTGCTTAGTATCCTGGCCAGTCCAGTGTCCAGGTCATTTATAAAGATGTTGAAGAGCACAGGGGTGATGATGGAGCCCTGTGGAACCCACCTAGTGACAGGTCACCAGTCTGGTAACCTCCCTGTTCACTATAACCCTTTGTGCCTGACTCCTGAGCCAGTTGCTCACCCATCATGTAATGTGGTTATTCAGCTATGAGCTGGACATTTTGTCCAGAATGATGCTCAGAGGGACACTACGGAAAGCTTTACTGAAACCCAGAAAGATTACATCCACTGACTTCCCTTGATCAGATAGGTGGGTTACCTTGTTGTAAAAGGGAATCAGGTTTCACAAGCAGGATTTTCCCCTCATGAAGCCATGCTGGATGTGACCAATGACTGTATTCATCAGCTTTCCATTGGCTCAACTTCTCTGGATTCACAAGACTGCTCAAAAATCATCAGGAAAGACTTTGCAATGACATTAGCTGGTTCTTCAGGAATTCTTGGATTAATCTCATGAGACCCCATAGATTTGTAACTGAAGCTGAAGCAGCTTCATGACAAGATGAAGCAGCATCATGATAATTTCCTCTGAAATTGTATCTGGGCCCTCAAGGTGGCATCCCAAGTTTCCATGATTTGGATGCCATGGATCCAGCCTCAACAATTTCAAGCCCAAATTTTCAGCTGTGCAGCAGAGTACCTGGAGCCCATAGCTTTCACAGCTGCTGTCTCCCAGCAGGAATGCCAGGAGTCAAATAGGGTCAGGAATTCCACTCTTGGAGCCTCCAAATCTCACCTGCATTGAAAGACAGGAAAGTTAGGCTTGGCTGGCTGTCTCAAAGCCACATGCCTCCCTCTTCAGATCCAGAGTAAAACTACAAGATGGATTTTCACAGGGCTGGGAAAAGAAGAAACATCTGTCATGTATTTAGATATATTCTTTCAGAAACTCCTTTTAGATTTTGGAGAAAATTGCTCAACAGAGCATATTGAGAAAGAGATTTTATTGCATGAAATAATTTGCACTTCCTGTTCAGATTAATTATAAAGGAGTAAAAGGTATGGGAACATATGAAGTGAAACAAATCTGATTGTGAAATTAGTTTTCAGCACATGCTCTACTATTCTATTTCAAATATTAGTAAAAATAAAGCAAACTTCTAGCACAACACAGAGAAAAGGGCATAAGCAGAAGCAATTTTAGAAGTAATTGGTTTTGAAATTAAACTTACACAAGCAGGATAGAGGTTCTGTCAAATACAGACTTGCACTAAACTGAAACTCACATTCTGTATATATTTTCATCTTGAAAGCCTGTTAATGGGAAGAAATGGTGAAAGTCAAAACTTGAAGTACTAGAAGGCAGTTACCTTAAAGACAGCTATGAATGCTTCACAGCTGAGCTTTAGCTATGCACCATTTTCTTTCCAAGTTTGAGAAGAATTGTACTAGCTGTCATGTTTTGTAGAGTTAGTTATTTGAGTTTTAGACTGTAGCCTGGAAATTACTATCAGAACCTCCTTAGACACACATCTCATTTCTCAGACCAAAATGATAGAAAGATATGTCAGAAAAAAATAAGGCTCGATCTTGAAAGCCTTATTTACTTTTGTAGTCTTTATTTGCTGTAAACCTAAATCCTTTCCAAGTTTTACCCAGGGAAAGGATTTTTCATAATTAAGAAATCTGGGAATTTAACCAAGGACAGGGCAGCTGGAAAGACAAGAGGAAAAATAGCAATAACATTAAATGGGTATTTCTCAATAAAGGAAGGAGAAAAGCACTTGAAGGGAAATAAATCAGGACAGAATGAGCATTTCTGCATATGATGACAGTTTTTCTAACATTCTGCTATTTCCATGCATCCAGGAAAGATACAATCATTATGGAGACACAATAGAATGAAAAAATTGTATTTATCCACCCATCTCTCTTTCTAGAAAGTCTTCCTGCGGAGCCATCTCAAGTGAGTTGCCACAAATCTGTCTATAACATTTGTGTCTGGGAATGGCTGCAGAAACAAGGATGGTCTAGAAGAATCTAAAAAACTCTAGGGGAGTTAACAGGGAAAATAATCAGTGGCAGGCAGAGCATATTCTGATGAGAATGTATGAGAGAGTAAAAGGACCAAGGGACAAAAAAGGACACTATGTGAAGAGAAGCATCCCCACAGCACTGAGCAGAGTGGAGGGAGTTGATGGTGGGTGATTTCACTTTCTGCATATGCTGAGGTCAGTAGCTTATGGCTGGGACATTCTCTGTGTACAAACAAGACCTAGAAAATTTTGAAAAAGTTATCAGTTGGAAGAAGTAAGAAATGGGAGAGAAAGGTTTAAGAGTTAAATTTATGCCTGTTTGTGTATATGTGACTGCCACATCTGCAAGAACTGACTGAGGCTACAGCAAGTCAAGGTCTGGGACTGGAACCAGATCACGTTTGCTCAGTGGTGTACTGAGGGGCGACTCATGCTTGCCCTGATGTGCCCATCAGCTCTGCACAGTGGTGTCCATAGGTCTGCTACCAATCTTTGGAATGCAAAACAGAAGATTACTGTCAGTGCACAGCTTTGGTGACTGAATGGTTAAGCGGTGACTATGTTTGATCCCTCAACACTGCAAAGTAACACTCCAATATAACTGCATCCCTCAAAAAGAAATTTAACGGCAGATATTAACAGACTTTTATCACTGCCAAAGACTAAGCAACTGAAAGTATCTCCACCATAATATCATAAATACCTATCCAGAGGAAGACCTTATCCCTGGTCTGAATATGCCAAAGATAGCATGCATTTCACTATCTGCAACTGTGTGTAAGTAGATCAGGAAAGTATCTACAGGAGAGGTAGATTAGAAAATATAAACAAAACAAAACACAACCAAAAAAAAACCAGCTAAACAATACCCCCCAAGCAAATAAAAGTATCAACCACTCAGAAGAAGCAAAGCTGCCAAAAATCATACAAGCTGACTATGGACATTTTGCACTTCAACTTTTCTTTATCTCACTGTATTTGCTGATTTCTATACATACTGTCTGCTGCTTTCATTTTACTATTCTTCATGTGCTGCTGTCATATTCTGACAGACTGAGACTGTCAGGTCATGGCTCACAGAACACTTCTCCCAATGCATTTATTCTCCAATTGCTTTGGGAAATGAAAGTACTCTTGTTCACGGACAGCCAGCTGTGACCTGTTCTGCCCTGGAGCTTTTCTCCAGACTTCTCAAGGATATATTCCCACCAGGTACAAAGACTTTTATAATGAGGAATATTCCCACAATCCTAAAAGGGTCTGGTTCCGTTCTTTTATGAATTTGAAGGCATTTCTAAGTTACACCACATTTGCTCTGGACTTGTATATATAGTGTAGATATATTTGGGCAGGTCTTATGCAGATTTCATTAGGATGATGTGAAAAAAAGAGCTCAAAACTGCCTTTGAATCTTAAAGAAATCTCTCTCTCCCTATCTCTCTCCCTATCTCTCTCTGTCTGTCTTTCTCTCTCTCTTTCTCTCTGCCAATTTTTTCTCCTTTTTTTTTTGCCTCGGATGCAATTAGCAGAGCTGTAAGGAGTCACTATATTGTTTCCAGGAAAAGATCCTTGTGCTAATATCTGTGTTCAGAAAGGGAACATTAGAGGACTTTCAGCCCTGATGCTGATTCCTGTTACCTGACATCTTGCAGTGATTTACCTCACTGTCAACCAAAACAAAACTCTCCAGTATCAATATTTTAGTCAACTTTGCATTCCACTTGCACTTATTTGAGTCACAACATATTTGACACGGAAGGAGAAGCTTGTATGTTTCATGGGAAGTTTGTAATGTTTGTTTTTTGAAATCTTCATGTAAACCATTATGACCCTGTCTGAAATTCTCTGCAGTAGTAGCAAAACTTGAAATTACATTAAGAAAATGACAGTAGCAAAGTGCATATTTGTAAACTTAAAATAAGAAAGCACTATAATTCAAAATTTTTTAGATTTATGTGGTATTTTGACCTTGATAAGTTTCAGAAAAAAGAAAATGTGGCATTTATATTGTTTACTAATCAGCCTTTAAAAAATATATTTCTAATAATTTTCCACAAGATCCCTATATCTCCGTATGTTAGAGGTGCACACTCCAGGCAATGTGTATATTGCATCTTTTCTAGTCCAAATACGCGGGAAGACTACACAGTCAGCAATTTTGCAGACTACTATTACTGCAACTTATTTTTCCTATACTACTGCAAGAAATGTCACACAACCTATAATATGCAAAGGCAGAGGAAAAATTACTGTCCCTGCACTAAAGATCTAACACAGTAAAGAGAAGGGATCTTGTGAAAATTACTGTGTTCTTTTAAGTACTGCAGTCAGTGTAGTCCAACGCAGTCTTTCCACATTCCTACCATAAACTCATTAACCATGCTTTCCCTAAAAAAACACCCCACATTCTGTGTCATCTTTCATTGCATTCAAAATTACTCATTTATCCCTCTGACACTGGACAGGCAAGGACTAGAAATGGATTCTAAGCTTGCTAAGAGTATATTCCTAAGCTTCCAGGAAAATGTTCTTGTCTGGGTATGAGAATATACGAAAAAGAAAAGAACTGTTAAGTGTCTTTGCCAGAGCATGAAATCTGAGATTGTGGTGTATTTTATCTTATGACATTAGAACATTATCACAGTATTGCAGAGGCATCATAATGGAAAACTTCAAAAGTGATGAGGTTCTTAAAGATTAAGAAAGTTCCCATGAAAATGTTCCAAAGTAACAAAAGCTGTATATAAGCATACTGGTTTTGTTGAAAGAGAGACTCCAAAACAACTTTCAAAGGCCCACTGTACTACTTTAAACACCAGGATTTTTACAAAGTCTGCCTCTAGAGTTCATATGACTTTCCATTTAAATCTGAATAAGCCTACACAGAGAAAATAGGCAAAACTCTCCCACAAGGAACTATTTTAAGGTAGAATTCATTACATAGTTACTATTTTTCTCAAACAATATGTCAGTGGTGATACTGTGGCAGATTGCATGAATTGCCTTTATTCTCAGTTATGACAGTATAAATCAGAAATATCTCCACTGACCTCACTGGAATTCCAAGAGTAAAGGACTGGTGAACTGCCTTCTTGGCACCTGCCTACAATAGCCTTTATCAAATGTTCTGTGCATGTAAAAGTGACCAAATTGTTCACAAGAAAAGGAGCAGAACTGGTATAATTGAACAAGTATTGGAGAAGTATTCCACGTCACACACACAAAGTAATTTCTCATTTTTCAAATAATTGTCACAGAGTGAGTGGAAGAAATTGCAAAAAAAAATATTTTCTTAAGCTGAAATATTAAACTATTGAAGGAATAAAAAAGGTAAGGTAATTAGAAGACATAGTGATGTAATAAATCATTACGAAGTTGATGTAAAATTACTGGCATACATTTAAAGAATACTGAATACTCAAAGAAGAATTGAAGAGACCTAGCTGACACCAAATTATTGTTACCTTAGCAATACACATGGACTAGCTGCTGTAACTAAACAATTTGCTATCAAAAGCCAAAATAGGGGGTATAGAAATAGCAGTCTAGTTGTCTGAGGTGACCTGGGGTGACCAGAAAGTATTGCCTTTTGCAGATTTACAGTGACATGCCTTCATCAGTGATATGCAGACAACTAGAGCAAGTGAAGCCTCTGCAAGTTTGCACCAAGGTGAGTAGTGCAGCTGACACTCCTGAGGGATAGGATGCCATCCAGAAGAATGTTGACAAGCTTCAGGAGAGAGCCCATGAGAACTTCCTGAGGTACAACAAGGCCACATGCAAGGTGCAGCACATGGGTTGGACCAATCTCCAAAATCAGCAAAGGCTTGGGGATGAGCGGATTGAGAGCAGCCCTGCCACAAAGGACTTGGGGGTCCTGGTTGATGAAAAAGTGGAGGGGTCTTGGCAACATATACTCCCAGCTCAGAAAGTCAACCAGACTGCAACAAAAGCATTGCAACCAGCAGATCGAGGGAGATGATTTTGTCTCTCTGCTCTGCTCCAGTAAGACATCTTCTTAAAGTGCTATACCCAGCTCTGGGGCCCTCAGCACAGGAAAGACATGGACCGGTGAGAGTGAGTCCAAAGAGGGCCATGAAGGTGATCAGAGAACTGGAGCACCTCTTCTATGAAGAAAGATTGGAGAAGAGAAGACTTCAGGAAGACCTTATTGCCACAATTCAATACTTACAGGGGGCTTTTGAGAGAGGTGGGAACAAACTTTTTAGTAGGCTCTGATGCAACAGGACAAGGATAAATTGAGCCCTGATAGGTGAAACACTGGAACAGGTTGCCCAGAGACATTGTAAATGTCCCATCCCTGGAAGTATTCAAGGTCAGGCTGGATGGGTGTTTGAGCAACCTGGTCTGGTTGAAGATGTCCCTGCTCATTGCAGGAAGGTTGGACTAGATTACTTTCAATAATCTAACCCAAAATATTCTATGATTCAATGTCAAGGGAAAAGTAAGGAAGAGGGTGATGATTATGACAATGATGATGATTCTCTTATTGTTGAAGATTGCAAAATTAATCAATAAATATTTAAAATTATTAATAAAATAATGTCAATCTGTAAATGAAAGTCAAAAAATACAGTGTTTTCATGGCTACTTTTGCCCTACATTATCTTCTTCTATCCTGCTTCATTTTCAAATAAACGCATATTTTCTGTTGTCTTCTATCACTACAAACAGTAAAGGAGAGCAAGTTTTTTCATTGTAATAAAGAATTTTTCAGAATAATATTTATTCTCAGAACTCTGAAAACATTTCAGAGTTCTTTCCAGTGTAATGGTAACACCCATGAAAACATTTTTTCTCTTTTTTTTGCAGAAATTATTTGTAGAGCTTTCAGTGAATGCAGCTCTCCTAATAATTCTGTTGGTGATACATGGGAAGTGATATTACACTCATCTCTCTCTGTATTTCCATTACTAACAAGAACAAAGTAGCAACAAAGACCGATTTCTAAAATCACCAATAATAACAACAATAATAATAATAATAGCTTCAGCAAAGTAATTTTTGAGCAGAAATGTAGACCTACATGAACTTTTCAAAGCAGACCAAGCCGTCCTTTCAAATGTTGGACAGGTCTACTTTTTAAACAGCATTTCAGAATTATGATGTTCAGATTTCCCTCAATATTCCAGTTTCTGTGCTTTTTCTGCAACAGGTAAAATCTTCATCTTGGAAACTACATGCTCCACACATATGTCCAATACTTGTTGAACTAGAAAAGAGCGTATTAACCCTCATAAAATTCTAGTTCCAATGAAGAGTATATTTGGAAATCATTAAAAGAAAAAAATATCACCTTTGAAACCATCCTTTGAAACTACAACCTCTTTTAAACATTACTTTAAAAACTACATTTGACCTTGCCATCAAGAATTTAATTAGGATATTTCACAGGTAATGACTTTTTATTTTCCAGTTCAATCATCCATAAAATAGAAACTTGTGTGATTACTGAAGCATTTGTAATTGGACTTTTCTTTACAACTAAGCAGAAGACACACAAAGTAAAAAAAAAATTTCAAATTTTTGTATACTCCAGCTTTAGAGAGAAAACATTGTCAAGGTAAGCATGGAATTGCCCCACTTTTCCAGGAAGTGACTGTTCAGACCATGAAATTTGTGACTAGCGAACAGAGAAACATTGCTTTTACTAAAGAACCTTTTTCTGTGATGCTGGAAGGCTCACAAATCTCTGTAATCGTCATGTCTACCAAGTTAGAAAAAGTAGGGTAGATAGTGGTGTGAGGCAGTGTGCCTTGCCTTCAATGAGAGAAAAAGATGAGAAGCCACAACAGAAAAAGCAACTCCCTGAACACAAGTTTGTTTAAAAACCTATCAGAAACCCTCATATATGACAGCCTTTCTGATAGGTGAGAATGAGTGGTTTAAGCTGTTAGTATTTCTTGGTTAACTGATACCTACTCCAGGTCTGATAGGAAATATGGTTTTAAACAGTGTTACTTCTCAGAATAACTGAGGTTGTCTTCAGGAAGTTCTTACTGTTTCCCTTCATTTAAGAGTTTACTAAATTGTTTACTAAAGGTTCCCATGATGCCAAGTGTAGCCTTTATCAGCAGAAGCTGAAAAAGCAGCAAAGAGGAAAAACAAGCCATGCACCAAAGTTTGCCAATGCACCCATTTAGCAGCAGCAGATGCCTGTCGAAAACAGAAATATCCATATCCATGAGTCCACACCCAGAACATAATGTACAGTGAGCTGTCTGACCCCGATATCTGCCTTTGACTCAGATCCCGATCTGGACTTACCCCATCCCCATCCCATCTCCTTTTCAGTGAGATCCCTGCTCCATCTGCCTTGTTACTATGCTTGACTTCCCACTCATCTTCCTGTATGGAGCAGTAGGCCCTCTCTGCCTTCTGTCAGGAATAAGGTGGGTGAAACTGAACAGATAACAACCCATAAAATTACAGAAACTAAAAAAGGACACACATAGACAGCGGTCAATAAGGAGGCAATCTGATATCTTATTTTGCACTCACAAACATCCTCAATAGACAAATACAGGAACCTTTATCACTTACTGCATGAAAGGAAGTTGATGGAGGTATTTGTTCTGGTCTTAATAAGACTTCTTATGTTGTCCCTCACAACATCCTTCTGGACAAGCTGTCCAACTGTGGGATGAGTAGGGTCAAGGTGTACTGGCTGTAGAACTGTCTGAAGGACAATCAAAGGATTGCAGTGAATGGAGCTACCACTGGCTGGAGACAGGTCACCAGAAGTGTTCCTCAGGGCTCAGTTCTAGAGCCAGTGCTGTTCAATATATTTGCCAATGACCTGGATGCAAGAGTTTAATGCACCATTAGAGAGCTTGCTGATGATCCCAAAATGGGAGGTGCTGTTGACTCTCATGGGACAAGAGGCCTTCCAGAAGGATCTAGACAGATTGGTGCATTAAGCAATCATCAAGGGCGTGAAATGTAACAACAGACTGGACACTGCCCTTGGCACTGAGTAACACCTGGCACAAACACAAATTGTGAGAGGAGTGCCTGGAGAGCAGCCCTGCAGAAAGGGACCCGGGGTGCTGCCTGGCAGCAGGCTCAGTGTGAGTCACCAGTGTGCCAGGGTAAACCCCTGTAAGAGGTGCACCAAACACAGCACAGCAAACTGATGATTTTTTTGTCCCTTTATTGTTGATACACTACTACATAGTACCTAGGTAATTTTCATTATTGTTTTGTATTTTGTTTTTTCTTAAGCTTATGCTGTACTTCTAACCTCCCACTTACTTATCTGACCCACTTTTCACTTCCCATATGTTTTCTTTCCAATCCTGAAGTCAATGAAATTTTATCTTTAAAACATCCTATATCTTTCTTCTGCAATGGAGTGCTTTCTACTTTTTCATTTTTGAATGAACTATGATCACTGTGAATTCAGCATTGTGTCTGTGTATGTCATATTCTAAGCACAGCCACCAGATAGTAATGCTCAGAAAATCTAAGACCTCTCCATCCTTTAACTGGAGCACTGCAGGGCTTATGTTAGAGGTAGGCACCAACGTGCAGGTAGGCAGATGTGCTGAAAAAAGTGCATCACAGAGTAACAGATCCTTAGGGAACTTCTGCAACACATAAGATGCAGTATTATACTCGGTCCATTTCAGAAGTGGACTCAGAAGTCTTGTGCATTCTTTTATCATCTACAGGTGACTCAAGACTTCTTTTCCATCTGACACATGGTCTCGGGAATTGCAAATGCTCATTACCTTTCCCTGTTTTGAAGTGCAAAGCTTTTACACTGATAGACAGATGGGGTCAAATACTTGAAAAAATTCAGTACTTCATAATTATTCTTTATTTGGAAAAGTTATTTTCCTTCCACACGAAAGATAGAAAAATTTGACCCACATCATACACAATAACTACAATCATTGTATTACTTAAAACAAAGGTTAAAGTACTCAGGAAAACTATCTTATTGGTATTATATTTCTACACTACAAAGAAAAGGAAGTAGAGTCTTAGACTGTCTGGGATGAACCTTCTTTAAATTAGCCCTCCCTGCATAGCAAGAAAACCATTAACCTTACAGTAAAAAAATGACTGCATCATTCATCATAGATCAAGGCTTGTAGTTTTCAACGTTTCCATACTAAAAATACAATAATTTAATTAGGATTATAAACTGTGCAATGCTTTACTGCCATCTGTTTAATATAAAAATGTCCAGATTTTGGTATGATAAATATCCATTCGTTGTCTAATATCCAAAGTCATCCATTGTTGCTCATCTGTCTCTGTACAAACTGTGATAGAATTTATAATATAAACTATTATTATTGGGATAATTAAGTACAAGGAGCTGAATCCTGCTCTATGTGCAGGAGTGTAAATGTAGAGCAACACTATTAGCTCATATGTTGTTACCTACAATCTAATGGGAAGTCATCATCATATTTTCAGGTATAGACATGCTATTAACAGAGACAAATAATGTTGCATATGCCTGTAACCTCATTATATCCAGACACCCTTACCCTAGGTCCTTCTTCTCTCCAAATGGCATGTACGCTAAATATAGAATCATCAAATCACAGAATGTTTTGGGTTGGAAAGGACCTTTTAAGTTCATATAGTCCCACTTCCCTGCAATGAACAGAATTAACTTTCACTGGACCTGATAGTTCAAACATCCAGTCCAACCTGACTTTGAGCACTTCCATGGATGGGGTATCCACAGCGCCTCTGGGCAAACTGTTTCAATACCTCCCCACCCTCATTACAGTTGTACGGGTGCAGCTGTCAGTCAATTCCTTCTCCACCAAATCCTTAAATCTGCAATTTAGAGGCAAGAATGTTTTGGGGGAGCATATCAAAGGCCTTAGAGAAATTCATGTAGGTGACATCTGAAACTCTTACCTGATCCAAAAATGCAGTTTATCAGCATTTGTTTCCTACAACAGCATGAGAGTATAGGTGGCTGAAATTGTTTGGCCATAATTATGAATACTGTTGTACAGAACAAGCACTTCCAGGACATCACTGCAGAGCACATCCTATGCCAAAGATAGGTTAATGCAGGCACTTCCAAAACTTTCCCATTTATCCTTATGAAACCATTACTGGAATGAAACCAAAAGGATTCTGTAAAAACTTGTTCTAGAAAATCAACAGAATTACTAAATTAAATCCTGCTTTTTGTTAGGTAAGTCTGAAATAAAATTTTATTAAATTCTGTGGAAGTCATCATTCAGCAGAGAGGAATCTGTGGCCCTAATAATCATTCTAAACATTTATGCTGGTTCTCTAATGCCTTCAAGAGAGTTTGGTTGATTTTTTGGTAACAATTAGAAGGCTTGGCAATAAATTTTTGATTGTTATTTCATTAACAATTAGAATATTCTGTTTGCTTTTGAGAAAAATCACCTATGTACACAGTGGGTTTGGGAATCTTAGAATAACTGAAAATTTAGGCAAAATACAGTCTGAGTAAATTAAACTGCTCATTTTCAGGAAGGAATCCATTTTCATCATTATGGTCATGTAGTTAAATCAAACAAAAAGCAGAGCAGAAATTCTGCACTGTAATTACTGGAATTTTACTAAATATTAACGAAAAAACATTCCAAAAATAACTTCAAACAGATGCATTTGAAGCTAAAATTATGCAGGCAGTTTTCATTTATGAATCTATGTTCTTCCATCTCTAGAAATGAAGACAACTTGCATTCTTATGCTGCATCTCTCATCTGCAGAAGTCAGGCTTCAGATCCTCATCACATAACATTCTAATCTTTAATACTTGTGTTCTATAGGTCTACTGTGTGCAGAGGTAAAAGCATTATTCATAGTGTCCCAAAGAACTTCAAAAATGCATGATTTGTTATTCCTGTAAGCAAGAAGTAAAAGAAATCTGTAACCTTTAGGTTTTGAAAAAACTGAGTAGTACAGTATGAATGAGTAGTTGGATATAATCTGTTCTTTACAAATATTACTAATATTGAGTCACATGATCTGTTTCATGAACAAATGTGTGAATTAAAGGAAAGTTATTGTATGCTGAACATATTTGACTTGCTTAGTTATGACTAAAAATGTAATCACTCTACAGATGAACAGAAAACATGGCAGGTTTTGTGATCCTCTCTTGAAAAAGGTAAAGAAACAAGCAACACATCAGTGTCTCAGAAATGAGGCTCTACCATCTATATTGTTTCTTGAGGAACATTGTGTTGAAGGCTAAGTTGCTACTCTGCCTCAGCTGCAATGCAGGTTAACCACTCATGGTGCACACCCCAGACTGCTTCTCTTTATTCAGCCACCACCTGATGGAGAAAATAGTGCCACTGAGAGGATGATATTGCTTGTTGCAATTAGGAAGTGTTCACAAATAGATGTCTGAAAACAACAGGAAGAACTAGTGTTGCTGAAAATAATGTCCAGAAAAAGAAAAAACGAAGGGAAATTACTGTCAGCACAATAACTACTTTGAATAACAAAGGAAAACTGCTTCTCATGACTGCTGTGGCAAAGGGAAGAGCATTGTAATTGACTTGACAGCTAGCAAAGACTTTGGATTGATGCCTTTACTGTCTTCCCTTGACAAAAGCAGATGCCCTGGCTTTGACCTTGTTTTTTTAAAGCAGGCAAGGCTCTGCACCCAGGAATAACGCATGCCAATATTTTGGCAGAGTCACTGCAGGGGTATGAAGATAAAAATATACATGAATTATTATGGAGCATTTCATATCTTAATTACAAACAACAATATAGCACCAGATCTTATTCCCTAGTAGAGCTGAGCCCCTCTGAAGCAACAGAAGGACAATTACAGGCTTAGCTGGCATTCTGAAAGGGAAACAAAACTCTTTCTTCAGGTCTAGCTGGATTTCATGCCTATCAAACCAAATTTCTGGAACAGGACACTGCCTACAGAGTTCACCATTTTGTAAATAGATGTAAATATGAACCATTCCTTCTGGATGTTATTTCTCAGTCATATGAAATATAGTTCCTACTTGTCCTCTGACAGGTGAAAATTGGGCTCTCCATGTCAGTTGTGCTAAGGTATCCAGCTATCAGGCTGGCAGACCCGACCTGAACATTATTTCCAGGATATTGTCATCTATTCTGCATCTCCTGCTTTACTAATGAATCTTTCCACTCTTATTAGGACTCTTGACTGCTTTGATATCATCAGTTCTCTTTAGCAAGAGAAATGTATTCAGGCTAGACAGAGAAGTTTTCACTCCAAAAAACATGTTGTAGACAGGCATCTTCTGTGTCAGGGAAGAGAATTTGGAGTGTCTTCACACCTTTTAAACATAAAAACATGCTGAAGTTTCAAGTACTCTCTGAAGAAAATGCAATCTCCTTTTAACAGCATTTTCGATTGCACAGTTTTATACCAAAGGAACTAATTTGACACCCTTCTTAGCAGGCACAGAGAGGCATTTGAAGAAATAGCTCATTAACCTATTTTCAGAAACCTATTTCCATTTTGCTTCTTTATTAGAACTCTTGAATTCTTACATGGCTTCAGAGCTTTTAAAATTACCAATAACAAATGCTTTTAAATCATTAATGGTTCTGAACTAGACTCATATGCAAAAGCATAATTTTACAGAGTTAGATTTAAATTGTATGGTGGCAATTTCATACAGAATTGAAATCTTTATTTTCCCGCAAAAAAAAAAAATGTTCTGAAAAGTGAACAACCTGTTTATAAGAGGTGAGTGGGAGGTTAGTAATAGGGTTTTTTTATTTAAAGGCTCACACACTGCGATCAATACAGAAATTTATGCTGTACTATGCTACTAGAAGTAAAATTTTCTTTCTGCACCTGAGGCTTAGACAACCTTTAGCAAATTCTCAGCCTTTGACAAGACTAGAAACTATGTTATCATATTAAGAGTGAAATTTCCAGTCAAACAATGAACCTTGAATAGAAACTAAATGAAACAGATCGCATAATCCAAACTGATATTTACCATGGGTCAGGAATTCCTATGGCTTTCAGGTAGAAAAGGAAAGTGTACAGACTTTGGAAGCAAGATCCAGGCTTGCTTCCAAAGGCTACACAGGATGATTACAGAAATGTTGTTTGACATCGCAGGAAGAAAATTTATGTGGCCAAAACTTAATTTCAGTCACTCTCACTTTAGTTCATGATAATATTATTTAGAATGTTATCTACTGTAAAACACTTGAAAGACAATGAAGTCATCAATCAAAGCCAAGGTGTGTTCCTCAAGAGCATGCCTTCCTAAGGTTACTGTCTAGTGGACAAAGGGAAGGCAGTGGATGTGGGTTTTTTATTTTTAACAGAGCTTTTGATACAGTCTCTGACATTATCCATCTGGACAAAATGTCCAGCATACAGGTGGACACACACAACATAATGGGTGAAAAATTAGATGAAGAATTGTGTTCGAAGAGTTGTAGTTAAGGGGGTAACATTTGGCCATATCCAGTCACTAGTGGTGTTTTCAGGTCTCTCAGCATAGTGCTTTCATGATTTTTTTATGTCAAATACCTGGACACAGGAGTGGAATGCACTAAGTAAGTTTGCAGGCAATACTCAGCTAGGAGGAGAAACTGGTTGCCTTAAGGGTAGAGACGCTTTACAAAGAGATATATTTAAAAGGTTAGAATGCTGTGAGATCACCAGCCATATAAATTTAACAAGAACATGTCTCAGTTTGTACCTGGGAGAGTGTAATCAAAAACGCATGTATAGACTGGGGAACCAGATTCTGGAGTGCAGCCCTGTAGAAAGGGATATAGGAGTTTTGACCTATGGTTATACCAATGAGAGTCAACAATGTGCTCTAGCAGCCAAAGGGCCAACAATACCCCGGAGTACATCGACTGCAGTATATCTAACTGGCCAAAAGAAGTGACTGTCGCAATATACTCAGCACCAGCACAGCCTCACCTTGAGTACTGTGTACAGTTTTGGGCTCCCCAAAATAACAAAAAATATTATCATGTGTCCTAAGGAGGGCAACAAATATGGTGAAAGGACTAGAAAGCAGCCGAGGATGTTAGGTTTGTTCAGTGAAGTGTAGACTGAGGCATTATCTTGTTGTCTACACCTTTGTCAGGAAGGAAAGCAGAGACTGAGATGCTGAATTCTTCTGTTTGGTATGTGCTAAAAAGACTTGAGGGAATGGCTTTAAGCATCAGAGAAAGTTCAGATTGAATATTAGGACTGTCTTCTTCTCAGAGAATGTGGCAAGCACTGGAAACTGTCAAGGCTCCAAGCTTGTTGGCGTTCATGAACTGGTCAGACATAAGTCTCTGATATATATGAGCCTGTGATCTGTCCACAGAGACAGTGACCACAGGATTTTTTATGCTGCTGCTCAGCAGTAGCCAATCATTTTATTTAGACAGCATATTGCTGATGTCCTTTCACACCTAAACATTTCTTCTGCTGTAGAGTCCAGCCCTATATTGTAGTCGAAGCTTAGCAGCACTATATGTTTCAAGTCTCCGAGTCATAACGCATCCGTGAAGGTTCTGCAGAATCTGAAAAGTAAACAGCATAGTCAAATGGTTTTCATTTTTTCCTTGTGTTGTCAAATTGATTGTGCAGACATAGAAAGTGTGTCCTGGCCATTTGGATAGATGAAAGCCAGTGAGAGATTCTTGACCTTCCTAGTATGTACTGAGCTCTGCCATATAACACCTGTTTGTTGATAAATACCTAGTAAATCATTTCTCCTGTACCCTTCATTCATCACCTGTAGGGAAAGGCTCAATCTCCTACAGCTCTCAACAGTGCTGGGAAATTATTGCTATCTGCAAACTTCTCTTAGACCCTTGAATGTAAGATGCAATGGAAGAGCGACATAGAAGTTAGAGGAGGGAAGCCCTCTGGATAAAACTTGTTACTTCACTTTATAACATTGCAGTGATGATTAATTTATCTGCCTTGCAGAAAAACATTTTAATAGTTTTCATGGGAGAATGAATTGATGTGCGTGAACACTCAAAAGAGAGGAATTCCCTTTCAACTACATATTTCTGCTTATTAGTTAGCAATCCTTTAATGTTGGTAACGTTACTATGAAGAACAAGTGCCTACAGACAGATGGCATAGTTTGAAAAGAAGCTTCAAGGGACCCTGTGATTTCTGAAGACAAGTGAACTGAAATAGGAGAAGAGAGGATCAAGGGAAGGATTTGATTTAGGACACATTATTGCAGTTTAGAAGTTTGGGGGATCAAAACTAGGTAGAAACATTAATTTTATAGCCAAAATTCTTTGATTTTGTTGTGAGATAAGTATTAATAGTAGGCAAAGCAGGCTTATAATTTAAGGAATATAAAAATAATGTATTAACAGACTTAAAATGGGAGTAATATTAATCTAGAATCATAACAAAACCTTTAGAAAAACTTCCCCCCCACCCCCCACCCCTTTCATTTCTTTCCTACACACCATACAAAAGGTAACACTTTGACCCGTGGTTAAATTACCACCTCTGGGGAAAAAAAAACCAAACAGTTCTCAGTCTATGTAGGGAGAGAAGCTTTCTTTTGCTCTATCATGTTGACTCCCCATAGGAAACATAGTTCCTGTGGTTATCAGCCTCCCAGTAAGCAACCCCTCCCCGTAGGAAAAGATTTGCTTCTCTGGACCCCTTCCCACTTCAGTAAAAGCTACTACCAATGGACATATGATGGTCATTGAGGTGCTTTTTTGAGGATGAACATTAATATTACAGTGACAATGAAATCCCCCTTCTCTTCTTACTGGCAACGTAAGTTTTTTCTATGATTCCTGGGGCAAGGAAGTCTTAATACGAGAGTCTTAAGTCACTCCCTTATACCTAGAATATTACATCCCTCCTTGTTCCACCCTTTTAGATCATTTTTAATCTATTTCAGGGTATATTATAGCTAAGTTTATCAACATGTTTTTTTACAAAAGAATTTTTCAGCCTTAAAGCACTTCTCATCTCTTCCTTCTTTGAATATAAGCTTGGTTACATTCATTAACTTAAAGTCTCTGTGTTGTACGTGTTGTAGGTGCCTTCATTCCTGTGCTCTTTCTAAGGGGGGGGGGGAAGGGGGGGGGGGGGGGAATGAATGCCCCCAATTCCTTCCTGATATTGAAAAGAAAACAGTTAATTTGTCTTTTGGCTGGGCGATGGTTACGTGACTTTCACCTGCATGGTTCAAATGCAGTAGGTTCACCATTCGAGCTGAAGGAGGGGAATTCGTCTGTGCCGTCCTCTATCCAAGCCGTGTTTCAGCTGCAGAGGTTGGCATGACAGTGTCCAAACTGTGGAGGGCTGGCCAGCCGGGGCCACGTCCGAGCTGCAGGGAGAGGAGTTTGCCTGTGCCGCTCTCCCGCACCAGGCCACGCCACAGGGCCAGCAGGACCGCATCCAAGCTTTACAGGGCCGGCCCCAAGCCCTCTTCCCACTGCGCTGCAGAGAAATATACCCGGCCCAAGCTAGGCAGGGTGGAATCGGCAAGGCTCCTTGGCCAGGGCAGCAGAATGAAGCCTCTCTTTCGGCTCGGGCGGAGCCAAGCAGCGCTGCGAAGCCACCCAGGCCAGCCCAGTGGGAGCCGGCGAGCTGCGTCCAAACTATAGGAGGGGCCCAGTCCAAGCCCTTTCTCTCTCCCGTGCTGAGCCATGTTGCAGAACTGACCAGCGGGGTGCTCCTGAGCTCTGCAGGGCCGACCTCAAGCCCTCTCCCCTCTGCACCACGCCAAAACCGGCAGAACTGAGTCACTTCGGCCTGGGGCAACAGAGCGGAACTCAGAGCCGCGGAGCGTGGCGCTGCCTACCGTAGTTAGCCTGTCGGCTTGGCTGAACTGTTTCTGCCGAGAAGCTGGGCCGGGTCTCCTCATTTCCCCCTCCCTCCCCCTGCACCATCTCAGCCCGCTAGCCCAGACCACGTGCGTGGCCTGAGGGAACCTCATCAGACGGTGCGGGGGGAAGAAAGTCACGTTCTCTCTCGGTTCACTGAAGTCTAAAAAGAGAGCCTCTCCAGGTGTTCTCTTGGTTTTATGAGTTTCTGTAGGCAGAAATTGTAATACTGGATACCTCATTTCCGGCTCCACCTCCTCCTTTCTGTACTGTGATTTTTTTTCAACTCAGGTTACTCCACGACACACATGTATCAAATGCGACAGTTCATCACTCTAATTATGTTAGTAGGACTAATGTGCTTCAGCTTTCTAGTTGTATTTAAAACTAGCAAAACACATTACTCGCTCTCAAAACATGTACATCCTTTCCCTCCAAGCTGCAGGATGCTAGCATTCCAAAAGCAGCAGTTGTACAAAGAGCAGCAGACAACAGCAACAGGGAAATGAGGAACATCTGGATAAGACATATTGCAAAGGTAAGTTGCTTGCAGTGTATTATTCTCATGCAGTGAGCAGAGAAACTGCTGTATCAGTGGTAGAAAGCTGGCCTGTTCTGTTTGACCTGATATTATAGTTTAACCCCAGCCAGCAACTAAGAATCACATAGTCATTTAAACTCTCCCCCCTGTCCGAGTGGGAAAGGCAACCAAAGAAAAAAAGGTAAACTTCATGGGTTGATACAAGACCCATTTAATTACTGAAATAAAATAAAATTTAATAATACTCCTAACAATACTAATGACAAAAATAGTGATAATTACAATAGTAGTAATGATAATAATAACAACAATAATAATTTTAATGAAAAGAGTAAAAATCAAGAGAAAGAAGTGATGCACAATACAATTGTTCACCACTCACAGACTGATGCCCATAGGCAAGTGTGAACAGCCATATGGTCCCACTGATCACTCCTTGGCTCTCCAGTCAGCAAACCAGTTTATGGGTAGGAATCATGGCGTCTCAGTTGGAGCGATCCTCTGACTGGGGCACCTTTGTGGTAGCAATTGGCACCTGCCGTTTTTCAGCCTTCAGCAATCCCACAACAGAAGGGTCCTCCAAGAGACAAGGCAAGGTAGACAGCTCCCTAACTTCCTTCATCACCAAGGCAGCTATACCAAAGACCAATTGTTATCCTTTTGAGTCCTTGAAATACCCTCTCCTGAGGTAGTTTACACCAAAGATGTCTCCCAGCCAATCATAATAAGGTGTTTTTGTTTTTTCCACTCAGTTCCAATCAGGTTGACTTCAGTCTACAATACAGTAGCTGTTGAGATTCCCCTGTCATTCCAGAAACACAATAGGAGTCTGCCCCTGCATAGTTTGATGACATTAGGGTACATTGTGCACTGGTGTCTACCTAGAGACCCCTGTGGGACTGATGGGCCAGGCCATCAGATCTACACAGTCCAGTAAACCCAGTGTCCCTCTCCGTCACCTGGCAGGGATCAGGCCCCTCTAGTCCAGGTCATAGGATTCCTCACTTACTTCTTGTAAAAACAGATTGTATGATCTGGAGGAAGATCAAGCCATCTACTCTGCATGGGGAACTAGTAACTGGATACTGGACAGCAAGTTTACTGTAAGAACCCTCATTTGTGATTGTTTTCCCTTGAAGTCCAGGTACCCATACCTCTACAGTTGTGGTAGATTTTCCATCCCATTTAATCATGTCTTCTTCATATACACAAAGTATTCCGTGGTGCATATTTTCTATAACCTCTCTCTTGATCAAAAGAAGGCTTCCTGTAAATAGCTGAGATACTGGCCCACATATGGCTCATGTGCATTGGACTTGGTCTGGATCAGTGGGTAATTGCAGAGTTTTTGTGTGCAAATGGGTGATCTCTAGCACAGCTAATTCCCTGAGGTACAGGACACCACTTTTGATTGTGGCCCACTCTCCAGGGTGTCACATAACATCTTCCTTGTACGGATACCTTTACTTCACATTTGGTAGGAGTCACCTTCAGAGAGTCAGAGGACTCATGTCCCTTTTCCAATCACTTTGTCAATGCCCCTTTCCCTAGAAGGTGATCCAGCTGCTTGACTTCCCTAACTCTCTATTCCAGGCTACCAGCCCCACAATGCCAGCATTCGAGCACCCAGGCAACAATGTGCTCATACTGGACAACAGCTGAAACCTTTTCACACATCACACAGCTCACTTGGGGACAGGGATCAACTGTTTACCTCTTCTTGAGCCTCTTCCTTCTGCCCTCATGATGTCCCTGATTTGTTCTCCTGTAGTAAACAATCTGCCTTTTGTGTCTGTTTCTTTGTATGTATAGGGGTTAACTGATACAGGCATGGACTGGTTCTCTGCTGCATCACCCACCACTGGGGTGTGAGTAGCTGTAGTACCTGTTCCTGAGGTTTGTTTGGGGAGACAGTGCTTGTCAAGAGGGTTTGACTAGAAGTAGTGCCTGTTGCTGGAGTAGCAGCATTGCTTGTCCCACAGTTCGGAGTAGACACAAAATAGTTGCTTACACTATGTAAGATTTGAGCCACATTCAGGGCTCCTAGCAATAGCACCATGCTGGTTTGAAACTCCAGACTATCCGAAATTTTCAAAATACTCCAGTGCTATAGCATTTGCCGTGGAAAAGAAGGAGAAAATGTGTGAAGATGCCTTCTCCATAGGTTGGCTCTTGCAGAAAAAAAATGCGCAAACATTAACAGTTTCCAGAAGATGGCTCCTGTGGTACAGACATAACAGCAACATGGAGTACCATACCAGGTTAATTTCAAGACTACTGATTCTGTAATATCATAAGCCAGCAATAGAGAATACAACAACATGCTAACTTCAGCCCAGCCCTTGGAGGTTATGAACAGCATAACAGGGAACACATACTGCAAGTAAGCTGTTACGTAAAACAACCCTGGAAACAAATGTAACAACACTGAGAACAAAAAAGGTCAATCTTGTGACAAGCTATTAAACTAATGCAATGAATGCTTATAATACATTTGTTCTAATGTGGTCTGGTCAGATCTGCCATTATCCAACTCTTCGTGCCCCACATTGGGCACAGAAAAGGACTGTGTTGGTTTAACCCAAGCCAGCAACTAAGTACCTTGCCGCCACTAACTCCCTCCTTGTGCCTTCCCTCTGGTGGGTTAGGGAGAACTCGTAAAAGGTAAAATCTGTGGATTGAAATAAGAACAGTTTAATAATTAAAAAAGTAAAATATAGTAATACTGCTACTAATACTAATATTAATAGCAATGAAAAGGGAAAAGAGAGAGAGGGATAAAATCCTAGAGAAAAAGGCAATGCACAATACAAATCTTCACCACTCACTCACTGATGCCCAGGCTCTTCCTAAGCTGCAATCATTTCCCAACAGCCAGCTCCCTCTGGTTTATAATTCAGAACATGACATTCTATGTTTGGTCAATTCAGGTCAGCTGTCCTGGCTATTCTCCCTCCCAGTTTCTCGTGCACTTACTTGCTGGCAGAGCCTGGGCAAACTGAACAGCCCTTGATTTAGGGTAAGCACTACTTAACAACAGCCAAAACATCAGTGTGTTACCAACATTATTCTCATACTGAACCCAAACCACAGCACTGTAACAGCTACTAGGAAAAAAAAAAGGAAGGCTGTGTGGCAGAGTCTACTGATAATAGAATTTCTTCTCATAAATCAGAGCAGAAAGTAACTGAGATGAATTAAAGATGGGTATCACTATCTTCAGTGCATTTACATGGAATAAAACAATGGGTGAAATTCTGCATCAATCAATGCAAAGTACCATGTATGCGAAAAGAGGAAGCTCTTAATGATATACATATGCAATTACAGGTTTTCATTTAGCTATTATCTCTCAGGAAGTAGCTTAAAGCATTCAGGGCAGTTCTATGTATACGTAACATCGGTACTTAACAGCAGTCAAAAAGGCAAATAGAACATTAAGAAGTGTTAGGGGAGAAATCAAGTACAGAGCAGGAAATACCATGTTGCTACTATATAGATATTTTGTGCAACTTCATCTGATTAAAAATATAATGTAATATATAATAACATATCATATCATATAATTTATCAAAGAATATCAAAGAATATCAGAAAAATATATCTTATTTTCAGAGAGATATTGCAGAACCTGAAGAGATACAGCAAAAGGTGGTGTAGCTGAACAGTGTTTCAGAACAGCTCCTGGAGGAAGAAAAGATAAATAGATGAGGATTCCTTGAGCCTTGAAAGCAAATGGTTGTTGAAAAAAAAAATGGTACACAGAAGACAACAAAAAAGATTAACAGGTAATTAACGGATTTGATGAGGATACAATTTGGGGAGAAACCTTGTGAAATTTAAAAGTAATAGAAAACCAAGTCCTTGTTCCCCAGAACATAATTAAGGTGCAGGCTACTAAGGTCATTGACTGTCATGACTGTAAAAGCAGGGAAATACCAAAGCAAAAAAAAAGAAAAAAGCATATTTTTTTCCACACATTGAAACATCTGATCATGTGTCAATATGAACTATTTATATGAAAGCTAATCATTGTCCAAACATCAACATAACTCAAACCCTGAAGTACAACACTGCTTGAAAATAAAGAAAAAGAAGTAATATTTTCTGTATCAATCTCATAACTTATTTTAGGTTCCAAAGGGGAAACTCCTGTTTGTGCAGGACTCCAGGAAAAGCCTCTTGTCTTGCCTGCTAAATTCACAATAATGGCTGTCCCCAAGCCCCATATTGTTTTCCCTTCACCTAGTCAGTTGTTCTTCTGTAATTTTTCTTACAACAAGCTGTTCAGACAACACAGGGGATGCACCGCACTTACTCAGTCTTCTGTTCTTCATTGCAAATGGGTTTGCATTACCTCCAGACAAGAGCATCATTAATCAAGTTGATTTTTGCTCTGAATATCTGGAATAGGTGGCTTTCTTTCTATTATTTAGATGTCCCTTAATTTTTGTTACTATTGCAGTTAACATGAGGGGATAAGAAGAAAACAACTATGACCATGATCAGATGAGAAAGAGCCTAGCAACCAGACTGACTTGTGCTTTGCATTTGGGGCAAATGTTTACTGTTTTACAGCATTCCCCCAACTTTAGTGTGATGATGCAGCAGTTGCAAAGCAAGGTGCATCTGATTTGTACTCTTTCTGAATTTTATGTCAGTAATAGATACAGTCTTTTTGAAGTCTCTGCGAAGATTAGGGAATGCATTTAAACGAATAGTGTTTATTTTATCTACTCTTATAAGAAAGACAGCAATGAAGGAAAGATGTCTTCTTTTTATTTAGTTTGATTGTGAGATGGGAAGTTCCTCATCTGATGAAAGAAGTAATCATAATGTCAGCTGACCTACTTAGAAAAAAGGAATGAAACAGAATTTAAACCAGCTTAACCTCTTGTCTTCTACTCATTTGACACATTAAAAGAAAAACTCCTAGGAGCAGAATCAGAAAATAGCTTGGAACTTCTTTGTTTGCTGAGTCAGAAAGAACTGGGTAATACTGAGCTACTGCTCCTGGGATGTTTGTATCATGTGCAGTGCAATACAGAAGCATGGGCCACAACAAATACCCTCACCATTCAGGTGTGGAGTTATCAGCAGTGTTCATTTCTTCCTAACATGTAATCAGAGTGAGCCTGTGGTCTGTAGAGTATGTTGGAATTCTCAACACAGAAGCACTGGCCTCATTTGGGGCAGTTCACTACACACGTGTCCAGAAATTTGTTGATGTAACTTTTAAATTCATAAAGCACAAATACAGCTGAGATTCTGAAATGACAGAAAGGTTGCCTAGAGATGATCAGGTCTGCAGCAAGGTGCTGTCAACAAAACCTTGTGCTGATGCAATTTTTCTGCACACATCCATCCCAGTCTCTCAGTCCACCATTTTCCTGATTCTCATTTGTTGTTACAAATTTCATCCTTCATTGCACTTAACACTGTACTTTTTCTGCCAAAGCAGAAGTTTCTACTGTTTTACCAGACACTAGGTAAATCCTCAGTGAAACAGATGCCCTCGAAGGGAAGTGAAACAGTAGTTTTAGCCTCCACAAAGCAAGAGGAACTAGAGGGTTGCAGTGACCATGTTCTGGGCAGGCTGCAAGTTTCAGAGTATCCAAATCTTGATAATTTCCTTGTGCCCAGAGAAACAGCAAATTTTGAGACAATCTGAACCACTATATGGATGTTCAAGACCCTAGTTTTTTGACTTTTAAACCAACGTCATCTTAGCCATAACTGAGCAGGCACACTACTATAACTCTTTTAGAAATAAAGAGCAGCTAGAGAGTACTGAGAGGCTTGAGCAGCTTGACAATCAGCTAAGAGTAAAGACTCATGTATCATTAATTCTTTGGGTTTCTCAGTGCCTGTTGCTGCAGTTTGACTTGTGGCCCAAGGGTCCAAGGCCCAATAGCCCTCCAGGAGCTATTGGAAAGTGAGAAAATTCACTTATCTCCTTGGGAGAAAGGGTGAATCTCAGGTCTCACCACTAAGGGTTGACAGAGAGGGCTGCAAGAACATGAAGACTGTTAAGAGGTAACGATGGAGGCCAGGGAAAAAGATGGAAACTTGTCTCAGCTGGGTGAAACTGGAATGAAGATGAACAAAATTATTCTCAGCAGCAGTGTAAAAACCCTGGTGGGGAGACCTATGGTAGAGGCATGCAAAAGCAGAGACTTGAGATGCACTGGCAGGACCAACCTTTGGCAATTTGCACTTTGAGGAAGTTCTGACACCAGCTGCTCAGAGTTGGAGGTTGCCCAGGACAATGGGACCCATGCTAAAAGAAAGACACCTCTAATTGATTTTGGATGTCTTTTTGACCACTTTTCTATGGTTGAACTGTGCTTCAGAGTGGTGGGGAGGAGACAAGATGAGGGGATGTGGTTGAGGAACATAAGGGATAGAAAATAACAGTAGTCAATTTATACAAATGTTTGCTGTCTGTTTTTATCAGATGTGCGGTATTTCCGTCTGTTTATAAGCCCCAAATCTTAGCACAAAATACATTTGTAGGCAGTTTGAAGCTAGAGAGTCTTACTAGATACAAATTCTTTTTTGGTAGGCCTCATTTCCTTGTACCTCAGTAACTAATTCTTGGAGCAAAAGACTTCTCTTGAATTTCTGGTCCAACTTCAGCAGTAGCAGCAAATACCCTCATCTCCATTTCAGATACACAAAAGTTTATCCAAGTTACACTATGATGGCCAGATTCAAGTTATGTACATATTGGCAATGTATTCTTCCACATTCAAGAAAAATTTAGGCTTGCTGGGTCCCAAACCAATGCAGACTACCAGTGTAGGATAAAATAGCAAGACCTGATGCAATGTCTAAGCCACTATCTATCTCAGGAACAACATAAGTGGTTCAGTTCTTACTATACCAAGGAAAAACCATTGAGCACTGAAGAAATATCTGCCTTTACGCTCTTATCTTGAATATTTGTATCCCCTTGTATCTCATCTCCTACTGCCTTTTGTGCGCTTTTCAAAACTCAATATTTTGAAGTCTTCTTCTTTTCTTTACCATTTGGATTCTTAGCTAACACTTTTTACCCATAGCAGTGTATTGTCACTTCTGACAGGAAGTTTGAAAATCAAGGTGACATTCTGCTTTGGAGGAATAAGACCAAAAAAGTACTAAATAAAGCAAAACCTAGTCACATATATTTTATTAAGAGAAAGCAGAACACTTCAAGTAAAAACAGTTTCCTATAATCCAGTTACTTTTTTAACTAATAATATACTAGTCAGTAATATGTTTAACTGGAAATGTAAATTGAAAATTTACAGTGTGTACATTGACAGGAGTCAAAAAAAAAACGTGTCATCATTGGAGTAGGGTACAGGCATGGAAAATAAAAGACTTCTATTTTGTCCAGATAAACATGCTCTATGAGCACAGTCAGCACAACTGTTCTGTTGTGTTTCATTTAACATCTCCATAGAAGAGGAAATTGAAGGCATAGCTTACTGCATGGTCAAGCTAATCTACCTAATATTAGTAAAGCTGAGAGGGCAGAAGGCAATATCAAACTGTGGGTTATACATTATGTCAACTAATTCAGTACTACTCCAATAAATCTGTCTTACTAAACAAATTTCTGTGCTTAAGCAATCTTGCTAGCAATTTGAAATTCTCTTGGAAGATGCAATATATTTGTATGGAAACCAAATCCTTGCATTGCATTATTGCCAAGAAGAAATCAAATATACCTCTATTGCAGAAAATGTATGTTAAAAAAAATTGGACAAATGAAAGTAATAGCTGTGTGCAAACAAGGACTTGAAACAACTAGGAGTATCACTTTTTTCAGTGAAGTATTTGGAGTTGCATAACTTGAATCAAAATCTGTGCATAGCAACAAGTGAATTTGACAGTCGGCTGTATTTACATTCTGTGCTATTAGCTTTTTGAAACATAAATATCTTGCTTTTACCACTCATCTGGTATAAAAGTTGGGGTTTGATCCTCTTCACCCTTTCACAGAACGGAAAGTGACTGCTTGAGCACAAATGCAGTCTTGGGAGCAGAAATTAGGGCTTACAGGAAGAAAAAAGAGGTGGAGGAAAGAAAAGAGAGAGGAAAAAAAAAGAAGAAAGAACCCAGTCCTCCTTTTGATGTATTGCACTTACTGGTACACTGTTTGACCCCACTGGCAGGTTGGCTCTGCAAAGAGGATGAAGATAGATGTCCTCATTTCTGGAATGGCCCTCTGTCACACTGTGTTTCAGCAGCTTTCAGCCACCACAGTGGTCCGTGGTCACCTGGAGGTCTGAGTATGGCCCCCACTGTGTACGTGAAAAGCAATTAAGAAAAGCAATTCATTGCTCTGAATTCACTTGACTGCTGTTCTCACCCCAGGTGGAAAATTTTCAGGGGTGTGCAGTCAGGAGAATGCTGTATCAGGGCCCCCCCGAATGGCACGAGAGAGCATTGCAGTTGCAGGACAGCATACAGAAACGTGAGAACCTGCTCAGAACAAGTTCCAGCTCAGACCTGGGCTGACTCCATTTCCCCGCCCCACCATCCGAGGCTGCTTTGCAAGCTGAACTGCTCTGCTGCTGTTCTGTGAGTGAGGCGGGTGAAGAAGATCCGTGTGAGCACAGAGTACGGTTATTCCCTCCTGCCTCACACATTCAAACCCCGCTGTTAACATACAGATGTTGTGCACGTACAGCCACCTCTCCTGTGGCCAGGTGAAAACAGCCTGCACAAAGCATGCATGGACTGCAGCCGGAGGCACTGCACCAACGCTGTGCTCAAGCCCTGGGAAACCTCTCCCTCTGTGGCAGTTCCAGCAAGGTACTCAGTGTGATGGATGAAGAGCTACTCCACCACCACCCCATTTTTTTCTACTTCGATCATATTTGTCTGTCAGACTTAATTTCCTTCTACAAGGAAAGATGCTGTGGCCATGACTAAAGGCCACTTCTCAGACACCTTGAGTGACCTTACTCATCTCAGACAGGCTGGGGTTCCCCATCCCCACAGAAGGGCAGAGACCACAGAGATTGCACGGCTTCCTGGGATTTCACCATTAGTACTGTGATTTTCAGAGCTAAAACCTTGCAGCAATAAATTCAGCAAAGTATTGCCAATACCACACACACAAAAGGAACACACACACACAAAAACTCAGCAAATTGCATAGAGGATATGCAGAACATAGCATCAGGTTTTCATTCATTTCTTTGCTAGCAACCTAGCACCAAATCTTGCATCAAGAAAATACTTTGGGTACACAATGGATATTAGGATGCTCAGAGTACCAAGTCAGGTGAAACAGGCTAATCATTATTTTGATTAGTCTTCTACTGTTAGCATAAGTTAAATATTTCAACTTGAATTTTTCCTCTTACTTGGGGAAAAAATCCTGAGTAACTGGAGAGTGAAAGTCCATGTAAGTCTTTTAGATTCCATACAGATTTTCCTACTATAAAGAAGAGGATAATTTTTTTCCTTAAGAAGATAGTGTCAAGAACAGACCTATCATTAAAAATACAAGCAGCAGACTGGGGATCTCCCGAGTCAGCATCATGTGTCTTCCAGGCAAGAGGAAATCTCCCTGTAAGGCAGACAGGGAGTTTGAATTATTAAAGCTAAAGGAATAATCTGCTCAGACTGATCAGAGCAAGGCTCTCTTGAGGGCTGGTGGGGTTTTTCCATTGGCAGAGAGACTATGTTTTGTACGTGAGCTGCATTTAAAGCAGTTTATTTCCATATTGCTTTCTCAAGCAGAATTTCTATTGCCGCAAGTACTTTCCAAAAAAACCTCCACCACTTCACCACCCAGCCACCCACACATACATGCAATACCCCTGTTTTTAGAGATGACCAAAAATCAAATTAGAAACTAAGATTAAATTCTCTAGAAAATAAAAGGTAATATCCCCATCACTGCATTGATTCCATGGAAAGAAATTTAAGGGAGTTTTTGGTTGAAAATAGTTGCACCTACAAGTACATAATGCAGCAAAATGAAAATCAATGGGCACAGGGTTTCCCAGGCAACCTCTTATCAATTGTCTGTTTCTTGGTGATACTGTTCACTGCAGTATAAAACCTTGAACAGTTTCATCTGCCGCAGACTGAAAGAGGGGGGTTGGCGGAGGGAATCACCCAAACGAGAGGCTCATGAATAAATGAGTACTTATGAGATTATTTTGATTCCTCTGAATAATTTCCAAGCTATCAGCATGCAAAGACTGGTTGTCAAGCAATGCATTAAAGCATGAAGAGAATTCATTATCCTCAATACTAAAGTATTTTCAGTTTCCTACAGAAAACGTATCTTATATTTAAAAAAATATTCCCTGGCACCCCTGTGAAATATTTTTGGCTTCTTTCATAATTCAGTTTTGTCACTCACATTTATTATTACTTGCACCTCCTGAGGTGTCACAAGAAGAAATGCCAATCATGCTGCAGACATACATAGATAATCACTTTGTTGGAATCAGCCTCAAAGAGCCAGACATCAGGAAAAGTAATCTGATGTCCTGATATTCTTTTCTCACTATGTCAGTTGCTTTATTAATGAATTCTCCTCAAGAAGGGGAACACAGTTGCTGGAGGCTGTGCTCTTACCTTGTAAATTTGCCTGGTGGTATCATAAAGGGCTGGAAGTCTCAGTGAAGCTGAAAGCTGAAGCTTGTGTTTGGGGTAAGTATGTGACACAAAGATACCCACCTGCATCGAGGAAATATAAAAGTCTCCAATTACTAAACACAAGAGCTTTTCAGGTTACAAGAATGCTGCTAGCCATAAGCTTAACATCCTCAAACAACCTGCATAAAAATTCTCCTGTGAATTCCTGCAGCAGCCAGATCTTCACCTTCTCTTTCTCTCCAGCACATTTCCCTGTCCTGACCTTTTCCTTTTCCTGTCCTTTTCTGTCTATTTGCCTCCATGAAAAACTGACATTTGGGTCAGTCCTGCCAAGGTGGGGAAAGAGCATGTGCCAGTAACCTCACATCTGTGGAGTCCCTAAGAAATCACAAGCATATTTCAGGAGCCGCCTTTCAACTCCCATCCTGCTGCATCAGGCCTTGTAGTTCCACAACCACACCAACAATCATCTCTCAACAGCACTGTAACCACTGCTTAATCGGACTGAGACCACCACCCTGACTAACAGGGGTCAGGTTGCACCCTGTGGTTTTAAGCCAGTCCTCTATATTCATTGCATTTATTGTATTCTTTCTATTAAATTGTAACTTTGACTTAAAATCTCTTGCAAGGTATGTATGTGGGGTTAATTTCTCCTGCTGGCTTACCTTCAAACCAGCACAGTTTATTTTAAAAAAAGTACTTACAAAACCCTATCTCATTACAGCTGAGTAATCTTAACTCTTCTCCTATTATTTTTGCTATATATCCAGATGACCATAATCCTTAAAACTCCTCTATTAACTACCTTGATTAGCTGTGCAAAACATAGCAGACAACAGATAGTTTTTGATGTGCAGAACTCTTTACCTTTCTATGACCAGTTCAAAGTTCTGAAGTATCAAAGTACCACCATCTGAACGCAATTACATAAAAAGGCATGAAATTAACAAGTGTATGCATCCTGGACCCAAAGAAAATGCCCCTCTCAAATGCAAAATCTGACCACTGTAAACTGTAGTAAAAGGTTTCTGTTCCCAGTCAACAAAGAATCTATGCTACTCCCTCATTGTATGTGTGGGTTTTGACAAGTTAAAGGACGTGATGCTGATTTGACTCTCCTGCTGCAAGCAGAGAGCTCTGCTGTAGGCACAGGTCTATCTTTTGCAACCAGGTATTCCAGAATCACCCTGCAGACACAGGCTCCCCACAACTGCTTAATTGGGGTTGGAACTGGCATTACCAAAATGGCTTAACTGCACAGAAATCTCTAGGGGCCTTCATGAGTGAAAATCTTCCAAACTAGAATAAACTAAGTAAAATAACTGTTATGATAATCCCACTATTCTCACATCAGGAGAAAAACCTCTTTGTGACTGATTTTTGGGCAGCAATTTTACCCAATATTTCCTGAAAATACTGAAGCAAAAGCAGTTACCTGTGCACAGCCCTGGCATTAGAGCGCTGTTCATGGCTATTTCCAGTTCCAGAAGTTAACTGAATGCCCAAAATCTCCTTTCACTCAAAAGAAGAATCAGTTAAATGTTGAAAGAATGGATGCCATTCTGAATTCATCACCAACAGAGTTAACAGGCTCCAGCATTTTATTACTTTGCAATAAAAGCCAAAGAATATTGCTATTACTGAAATCTACTGTGATTGCCTACAAGAGAAGCAGAGCTATTTTACTGAGGGTACAAGCAGGAGCCTCAAAGCTTAAATTGTGGCTTTCTTCCTAATGCTTCACAATTAAGGAAAAAGGGTGGCATAATTAAATATATTTAAAAATTGGCTTTCTGTCAGGGGTAAACAAAATTAACCTAAAAGATTATGCTTCTAGATGATGTGCATTTTTCCCAGATGTGGAGTCTGCAGAGTTCCTAAGTGGCAGCATTAAAAATCTGTAAAACTCAAATATTATTACAAAATTGAGACACTTACAGAGGAAATACAATTTTCAAATATAAATATAAATCCTGTTTGCTCAACCAAATCCTAATATTTAATATGGAAAGCATAGCTGAAAACCTATTTTTTTCAGAAAATGTAACAGATTTTTCCTTATGAATGAGGACATTTCAAAGATTATTAGCTTTTCAAAGGACTAAATGCCAGCAGCCTGTGGATTGAAAAATGTTTCATTGCAAGGGGAATGTGCTAGAAAATGCTGCTTCACTTTCTTATTAAATATTTCTGGATAAATGAAAAATGTGCTGGATAACCACAGACTCCTGCTAAATATTCCTCTCACCAGAAATGCTAAGAACTCATCCTCTGGACCTGATAAACCCAGGTAAGCTGATGGACAAGCTTCCTCCTCTCCTGTTGGATACAACTTTGTGCTTGGCTCTGAGACCAAGAGATTAAAAATATGTGTAATAAGCAGAGGCATCTTTATAGTAGTCTCCTAATTTAATTCCACAGCATCCTGTTGGTTGTCCAGCAGTTTCTTAAGATTTCAGTACTGTAGAGTTGGGAAGGTTTTGCCTCTCTTAGAGCACTCTTGTCTTCAAGTTATATTTAGCAATAGAATCTCAGTATTTTCCACTCCAGAAAAATCTTCCTTTTGCAGCATGATATTAGACATGGCATAAAAAAGACAAAAGCTTTCAGATGGGGCAGTAAGAACTGTGGAACTGCTCACAGGGTGCATGATTTCTGCTGGGAAAATGCAAGCTATCACAGTGTGGTTTGATTTTTGCCTAAAAGCCACCTGAGTATCAGAGAGTGTCATTGTTATCTACAGCAATGCTGGAATAGTCACAATATTTAAAACAGATGAATGTAGAGCTTATAAATCAGATGAAAATTTGAAGTCATTAATGTCTCTCTCATTTTTTGTGTGTTGTCAGCAAGTAAGCAAGAAGCTCCTCTAAAAGGCCTGGTCTACAGCAGACAAAGTTAATGAGCCCCCACAGGACAGATACAGCTTACACAGCAAGACTGCTTATGCTGACACAGCTTGTTACTTCTGCCACGAATGAAATAAACTGTATTGACTTGTTTGTCAGAATGAGTTACATTTGCACCAGACATTTACTCTGCTGGTATAAAAATGCTGATTGTTTTATTTTTTACCCCACAAGCCTCACAGACATCACTAGACTTGGAAAAGCTTTTTACACCTACCTGTCCCAATGCTTTTCCCTCTCCCTCCTCTGTTGTCTGCATTTTAAAACTGACTCTTTTTTTTTGAGGTTGGTGGGTAACCATCAGTCTTGTTTTTCACTGCCCTTAAAATTCTTTCTTAGAAAGCATTTTTTAGCGACAGAGGCAAGGGAGGAAAATGAAATTTTTATTTTTATTTAATGAGACCTCAGAAACTAGTTTTGGAATGCAATTGGCAGAAATAGGATCTGGGTGAAAAATTTTGATTTGCCATTTCACACATGCACAATTCTCAAAAGACATGTAGGAACTCCTAAACAGGTTGCTGTGGACTCAAGAGACTATTTCTTTCCCCTTGTGCCTATCCAGTCCAAAATACTGTGCTCATAGATTAAAATTCTTGATAACCCATAAGAGCAAGGATGACTATCCAGAAGATTCTTATATTATTTAATAGCTTCCAGTATGTTTCTGCTCCTTCTTAATATACATTAAGAAAATTGCAAAGACAAATATTTTTGCAGAATTAGGATGGTAGCTGGTCTAAAGAAAGTATTTGTATTTTCTGGAAAAGGAGAGTTGTGCTACAGAGAAGCATAAATCAAAAGGCAGATAGGACTGAATTCACTTATTTTAGCATAAAGGTGCTCTGTATTCTTGCAAGTTTTATAACATAAACTGCAAGCAGCAACTGTCAGAGACAAAAGAACTAAATACGTATTTTCAGTTTCTTTTTAATACAGAGGTAAAGACCAAGACTTCTGTTATACTTTGGAAATGCAACTTCTACCCATCTGGTCAAAATTTTGGGAGATAACAAGAAATTGGGTGTTTGGGAAAAAACTGAAGAGGTTTCAACATATGCTTCAAAATTATGAAGAGATGGTTCTTCCGAAAGTTCAAGTACCTTGCACACTACTGCCTGTGACATAAACAACAATTATTTAAGTAAGGACCATCCTGGTTTTAAGGAACACTTTTGTACCTCCTTATACATCAGGAAAACATAAAACAAAGCAAATACATATATAAAAGCAGAAACATCCATAACTACACGTCAACCTCAGCAATTGTCGTGGGTTGACCCGGGCTAGGTGCTAGGTGCCCACTCAGTTGCTCTATCACTCCCTTTCCCTCTGCGTCAGAGGAGAGAATAATATGGAGGAAAAGACTAGCAGAGTGAGATAAGGCAGTTTATTACACCAAAAAGAAAGAAACAAGTGGAGATCTGCACATGCAAGAGCTAAAGGGAAAAAAAAAATCAGTCTCTCTTCCCATCAGCAGTGATGTCCAGACACTTTCTGGGAAGCAGGGCTTCAGCACGCGTAGCGGTTCCTCCACAAGGCAAACATGGAAGACTCATAAATGCCCCCCCTTCCTCCTCTCTTCCTTCCCTTATATATCCGAGCTGACATCATATGGTATGGAATATCCCTTTGGCTGACTGGGGTCAGCTGGCCTGCTGGTGTCCCCTCCCAGGATCTTGCCCACCTCCATCCCCTTTGGTGGGGGAAGGAATGTCACAGGGACAGCACTGCTTGGCAGTAGCCAAAACACTGCTCTGTTATCAACACCAGCTACCAAAGCAAAGTACAGCAGTGTAAGGGCTGTGAGCTTTACCCCAGTCAGACCCAATACAGCAATTTATTTACTCCCTTCCATATACTGACTCCAGGCATATTTTTAAACTTGAGATCTGAAAATGCAGTATCAGGTGCCACCAACCATCCCAAGATCTTTACAGCAGTAGTGTTAACTGCATGGTGGTGGAAGATGCAATTATTCATGTACAAAGCCATTACTCAAGGTCCATAACAAGTAATTTGTCAAACCGAAATAAATCAACCAGAAAGAGGCTTTTGCCCCCCTGAACTTACAAATTTTGCAAAACTGCAAAGAAAAAACTACAATAACTAAATAATTGTAATCTCTACATTCTGTCCTTTTTCATTCTTTATTCATGAATCTGTAGTTACCACATTTTAAGCTTTTCTGTGGGAGAACATCACCACCTAGTGATCATGTGTGCTTACAGGAGCTTCCAGAAAGCTAATTAGAACCTGAAAACAGAAGGCTGATGGGAAGCAAAAATGAAAATTTAAGTGAGGAAAGATTCTTTTTGTTATCTACACTGGAAACAGTTCTGAAGGAAGATTAAATAGGGCATTTTAGAGAAATGTAGGAAGATTTTTAGAGACTGATTAATTGACTAAAAATTAAGTAACAATATTATTTGGGTAAGAAAATTTAGCCTTTAAGCCTACACTATCTCAGATCAATTTATTTTATTAATATCAGATAAAATAAGAATTAAATTTACATGTAAAATATTAAGAAAGCAGAAATTCAGACATTTTCAGGAAAACCCTCCCAGGAGTGAGAGCTTTTAAGTGGAAATAGCATCTTGATTACATGTCATATCCCAAAACTAGGCTGGTACATATCATAGAATTAAACCCAAATTTACCAGCATCTCATATAGTCAAATGGATACGTTCCTTCAGAATTTTTTTTTTGGCTCTGATATACCTAAGAATCAAGATCGAGGTCTCATCTGTAGATAATCTTCTCCCAAATAAATCACTTATTATTGTAACCACTATTATAGTGTTTCTTTCTGTGAGACCATACCACCACTCCAGTTATACTCTGTTCACCTTTGGAGTAATTGTATAAGGCAGAAATACAAAATAAAAACTAACTCAGTATATATTTTCTAAATGCTGAAAAAAAAAAAAACATGCCAAATTTTTTAAGATGTGTTCAGATGTGTCATTGCTATGTTGAGCTGAATGTAAGTAAAAGATAACACGCATATAAAAGTCAGCCACATTGAGCTGTTCCCTAAAACATTTCTCGAAAGTGGACATACCTGGAGTTTTCAACTTGTGCAAACAATGAACACAGCTATAACTAACAATGAGGCACCACACAAATCTCTGCCAAAAGCAAGAAAGAATTCAGACAACAAAACTACCTTGCAATCAGTTTAACAAGGAAAGAATCTCCTCAAAAAAATGGTCTCTTTTCAGGAAGTTCACTTCAGTATATTCAAACACTTTGCCTCTTTAAAGACATGGTAAAGCTTATTCTCACAAATTTTTCTCCTTAGAAGTACATTGGAAGGATCATATTTATCCCTTTCCTGCCAATAAAGTTCAGTTCCAGGCCCCATTCTGGAGTTTTGTCAAGTATTTTTCCTACTGCTATAAGGGGGAATCTTGACCAAGAGCTGTAGCAAGGGGAAGATTACAGAGTCCAAGACCTCCCCTAAGCAGGAGGTGAGAAAGAGCTGTACGAAAGGAAAGACAAGACACACAAAGCCCAGGTGGAAAGGGACAGAGACCAAAGCTTCAGTGCTCCAGCATAAAAGCAGTACTCATCCCATAGGAGGAGGAGCCTCATCCCATATGAGGCACAGGCCTTTGTCCAGGTGCCAGCTCAGGCCTGATGCACCCAGAGGGAAGCCCATGGCCTCAGCAGGGCTCAGGCTGTCCGCAGCCAACATCCCACCTGCTTCAGGCGGGAACTCCAGGCTCTGGGCAGGTTGTACTGCTGTTGCTGCATGGGGGGACAGCCTGAGGATTAGTGCCCCACTGCTAGCACTCACAGGTGCAACACAGGTGGAGAGTCCCAGAAGACAGGAGGCCAGTAAATGTGTCTCAAACACCAATACCTGGATTGTGGAGAATAACTATCTCTGTCTGCGTGGACATATGAGTAATCCAGTCTTTTTAGATGAGAAATAGGCCTCTGTTCAAGGCCACTCGAAAGGCATCTGTGAGAAAGGGAGATACTAAGACTGTAAATAATTCCCATATGTCTGAGGAGGAGCTTGGCAGATGAAACTGTTATTTCAGCTTTGTGTAGCTAAACTTAGTACTCTAATTAGAATAGGGAAAACACCGTGTGAACAGTGGAAGAAAACTTATCATGTAGTTTTATTTTTAGCACGTGATTATGGACTGTAGGGTATAAGTATGCTTGCTGTCTGCAATAAAGCGGCTTCACTTGATCACATTGATCTGGCGTGATGTCCCATCATTTCCCCGACACTGGATGACTGTGGAGTCAGCCAAGGACCCTTGGTAAAAACATGCAAGAGCTATTGGGAGGTAATAACTGCACATGAGAAAGAACAAGCTGTGACTGGAGAAGGGGGCCATGCGGAGGTAGGACACCACTTCTCTGGGAGAGACATCCTTATTCTAGTCCCTGGAGGTAAACACAATGCAGTACAGCAAAAACAAAAAAATGAAGCCAAGAGGTGAGGACGGACTGTAGGGCAGAATCAAGGCAACGCAGGAGCCACTGAGCCTCTGACCCATTTCCAGGCAGGTCTGAAAGAACGGACCATGCATTACAACTAACTGGCATAGGAAGCAAGAAACCTGTCTTCCAGGCAGGGAAACCCACCCATGAAAAGGAACTCACCTGAAGCTTAGGCAGTGCTCCCTGGACCACTGACATCCCATCAACTGCATCAATGATGGAACTGGGTCTGACATCCCATCACTGAATGAATGCTGGAACCAGGACTGACATCCCATCAGCTGGATCAAGGCTGGTATCAGGACCAGCTGGTCTTCTTTTCTTTTCTTTTCTTTTCTTTTCTTTTCTTTTCTTTTCTTTTCTTTTCTTTTCTTTTCTTTTCTTTTCTTTTCTTTTCTTTTCTTTTCTTTTCTTTTTTCTTTTCTTTTCTTTTCTTTCTTTCTTTTTTCTTTTTTCTTTTTTCTTTTTTTCTTTTTTTTCTTCCTTCCTTCCTTCCTTCCTTCCTTCCTTCCTTCCTTCCTTCCTTCCTTCCTTCCTTCCTTCCGAAAGTCCTTCCGAAAGTCCTTCCGAAAGTCCTTCCGAAAGTCCTTCCTTCCGAAAGTCCTTCCTTCCGAAAGTCCTTCCTTCCTTCCGAAAGTCCTTCCTTCCGAAAGTCCCTCCTTCCGAAAGTCCTTCCTTCCGAAAGTCCTTCCTTCCGAAAGTCCTTCCTTTTTTCTTTTCTTTCTTTTCTTTCTTTTCTTTCTTTCTTTCTCTTTTTTTTCTTTCTTTCTCCCTCCCTCTCTTAAGTCACCTCTTCTTTTCTCCCTTCTCTTTCACCCTACCCCTTTCTCCCAAACCCTTTGCCTAGAGTATGTAGGGTAGACTATGGAATAATATAGCAATCTCCATGCCATGTGTGTAAGTTACTTGGTGAGTTTTTGCAGACGCTGTGACTTTTGTTTTTCCTTTTGATCACAAGCATTTACAAGTTGGGGATTCACAAGGGGTGGGGGGTGGTTTCACCATGGACACACTAATAAATGTTCTGTCTCAAATTTTTCTCCTCTCATTTTTGGGAATCTCATGGATCAGTCCTCCAGGAGAGGACCACAGAGATGCCAATGGAGAAGGTGAACACCAACTGTTGGGGCAACTGCAGTGAGGAGGGCACAGCCACAAGCTCTCAGAACTTGGAGGCTGCACTGCAACACACCTCATCCCATGACACATACACGGTGTACAGGAGCCATATTCCTGTATGAGTCTCCCATGTGGTCTTCACTAGGATCCGGAGGCCCAGCAAGCAGTCAGCAGCCACACAGGACCAGGCACACAGCCTGCCTGTGGCAGCTCCCCTGGCTAAGCAGGACCCAGAACTGCCATTGCCCCAGACAGAGAACATCAGCAGCACACCTCTGCCAGGTCTTGAGAATGAGAATGATCTGAGTGTCATCTCCCAGACAGAGCCTTCTCACATGCTGAAGACCAGCACCTAGGTAGGCTGCCGTGCATCCCAGGAGACCTACATCAAGTACACAAGCTATATCACAGAAAATAACCCTCAGAAGAAACTACCAGGACCTAATTATTTGGAATAGCTCCCAGATATTACTCCCCATTTGGATCTGGCAATCATACAATCCTGAGGAAATTTTAGCAGATACTCTCAAATCTTTCACCACACTTCTCTAGGAAGGTCTATTTGTTTTGCCTGCCACAATAGGCCACATCTCACATTACACTTCATTTAGGCCTTGGATCACCACCAAGGGGTAGACAGCTGATTTTTTTCCTCTAATTTTAGCACCTCCAGAAGCAGTGCATCAGCCAGATTCACCCCTTCTGTATTTGGTACTAATTACCTGCAATCCAGCCAAACAGAGTATAAAAGGCCAGCTGTAGCAGGATTCACAGACTTCAGGTAAGTACAGACAGAGACATCTATTTTAATGAACACAACAAGCAGGAACCACTGTGAAATTCAGAATCTCTCGAGCTTGGATCTAATCTTAGCTCCATGCTTTACTTACCCTCCCCTGAAATTAAAGTAAGAAGGTCCTTATGATTTTCCAAATTCAGAGTTACTATTTTATTCTTCCTCTGTTACTCAGCACCTCCTCTCCACCAGTAGATGTGAACCAAACCCAAACTCTTATGGTTCCCTTAAACAGTAAATAGATACAGGCCACTGGGAATGCTCCAGGAGACTGCAGAACAACTGCAGAGCCACTTCAGGCAAGATCAATACAAGAGCTTTTATCTATTGTTTTATTACACAATGCTTCATACAGGTTATTTGGCAGCAAGAAGACAACTTAAAAAAAAAAAAAAGCTGAAGGATAGAGAAAGGCACCAAGTCCACAAATTCGAGTTTATGCCAAGTAAGAGTACCTTGTGCAATGGGAGCACTGAGAAGCTGAACATTTTAGTACAAATTTTCTCCCTGCCATCAGTTTCAGATCTGGGGAGAAAAAAGACACATTCCAGCTTCTACTCTTACAAAGAAGTAAGTTTACCTCTTAGGGTCTTTGTAGTCATGATTCCTTCAAATGCCATATTAATGAACAGCAATGACCACGTTGACCATGTGGAGAGAAAGGATAGCAGTCACAGAGGACACGACTAGCACCTTAGTTTTTCACAATCAAACTACATTCAACTTACACTCAGTATCCTGGTTTAAAATGTATAAAGCACGTTTGTAAAATGTAAAAATTTCTTCCTCCAATTTCAATAGTACAGCTGATGCAGCAAAATCACAGGGAAAAGAGTTACTATACTCGGGCACCATTTCAGAGGCAAGGAAGACCCTCTTCACCATATTCCTACTATCAGATCTAGATAAAAATCACAAGTTATCCAAGATAAGGAAGACATGGAGACAAATCATAGTAACCCTCATACAATGATAGTAACAGCACAGCCATTTTAAAAATAAATGCCAAATAGCTTTTTCCATATAAAAAGCTGCTGTTTCTTTCCCATCCCAATTCAGGGAATGAGCAGGCTTCTGACATGCGAGTCAGAAACAGCTCCCCTTTATCCCAGTACCTAGCATGGCTTTTCCTAATTACTGTTCTGCAGATGTCACTTTGTGGTTTTCCCTAATGATACAGATCATTATTCAACTTCCCTTTTAAAAGAGGAAATTTTTGCATAGCTGAACTGTTTCTGCCCTCAGAGATGGCAGGGTGAGAGTTGGTGTCATATTGAATTTTCATCAAAGGCCCAAAGTGATTGCATTACCAGGGAAGTGGCAAAACGAGTGATGGAGGTCAAGGCTTATGAGTCTTCAGAAGTAGTTCTGGTAAGAGGGCAAATCAGAAGTCTTCAAAGCAGATGTTCAGCAGTCACTTCCCTTCATCATGAACTAGTCATTTTCTCCACCTGCAGAGAAAGGCCTAAACACTAGAAAGTGTCTACTTTGTGAACACATCCATGCCAAAAGTCTGGCAACAGACAAAAGCTGAACCTTTCTGAGCTTTCAACATTGATGGCAACATTCTACAGTTGAAAAACATTACTTCCAATAATTCCACAAAATGCACAACCGTCATGCATCCTCTATGGTTCACATCAAATATAGTTCAAGTGTGAAACAAAAAAATGAAGTTACGAGTCCTGGCAAAACTACAGCAGTAGAGAACCAATCTGTCTTCATTTGTGCAGAAAGTTCAGAAATATTTCTTACAATAAGTAACAGAAAATGGGTTGGATTTCCTGTTTATTTTTTTCAATAAATTAATTACAAATATATTCCCCAATCTTACTTATGCTAAAAACTAATTAAAATTTTATATAGTCAGTACTTATTGAAAATTTGAGAGCAGAATAACAGGACAGGTACCTAAATAAGCTAATTTTTTATTTTCCTACAGACATTTAGTACACATCTACTTAATTATTTTCTTGTTTTTCAGCCTGCTATGTTGGCATTTTCTACTAAGTAAATGTGTTTTCTTTTCTTGATTTGGCAGCTCTTTTGTTCATTTTTTGTTCTCATTAGACACTCCCCATTTTTCACTTTCAGCATCCTCAAGAACTGTCATTTAATGATTAAGAGAAAGTGGCTATTTGTCACACTTTGCCAGTGTTAGGCTAAGAGTTGGACTCAATGAACTTAGAAGCCTTTTCCAACCTAAACAACTCCATACATTCTATAAAAAACTGACAGAACACATTCCCACTGAAAGAGCCAGTCTTCCTACAACTGATTTTGAGAGAGAATGGCTGCACTGCAGCTAAAAGCTAACTTTGACTTTCCATCCGTCTGGTGTCTCAGCCAGAACGTGGATTTAAGCAAAACCTGCCGTGCATGGCTTTTCTTGGGGAGGCCTGTTTACAAAATGATTGCATCTTGATTGTCAGACAGAAGTAGCAACATGCGAAAAATCTGACTGTTGTCCAAATGCAGGGTTCTTTTACGTTATCTTGACTATTTTTATATAAATTAAATAGAGTGCTTGTTGGAGTTTGGATTTAGTTTTTTTTCCTCAGGAATTTTTCTCCCATGGGTTGCTAAGAGACTAATGATTGAGCTAATGGTTGAGTACTTTAAGAGAACAAAGCTCAAGGCTAGGGTCTTTCTCCTTGGCAGGGTGGGGCAGAATCCCTCTCATGGAAGCAGAGCCTGAAAACGTGAGATTTTGGAGACTGAAAAAGCAAGGGCAGGGGGGAGGTCGCTCTCTTGCTCAGAACCTTTGGAGCCGGACGGTCGGAGCTGCTGTCTGCTGAACCCACGGCCCCTGAGAAGCCAGCGCGGAGCTGCCGGTCTGTCTGCTGTGAGTCTCTGCCCTCTGCTCCATCGAGAGCTGCCTGCCACCAGCCTGTGTCTCCCCCGCTCCTCCACGCCGCTCCCATTCTAGCTGGGCTCCCCCTGCACGCCGGGACCTTCTACTGTCCCAGCTCCCTGTGTCCCAGGATCCCGCTGCAGCACCGACACCAGCCGCCCCCTGAGGGCCTGTGGAACAAAGGCTCTCCCCCATCCCTCCGTGCCTCGGGCAGCCGCCATTGCCGTGTGCTACCTGAGCTCACGCCAGAGCGCCCCTGCAGGCACCGGGGAATCACCGCACCCAGAGCGCCCCTGCAGGCTGTGACTGGAACTGCACCGAAGGGAAAGGTGCCTGAAGCCGAGCAGGCTGCCACTGGGTTTCTGGTTCTGTTTGTTGGTTAATGCCGTAGCTATTGTTATTTGTTAGCTTTGTTTTAGATACTAGTAAAGAACTGTTATTCCTATTCCTATATCTTTGCCTCAGAGCCTCTTGATTTCAAATTTATAATAATTTGGAGGGAGAGGGGTTACAGTTTCCCATTCCAAGGGAGGTTCCTGCCTTCTTTAACAGACACCTGTCTTTCAAAGCAGGACAGTGCTAAACTAGTAATAAATGTCTCCCAAGAAAAAAGAGAGAGACGGATTTTAAATTTTTAAAGAATACTACTTGGTGCAAATGAGTCTTCAGTTCTGGATTCAAGATGAAAACATGTATACATTTTTAAAAATTACCTTTTTCATCTCCTTCTGTTTCACAGCCATTTATGTCCTTGGCAGCCTTTTTGTTGACTGCACCAGGTCCTGCAGTAGCCTGTGTTAGGTGTAACTTAAGTTTCTAATGATGCTGTGCCAGAGTTAATGGATACATGGGATAGTCTGAACTGTGAGAACATCATGAGAGGACATGAGAAACTAAGTAGAAGCTCAGAAGCAGAAAAAGCTCTCAGTTTAACCTTAGAATTAGCAACATTGCTGACAGTGAGCAGTCTGAATTTGTAACAGCCTTACTTTACAGTATGTTAATGACTAAGGAAAAGCCCAATAAACGAAAACAACAGTAGTACAGAAGTAAGAAAGTAACTTTGAAACACGAGTTACAGAAAGAAAATTGAAGACTACATTGAAAGATGAAGCAAGTTGTGCTGGTAATTATTTTTTATTTTTTATAGAAGAAGTAAAAATCTTATAACAATGCTCAAGTTAGTGAACTACTAGAATACCATTTGGCCACAGGCCTCAGCAAGACTGTTTCAGCTTGTCAAAGTGTGAGTATTTTTAAGAGCAAAAAAAAACTGAAACTGGAAATACCACTGGAGCAATCCACACTAAAAAGTCTCATGCTTTTTTCTCTTCTGTATTTAAACTAGAATTCAAAAATTAGCATTCTCCAGCTAATTGTTTGTATGAATATATCCTTCTCTCTTGTACTGTGCATACAGAAATTCACAAAACAAGTATGGAATCTCCCAACATATTTGGAGACATCAATTCTCAATTTATTTATTTTACTCAAACTGCAAAAACAATTAATTAACATTAAACTGGCTTCTCTTTTACATTTACTGGATTGAGAATGCTTAAAATGTAAACTGTCTGCTGTGCTATTTTAAACCCATGAACAACTTACACAGGGTGCATTGCTTTAAACTTAGTTTTGAATTTTACCAGACTTTCAAATACCTGCACAGTACTGTAGAGAAAACAGTTCAGTCAAAAAGAGACTGGTGGATAATCTTATTGACATTTTTTACAACAAGGAAACACTGAAACAAACATAATTCCCATTTTTTTTCCACTGCTAGCTGCACATTATGACTAAGAGCTCCAGGAGTTAGTTTGTTGCACCACCTTCTTCCTTATCTTGGTATCGTAGGCACACTGCTGGTTCTAGTGGTTAGAGCTGATGTTTCAACAATGTCAGCTAGAAAAAATCAAAAGGAAGAAAATATTTAGTCCTCTGTGTACCTGCTCTTCCTCAAGCTCAAATGACAGTACTGTAATGATACAGTGTATGTTGATACCTTTTCCTCAAGCACAAAACCAGAATGCAACACATGAAATAATAACTACCTCTATCACATTATCTGACATGCTTAATCAATTGAGTTTTTTCATTCCAAAGGAATGTGGTCCCAAAGCTGCAGCAACTGCTGTCCAACTTGTGGCTCCAGCTCCTAGAAATGATCAGGAAATTAGGAAAGATATTAGCACTGCTGCCATTGTGCATATAAAAACTACTTATTACAAAATCCTTACAAGAGGTTGCTGGTGGTCTTTCTGAAGGAGTTGTTACTTTTGCTATTGTGACATATATTAGAACTCTCCCTACAACAAGGGCTCAACAGGAGATTAAAAACTTTCATAAGCAATCCTGGCCTACAGGTTGTTTCGGGTTTTTTGTTTCAGGCAAGATGTCAGTTCTCACAAAAGAATTCCCAATGAACACACCACCACAAGAACAGATGCACCATACAATTCGTGCCTTCCACAGGTCACTTCCTTATTAACTTAAGATCATTATTCTCCACATATTTAAGTTTAATTCCATTAAATGCAGTGAAGAATGTGGAAAGACAGGTCACAGATAATGTAGTGGCTCTTGGTGGAATCACAGACATTAATATAAATCACTTAGTTTTGATATTGTTGAGATTCTTTAGGTCTTAAGAGCCACTTATGAGAGAAGCACTGTCAACTTCAACATGTGCTACGTTCCTTTCCTCATTCTTACAACTGGAGAGGTTTTGGAGAAGCAGTGAGAAGACAATACAAAAAGTTTAACTCTAGAATCTTGTATCAAGGAGGTGTTTTGGGAGCGGAATGAGGAGAACGCAAAGACTGCCACAGAGAATTATTGTGCCAATTCCTTTCTGGCTTTTCATAGCTGCATTTAGATTGAAAAAATTGGAGAACAGTACTAAGCTGTATTCTGCCTCAAGTATCAAGATTCTCTTGAGGCTTTATGGAAAACGCAAACCTCTAATTATGAACAGTTATTTGGGTATGACAGACTATTTCATCTTGGGGAACACATCTGAATCAAACAGGAAACAAACCTCCAGAAATGAAAAAAAAACCCAAACAACAAAACCACATTTATTTTGGAAAAATCCAGCTTTAAATATATTTTTTTTAACAAGACTCTGCAAGAAACTGGTTTGATTTTAACAAAACCACTACTTCAACAGTAATTCGGCATTAGTAGAAGGTACAACACGCACCAAGGAACTGTGATTCAGATTAACAGATAGATGAGCACAGCTGAGTTCAAGGCTGAACAAGCTAATGAAGAAAACATAGTTCTACCAAGTAAAGAAGACTTTAGAAGAGAATAATTACCTGGCCATCTCTGCTTATTTGTACTTTCTTATTGTCATTCCAAGGGTTGAGCAAATGATGTGCAAACTGAAAAGGAATGCTTTCTTTTCTGATCCACTCCACCTTAAATACACCTCCAAATCCAGCAGATCCCCAGTCCTGACTTTTCTCACACCCTATTGATGAATCCATTCTAGCAAAACCCTGAAGAAAAATTTAAATATGAAAGAATAGACATAATGAGAGCATTATCTATTTATGCTGGAATTAAATAAATGAGTGGACTTTATCTGAAACTTTGAAATTAGTTTCCAAGTGATTCAAACACTCACCCACGTGAAGCTGGATCTTCCAAAATATTTACACCTAGAAAGTCAGAAGTATCATTTGTTTTTTCGACTTCTAGTATACCTTGTAGAATTTGACCACAAAGGATGTCTTTCAATTAATTAAGGTTTTTTTAAAGCTTTGTAACAGAGGTTGAAAAGCTGTTGTCAAAACATTTAAAGTGCAAGGTATCAAGATGAATGTTCTATGTCCATCAGCTATTCCTCACTACTTGTACAAAATTCTTTCAAAAATCCATTCCTTCCTTCCCTTGTTCCCTCTTTGTTAACTTTCATATATAATTAAAAGTGTGGAGGTGTTCTCCAAAGAAATAAGTCACAGATGTTTAAAGTTCCTTCTTTAATGAAGCTAAAAGAAATTCCAACAAGACAAGTATTCAGAAAAAATAAAGAAACCACAAATCCAAGATTGCATCTAACTTATTTAAGGACACTCTTTAAACATATACACACACACACACACACCAAACAAATCAAAAATAAAGCCAGGCTATGCACAATGTATCAACTGTTCAGGCAAATTTACTCCAAGTAAATGACTTAGGAGTCCAAGAGATGCAGTGCACTGCCTAAGGTTACCAGCACACACTGCTGCTGTAAGTCATGCAGTCCTAGACAGCTCAAGCCTTGAAAATCAATAAAAATTAATAAAAGGAACAGAGGAAAAATACAGCTGGAAAGTAGAGACACCTGAGACAAGAGAGTATTATTAGGACTGTTAATCTCACGTTACCATGAAGATCCAGTGCATTGTCCAAACTGGAAGGGCAAGGCAACATAATTCACCTACATCTTGACTTCAGTGTGTCTTCCCCTCCTAGCTTAATTGTCTAAGAGCTCCGATTAAGTAGCCCATTTTCAGATTCAACTGGCATGCTGAAAATTACTTTCCAATGTGGTGTTTGCATTTGCCAAATCATTTTACGCATACATACATTTCACCACAATCCTTCAGTGGTATAACCAAGATCCCTGTATTTGGACTGGTTCATTAAATTTTAAGTTCAACTGACTTCTATTAATAGTTTATAATATATAAAGAGGTAAATTGAACTTTCTTTACTTGGAACAATTTTGTTCAGCGGACTCTGTAACACAGTTAACCTGGCAACTTTGCACTAGCAGGTCAAGTCTTTACCTTTAAACTGGCCACAAATTTGCAAGCAAACTGTTGACAAATGCCTCACTAAATGTGAACTCAAGACAGTTCTGGAAGAACCATGGCCTTGACTTTACAGTTTCCTAACCCTGAGAAACTACAGTTCCAGTAAAACAGTTTTAATTAAAATTTGTATTAAAGACATATGAGTTTCATGGCTTTAGAAAGCTGTGACTTACTTGATTGTATCTTCTTGTTCACTTACAATATTTATTTTAGCTTGTAGAGAAAAAGGCAGCAATCCCTCGCTTTGTATGGATTTTTTTCCTTTGTTCAATTGCTGCTGTTTTAAAGCATTTTCGTAGGGTAGAAACACTATTCTGACTCATTATGCTTGGAGGCAATTTGGTTTTATCCTTTGAGGGAAAAACTGAGTTCATTAAAAGGGACTATTTTGGAGAAGAATGAAGTACTCTTTCCTCAGCAACCACAGACATTGGCACAATACCCTACTTAACAGAAAGTCAGAACTCCTAAGCAAAGTCCTCCATACTATACATACCCATTTGCTGCGCTTTCCTAAACCAACAACCATCACCAACAGCTGGTATCAGCTAAGGACTCACCTGGAAGTATCCAGATCCTTGAACAGAAAATATTAAGTAAACCATGCTGCTCTCCCAAAAGGCTCTGCTCAGTTTTCGTTCCATCCTTGGTGTAGTGGACCATATACCCTTCCGCTGAGAAATCTCTATGTTCTGCAAGTTGCTACTTTTCATTATAAAATACCTAACTGGCATATTTTGTCTTGGTGAAGGCGATTTAGAAGCCTGAAAGAATTAAATTAAATTAATAAATACAATAAAATAAACCAGGCTTCAGTTCTGAAGTTTAACACACATGCAAACAGGCCCTTCACTGAGCTCTTCCTCTCCTCTCCAAGATTATACAAGAAACATAGTATCTATCAGTTGTTCCTGTTGGAATTGACATGAAAGTATATTTTACACCTATTTTACATTTTTAAGCATTTTTCAAAATTATAATTCATTCATGACAGGCAGCAAACAATTATGGCAGAACAGGCCTACATAGGCTAGTGACTAATTACAATTCTTTGAAGTCCGACACAACTTCAGATGACACAACATTAATCACCCTAGACTGTAGCCTGCAGCACACTACTTGCATTTCCATTTTAAGGAAAGTAATTTTCTCCCTATAACACTGGCTGAATTAAAAAAATACAGTGAGATTTATGAACATAACCTCACTAAAAATGTATGCTTTATTAAATAATCATCAAAAAACTGCCAAGCAGTCATGAGGCAGGTAACACAAAACTTAAAGAGAATCAGTACCAATGTATCCTATTACAGAAACAAAAGAAGCCAGAATCCACAGAGTTCAGAAATGCATGTATTGTATACACTGTCACTGTTTATTATACCAAGTTTCAAAAACAAAAAAACCCAAAACAAAAACCCCCCCCAAAATTGGATTTTCTTCTCCTTTCATTAGCTTTACTTTAGAAGTCTGCAAAGAATAATATTTTTACTGTATAAAACTAGTATAGCAAGGATATTTATTCTTGATTTTCAGTTCCAAAAGAAACATTATGTAGTTGTTAACTATGAAAATCTAAGGTTCTTAATTTATCAATACAATACCTGATAGTTGCTGAAAGATATCACCAAGAGATTCTATTAATTTTGAGGAGCAGGGTAATGAGAACTCTACCTTTCCAGATATTGGAGAAGATGGACTAGCACAGGGGCTAGGGAAGCTACTGCTGTCTGCAGACTTCACTGATGATTGATCTGACCTGTCATCTGAACTTTGTTTGGAGTACAAAGTCTTTTTTTGTTTGTACTTCTGTGGCTGATGAAGTGTGGGACGTGTAGACTTCATTAGAACTCTAAAAAGTAAAGGCAGATACATGACAGACTGTGAGTTTTGCAAGAGGTCACAGAACAATTTATATCTATATATCAGCCTACTGGATGACCACATGTATTACAGTAATTCCAAAACATATTAAGCACTAAATAAAAAAGCATGCATTCATTCTGAGTGTTACGGTTGAACCTCTTCTGCTACTTCCCAAGGGGCACAACTCATGGACACTATTTTTGACTGCTCTCCCAAACAGCTGGCAAATATATGAAATAGTTCTCAATGAAATCACAACAAAACAGCACACGACAAGACAGTATCAAAGCTTTGATATTGTTTCTTTCTTTTTAATACTAGCAAAAATTCAAGTGATTCTTTTACAGATAAATAAATTACAAGCTACAGTCTCTGGAAGATCTCAACATCTTACTTTTCAGCATTAGGGGAGTCAGAGAATTCAGTTTCTGCTGTACTTCTCCTGGTGTTAGTTGGTCTCCACGTAGATGCTAAAAGACGATCTTCAGAAGCCACAGGTCTTGGTCTCTGACCAATTCCTGAAGGCTGCTGCAAACCTGCAGACTGTTCTTCAGCAGTTAAAACAGCTACAAGTGCTTTTACAGTTGCATCATCACCTCGAGACCACAATTTTGACGGAGCTCGCATTCGACGCAGAAATAAGCTATGCCACTTTTTTCTGAGTTGCAACAGCAAACCAGCAGCCTGTAATGAATTTCAGTTTTGTTAAGGACTAATAAAAATTAGATCAATTAGGCAAAGGGTCTACGTCTTTCCTATCAGGCAGCAGCTGGCATTCTGGTAAACTGAAAGGCAAGACTAAGATCTTGGTGAGGGGAAGGAAACTTCACATTTAAATTAAGCTTTCTTTTCTTTCCTTAGGTGCAAGATAATCACTAAACCATTCCATCCAGCACAGCACAAAACTTAAAATTCTATTGTAAACACACAGCATTTTTCATTTTTCACTTTAAAAATTTATCTTTTCTTTAAAAGCAGTCTTTTCATGTCTAATGCCTTTCCTGCCAATTCAGTCTTTAGTCATACTTCATGGAAAAGACCTCTGGTTACTCTACCTTCTAATACAATCAGAGCTTCTCAATAACCAATAGACTTGTATCTTCAAAGGCTGGGGTTTGTTTCTTCTTTTTATAAAACCTGACAGCAATTTACTTTCAGCAGTTTCAGTTTCAGGTGCGCCATTTTAGTCACGCAACTTTAGTCATCCTCTCAGAAAAGGAAATACACAATATGCCATTTTTACTGTTCTCTCAACTCCTGCTCAAATTTTGGCTAACCCAGCTCAAACTAAGGCCTTGTGTGCTGGGAGCAGCACACAGGCAATACAGGGGACCACAAAGGGCAAAAGGGCCATTATGCAGCAACTACCACCTGCAGTTTACTGTTCCCTGCAGCCATTTTCTTTCGTCGGGTAGTTTCGTTAGAATCTGCTAACTTATGGAAATGGATCAAACCGGCAAGCTGAATATAAAACATCAGCTTACCCAAAGCACTTCTGAAGCAGATCCAACAGCAGCTGGCTTTTAGGCTTTCCTGCGGCCCAGTGTGATATGTGGGTCAGCCGCACCATGACAGAGGAAGAAGGATGAGCACTCTTGCAGTTGGCTAGGTAACGAATTCTTTCTTCCTTTTTGCTCACAGGTGCAAGATTTAAGAGTTACGGGTTGTTACTACCCATAGGAGAAAGCCCAACAACTTGATGTTGAATATGTGACTCCACACAGTTGACTAGCCTGGGCAAAAGGAGATTGAGCCCCTGTTGGTACGTTTTTCATATTTCTTACTAAATTAATGAAATAAAGGTTAACTCATTTAGTACGTTTTCCTGTACATTTGAGAGACCTGAAGGGACCATGACAGCCATTCTTACAGTAAATTTTTGGTTATCCAACTGTTTTAGGAATCTTTTTAGGATGCTGTGGCATAAATATTCTTCAAAACAACACAAGCATGGAAGTGATAAATTACTTACTTCAGAGTCCAGTTTGAGGTGGAGCCATTCATCTAGCTTCAGTAGTGATGCATTAGAAGTTGTTCTGTCCTCCATCTCACTGTCACTGCTATCACTGTCTCCTGAATTAAATATAAAAGGTGCATTAACATTTCTGTATTATTTACACTTACATACAAAAACATGAACATTACTGTATTACCAGGAATAAGCTAATTTCCTTCCTAATTATCGCTTAAAATGTAAATGTTTGTAAACACACTTCTTCATTTCTGCATATACATCTCAGTGAAGGTTTCTGCTTTGGTTAGGAGAACAAGTTCCCAGACCTCTTACGGGCCCTACTACGTAAACACATGTACTGATGTGATCTGACTCTTTCATGTACCTGCATCAATAACAAGCCGTTATCAAACTTTTGCCTGAAGTTTTTTGGAAAACCCCACATTGCTCTATGCATTATATCTTAGTGTAACAGTATATTTAAAACCCAATTAAGAAAAAAAGTATAAGTGCACATGGCTATTTGGGATTCCTTTTTCTTCTTCCAAGTGCAATTCAATCAGCATTAACACTGTTTTAAGGGTAACAGTTTCGGACAAGACAGGAAAGCTTCAAAATAGCTTGGACTCTTACTTCAATTCAAACTAGTAATTCTACAGAACTGACAACAGATCAATTATTTTTGCTTCTATTCTTACAGAACTACATTTAAATATGAAAAAAGGATATTTTAACAAACTCTCTATGACTTCTAGCTAAAAATATGAAAAATTGACATTAAAAGTTATTAGTAGAAAATAATCTTTAAAATGCATGTGTCAACTGCATTTTAAAGCCTTACAATTATTTGCCATGTTAATTGTAACTACATTATTCCATTTGAATCATCTGGTTCAAAGTATCAAATAAACTAGGCTGTAGAAAAAACATAGATACTACACTTCTCAGCATTAGTACTGTCTTTAAACATTTTGGCTGCATTTTTTATTTCTTTAAAAACTATACTATAATTTCTGAGACTCCACAACTATAAAAGTTTAATTTATAGATATGAACTTACAAAGATTCACAAAACTCAGGACATATTTTACAGAGCCTATAAATCATTCCTGAACAGCTACAGGAACTATATATAGCTCTGCTGTTTTAAGGATTAGCCAAAATATGTAGAAAATATACTTGAAAAATAAATTTTCCAAATCACATACTAGTAAAATACCAATGTAAAAATTCCAAATCCAGACTTCAGCATACCTTGACAAGATGAAGATGCCTGTAAAGCATTACTTGGTAACCTAGCTGGTCCACAGAAGAGAGCCACAGTGATGGGTGTTACAACAGAACAGCACCTGATGTTTGCTATCCTGTGAGCTCTTGTCATTTCGTCATAGATCAGCCAGTCTGTAGGGAGTGCCTGAACAGCTGCAGTTTGGCCATTCGCTGGGGGAATCTGTGCAGGAGCAAATAAGACTAGGCTATTTTATCATCTCTGTGTAATTAAGATAAATTTAAACTTAATTCTTACTTTATGTATGTAGAAATAAATACATAAATATTTACATACACATGAATAAAAAAAGCACAAGTATATTCAACCAGACTTACAAGTTACCCTATCACCTTGAAGCAAAACATTTTGCTTTAAAAGAGGATCTAAAGAAATACCAGTTTCTGAGGAATTTTTTTCCCCGTAACAGTGAGCAGAGATTGTTGCACATTCAAAATACTTTCATAATTAGCTTTTTCTTTTTACCATTTTGTCTTGTTCCACTTAGCAAGACTAACCGAAGTACTGAAAAAATAAACCAACTCCAGTTTTTCATTCAATCACCTGCCAGAAAAAGTATTTTCTAAAAAGTTTGAAATGGCTTTACCTTTTTATACTGAGGTTGACTAAGAACAGAGGTAGGATGAAATCGCACTTTCTTCTCCTTTGGTGCAGTTAAAATCAGGCTCTCTCTGTCTACATGTACAAGATTAGGATACATCCCGGCCACTAAGGCAGCTTTAACTACAGCCCAGTTCTCAGAATTAGAATTAACATCTCTAATATCAGCTGCTCCTCTGGCCCTAACAAAACCTGAAGGAAGAAAGAGGTCAAAACTGTATTATATTTGCTTGTATTTAAGACCTACTTTTTTCTTCTCAAAAGAAATTTGAAAAAAAAACCAACCTGAAATAAACTACAAATTAGTTGCATTTTTTACAACTGCCAACATTAACAGCACCAAGAAAAAACCCTTACAATCCGTCCTGGTAAGGGGTTTCATACTAACATAGAACAGAATTACTTTTTACAATACTCCTTTACTTAACAGTCTATTAGAAATTGTGTAGTTTAAGTTTAATTGCAAGTTGCTTACAACTTAGCATAAGTGGGCCCTGCTCAAAATCTAGTGTAGGTGAACTTTAAATGAACAGTTTCAACATCATGAAAGGCTAAGCAGGGGAAGTAACAGATACCTTTGGATAAAGGATGAGACCCTGCTGGCTCAAGCTGGAATTTAAGAGTTGGCTGCCCACACCGAGGCAGCAGAAGACCCCAGAACATAAAATGCAACTGGATCAAAAGGAGTGCGCTAAGCCACAAGCAGGGCACATGAAGATCGGGCACACTGACCGGAAGGGATAAAGGCCCAGGGATTTCTTTATTCAGGACACTCTCCAGGGACATAAAGCTTGAGTTGAAATTAACTGACTCTGCTTCAGGACCTAGTTGTTTTAACAGCTGCCTCAGGAAAAAACTTACTAGAACACAAAAACTCAAGGAAACGTGTCTAAGACTGCAAGACAGTAGGATGCTGAACTATCAGGGTGCTTTCAGTAATATCAGCTGTTCCCCATTTTCTCATGTTTTCTCACCCTAGCATTTCCCCCATGCCCGGCATGAATATGTACTGGTCTTCTTCAACATAAGGAAGGAAAATGGCAAGCGAACACTATTCTCCTTTCCACTTGTATACATTTAACTCTAAAATTTTGTTAGAACTTTTCCCAACCTATTTACCTGAGGCTCTAAGCTGGCTAAGCAACTGTGTTCTCATTCCTAAGATGATCTGCATTGTGGCTTGAGACAGGAAGTTCTTTTCACAGAAGGCTCTCTCCCAGCCATCACTGCATGCCTTCTGCCACGCCTGTAAAGAATAATTTTTTAACATTTGCTTATTAATTTAAATATCTAAAATTAAGAAATGCATAGTTTCTAAAATTACATTTAGATCAATAAAATTAACCGAAGTAAATGTATCAACCTGATTTTTTGCTTAACTATTAGATTTTTTCCCCATTCCCTACCTGAAATACAGTGATAACATAAGTTCATTACATTATTATAGAGATCACTATGCCAAGATCGCTATTTTAAGTTACCCACACAGCACGATATAAAGCGGCATCTTGCTGGAACTTTCAAAATTTAACCAGGTTTGAAAAAAATATGCTCCCTCAGAATCTGTGAGTCCAACACTCAGGAAAGCCACAGTGTAGCATTCTACATCCAGCTTGGCTGGTACGTCATTGTGATGTGTGATCTCCTGCGGCCAGTCCTCACTCTGGAGGGATACCTGGAAAGCCCTGAGAAGCACCATGTGGTCACTGAAGGTGCCCGCAGTGAAGTGTCTCCTGCACAACATGGCTGTGCGCTTCTGAGAGGCCAGCGTGGGCAGCACGAAAGGGTCACGGTAGGCAAGGGCACAAGCAATGGTCAGAACAGGATCCAGGCACTTCAGAACAACAGCGCACAGCACCATTTTACCAAGGTGTGGCTCCACTGGCAATTCAGTGAGATGGTAACCAAGTTCGGTGAGATCTTCCCAAGGGTCCATGGCATCTATAGTCTGTTTGAAAAAACCAAAAAGGCGGGCATGTAGGGACAAGGGGAAGAAGGGGAAAGGGGACAAAATTAATTTACAATGAAAGCAGAAAGGAACGAATATTGGATATTACCTAGACTTGCTCCCAAACACTAAAGAAGCAAATCAAATTAGTTTCAGATCAAGATGAAATATTACAGTAGTCCCTTCCCTTAACATGGAAAAATACACACACACACACACAAAATGAAAACAAGCAAAAATTCAAAGCATCCTTAAGTAAGTGAACAAGACTTTCAGTACAATTAAATCAGTAAGATATGTTACCACACCACAAATATTGATTCAACACAATTCCCATTTAAATATATTCCTCTGCTGACCTTGAGCATTTGCAGAGCATTTTTCACAATTAAAGCTGGTGGAGGATCAGGAGCTTTCATAAGAAAGTCAACAACTGGACAGTTAATTGGAGCCAGAAGTTTTGTGTGTAAACAAAGCTCCTGCAAATTAAAAAGAAAAAAAAATTAAGGTTTGGGAAAAAGAAAATACCTACACACTTTTTTAGAGTTATTAGTATGGTCTGATGATAATACATTTCTTAAAAGTTGTAAATTCTAAGTGAACACGCACCTGAAGTGGCATTCTTAGAAGTTCTGGAGTCTGAAATTCCAACATATTCTCGAATCGGAGCCTACTGAAGAGACGAAAACAGACTCCAGGCTGACAGCGCCCAGCCCTGAAAAATAAAATATGGGAAGCTGTGAAAATTAGAATTTCTTTTTTAAAAAAACCCTACCAAACAAAAAACAACCCACACAAACTTAGAATGCACATGCAGAACAAGGTCTAAGAGCATGGTAATTTTGTTGTTAAGAGGAAGTCCCACATACGAATTAAAAGTTTTCCAGTACATTAATTATTTCTGACGTAGGGAAATTTATATAATTTTATTATAAAAAATACTTTAAAATAATTATTATATTTTTAACCCTACATTGAAAAATCTGGAGAAAAAAAAGGTAAGACCCATGTAATTTTTTTGCTAATTTGAGACCAATCCAAATCTAAGCCATCTGGTACCATAAGGAATCTAAGTTGCAAACTTTATTTCTTCTTCTTCAAATTCCCCAGTTAGGAGTCTAGATGTAAATGGTAGAATGAAGACCATACGACGTGTGAATGAAGGAACAGAGATAGCAGATGTTCACAATTCATGCTCAAAAATGATGCAATAATGATGAGAATGACAATATCATGTCTCCAAACAGGCATTTATTGCTATCTACATACATAACTTCTCGACCTTCAATCACTGTGCTGGGAAGAGTATGATCATGGCCTGTTAAGTCATGAATACTTCAGAGATGGTCAATAAGGAATCACTTCTCAATGTCACTTCTAAAGAAGGGATGCCAGGATATCAATTCAAAACTAGCAGTTTTAAATTTAGATTTATATTTTAAATTTAATTTTAAAATAGGGCAGTCCTGTGCCCACAGGCAAGTTACTGTGGCTGTTGGTGCTACATGCCAGAAAGAGAAAAGTTCACGAGGGAACAAGAACCCAGACCTAATGTAAGTTCTGGTATATTCCTGAGTGTCATTTTCTGTATCTTGGCAAATTACTCCAAGAAAATACATGCTGACTTACTGCAGAGAAGGAGTAGTAGCTATTTTTCAACATGATACTGGACTAGGCTAGAAACACTACCCAGTGTGGCTGCTATAGGTTTGTACATTTAACATACATGGTGGTGGACAGCTGCAAAATAAAAACTAGTATGAAGCATTTATTACCTGCCTTTTCTCTGGATAGCACTGGCTTTTGAAATCCACACCATTTTTAGCATTGTAACACAACTCAGTGCATCAAAAGACTTCTATAAAAGCAGAGCAAGGAACATAAAACCATGATTAAACACAATACATGAAAAAAAAGTTATTGATGAACTTTTAACTGAAGTTTTCTTAAAAACAGAAAAAGTAATTTAAACAAGCACCAGCAGTTTCTGGCACAAAGGTATGCTCTGAAGTACTTCCTTTCAATTAAATTTACAGTACACATTTTGCATTATGTTTGTTATGCTACAGTTTCCTAAATTGAAGTTTTCTTTCTAGTCAGTATGTAATTGTGAGTCAATAAAAGATTTGGACTGTATTTTGAATTATCACAAACAAGGAAAAAGCATGTTATTGTATTGACTAAAGTTTTCTTCTTTGTCTCACTTGGAAAATTGCATCCTTATTTTCTTACATTTGATGCAAAGTTACAGAAAAACTGTATTACCATGAGATCTTTAGAAATTTGGCATGTATCTTCCGTATGAAATCCAACTTCATTTTCAAAGACATATAATAGGTCTTAAACTGCTCATTATATTATCTCTCTTTTCCTTAACCTGTAATTTGGGAATGGGCATTCAACACACCAGAAACAATACTTAAGAAGTTAATGGATTTGATTTGGACTTGACACAATAGTAAGACAAAGGGAACTCCCAGTGCTCTTTTAAGTCGCAGGAAGATGGCAGTCTAAGCAGATGGACTTGTTTTAAGAAAATAACATAAACCATAAATTAAAAAACAAAAAAGATAAATCAACATTTCAAATCTACAATAATTTTTAGAAGGTTTATTAATAGCTAATTATTTACAGTATTGGTCATAAATAGAATGTCAAAGTTTCTCAGTGATCTTTGTTACTTGACATGCACTAGCTCTCAGCCTACTATAAAAATTAGTACTTTAAAATTTACTTATTATTTATTATAGAATAACACTAAAGTTTACTTAGCACAGAAAGTTTTAACCAATCATACCTCTTTCACCTTGCCTGAGTCAATAACAAATACAACATCATTGACTGTTATGCTGGTTTCTGCAATATTTGTAGAAAGGATCTGTAAATAAAACAAGAAACAACCAAAACCATAGTTAAAAGCAAAGATAAAAGAGATTAATACAGTATCTCACAAAGTCCTCTAAAACTTACTATTTTGCGCATGCCAGGAGGTGGACTTTTAAGCACTTTCTTCTGATCCAAAGTCTGCATATTTGAATGAAGCATGAAAACCTGGTATCTAACGCACGACAAAGAGCACATTTCAGTATTTTTAAAAGACACAATGAAAACCTCAACCACAGGACTAGAGACTTTACCTGTCAGCGTTGTCAGCAAATCTCCGGTCATCAAAAAGAATACGGTCCCTCAGGCTAACTATCTCATCATATCCGGGAAGAAATATTAAAATCGCTCCTGAAAAAGAAGCAGGTTTGCAGAGTTAAGCAGCAAATTCACTCAAAATATGTATCAATACTGTGCAGACTAGCACTTGGAAGGTTTTACCTATTTAGTGTTTCCAAAAGAACGGCAGGATTCATCAAAGGCTGAATGTACGGTAATTTACTGAGAGTGTGTGTTTATACCTACCAGTCTCGCAACTATGACAGATGTTATAAAGTAAGTGCATAATGAGGTCCAGATCCACTTTTTCATCATCGAAACTGTGATGATAAGCTGTCAACAGTTCTCTGTCCTCTGCACTAAGGTCACTGCCATTTGTTCGGACCAGGGAACATTCATCCAGATTTCCAAATCCTGTTGAAGCACTAAAACAGACAAATGCACAGACTAGAGTCAAGACTGTTTGTTTCAGGTTTGCATTCAGCCACCAAGTAAACTCAGATCTACACCAACAAGACTACTCCTTTTGAATTTTAATTCTGAAGTGTAGCAGAACCGCACCTCCAAAACACTTTTACTGTTCATTGATTTAAGTGTAATCCAGCAAAGCATGAAACTTCAATTTTTAGCATTAACTTTAGTTTTCTTACTCATCATTGAAACACAGTCATAAGCAAAGTGTCAGAACTCGAAGTATAAAGACAGCACTTGTTTACCTGTTAAATAGAAATTATTTAAAAGAAATGTATTTCCCAAACATTTTCCTCCCATAAGCAGGTACTATGCAAACAGAAACTACACTAGGAAGTGTTCTAAAATTATCTGTCTCTACAAAATGGTAACAGAACTATAACTGTAAGTTAATCGGAAACCAATTGTTGAATGACCTAATGCAAATGTCACTTCTATTAAGTTTCTTTAATATGGCTGCTATGTATCAACAACATTTGGATAAAAACACAATAGATTTGTTTCCTAAATAAGCATCTGAAATTAAAATGATTCATGGTACAATCACCATCTGTCTATTTATATAAGTCACTATAGTCACATCCTGCCTAGACATATAATCATTATAGCAATGCCCACATCAAAATGATAGAAGATAATAATAGGAAAGAAGTCTACACCAGTTTAACTGTATTTATCCTAGGATTTGCACAAACATAATCACTGAAATACACTGAATACAAACACACATTTTTTAAAAGAGTGTGAAACATTCCTACTCTCAAATAAACCCTGCTATTTAGGTCAGATTTAAAGGCATAAAAAGCTAAAAACTTTTCTGATTGGAAGACAAAATGCAAATTTCCTTTCCATTGTTTCTGCAAAGTAATTATAGCTTACCTGTAGGATTCCAACAGGTCAACAACTTCTGTCTGTCCAAAGCGCTTAGCCCAGTCCACAGCCATCCTGAAAGAGTTATACAGAAATCTTTTAGAAATTTCTCACTTCAAAAGACACACAGTCCAAGACTCTGAATTAAGAATTCAAATTATAATTTCCAGAATACAATGCAATGAACAGAAGTTAGAAAATGTTTCGACTGTCAAAATTTACCATTGCTTACAGTAGTCTGTTAAGTCAGCAATTAGTTTAAATGTTACAGAAGCTTCTTTCTCATTTGTATATTGACAAATAAATATATGTTTCAGTTTGTATGTTTGTTTTTACCAGCCATTAGATGATCTACAGTGGATGCTTGCTCCCATACTTATCAGCTGCTCTACTTGACTCAAAAAGCCTCTCCCTGAAGCAATCATTAGTGCAGTCGCACTGGTTTCACTGTGCCTATAATCAACTGAGAAGTACAAACGAATAAATAAATAAGCAAATAAACCAAATAAAAACATTCTTACTTTTTCATCTAATGTGGTATGAATGTGATTTATATGACTTTTAAAATCCAGGCCAGAGAGAATTTGTCTTCTGACTTCATCCCACCACACAGTTCATATGAATTTAATACTACTTTGGACACACCATAAAATCTCCAAAGCAAGTACAAACAAAAAAATAACTAAATAATTCATTAATTCTGCTAATTCTAGTCACTTTTCAAATAGGTATAAGAATTCAAACCTAACAATGTTTGAAACTGGAGATAAAGTAGCCACAGAAATTCAATTCATTTTGTTACTCTTTTTTTCTTATGTAGTAAGATGATAGACTTACCACTGACATTTTCAGTTAAAATGAGATGGAACACCTGAGCAAAGGCATCAATATCCTTATGCAACCAGATGTCAGAAAGACAAGAATCCATTTCTTTTATTAACCATGGCTCAAGGCAATTCACATCTTTTTCAGTCTGAAGAGAAAAAAACAGTACTGAAAGATGGATGTCTTCCAAGACTTATCTTTATTCTCATATATTACACATGAAGAAATTAAACAGTTGCTTTTCCAAGTAACAATCAGAAACTCAGCATTCAGGTACCAGTTAAAGCATTTATTGTATCATATGGAAGTACTTTCAGCAATTGCAGTTCGGCCATTTAATCTGATGAGAAGTTGTGTAAAAACCATTTTAAGTGAAAAGCACACTTCAGCTAGAGTAGTTCATGATAATCAAAACAAAAATAGTCAAAAATATGTTAATATTCTTCAAGAAATTCTACAGGAATAGTATTTTCAGAAAACTGTTTTAAAAGCAGATTATACTTACCTCCCAACAAAAGGAAAAACTTACCAGTTGATTAAATACTGTATCACCATCATCACCCAACAGACTACACTCTTCAGTTGCCCTTGGGACAGACCTTGGTCTCTCTGGTTCCAGCTTACTATTATTCTCTTGAGCAGAACACCACTCAGTAAGAGTGCTTTGCTGTTTTTCTTCTAGAATGCATAAAGGATTACCACAAGAAGTTTTCCAGTCATCTTAATTAGCCATTATTTTCAATTTAAAAAGAACAGCTGTATCAAGTCACAAAGTTAAAACTATTCAATCTGTTATTTGATCTAGAACATTGTTACCAGTCCATAATAAATTCCATAATTAAGGGCACCCAAAGTGCACCACCACAAGCATTTGCTAGAAGAACAAAGAAATACCACTTGGTTCCTTAACCCATTAAGCCTGCAACTTGCTGTATTGAAACGAGCATCCTAAGTAACTATCTGCTACACAATTCTCAGTGCAGGTCTTTCTCCACAAGTGAAACACCAAATAATAGTGATATAACTGCTGCATGTAACAACTAGTATTTGTGTACATGTAAAAGGAACAGTAGAAGTTATCAGTGCCTCAACTGAGCTTTTCTGCCCACAGTGATCAGAGCTGAGCACCATGATAAATGTGCAGTTAGGAGTGTATGTTATAGCTTTGGGGCTGGCCTTTTTTTTTTTTTTTTTTAATACTCATGAGGATCATTACTTTCAGCTGTCAGGAAAACTTCTCAAATACTGTGATCAATATACTCAAATACTTCATCAAATGAAAAGAATGCCCTATATTTGGTTCAAGTGTGTTACTGCTCCTGAACTAAATATGCTAAATGCATCCATGTCTGAAGAATGCAGTGAAAAATGTTAATAACAGAAATCACTTCCTGTGCCACCTGTACAAAATCCTGCCTTCTCTAATGGCTGCACTTTAATCTGCACCTAAATGTCAACATATTGTATCTTATGTTTCTATAGTTTTCATGTGGGCAAAGCCCCCAGTTGTATATAATTCTACTTCATAATAATAATTAGGAAAAATATAACATTTATCAACTGAAAGAACACTATAACCATTGAAAGTAAAATTTTTTTTTCAATCCCAATTTACGTCAACAATGTAAACAGAGTTTTAGATACTTGCTGTCATCTAATCATGTCTCATTTAACAACCTGACTTTAGAATTTTAACAGAGAATCATCCTCTTTGTTGTTCAATCAATCAATCAATCAATGAGCCTCACTGCAAGCCTTTACACACAGCAAGTCCACCAACCTTGTTGCTTTTCTTTTTTGTACTTTACCATCTCCTTGTTTGTATACCCGGTACTTCGTAAAATGTCCTCCAAAAACATCTCTTTAACTTCAAAAGGTCTTCCTTGGACTAAAAGCAGAAATAAATAATGAAAGATTAGGTATTTCCTAGCTTTGCTTTAAGAACATTAGTTCTCAAGAATATTTTTATAGACAGGAAAGTGAATTAAACGTTACTAGGGCCTGATTTAATAAACTATTATATTCATTGGAAAGTCTTGCAAGAGTTATCTTCACTCAAGTTTATTTTCTTTAAGTGACTGGGCCACAAAAAAATCAAAAAGGAAAAGCTTTGTACCTTGTTTTTAACCTCTTCAATTCTATCAAGTGTTAATAGCAAGAGCTGTAAGACTGACAATTATTTAATGCAATTTTATCAAATGAGAAGAAGAAAACAGTCACTTTTATTTAGGTTTACAGAAAAGAATTCACTGTGTCAGCCACCTGAATTACTTAATGTAAGAGCAATTAGGACAGTTTTGGTAAGATCCCATGAGCAGACTGCCGTGTCTGTATTCAACTACATCCTTTCATGAGAAGTATATGAGGAGATGGACTTCTCTCAACATCCTCAATTTGTGCAGCCAATTTTGGCTTTCTTTACTGACTACTTCCCATGGTTTTTCTCTCCTAAGAACTTACCCTGATTTCTCTTTTGACATCACTGTTTTCTAGACCTTATTTATGGACATTAAATCATGTTTTTACATAGGAAGAATTAATATCTATTTTTGGTTCCTTAGCAGACACCACAGCTAAGTTCGTATCACCTAGGACTTATCCCTCCTTCAGAAAGAACAAGCTACAATTCCCACATTTAGAAGCTGTCATGGAGGAAGTCTTCTTAACACTAATCATAAACCCTGTGTTCTACAGAAACCCGCAACTAAAAAATGTTGGTTTCTGTGGTCAGGATTGTGTCAGCTATACTGCTGAAGAATCAAATCTTTTTCACTATATTAATAGACAAAGTATCTAAACCCTTTTTAAAAAATTTTAAATTAGTAAAATTGGGAAAAGCATCTTTTCAATTGTGATTATCCTGTGAAGCCCTGTATGTGGTAACAGTATAACCACTGCAGTAAATTGAGGAAAGAGACAGTAGTCGGAATTTCCAAAATAAATCTTTTGATCTAAAAGGATGAGAAGCTGCAAAAAAGTAAACTGGAAAGCCACACAAAAATTGCAATGAAGTTTTTTTAAAAACAAAAAAATTGCCAAATATGAAGATCATGTGCAACTTCCAGATTCATGCCTCCAACAAGCTGCAAGCCTTATTCTCCTGGGCAACAATTCAAAACTGAAAACCACAAAGGAACACTTTTATGTGTAAACAAGAAAAAATAACTCTTTCTCACTAACATCCCGTAAAATTAACCAATGACTTGTAGAGAATTCTAAACAAAGCAAAGAATCATATGATAAAAACATAAACCCCAATTTGCCTAGGACTCTATTTCTGAAATTAATAGATACAAATATCTGAGTTTTATCCAGTAATTGGTAGCAACCTCTGAAGCCAGAACTAGAATCTACGGGAATATACTAATAGGTATCACAGTCTTATAAATCCTAGGCTCTGTTTCACTATGCAGACCAGCATTTTAAGAACCTTTTCCTCCTTCTTGAATTGAACACGGAGGGGGCCAGGACATTCCTGCATTTATAGAACATCCACTGATAAAAACACTTCCCTCTGAGGTAGATGCAAACATGAGTAAACAAAGAGCAGCCACTGCTCTGACTGTCAGTGTTATTTATCATGAGCCTTTACTCAGAATGGTTTGGTACACTTCAGTTGAGATCTATGAGTCTCAGGGCAGGTATACTGAGATTTAAGAGTTTACTTACTGTGTATTACTGGGCAACATCCAAAATACCTAATAAAGAGATCTGCATCTAGAGCAGCACTAGAAATAATTAGTTTCAAATTAGCTTGGCTTTGCAACACATCTCTAAGTTTTATTAGTAAGAAGTCACTGAATCTATCCCTCTCATGTACTTCATCCTGTATGAAAGGAAAGAAAACAAAACAAAACAAAAAAACCCATGTAAACATCCAAGATCTTAACTTTTCACAAATATGGTTTTTTTAAAACTAAAATATGTAATTTGATGGTGCATTACAGAGGTATTAAAATGTTTAAGTTTAGCTCAAGAAGGATTTTTTAAACTATCCAAAAGTAAAAAAAATACTTCAAAAAGTTTTATAAAGATACCAGAGCAGACTGCACTGTAATGCAAAACCCACAAAGACCTTAATTTCAGAGATCAAAATGAGTATCCGAAACTTCTCTAATTCTTGCACTTGAATCTCATTTTCAAGATAATGCCACAAACTGTAGATCCTACAGATCTTATTCCAATGAAACTACCCTTCACAACTGATGAGAATTAAAAGAACTGTGTGATACCACATAATGAGAAAAAAAGATACATTTCTTAGCTCCATTAAATCATGCACAAAGCTTATCATTAAGGCACATAACTGGTTAATCATCTTTGTCTATCTTCTGTTTAGCTTTATATTCTGAAGGTATGAATCAAGAACCCAATTACAAGATTTGCAGGCTGAAGACAAGAATGTACAAACCATTCTTGTGCTTTTTTCCTCCTTGGTAAACAGACAGGCACCTAAAATTACCATGTTTTTTTCTATTTTCAGCAGTGGAGAACTTGCAGTAAACATACCGGTTCCACTGACTTATCAAACTCCACAATAGGAAGTTCACATAATCATATATGAACAGAAATAATTTGCTAGAAATTAGACTACATTTTATGTTGAAAACATTGGGCAAACAAAGGGACTGCAAACTTGGTACTGCAAAATGAAGTACATGATAACAGAAATTCTGACACATTCACATTGAACCATATCAACATAAGCATTCCTAAGGCTTTTCTGCGGACAGAAGAAATTCAGAAAAATTTTGACCTCTGCCCTCCACAATCACATCACAACTACAAAATTAATTATTGACAAAAACCTAATATAAGATGATTTTGCAAGAAAAAAAACCAAACCCCAGAAAAATACGCATACTGCAATAAAAAAAAAATCAGTAACTCTTTAAAGTTAGTTCAGATTCTAACTTAACAAAAACACCTTAAATGTTCATCAAATTAATACAAGAAAACTAGGCTCTCATCTTCCAATTAAGAAACGCTACATACTGCTCCATCTCACACGAAATACAAGATCCTTACCACAATAACATGTGTCACACTTGATAGGGTACTGTCTCCTGCCATCAGTGTGCGAAGCAGTATGCCATTAGTGCAAAAGGTCACCAGTGTCTTTGGAGAAACCCTAGTGAACAGTTCACAAAGATACTTCAGCTTTTTTCACCATTTAAATGCTGCTAGCTTTCCACTATTTACTGAAAATTAAAGATTGAACAGCTGCTCACCAGAAGTGGAGTCCCAGTTCTGTCACCAAAGAATTCATGCATACTATTTGCTGATAAACTATGCTTGTTCCCTAAGAGTTCCTAAGGATTCCTAGTGCTAATGCTCCAAAACTTCAGACAAGGGACTAATTAACAAGGTGACATTAATTTTTGACTAAATTAATAAGCAAGCGAAACAAAACCTTGAGAACCTCGCCATGTTGTTTTAATTTACTGGAAAATTCAGTGTGGACTGCCTTGAAAAAACAGGTTACAATTCTTCAGAATATCCTCAGACAAAGGTGCCTACAGGAGGTACGTTGACTTTGGCTGAATACCAGGCCCCCACCAAGGCTGCTCTATCCCTCTCCTCCTCAGCTGGACAAGGGAGAAGGAATTCAAAAAAAGACTCATAGGTCAAGGTAAGGACAGGGAGAGATCACTCACCAGTTACCATCATGAGCAAAACTGACTTGACTTGTGCAACTTGGTTTAGTGTGTTACCAATTAAATCCAAGTAGGATAATGGGAAATAGAATGAAATGTTACAAAACCTCCCCTCACCCTGCCCTTCTTCCCAGGTTTAACTTCCAATTTTCTCTAATTCCAACCCCCCAGTGCACAGGGGGGACATGGAATGGGGGCTGTGGTCCATGCACCACATCCTGTCTCTGCTGCTCCTTCCTCCTCACAGGGCGGGATTTCTCACTCTCTTCACAAATTGCTCCAGGACAGGTCCCTCCCATGTGGTGCAGTCCTTCAGGAGAAGACTGCTCCAGCATAGGACCCCCCTGGGTTCACAAGTCCCACCAGCAAAACTGCTCCAGTGAAAACTCCACTCTCAGTGAGGCCACACATCCTGGCAGGAGCCTGTTCCCACACAGGGTCACAGCCTTCTTTGGGCAACAACCTGCTCTGGTATTGGGGTCCTCCACAGGCTGCAAGTGGATCTCTGCCCCACCGTGGACTTCCATGGGCATCTGGGAACGTCCTGCCTCACCATAATCTTCACCACAAGCTGCAGGGGAATCTCTGCTCTAGCACCTGGAGCACCTCCTGCCCCTCCTTTGGCACTGACCTTGGTGTCTGCAGAACTATTCCTCTCAAATATTCGAAATCCTCTCTTTGTACTGCTCTTTTCTTCTCAAATATATTATTCCAGAGTCATGGTCACTGTTGCCAATGGGCTCAGCCTTGGCTAGAGGCAGGTCTCTCTTACAGCCAACTGGTAGAGGCTTTATCAGATATGTGAGAAGCTTCTTCTCACAAAAAACACCCCCCTCACTATCAAAACCTTGCCATACAAACCAAATACGCTATACTTGACTGAATCACAAAGAAATCAGACGAACCTTTTCAAATGCTTTGGTTTTACAAGAATCCAAAATTCTTTAAAAGTACCTACTACCTGTGGCTGTGCAAGTAAAAACAGCAATTACTCCCTCCAACACTGACACTTCAAGTATTGAAAACTTCCTGAAAAAACTGTAGAGTACTATACAAAGGAACACACACACATATGTGTATATTTCAAGTTTAGAATTCTTTCTTCACTTCAAAAATACTCTTATATATTGAATTCAAGGATCATATACCAGATAGAAATGCTTAACTTTTTTAATCTCTACTCTTCTCTCTTTCTGATCAGCCTTCTAGAAATCACCACTACTGTCTAACAGACACTAAAAAATAAAAAAATAGATTTCTCTGTTACTGCAAACACTTTTTGCCAAGACGGATGCCAACTTTGCCACCTCTCCCTTTTGCTCTTTCTCAAGTGAACTCCTTGGTTCTTCTGCACTGCATCCAGTAATTCTTCCATCTGACCTATACTTTGTTTTCCATCATCCAGCATAATTCTTCCACACAACAATCACCCACCTTACCTGCAATTCATCTTTACTCACTCTTTTAATTCATTAATAGCCTTGTGACCTTTGGTATGTGTATCAAAATTCTTTAACTTGGCTTTGCTAATGAATGAAGTACATTCATTTTCATTAGAAATATATTATCTTCATCCATATAAGCAACATAACCAGCCATACCTTTTGCCATCTTCTTCTCACTTGTATCCCAGCTGCTGCCCATTCCTGAAAATCCCACTGTTTACGCAATTCAACGATTTTAGAAACCACACACAATCTTCAGATTTTCATCCACCCCTACTCTGCTTTAAGAACAAATTCTTCAGGTCATCTAGAATTTCTCCTTTTGCTTTAAACATAAAAGATGGAATAGAGTAAATTTAACCCAAAATAGACTGATAATGCTAAACATTATCGTTCACTTTCCAATTTTCTTGTTTTCCCTTTTCTGTGCTCTATCAACTCTCACTACGTAGCTTTTGTTACAGCATGCTGGTCTTCCTATTTTCAAAGCTTGCAGAAATTCTGGAGTTACCTATCTTAAAAGTAGAGAAGACATTCACACATATACTCCCTAGAAGAAATCAAGAGAAAGCACTTGCATTTCAGTTCTATATAGAACAAGTCATTGCGTGAAACTGCAAAATACAGGAGAAAAACCATCCTTTTCAACTCTTAAACATTCATTACCCAAAACAGCACATTCTACCCATACTTCACACACTGATATTTTACTGGGCTGCCTCCCAAATGCACCATAGTTTAAATATTCACATGACTAAAGACACCAATACCAGATCAACTGACTTCAAGACATGTCATCAGTACCTGCTTTCTAATCGGATCTGATAACCAATTGTCTGGCCAATCTTTTCTCTTCTTTCTGCTGCCACTCTTTCAGCCACAGCAAGTGCTGCCAAACGTCTTGGCTGAGTGCAGAATATACGGCAGGGAGTTCCATTTTTGTGACAGTCATCAAGAATAAACTGGGGGATCTGTAAAGAAGTGGTTTAAATTTACTTTTTCGTTTGATAAACTCTTAACTTTTTTACCATAATGAAACAATTTAATTGCACCTCAATATCATACACGTTGCAAAATGACTAACAGGATTATCATTGCAAATGTACCTGAAGTGGCAAAAAAGGCCACAAAAATACATTTTGGCTATTAAGTTTAATCTCTTTCAAACAAAACACAAAACCAACAAAAACAAAAGCAAAAAAACCCAACCAACCAACCAACCAAAAGTTGAATCTTCTCTCTCCTGCTTCAGGGAAACCTCTGTAAAAAACCCTGTAGATAACCTTTCATTGTAACACAATAATACTCTAGACACTAGGAACCAGCTTTACAAGAAAAAGGGTATACAAAACTATAGCTACTTTCCCTTCAATATTCTATGATTATTTGAATGAAAAACTGATAGCCATCAAAAATTGTGAAGAATCATTTTTGCTTTTAGTATGTATCTGCTGGCTTATTGCAAAAGCAAAAAAGTTAACCGAAACACTAGACTTTGAACCACATAGAAAAACGAAAGCCTTAAAACTAGAATAAAATAAATCCTTATTACAGAAATATTATAGATTTGGCATCAGTTTGGTATAAATACTGTTATGTTTTTTATTTCATTAAAGAAACATACTTGAGTAGTTTTTCCCGATCCAGTCTCTCCTACAATCAAAACAACTTTATGGTCCTTTATCATTTTAACAATTTCTTCCTGCTTTTCAAAAACTGGTAGTGATTCCCTGAAGGAATCAAACTCTGATTCCCCTCTTTTCACTGGAACCTGGGGGATACCATAACTAAGTCGTCCACTTGTCTTGTTCACTTCTTTGTTTTCTGTGAAGAGAAGTCAATAAATTACAAAGGAAGGCCACTAAAACACTGGTTAAAAATGTACTTAAAAATGAACACTCCTGATTTTATTAGCGTCCCTGTTGACAAATTGAGAAACCCATGACATATTTAAAAGTGATTTTCATGGTAACACATCCTGTTACAATGCTTGAAATTAATATAGTTCAAAGGATTTTTTACTTACATAGAAATTTTGAACACAACTGAATTGTCACAGTGCATTGTTCGAGTTAAAAAAAGGCATGAAAAGCTTAAAGAGAAACAGAAACTAAACCAGAGAACAAAAGCCTGGGGCACATTTTCTTGGCCTTTGTATCTGTTTACACATGCTCATCTCAGGAGTCTGCCTAGAAAAATCCACCAAAGAGTTACACATTACTGTGCAGTTACACATTACAACCTTACTGTGATTCATATGCCTTCTTTCACATCCTTATTGGTCTTTTAAGACCTCCTTTCAGGCAGTCTTACCCAACCCAATAGCCTAGCCCCTAAGATTTGTCTTAACAGGTTTGAAACGTGATGTATCAAGAGCCCTGGAGCCACACAGCTGTGTCACCTATCAGAAAACAATATGTAAGTAGCTAAAAAACCTGCAGTCTTCTGAGGAGGCTACTTCAACATCAGTATTGTAAATGCTACTCTATAATTCCTAAATAATTATTTTCCAGAAAAATGAGAAGCTCACTGTAAACACAATTTTAATGCAATTATATAGGCATAATGCAATTATTTAATGCAATGAACAGATTCATATATTAAACTACAAACACTATTTTACCAAGACAGACACAAAGTAACAGATTAAAAGAGCCAAAGACCATTCTGTAGAAGTAATGAAAGATAAATTTTACACCATTCTTTCAGTTATACCCTACAACCCTAAAGAAATTGCATTTTGATACTTTTATTATAGTTTCCCTCCATTCACTAAACAATCTTATTAAACAAATTAAACAACCGAGAAACAAAACTAGCAAAGGAAGCACCTGAAGCACAAACATAACGTATCAGAAATACCCATTTAAACAAGGCATGTTGCTATGTTCTGTGTTCACTACAGCCAGCTTTGTACACAGAAACACAGCATAACTTCTACAATCACACCTGTTAAGGGAACCCATTTTAAAAGCATTGTTTAAAAAACCCATCTTATATCAGAAGTTTGTCTTCCAGAGAACTTTATATACTCCAGAAATCAAGAAGTTTACATAATAGCCTTAGTTTACTTAACAGCTTTTAGCGACAGAAACTATTTCAGAAGATGACAAAACAAAACATGAATTCCTTATTTTATCAAGGACATGGGTTCCTAAAGGTATAACAGCCAGTCTCATTTTCTCTTAGGGGCGTTCTTACACTTGTCTCTTCAATCTTACCCCACGGAACTTGCAGGAATCCACATTTCAAAATTGTATTTTAAAAAAAAAACCATCTGGCTGAAATTGGCTCAAAGAATCAAAATTAACTTGATACACGGGAGACATTGCAATGTGGGTGATATGACTGCCTGAGTGCCTTGTGACACCAGTTTTAAAAGACCCTATATTAAAAATTCAAAGTTGAGAAAATGATTAGGTTTGTTTGGAAAGAAGGGTGTCAGTTAGGACAGAAGAGGAGATAGAAAATAGAGGGGTTTGTTTTGTGGTTGGGTTGTGGGTTGTTTTTTCAAGTTTTGTTGATTGACAAGTCCGTATCATAAGACACATTGAACCTACCAGATTCAACAGCATAGGCACTTTCTCGTTCTGTCTTTGGCAGAAGTTCTGTTCGTTCTTTATTTGTGAGACGGAAATTCTGAATTAAAGTACGAACAATGTGTTTTGTAGCAGGAGTTAAGGCACAAGTCATTACTGCACGTTTTAGCTCTGATCCATCCTTTTTTCTTATAGTTAGGTATCGATTTGCTCCTTTTCTGGGAGAAAGGAAAAAAGGCATTTTAGGAATAAGCAAACTAGTTACCTTAATGTAATGATCTCTGACAATAGTTCTTTCAAGATGACTTTCAGCTTATTTTCAAATGTAATGCCATAACTAGAATCCTCCAAATAATGTCCTAAGTAGCATAATGCAACATTCACAATAGTCATGATCAAAAGCACCTTCAATTCATGTGAATAGGGCAGAACAGACAACACAGACATCAGATGACTATGCCCCGGTTATAACTGCATTTGTTTCCCAAAATACAGCCAGCTCTACCAACCATTTTATCAATCACTACTGAGAGTTATGACAGAAAACTACTTCTAGATTAACTTGAAAGATTTAGAAGTTAAAAATCAACAAATGGGCAGAACAGACAAAAAAGCTCCCTGCTAGTGGCATTCCAAGCCTTAACAAAATCCAGTAAAACATATCAGATCTCAGGATGCTCATTATCAAAGATTATGCAGAAAACTTAACCATAACACTACACTACTTCTCAGACTGAACTCTTGACAGCAAAATACAAAGAATTGTTGTAAATATATTTGAAACTAACTAACTGATGCTTGGGCTACAACCGACATATCAACCCTTTCAAAATTACTTATCAGGGTAAGAACAGAAGGTCACACTAAGAACCCAGCGGCCTGTCCCTGTCAAGGGGAAGACTGGTGCAGGTACACAGGTGCTGGCAGCAGCAGCCTCTGTGAGGAGAGGCACAGCCATCTCCAGCAGACTCTGGCGCTGTCCTCTTTAGTACCTCATTTCAAGTACTTACATACACTGTTGAGACCCCACTGAGCCTTATCTTCTCCAGGCTGAACAGTCCTAGCACTCTCACCCTTTCTGCATAGAGAAGATGCTCCATCCCCTTCCCCAGGTTGTTAGTCCTCCACTAAACTCTCTCCAGTCTAGGTCTCTGTCATCCTGGTGACCCCAACACTGGACAGACACAACACTCTCAGCGCAGCGTAATCAATGCTGAGTAGAGGCAAAGAATGATCTCCCTCTGCCTGTTGGCAACACTCGACCCCTCTTCTATGCCTCCCAACAGCTCTTTAAAAAATGCTACTCTAAGCCACACTTCAGCAGTCAGTGCAGGAGATTCTATGCAAAACCTTTGAAAATACATTAGAGCAGGGAACAAAAACCCCAGGAATGATCTTAGTAGTGATGATGCCTTTTTCCTGGTCTTGGGAAATGAAAAGTCAGACACGGTTAGATGGTTGGGTGTCATTTATCTCTGTATTTTAATAGGATCCCATTCCATGCATCACTTCGCCAGGTAACGCACGTCACAGTGCACATCCCCATCAAATCATGTACACAAGTTACAGACCTTACACATTAGCATATCTAACAACGGGGTCCAATAGGGGAAGGGGGCTGGTGTGGGCTAACTTCTAGTTTACAGAATCTGTCCTACTAGGGGACCCTGGGTTTCTCAAGATAGCAGAATGTTTGGTCTTCCTGGCTCTACAGTTCTGGGTGTTTTGTCTCCTGGCTTCTAGGACATTGAAAACTAGGCTAAATTATCAGACCTAAAAGATTACAAGTATGCATGCTAATATTTGTGTATACATAGAACTGTGTAAAAAGTATATAAAAGAAACAGCAAAAATCTTTTTGGCATCAGTGAGAAGTCTTTTGACGTGAACATGAAATCCTCAAAACTGCACTGCAAACTAGCACATCACATGTTTTCTTACTTAGACATCAAGCGCAGCACAAAGATGCTTATTTTTAAATCTACTTTTTAAAGTTTCTTCTCTATACCATTCCCCACAACACTGCAGGATAAGCTAAAAATACAGATCGTTTTAACACTGATAAAGAAATCCCATAAATTTGAACCAAAAAGAGAAAATAATACATAAAAATAAGAGTCAAATTTACCCTTTACTTTTCGATATCAGTCCAAGAGAATGACATAGCCGATGAACAAACGCTCTTTCAGTTCTAGTGAAAGAAGACGGAAATTCCATTTCTGGAAAAATAATTTAAAAAATAAAAACCCGAGTACAAAAACTCAACAAGCAGTATTCCTGACGTACGACCTGGATGCCGCGAGTTCATCAGTCCCCAAACCCACCACGCCTCCCGTGCACAGCGGGGCTGGTGGCAGCACGGTCCCTTGGCACCCGTACGGGACACGGCCCCCCCGGGCAGCGCGGCCGCGGGAGATGCTCCTGCCCGGCAGCGCCCGCGGGCCCGGCTGCCTGCCCGCCCCTCTCCGCGCGGCTCCCCACGCACCCGTGTCCTCGCCATAGCGGAACCGCTCCAGAGCGAGGTTCACCGCGATCTCCACCTCCTCGTCCACACGGATGTCCCTCAGACCTCTGCCGCCTCGGCCGCGGCCCGGCGCGGCGGCAGCGCCCGAGCCCGCTGTGCCCCCGCCGTGCTGCCGCGGCGGGCCGTGCCTGGGCTGCGCCATGGCTCCGACACACACCGGGGGCTCCGCGACAGGCGGGGGACGACAGGCGTGGCCCCGGGGCAGAGCAGCGCTGCCCACGAAGCAGCAGCAAGGCCGGGCCGGAGCGGCCCTGTGACGTTCCGCCCAGCACCGGGCGGCGGCGGGCGCAGCCGGCACTGACGCGACTGCCGCGGGAGGCGGAGCCGCCTCACGGACGGAAAGAAGGTCGAGTATTACAGTATGTATTGTGGAAGCGATGTTGCGCTATAATGTCATACTGGGCCGCGACTGATGCCTGTCAGGTCACGGATCATGCGATTTAATTGAATGACGTTCAGTGTAGGTGGTAATATCATCGCAGTCCTCAGCCTTGTTGTTTTGAATATTTTACGGAGTCATCAAGATTTTACTTCTCTTTCTTTCTTTTCCGTCTTTATTTCTCTCCTTTCTTGTTATGCTTTGGCAAAGTACTGCTGTCATTGCTCTGTACTAAAGTCTGTGGTGAGGACTGGGAGGTTTTTAGTTGTAAAAGTTGAGAGCTTGTTAGCCAACACTTCTACAGTTACATAGTGGGCTAGTTGCTGGATGTTAGGTGACTGTGTAGCAAAAGGATAAAAGTCCCCCAGACGTGTACTGGTGTCTTTTGTTCAAGTGAACAAAGAATTTACAGCAAACATTACGTCCCCAGCTAAATGGGTCGTGATAATGGTCAGATAGGCAAGTTTTCTTAACAATTTGGCAATGCAAATGGGACCGTAGGCCACCAATTTCACAGCCCTCCTTCAAACCTCCAGCTGCCATGGAGTTTATGGGGAACTGTGTGAGTTCACGTGAGATATTTGAAGCAGGGAGGATACAAAGGATAAATGCTAAAATTTCCAGAGTATATTCAACATATACTATAATGGTTTCAAATTATTTTTAATAAATTTCTTAAATAATTTCAGACTTTTCCTTGCTGCAGCATTATGTACATAGTTAGTGAAATTAGGTTAGTGCATTGAGTATGGGTGCACAGCCTGATCAGCAAAAGGCAAACATAAAGGGGTTTTTAGGGTCTCTCCCAAGTTGCACAGGGGACTCAGGTCACCTGTAAGATGTGCAGGGGAAGTTGAGGTCTCTCCTAAGGCATGTGGGGGCTGCGGTCCCCTGTAGAGCATGCAGGGGGTTTAGAGTCCCTCATAAGGCATGCAGGGGCTGGGGTCCCTTGGAAGGCCTGCAGGGAGGTTGAGGTTTAGGATCAACTGTTGTACATGGGTCAGTCAGTCCTAAACACCAGGCAAAAGCTGTTCAGAACAGATGGTTCATAATCTCTGCTGCTCTTCACCAGCTGGAGTGGGAAGATGAATTCAGATGCCAAAATCCAGAGTGGCACAGATGGGTGTTGCAAGGCACCCAGTATGCCAATGTAACCCATCCTGGAGAAGCCATTGGGAGCTCCAAGGAGAATTCTGACAGTGCACAGTGAGTTCTCACCAGCCTGTGGCCACCCAGGGGAAGGGAAAATCCATGTCAGACATCAGGTCTCCAAGGTGAACTGCCCATCTCCCAGCATTGCTCTGTGAACATCGACAGATGATTTGAGGGATTAACTAAACTTGGCATAGCAAGAAAGGATTGGTAGGAGAGTTGCTTAATCATTTTAAAAGATTAAATAGGAAACTATTTAAAAACCTGTGCTATGTCATATGCAAGAGACAGTGTTTTAGTGTGTGGTGATTCCTTCAACACATTTCAGGAGTTTATTTTGCAACTAACAAATAGGTAATTGGTGCACAGATGCACCACATCTCTGGAAAGCACACCACACTGAAGGAGTTGTTCACTCTAGATTGCTGCTATGTGCACATAGAGTCTCTTCAAAGAAGGGGACCCACGAAGATCTGTTGTGGTGGTGCACTCATCTTCAAACCAGATGCTATTTGTGACTATTTGAATTGATTGTTGTGGTGTCAATTTGAAATAGCACACCTAAAGGAGGTTCTTCATATGTTATGCTGAAATGCTGCTTTATTTTTTGTGTGTGTATGACTAGTACTTGCTTGCAATGGTGGTAATTCTGGGTATATCTCAAAAAATAGTTATAAACCCACATTTTTCTAAATGTACACTTATTTTGAGTATGGTAAACATGCAAATAATATTTGAAGACTTCCTCCAGAATATGGAAAACTGTTACAGTTGTTTGGTAAGATTTGCTTTTCATAAACAAAGGGCATTCTCAGTAGTCCGGTTTGCTGGCATGGTCACAGGAGCAGGAAATCTTTTGAGTATTCAAAATAATGTTATATCTATTAACCTGGAGAATTCTATTTCATTTTCTTCCAGGAGGATAATATGCAGAGTACTGCCTGAGCAAGAAACTGTCTCTATTGCCTAGTGTTTTGTATTGCCCCTTTGGTGAAAAACAAAAGGAAGTCCTTATATGGTTCTTTGGGGGTATTCTTCTGTGGTCTTCAACATCTGGTATCCTTTTCAGCTGGCTGCTCCTCAATCCCTGCTTTGGAGTAAACGCAATATTGTTTTTAACTCCTGCTTTGTCAGCCTTGCAGAGCTTAGCTGGCATCCTGCTTGAGTCTTGCATGACTGCTGTTTGCCTAAGTTACATCCTATTTTTATTTCTCCGAGGCTATGCTGTTCTGTTTGACTGTCCTTATCAAATACAATTAATCAGCTTGCTAACACCAAGGTCACATACACATTCAATCCCCATGTGAACCATTCTTTTCAAGAGTTAACCTCAATGATCATTGTAGGTCCCTTCCAATACGGAATATTTTCTGTGTGAACTTACGTCCCAGTTAAGGGTCTGTTAGGTGAAGATAAATGCTTGACTCGGTATATTAACAAGTAGAGAAGGATCAACCTCTTGATCAGTAACTGACTTTCCAGAATCCTTTGTGGTTTCATATTGATAAATATTTCTGTCCTATGACATTCTTGTTAGCCTTAATTTTGTTAAGTTTGTTACTTGTTATAATGCTGTACGTAAGAGCAGTGGTTAAATGCCTTGAAATGGTTTTTTTCCCTCTTAATATATGAGCATGTATGCTCAATTAGAACACAAATGGGAGTGTTGAGATATATAGTCAGTGCAGATAGCTCTGTGAACAGCTGCAGTGCTAGCTGCAAATTTGGCTCTGACTGGCAGGAGCCTGAGGAAAGAGATTGTGAACTAGTGCCTATTTTTGCATTTTAAAAGCTTCCTTAAAAGGGGTGAAGAAAAGTGATCTGAGAGATGTCCTATGGGTTGGGAGAAGCCAGAAGCCGCCTATTATTTCCTGCTCATTCAGATGGCCCTGAGAGCTCCTGGTATCAGCAGCAATGCAGACACCTCTAGCAGCGTAACCTGGCATTGTACCAGAGAGAAGGCCAACCATCTTCCAAGAGAGAAGCTCCCCTCCTCCATGTCTCACGGAGCTGGTTTTGCAGCAGCCTGAGTCTGGAGGAAGGATTTCTCTCTGAAGTTCTTAGAAAGTGCTGAGTTTGAGTTACGAGGTTTGAGATGCAGGGGCTAAAGTTATTTGTCGTGCCTTGAAGGACTGGAACAGAGAGGAAAACAGAGACAAGGTCAGAGCCCAGACGTTTGGGGACCCCAGGAATCCCTCTTGTCAGGGCAGCCCCACCCTTTCCCACCCCACCCAATCCCAGATCTTCCCATGGCTAGAAGGGAGCTGGAACTAAGAAGAAAAGCCCTAAGGTGCTTGCCATGAATACCTCATGTGTCCCTTAAATCTCTGTCTGCTCTGCCCACACCAGACAGCCACTGTCCTGTGTGGACAGAGAGCAGAGCCCTGCCCAGGATCTTTCAGGCATTCACACCTGTCCCTTCTGACATCCCTCTGCCCTCATTCATCCTCACAGGTGACCTGGAGGAATTCCTTCTGCCTGGTCAAGTGGCAGCTGCTGAGCACTAGGGACACCAAGCCTGTCATCATCCAGTGGCACATCTCCCCAGTACCAGTGCTGCCAGCCTTACCACATGTCCTCTTCCCCTTGACAGGGCTGAGCCACGTGTACAGTGCAAGGGCAAGGGTGGGAAAGGGTGGCAGGGAGTCCTGAGGCATAGTCAGGATACCAGAGCCACTGGGCTGAGTTGTGCTGCTGGGGCTGGGGCCAAGCTGCTGTAGGGCAGTGAAGGACCCAAAGGGTTTTGGCTCACCAGTGAGCCTGATGGCTGCCTCTCGCATGGACTTCTGTGGGCTCTGCATGTACACCACGGACTGGTGCAGGTACCCATCTGCTCTGTCTCTCTCCTCTGCCAACTGGAGAGAGCACAAGGGGACAGAGGAAAAGGTTGACACTGACTCTTTCCCTTGGATGGGTGGCCCCTGCATCCAGGACTAGCATCCCTGTGTGGACACCTCTGGTGGCCAGCCAACAGCTGGCTGGTGCCAGGGTTTGGAGGGAGCAGAGAGATGGTTACTCCACAGGGAGCCTCTGTGCTGTCCTGATGCCAAAGCACAGCTGGGTTGGGGCTCCATTGGGCGTCCTGGCTCAGGGAGGCACAGGAGCCTGGAGAAGAGCCTGCTGGGCCACACACCAGAGGGGAGTAGTGTGTGGGGAGCAAGCTGTTGGTGATGACTGCAGCAGTAGTCAGGGACCACAGCTGCCAGCTCCTCACAATGGGTATTGAGGACAGAGGACTTGTTCAGGTGGGGTCTGGGGCTTTGAGGCCACTCTTACCAGACACTCGCCAAACCTCCACAGCTCTTCTGTCTCCAGGAGCTGCTCAAGATTCAACTTCTTCAGGAATATCGTTGCTTGAACCAGGGTTTCCCAAGAGGCCTGCAGAGGAGCAGAGACTGGGAGACAGCACACCAACCCAGGGCACAGAACCAGCTAAAGGCCAGAAGGAGGCAAGAGTGCTGCAGTCTTTGAAGTGTTAGAGCAGAAGGCAGCTGAGCCCGCTCATGGGGGAGAGTAGTAGCTCAGTGTCCTCACCTCTGCCACAGACTGGTTCTCATCATACATGTGGTAGAAGAGCGGGAGCAGGCTCTGATGCACACAGTCCTTCAGGGTCCATTGTCCTTCTTCCTCTACCATGTTTATCAGAACTGGAAAGAGGCGAATGGAGAGCAGCTGCACATGGCTGGTATCCTAGAGAGGAGAGCAAGAACCTCAGAAGTGACTGCTCCAGGCCCACCTAGGCATGGAACTGAAAATCCACAAGGGAACAGTTTCCTGGCAGCATCTCAGGTGGGAACACAGAGCTTTACGTTGTCAAAGAGTGGCTGGAGTGCCTCAGCTAGCTGCAGAGCAAGGGAACTGGCAACTGGCGCATCTCTGTTCAGAAGTATCTCACTGAGCACAGAGAGAGTCATCCACACCACATCCCTGTCTTCATCCTTCAGCACCTCTGTGAGGCTTTCAGTCAGGTTTTGCATGCTTTCGGCCTGTGTGAAACACAATGCAATGTTGTGAAACCATGAAAGGCTGCACTGCCAAAACCACTCCTGCAGGTCAATCCCGTGCTGCTGCCTGGGAGCTCAAAGGCTCTGGGCAGGCAGATGGGAAGTCAGGAGAGCTGGAAGAAGCTGCCTATCTTCTGAAGCCCATCCAAGTGCTAACTACTATGTTAATGAGCCCCAGACTGACTGGCTTGCTGCAAGCTTCTCACCATAGAGGGTCTTTTGCAGAGCACCATGAGGCATCTGAGCATCAGGAGACGCATCACCCTGCACTCCCTCCTTATGTAGGTTTGGACAAGCCGTAGGATGCGTTTTCCCCAGTTGTCTAAGCTAAGGCAGGGTAGGACCTGAAACACACACAGCAGTGACAGTGTCATAAGTGTCACTCCAGCAACAAGGGACAAAGGGCAGACAGCACAGCCCAACCTCTGCCACTCCTTCAGTGACTGGACTCCTCTGCAGCTGCATCTCCAAGAGGGCAGAGTGGTGGGATGCAGCACGGAAAGGCAGTCCTTGCCATCAGGCTCACCTCAACAAGGAAGGCCATGGCAGAGACCTCCCAGCGTGTCTCCTCTCTGCGGAGCAGCCTGAGCAGGTAGTGCGCAATCCGGTAACACAAGGACTCTGAGATCCTGAGCATTGCTCTGGCAGGGGAAAAAAGACGTCGTTGTCTCGGAACAGGGCAGGCAAACCTCTCCTGGGACTGACTCTCAGAGGTCTCTCCTTTCACCACTACCTCTTGCAAGGAGAAAAGTGGAGCCAAACACCAGCAGGCTGATTTCAGGGATGAGGAGGCTGAAAAGACACCCATTCTGCCCACAGGGCAGTCCTGTTCCCCAGGCTGTCAGTAGCCCTCGATGCAACCTCCCTGCTCCCAGCAGGCTGTCCTCAGTGAGGCTGCCTGCAGACAGAGCTCCTCCTCTGTGCCACCAGCACAGGCCTCACAGGAGCTGCCACGTGCTGGCACTTTGGGTTGTGGCCACTCCAATGCACCCAGCCCTTCAAGTCTTTTCCACTCTGCTGTATCATCCCTCAATGACAAGTCCCTCTCACCTGTGATCCCAGGGATTATGTAGAGGCCGTGGAGTGGGGAGAATGGGGCTCTCACCTGGCCAGAAGACCCGTTGCATAGTGTTGGGTGTCAGTGTTGAGGAATGTGTCCCAGCCACACTCACGTTCAACTTCAGACACCACATCCTCATACTTAAGGTGAGTGAGCAGTGCTTTCATGGTCAGCAGTGCAAATCTGTATGCAGAGCAAAGCCCAGGTAGTGCCAGGAATCTTGGCCCCAGCTCCAAGGGCATCTCCAAGGGGAGATGGGAGGACCAGAATGGAGCACACCTTTTGGGGTTGGTGGGCAGGCAGTGCTTGTGCTGGCATTGCCTCCAGAAGGCCTTGACCTCCACTGGCATCTGTTCTGAGCTGGAGAAAACTTGGAAGAGCAGGGCCACAAAGAGGCGGGGGAAATGCAGAATCAATATCTCTGGACTCTGGGGCAGGTGAATGATCTCCCACAGTGCTCTGGTTGCCTGCAAAAAACCAAAAGAGTCAGAGACCGTGCTCAGCACGGAGATGTCTCTGTGGCAGGGCCCAGCTGTGGGAGATGAAGCTCAGGCCTTGCTCTGTGCCACAGCAAACACAGGGGGAGCAGCATCTGACCTGGCTGCCTCTGAACCTGCCATTAAGTCGGGTTTCTAGCATACCATGTGAGTCAGGGGATGCAGTGGTGGGAGAGAAAGGATGGAGGGATGGCAGAAGCAGCCCTTGAGAATGTGCTTGGGTCTAGTCCAGAAACTCACAGCCAGGGAAAAGACATCTGAGTGGTCCTTATCGGAGGTGGATGTGCTGTGAAGCGGCCAGTCCTCCAGCACACACAGGAGCTCTGGCACCACCTTCTCCGCAGTTCTGCTTGAGGAGACAATTGCCCTCCACATGGTCATAGCAGCTCTGCAGGCCCAGAACTCTCTGTCAGTGGGGTCTTGGCCACAACACCGTGGCCTGGGCAGCTGCAGGGTCCCCAGCTGGTCACCAGCTCTGCCTCTGCCCACTCCCCCTCTCCAGCAGCAACCAGCCAGCCAGCTACTGTGAGTAGCAGGCAGCCAAGTGATGGTGCCTTGAGGGGCAGGGAAGGAGCATGGCAGCAGGCTCTCTGGCTGACATGCCATGACTGGGAAGCAGAGGCATCAGAGGGGCCTGGAAATCTCCCTCCTTCTGCCAGCACACATGGGGCAGGGTCTGCAGGTTGATGGGCTCTAAGGCTGATAAATCCTAGCCCTCCAGGCCAGTGGACCTCGTACCTGTCACATGATGGGGCACACTGCAGGAGGGTCACCACCACATCATGTGGCTGTGCAAGGGTCATCTCCTGCAGGGTCCTATCCAGTCTTTGCTCAGCAGACACGTCCGTGATGAATGAGAGCCATTGGTAAATGTCCCTCACAATGGTCGGCACCTTGAGGAGAGATGGCAGAGAATTGGAGTGCCACTAGAGTGAGCCATTTCCCCAGCTTATCCCCAAGAAGTGCTTCACTTTGCAATATACTCTGCTGGCCTTAAACAGCATTGTCCAGGCTGAATCCTGGGATTTGAGTCCATCCTTACCAGGCAGTTGTCACTTCTCCATTTCCTTTCCAACAGATCCTCAAGCTCTCTTTCTTGCAGGAATTTGTTAACTTGAAGCAGAGTTTCCCCAGAGGCCTGCAGAGCAGCAGATACCAGGAGATTGAACTGCTGCTGAGAGCACAGAACTTGTAGCCCCTGCACCTAGGCAAGACTCAGGGCCTTTCCTGGCCCTTAGTGGGAAGGTGCAGCAACTGGGAAACCAAATACATGAGTGGGTTTGGTGCCTGGGCAGAGTGATGGGTGAGCCCCCCCCTCAGGCACCTTGTACTGGCAGGTTGCAGAAAAGAGGTACCCCAGAACTGCTGCTTTGTAGCTAAGAGCAGGAGGATGCAGGGGCCATTGGCTCCAAAAGGCATGAGCACAGGAGGCAGCCACATCACCTCCAAATTGGACACCAGCATTTTGGAAGTTCTAACCTCTGCCATAAACTGCTTCTTGTCATGCAAGTGGCAGAACAGTGGAAACAGGCTCTGGCATACATTTCTCTCTAGGGGCTTTTTTCCCTCTTCCTCTACCAACTCCATCACTGCTTGAAAGAGGCGAGTGGAGAGCAGCTGCACACGGCTGACATCCTAGTGAAAAGGAACAGAGCAAGAACTTCAGAACTGACCACTCCAGGCCCACCTGGGCACGGAACTGAAAATCCACAAGGGAACAGTTTCCTGGCAGCACCCAGCACCTATGGTAGGGGACACAGAGCCTTACGTTGTCAAAGAGTGGCTGGAGTGCCTCAGCCAGCTGCAGAGCAAGGGAGCTGGCAATTGGTGCATCTCTGTTCAGGAGCATCTCACTGAGCACAGAGAGGGTCATCCCCCTCACCTCCCTGTCTTCATCCTTCAGCACCTCCGTGAGGCTTTCAGTCAGGGCCCACATTGTGTTGGCCTGTGTGAAATATAATTCAGTGTTGTGAAACCATGAAAGGCTGCACTGCCAAAACCACTCCTGCAGGTCAATCCCGTGCTGCTGCCTGGGAGCTCAAAGGCTCTGGGCAGGCAGATGGGAAGTCAGGAGAGCTGGAAGAAGCTGCCTATCTTCTGAAGCCCATCCAAGTGCTAACTACTATGTTAATGAGCCCCAGACTGACTGGCTTGCTGCATGCTTCTCACCATAGAGGGTCTTTTGCAGAGCACCATGAGGCATCTGAGCACCAGAAGACGCATCACTCTGTCCTCCCTCCATAGGTAGATCGGGAAAAGCTGTAGGATGCGTTCACCCCATGGCTTTATGTTAAGGCAAGGCAGGATCTGAAACACACAAATCAGTGACAAGAATGCACAGCTGATACAACCCTATCACAGCACAGGGCTGGGTGTGGACTGCAATAACGGCATATGCAAGATCCAAGGCAGCAGAGCCCAAAGGTATTAGAGGCTGCAGAGCACCCCTGCATTTCCACTGCCTTACACAGGTTGTTCACTTGCTCCACTCTATCCTCAGCTCTTGGCAGCCTCCAATATCTCGGCCTTGAGAAGGCATGATGGAAGCGGAGGAGATGGCACAAACATAGCACAAACTATAGGTCTGGAAAAGTGTCACTCCAGCAACAAGGGACAAAGGGCAGACAGCACAGCCCAACCTCTGCCACTCCTTCAGTGACTGGACTCCTCTGCAGCTGCATCTCCAAGAGGGCAGAGTGGTGGGATGCAGCACGGAAAGGCAGTCCTTGCCATCAGGCTCACCTCAACAAGGAAGGCCATGGCAGAGACCTCCCAGCGTGTCTCCTCTCTGCGGAGCAGCCTGAGCAGGTAGCGCGCAATCCGGTAACACAAGGACTCTGAGATCCTGAGCATTGCTCTGGCAGGGGAAAAAAGATGTCGTTGTCTCGGAACAGGGCAGGCAAACCTCTCCTGGGACTGACTCTCAGAGGTCTCTCCTTTCACCACTACCTCTTGCAAGGAGAAAAGTGGAGCCAAACACCAGCAGGCTGATTTCAGGGATGAGGAGGCTGAAAAGACACCCATTCTGCCCACAGGGCAGTCCTGTTCCCCAGGCTGTCAGTAGCCCTCGATGCAACCTCCCTGCTCCCAGCAGGCTGTCCTCAGTGAGGCTGCCTGCAGACAGAGCTCCTCCTCTGTGCCACCAGCACAGGCCTCACAGGAGCTGCCACGTGCTGGCACTTTGGGTTGTGGCCACTCCAATGCACCCAGCCCTTCAAGTCTTTTCCACTCTGCTGTATCATCCCTCAATGACAAGTCCCTCTCACCTGTGATCCCAGGGATTATGTAGAGGCCGTGGAGTGGGGAGAATGGGGCTCTCACCTGGCCAGAAGACCTGTTGCATAGTGTTGGGTGTCAGTGTTGAGGAATGTGTCCCAGCCACACTCACGTTCAACTTCAGACACCACATCCTCATACTCAAGGTGAGTGAGCAGTGCTTTCATGGTCAGCAGTGCAAATCTGTATGCAGAGCAAAGCCCAGGTAGTGCCAGGAATCTTGGCCCCAGCTCCAAGGGCATCTCCAAGGGGAGATGGGAGGACCAGAATGGAGCACACCTTTTGGGGTTGGTGGGCAGGCAGTGCTTGTGCTGGCATTGCCTCCAGAAGGCCTTGACCTCCACTGGCATCTGTTCTGAGCTGGAGAAAACTTGGAAGAGCAGGGCCACAAAGAGGCGGGGGAAATGCAGAATCAATATCTCTGGACTCTGGGGCAGGTGAATGATCTCCCACAGTGCTCTGGTTGCCTGCAAAAAACCAAAAGAGTCAGAGACCGTGCTCAGCACGGAGATGTCTCTGTGGCAGGGCCCAGCTGTGGGAGATGAAGCTCAGGCCTTGCTCTGTGCCACAGCAAACACAGGGGGAGCAGCATCTGACCTGGCTGCCTCTGAACCTGCCATTAAGTTGGGTTTCTAGCATACCATGTGAGTCAGGGGATGCAGTGGTGGGAGAGAAAGGATGGAGGGATGGCAGAAGCAGCCCTTGAGAATGTGCTTAGGTCTAGTCCAGAAACTCACAGCCAGGGAAAAGACATCTGAGTGGTCCTTATCGGAGGTGGATGTGCTGTGAAGCGGCCAGTCCTCCAGCACACACAGGAGCTCTGGCACCACCTTCTCCGCAGTTCTGCTTGAGGAGACAATTGCCCTCCACATGGTCATAGCAGCTCTGCAGGCCCAGAACTCTCTGTCAGTGGGGTCTTGGCCACAACACCGTGGCCTGGGCAGCTGCAGGGTCCCCAGCTGGTCACCAGCTCTGCCTCTGCCCACTCCCCCTCTCCAGCAGCAACCAGCCAGCCAGCTACTGTGAGTAGCAGGCAGCCAAGTGATGGTGCCTTGAGGGGCAGGGAAGGAGCATGGCAGCAGGCTCTCTGGCTGACATGCCATGACTGGGAAGCAGAGGCATCAGAGAGGCCTGGAAATCTCCCTCCTTCTGCCAGCACACATGGGGCAGGGTCTGCAGGTTGATGGGCTCTAAGGTTGATAAATCCTAGCCCTCCAGGCCAGTGGACCTCGTACCTGTCACATGATGGGGCACACTGCAGGAGGGTCACCACCACATCATGTGGCTGTGCAAGGGTCATCTCCTGCAGGGTCCTATCCAGTCTTTGCTCAGCAGACACGTCCGTGATGAATGAGAGCCATTGGTAAATGTCCCTCACAATAGTCGGCACCTTGAGGAGAGATGGCAGAGAATTGGAGTGCCGCTAGAGTGAGCCATTTCCTCAGCTTATCCCCAAGAAGTACTTCCTTTTCTAGTACATTCTGCTGGCCTAAATGTCTGTTGGATGCTCAGGAGACCCAGCTCGATAGTGTACACATTTGCTGGTTTGCCAAGCCCTTGTCATAGACAACTTACTTTCTTCAGTCTTGAGATGCCACTTCCCATGATCTCATCCACCATGGCGGCATATGCTTTATAGGAATCAACATTTGCCATGCCCTCAGGAGCCATGATGGTATTGTATTCATGATCAATAGGCTTATGGAAGTCCAGAAACATTTTAGGGCAGGGAAAAAAGGGATGTCACATGCAGTGCTCTGCAGCTGTGCTTGGCTGAGCAGCAACAGCAGGTCCAGCCCAGGAAGGGAAGTCTGCAAGTACCTGTGCACTTTTGTTGAAGTGACAGTGGGTGTGCTCCTTCTTTTCTGGATTTTTCCTTCTTTTCTCAACTGGATTTGGCAAAAAGTAAGCAGTCAGAGCTGAGGGACTGCAGGAAAGGCTGGAGAACACAGCTGAGCCTTGCACTCCCCAGTGAGCGCCACATCTCAGACAATGGCTTGTGGGGACACCAATCCCTGTTTTTTTGGCTGCAGCTTGGGGCTGAGGGTGCCCAGTGGATGGAGCAGGTCTACTGGAGGAATCAGCCCCATTCCCACTTCCCCTTCTTCCCTGGGGATTTCCACAGTGGATGGGATGGCCCAGCTCAGCCACTTACCTGCCTGCAGCACGTGGACTCCCTCCACTTCTTCGTGCTGCTGTGCTGGAGCAGGGCTTTTATGATCATCATCCTCCCCCTCCCCCCCTTCCCTCCCCTTCACTGAGGTCAATTTGAGCATGCTTGGGGTAATCTCCACCAGGGTTTCTCTCTATTCCATCCTGCTGGAGCTTGGGCTTTGAGGGTTTCAGCCACAGGGATGGGAGATGTCCTGGAAAAGTGCTGAAGATATGCGTCAGCAAAATAATGAGGTGGCTATGCAGGGCCTCCTTGCAACCCTGTCCTGTTGTTATGTGGGTGGATGCTTTGGCACCAGAGACTGGTCACAAAGTGCCTGTATTGTGGCGGGTCACAAAGGGCCCTATAACGCATGACATCCAGTTGGCAGTGTTTGTATCACAGTGGGCCACACAGGGATTCATGGCATGCGCCATCCGATTGTCAGTGCCCATATCACAGTGGGTGGTTTCGATGAACATTTTTTATTGATGGAGAGATCATGTTCATACAGAAGAAGTCAGAACTCTGGGCATGTGTTGCTTTGAGGATGTCTCCAGCCATGTTCCTTACCTGGATTCTCAATCGTTACCTTTCTCAAGCCACTGTATCTTCATTCTCTAGGGCTCTTATGTTTGTCCCAGTGGGTCAGACTGCAACCGCCCAGGCCTCTCATCCTACAGTCCGAAGAGAGAGGGAGACAAAGCATACCACATCAAAGTCACTTCGTTTGCACACAATAAAAGGACAGTACAAGCACAACCCCGATGACCTTTACCTCAGCAAGGCATCAACACTGGTTACAATGCCAAGAGTGTGAATAGTGGGTGCCTCTGCCCCTCTCTACCCCAGAACCACAGTCATGATCTGACCAATGTCTTTGGAGTGGTGGTGCTTCCGAAGTTAAAAGCAGGTGCAATGTTATTGTGTTGCAATGCCTACTATAGATTATCATTCTTTAAGTACCATTAGCAATGAACAATCCATCAACAGTAAGGACAATAAGCATGCAGTAATTACCAACATCATAGGAACAATTAACAGTAGCAATGGACAAACAGGGATGAGAGTACCATCTTAGGATCGTATGGGGACATCTAACCTGTGGAGAGGAGGTACATGAGGAATATTAATTGCATATGTGTGTTTTCAGGGCACATTGATGTCCCAGGTGGGGTTTAAGGGGATTTTACCATGGAGACTGATTTCATTATGGTGCTCTTAATGCAGTAGAAAATGGTCCAAATTAAAATAATCACAATTATAATCATTATCAAAGTCTGAAAGAATCTAGTTAGCCGGCTGACAAGGAAAACCCAAGCACATTGAGAACTGCTCCTAGCCAGTTAGTTACCAGTGCAGCAGCAAATTCCCATGTGTCTCTACCCATCTTCTTCCTTTTGTTCATCTCATCACTCTGTGGCACTGAAACATTTGGGATGTGGACGCAACAATCACCTACTGATAAAATCATTTTTCCACATACACCTTTCTCTTTTAATAGGGTTAAATCCAATTAAACCCTGTTTTGAATAGTCATTTTGCTGTTTCCTTGTAATTGGTGGGTCGGGTAGCATGGTTTGGAGAGTCTCACAGGGAGCATTAAATTGTGGAGTACAAATCCTTAACCTAGACAGCCTTCCTTGGTACTCAATGGGAGGCATGAAAGCCAGATAATAACAGATCTCCCCAGAGCAGGTCAGAAGCAATTTTGATCTAAGCATTTGTTGTATTAGGTAGGGAGCCACTGGTCACAATGTTGCTCAATCTGTTCATGTGGGTGTGGTTCCTGATCCTACATGTATTCCCAATGATCTTTTTCAGAGTTGGGAGAGGGATCAGAATTGCTTTTTTGCTGTACTCTGTGACACCAGTTTATGACATGATAACATCAAGGGCAGTGGGGGTCAGTGTATTCAATGTTGCTTTCCTGCCCTGGCCTTGGGTGCTAGTTCTGGGGATTCATGGAGGGAGCAGGGCAGGATTATTTTCCCCAGCTTTTCGCCCCCTTTTCCTCTTTCCAGGCCTATTACAACTGGTTTTGAAAATTTTGAATGCCCTTTGGATGTTAAGGAAAGCATCTGCTTGTTGCTGAGTTTACCAGGTCTCCCCAGCGCAGTTCACATCATGTTTAGAGTTATGAAAGAGATTTTTAGGAAGGCCTTTCAGAGGTCTGCCCTGAGGGTGGATAGTTATGAGTAGCATGGAATGTGGGGGAAAATGAGACAGTATTTGAAGGACTTCTCTCCTCCAACGGTTTGGAAGTTCACCCATGAGAGACTACAGGACCCTGATAAAGTGACAGAATATTTGCAAGGAGAATGTTGTGGCAACTCTGAAGAGGAACAACTTATTCCAGTGTTGGGTCTTGGCTACTCTTTATTGGACATAGTTCAATACTAGACAGCACTCTCAGGGGGAAGAGGAGGCAAGCAGACCAATAGGCACTGTAGCCAAACTACAGCTGAACCAGAGGAGTAACTCCAGCTGGTAGCAATCCGAGAACAGAAGAATAAATCCAAGAACATTTTTGCTAGAGATGGACAAAGAAGGAAGTAGGGCCCTCACAAGAGGAGCAAGAGTCAGGGGCAGAGATAATCACCCAATCCCTATCCTTGGGTGAGTTGAGAGTTATGTAAATAGATTTCAGCCACCAGCCAAGTGAGCCCCTGATGACCTGGATGCTCCAATGCTGCAATATTATGGCCCAAATTATGAAGCCAGATGGTAATGAAGCCAAGCCACTAGAATCCCTGTCCCAGGACAGGGGACAAGGGGATTTGGAATAGGACAGAAACATTCAGCCTCTGGAGGTGTCTCCTGTCAAGCATGAAGAAAAGGTATTCCCTCAAGGATGACTTAATAGTACACCCAAACAGGTGGAATGCCATGGAGAAAGGTACCTGGTACCTGAGAGGATTAGCTGTGCTGGAGGTAATCTACAAGGATTCAAATAACAAGCAACCCTGTGTAGATCCAAATGATGTCCAGTGTACACAACTCTTGTGGTTTAGGAATGGTACTTCCCAATTTAGTGCTCCCACTGAGACTCTAAACTCCACTGCTACTTGTTCCCGTCCCGTACCCCTTCCCCTCCCTCTGTGGGTGGCTGGGGAGAAGAATTGAAGGCACAAAAGGTAAAAATCACATGTTGAGATAAGAACAATTTACTGGAAAAAGCAATGAGATGAGGAAATGAACAGCAACAGCAACAATATTAATAATGAAAGTGTATAAAAGAGAGTGGTTCACATGCAAAATCCTCACCACAGAGCCATGGCTACACCACCCCAACTGCTTTCTTCGGCTTGGAACAAGCACCACACATATTTGACTGCAAGGAACCCCTTCTCTTTGGAAGAGACCCCTTTCCCCCATCCCCAGAAAATGATGTGAGGTGGTGAAGAATCATGGAATCTTGGTTGATGAGGTGTTGCAAACACTGCAGTGCTGTGGTAGCATCAGTACTTGTTCTTCAACCTTCAACAGTCCCACAGCAGAAGGGGCTTCTGAGAGGCTAGGCCAGGTATTCAACCGTCTAGTTTCTTCTGTCTCCATAACAGTTATTCCAAAAAGCCCTTTAGGGTCTTTGAAATACCCACTTCTGAGGTAATATATGCCAAGAATGCACAGGGCCTTTGGGCCAGTCACAGTGGGGTGGTTTCGTCACTCATTCCCAGTCAAGTTCCTCACTTCAGCTTCAGGTACAGTCAGCTGCTATGATTCCCCTGACATCCCAGAAACAGAGAAAGATTCTGCCTCTACTAATCTCAATGGCGTCAGGGTACATTGTGTGCTGCTGTCAACTAAAGCCTCATATTCTTGTGGTTCTGCTGTGCCACACCATCAGATCCACATCGTCCAGTAGATCTGATTATCCCTTTGCTCCAGCTGGCTGGAGGCTGGGCCTCTCTAGTCCTGGTCATGGTACTCATTGCTCATTCCCTAGAAATATGAGCTCCCTTCAAGAGGATTGGAGATAATATTATCCCTTCTATTCTGCCTTGGGGCTTGCCCACAGAAAACTGGAACAGCATCTATTTTCAAAGAGTTTCCTGTGATAGTTGTTCCTCTTTTTAACTCATGTACACTTGTTGCTAGGGAAGAGGTGAGTTTTCCATTCCACCTCCTCATGTCTTCTGCATGTTCATGCAGGTAAAACCACAGGTGTCGTGGGGTAACCTTAATTGAAAGTTCCGGTACAGAAAGAAAGAGGTCGAGCCAGAAATGACGTATCCAAAAGGGGGTATTGCAGTTTCCGCCTCCAGAACTCATAAAACCAAGAGAGAATCTGAAGAAGCTTTCTTTTAGACTTCTGACTTGCTGAGAGAAGAGGTCGCTCTCCCCACCCTGCGCCACATGGTAAGGTGCAGCCAGGCCAGATGGCTTGGCTGCCGGCTGGGATGGCATGGAGAGGGAGGGGGAGTGGGGGGCCTGGGTCGGCCTTCAGCCCCTCATGGCAGCTGCAAGTGAGAGAGCCAGGTGAGCTCCGCTCAGCTCCGGTCGAGCCAAGAAAAGCTTCGTTCTGTTGCCCCAGGCCAAGGTGACTCAGCTGTGCCAGCCCCACCAGGCCGAACTGGCTCCGTCTTGTTGCAGGCCAGGCCCTGCTCTGTTACTCCAGGCCAGGCTGGCCCCACCAAGCCGAACCAGCTTCACAGAGCAAGGCCACTGATACTCTGACTGTTTTATGCCATCTGGCTCAGACTTTTTTCAAACAGCCTGGCAGAGACCACGTGAGCATCGCAAGGCACGAGAAAAAGAGAGAGAAATGAACTCTCTCCATGCCAGGACTAAACTTCCAGACACCCATCCTTCCCTGCACACAGAGAGGAGAATGTGAAGGCACCTACAGAAGTACATAGTCTACAACATATGGACTTTAAAGTCAATGAGGAAAGCAGAACCGATGCCTAGAGGGAGGACCATGAGGAGCGCTTCAGTAGTGAAGATGGGTTTTGTGAGAGCCATGGTTGGGACTAAGCTAATATATACCCCGTAATACATGAGAAAATAGTTTAAAGGGGGGATGTGAGGTTCTAACTTCAGCCAGTGAGCCAAGACACCTGTGTGGAGACAAGCAAATGCTGAAGTAAGTACAGCCTAATGAGAAGCTTGAATACAGACAACGAAAAAGACTGAGCTGTCCCTTGTCTTGGGGAGTTGGTGGAAAACTTGTGTTACCAGTAACAAGAAGGGGAATTTCTTTACTGCTGTAATAGAACTGCTCATCCTTAAAAGGGTACCCCATCGATTGTCATGACACCCCCCCCATCCCCCATCCCCCCCGTAGTAGCTGTGGGAAGGCTACTGATGTGGGGGGAGGGATCTTCCACAGCAAACAGATGTTCCTCCCGGATGGCTGTTAGTTGTGAGGCTGAACCCATAAAACTGTATTTTCTTACAGAGAGTCTATGGTATAAGCAAAAGAGACTTCTCCCCCTAAATGAACTGAAACAAAGACTATTTCAGAGGTGGTAAACGAATTAAAGTTGAAGTGTTGTTTTTCCTGTGGTCAGTGGGAAAGAAATGGAGGGGGGGGGTGGGGAAGAAGGGTGCTCTAAAAGTTTTGTTCTGGTTCTCCTTGTTTTTCTCTTTGTCTTAGGTTTACTAATAAACTTTCCTTATATTCTTAAAGTTTGAGCCTGCTTTGCCTACTCCTAATCCTTATCTCACAACAAACATCAAGTAAATTTTGGTAAGTGTGCTGGTGTTTAACCAGAAACTTGAATAGGTGAGCTGAAACCACTACAAGTTACCTCATGGAGTGTACTTTTTCTCCCCATCCAGGGGGTGCCTACTCCTAATAGCAGACACTTTGGTCTATATTACTGGGGCAAGGAAAATTTCCTTTTAATCTCTTCTTTAAATTTTGGGTGGCCCTCTTTAATTTCCTTTTCTAAATATGGGAAATTCTTGGTCATTCTTTCCATGGATGAAACGTAAGCCCATAAAAGGGTGGAGATAGTTTCTTCATATGTCCAGAGTCTGCCAATCAAAATGCCCACATTTTCTTTTCCCTCCTTCCATGCCACCACTCCCAATGACCTTGCATATGACTCTAGTGCATTCCATATGAAATTCTGCCACGTTTTGTGCACACTGGACACTGTCTGAATTATTAGGGAATTGCTTGTTATATGAAAGGATTATCTCCTGCACATCTGGAAATCTCAGGTACCAGATACCTTGCTCCAATGTGTTGCATCTGTCTTGGTGTATTGCAAAGTCTTCTTGCAAAAGTGTCTTTCCCTCACACTTGACAAGAGTTACCTCTGGAGGCTCAGAGTTTCTAGTCTTTTCCCAAGCCCCACACTGGATGCAAGAAATATGGTGGGAAATTAAACCCACTCAAGCTGCTCTCTTTCCCCCACCCCTTCTGATAACACAGAAACTCTAGGAAAGATTATAAACTGGAATAACAATTTCCTGAAAATCACAATAACCACAAGTATATCAATAACAAAGAATGTACCAGACAGAGAGGGTGTTTTATCCCAAAAAAGGGAGTTCACCAAACTTCCCTCCAGGCAGCATTCAGCAGCCTCTAACAAAGGCAATAGATCAAAAGACAGCTTCCACAGTTTGACTTTCCCCCCTCAATTGACTGAAAACAAAGAAAGCTACAATGAGGAATTGTGCTGTTGAAGTGTCAACTCTGCGGCACCTGGCAGTGCTTGGGCCCCTTTGGGGCTCACCAGTCCAGTGACGTAGTCCCAGTGTAGGGCATCTCTCTCCAGTGAGGCAGCAGCAGTGGCAGTGCAGCACTGGAACTGTCCTGGACCCTCTCCTCCAGAGCCAGGAAAAACGGCACACTTTGTCATTTCAGCTTTGGTGTCTTCCTGGGACTGGTGTCTTCCTGCTGAAATCATGCCTCCAGTGATGATATAGATGTTGTGGAATTAAACACAGAAATTCCACCCCTTTTTCCTCTGTACCCAGGTGTCATGGGGTAATTGCTGTTAAAAATTCCCGTGTAAAAGAGGAGGTGGAGTCGGAAATGAGGTAGCCAGCATAAACTCCGCCTACCTAAAAATCTCATAAAACCAGGAGAGCACCTGAAGGAGCTTTCTTTTAGGCTTCCAGTTCACAGAGGAAAGATGCCGCTCTCCTCCCCTCCGCACCAACTGGGTAAGGTCTCTCCCAGACCACATGGTCTGGGGCTGCTAACACGCATGGTGTGGGGGGGAGGGGGAGGAGAGAGAGAGAGAACTCAAGCTGCTTCATCTTGCTGTCCTTGGCTAAAGAACTTCACTAGCTCTGTTTGCCTAGCCTGGGCCAGGCCGGTTTCCCACCTCCGCACCACAGCCCAGCGGGAAGAGGGTTTGGGGTTGGGCCCCGTGGACCTCCGGAGCGCCCTGCCCGGTTAGCTCCGCAGCAAACTCAGCACAGGAGAGAGACAGAGGGAGCTCAGACTGGACCCCTCCTGCAGCTCGGGTGCAGCTCCCACTAGGTGGCCCCATGCACACTCCAGCACAGAGAGGGGCTTGAACCAGCCCCCAGCAGCACGGACGCGGTCCCGCCGGGCTCCTACGATTCAAACGCAGCTTGGATGGGAGGCAGCATGGACGGGCTCCTTTCCTTCAGTTCGGGCACAGACTTACAACACTCAAACCATGCGGGCGAAAGCCACGTGACCATTGCCCAGCCGAAAGACAAACTAACTGTTCCTTTTCTAATATCAAAATGAGACTTTGAGGGCATGCATTTCTCCCTCCCACACAGAAAGAGTACAAGAATAAAGGCACCTATGAAAGGTACAACATAGAGACTTTAAGTTAATAAATACAACTAAGCTTATTTTCAAAGAAGGAAGAGATGAGGAGTGCTTTAATGCTAAAAGTTCTTTTGTAAAAACATGTTGATAAAGTTAGCTGTAATATACCCTGTAACATATGAACAATGGTCTAAAAGAGGTGAGAAAAAGGGAATGTAATGTTCTAAGTTGTAAGCAGTAGACTGAGACTTTTATGTATAAAATTTTCTTTTTCCTTGCCCCAAGAAACAGTAGAAGACTTGTGTTGCTGATAATAAAGAGATGTCATTGTCGCTGTAATAGAAACATTCACTCTCTAAAAGAACACCTCAATGACCACCATATGTCCATTGGTAGTAGCCCTGGGAAAGCTACTGAAATGAGAAGGGGTCTGGAAAAGCAAATGACTCCCTTCAAAAAGCAGACTGCTTACTAGAAAGCTAATAACTATGGAAACTGTGTTTCCTATGGGAGTCAACATGATAAAACAAAAGAAAGCTTCTCTCTCTACATAAATTAAGAAAACTGTTTTGTTCCAGAGGTGGTGGATTAACTATAAATTGAAGTGTTACCTTTTGTATGGTCAGCAGGAAAGAAAATAGAAAAGGTGGGGAAGGGAAAAGAGGGTTCTAAAGGGTTTGATGTTGATGCCTGATTTTTATTCCTATTTTAGGTCTGTTAATAAAATTCCTTTTTGTATTCCTTAAATTATAAGCCTGCTTTGCCTACTATTAATCCTTATCTCACAACAAAATCAAATAATCTTAACTAATTTTGATCCCCAAACCTCAAAACCACAACAAAGTGTCATTTTGGAGATCTGGTTTTGTGTGTCTGTCCTTCTCAGGCGTCAGGGCTCACATAGGTTATTCTTCTCACAACACTCCCCAGGTATTTCCCACTCCAGCCCCAGACAAAACCAGCAATTGACATTATGGTCTGTACAATTTCAACAGTTTCAGTTTTTTCATCTTAGCAAACAATTTTACCAACGGAATGGACAGAATTTGTCTTTGGGTAAGTCTTGACTCAGAATACTAAGTCACATTAGTTTACACCTCATTTATGAGTGAAGCAGATTTTCAGATTACCCAAAATTCCAGATTACAGATGCATAAATGAGTTGCAATATTGTTAATTTTCAGATTTTCCCTATTTTCACTGTATTATCCAGAGGAAGACCAAGCCCCCTGCCCACCTAATACAAGAGCTGGTTGATTATCTCTTCATATGCCGACCTACAATGGTGGATATCTTCAAAAGACTTTGTATTGTTTATGGCAAACACACACAGGAAGACTTCCCCTGTTCTCATACATTGGTCTCTCATTGCACTGTATTATTCTTGACCTGCTGTATCAAGAATATCCAACAGACAGGTTTCTCCATCTATTAATACTTGCTTCCTGTAGGAATCCTAGGAAAAGAAAAAATACACTTTGGTTAACCACAAACAGGTAAGGTTTTGAACATCAGGAAATCTGGAGATAATCAGATGGTAAATTATTTACCAGCAATAAGAATGACTGAAAAGGTTTGACTGTGCTTAAGCTTATCCAATCTACTAATTTTTTTAAACTACAATTCTATGCCAAAAGAAACCACAAATTAATAAACCAGCAAAAAACACACAAGTAAGACAGCTCCAAAAATCTGTGTCACTGAAAAGGAAGTGAAGAATAAAAAGCCTTCAGTGTTTGGGACAGGAAATCTGTTTTGTATGCCTGAGAATGTATGTATAATGATATCTGTTATACAGTTATCAAACTTGAGCTGATAAATTTGAAATTCAAGCTTTTTAGCCAGGACAGACCAACAGTGCCATATTAAAACCCTGATGGGTTGGTTCACAGAGATGTTAGAACAAATTATTTCAACGCTATCAAATCAAAGCTTTCAGGTCACTCACTCAAGTGGCTAAAATCTTGTGTTGGGTCTGACTGGGGTAAAGCTCACAGCCCTTACAGTGCTGTACTTTGGTAGCTGGCGTTGATAACAGAGCAGTGTTTTGGCTACTGCCAAGCAGTGCTGTCCCTCTGACATTCCTTCCCCGACCAAAGGGGATGTGGTGGGGCAAGATCCTGGGAGGGGACACCAGAAGGCCAGCTGACCCCAGTCAGCCAAAGGGATATTCCATACCATATGATGTCAGCTCAGATATGTAAGGGAAGGAACAGAGAAGGAAGAGGGGGGCATTCATGAGTCTTCAATGTTTGCCTTCTGGAGGAACCACTACATGTGCTGAAGCCCTGCTTCCCAGAAAGTGTCTGGACATCACTGCTGATGGGAAGTAGAGACTGATTGTTTTTTCTCTTTAGCTCTTGCACGCAAAGATCTCCGCTTGTTTTCTTCTTTCTGCTGTAATAAACTGCCTTATCTCACTCTGCTAGTCTTTTCCTCCATATTATTCTCTCCCCTGTCACAGTGGGAAAGGGAGAGATAGAGCGACTGAGTGGGCACCTGACACCTAGCCAGAGTCAACCCATGACAAATCTCTACCAAGTCCCACCAGCTAGATTTTATTGTATCTCTGTAATAAAATCTTCCCAGTTTTACCAGGAAGAAGGTGAGCACTATATGCCCAGTAAACACCTCTGTGTTTGAATTAAAGCCATGGCAATGAGCTTGGAAAAGGTCTCATCCATCAGCACCATGAATGATTCCCAGTAAGCAGCTCTTGTAACAAATAATAGGTATGAACACAACTCCTGCTATCACCTTTCAGCTTCCATAGCCAGAGATTAACACAACATTGCTGCTGGTCCTATCTGACACTATACAGGAGTGAAGGGAATTAAAGAATTAAAATTGCAGTCCTAGCCAGCTGCACGGCAAATTCAGAACAACCTTCCTTACTTTGTACCCATTTTAGGACACAGTACACTTAGTCTCAGGTACTTTCTATCAATTTGTAATTTTACAAAAAGCTCTCTTCTTTCCTGTTGCTAAGAAACAAGCAGGAGATAATTGTACAGAATCAGTATCTTAAACTGAACCAACTCTGTAATCTCACATTTACTGGTAAATGTCATCCAGGATCACAGTATCAGGTAAAACAATATTTACTGTTTACCTTAAAGACAAAAGTTTGTCTCCAACATGATTTTAGAACTATTTACTTCACAGAAGTGCAAATTCAGTGTTAAGAAGTGGGTAAGTTACTTTAGAAACTTAGAAGCCATGTTTAAATATTGATACAGCTGAGAAACACAGAAGCTTCAGTGTGTTTAAAAATAAATAGTCCATCTTGCTGCTTAAAGGGAAAAAAATTACAAAAAATCTCCAAAACCTAAGGATGTATCTTCATTCCAACACTTCTATTCAGGAGGAGATCCCCCATGCCTAGGATACCTTTACCACAGTACTAGCAGAACTTCTGTCATTAATACCAAACATATTTACAAAGCTTTCATTTTCTCTTCTTGCAGTTTGACTGTTAGTTCAAAAATATGAAAAAATAAAAGTCTTTACTATTCCTTTCCATTTTAAAGGCTTCAAAGGGAAAGAAATTCCCTTCAACTGAGCCCTACATAAAAGCTTTAAGTAATTTTCATCAAAGAAAAGAATTTTTAAGATTAAAAAAATCCATTTTTAAGAACTGCCTACCATGTTAGCAGCAGCAGCAAAGATGCACCAGCATAAAGCACAACACAGATACAAAAATTACTATTTATGGTACTAAGTTGCTTTGCCACTTTGGGGAAGAAAAACTTTGTGATTACCTAGCAAGGGGATTTGAAGCAGAAGGAAAAGAAAGATGTGGGAGAAAAAATTGAAGCTTATGATTTCCAGACAAGTAAAATAATAAACAATTTGACTTTTGGCCGTTTTTTCCCCTCCCCCTTGCAAAGCATCAAACCTGAAAACACTTTTGTTTGAAACACACAAATGCACAATTGTACATTTGCTATTAAGTAAAAACAAAATGCAAACTAGAAATAATGCAAACTAGAAGATTAACTCCTAATTCCTACCCAGCTTCAAATGTGAAAATTCCAATTTTTACCCAGTATACACTCAGCATATCTATGTAAGTTAAAAATTTCACTGATCACTTAACCTGCTTTCATTTGCCTTTCACCCACCATAAAAAACAGCAAAAATTATCTTAAAGGAGTAATAATCCCATCTGCTCAGAAGCACTGGTAAGAAAATGTGATATGAAATCTCATCTCTCTCTACATACGTGTCGGGGTTTAGATTTCTTTCTTTTGCTTGTTTCTTAAGGAATTTTTCCCCCGTAAGTTGCTAAGGAATTGTGATAGCTAGGTACTTAAGAAAATAAGAGGATGGGCAAAGCCTCTCCTCAAGGGCAGCGGGAGTTTTCTCTCAGGGGGCAGAGACCACGCCGAGAATTCGGTCAAAGCGGAGGCTGGGCAGGACAGTCCCAGCTGCTGTTTGCTGAGAGGGACCCGCTGCCGGCGAGGGGCTGTACGGGCTGTTGTCTGCCGGCACGGAGGAGCCAGGACGCTCCCTTTCTCTTTCCGCTGTGAGTTTTCCCCCTCTCCCTGCAGTGCCAAGAGCCACGCTGCTACTGCCCCATCCCGCCGGCATCACTCAGGGAGTTCTGCTACGTTGTAGCTTTGCACCCTCTGCCTGCCGAGATGTCCTGCTGTCCCAGCTCGGTGTTCCCGAGCGTTCTGCTGCGATACCAACATCGACATCGGCTGCCCTGAGGGGTTCTTTCTGTGAAGCAAAGCTTCTCCTCCATCCCTCTCTGCCTCGGACCCAGCCGCCATGTCCATGCGGGGGAATCATCGCACCCGCCCCGCCCACCGGGAGCCACCGGCGCCCCCTGCAGGCTGTGACTGGAACTGCACCAAAGGGAAAAGGTGCCTGAGGCCGAGCAGGCTGCCACTGGGGTTCTGGTTCTGTTTGTTGGTTAAGACCATAGCTGTTGTTATTTGTTAGCTTTGTTTTAGATAGTAGTAAAGAAGTGTTATTCCTATTCCCATATCTTTGCCTGAGAGCCCCTTGATTGCAAATTTGTAATAATTCCTAGGGAAAGGGGTTACATTTTCCATTTCAAGGGAGGCTCCTGCCTTCCTTAGCAGACACCAGTCTTTCAAACCAAGACAAGTAGGCATAGAGGAGGAAATGCAGAGTGGTTTGTTGTTGTTTTTTGGGGTTTTTTTTGGCAGCTTGAAGGCAAACTTGTGTGGCTGAATTTCTAGACCCAGTTCTATATTAGACCCAGTCCAAGATGCATTTGGCTGCTGTGATATAGTAACATTTCTCAAAGATATAAGGAGTAAGGCAGCAAAAAATCAAGAAAATTTTTATCTTAAAGATTTTTTTTAACTGCCTGTACTCAAGTTATTAAATGTAAAGCCAGACTGACAACATGGGTTCTTTAGTGAGATTTGAAGCAACACAAGAGAAATGCCATTAATTGTTTCCCATAAGTTGTAACTAAGTCCATTGTACAACATTGTACTTGGTAGTGGTCCACATCAAGCTTTTGGATACGCTGGTCTCTTTAGATCAGAGTTAATTTTGATCAGCTGTAATTACCCCTGAAAATAATGAAAAACTACTCAGTGTGAATAAACTTTAGCTTTTGTGTCTGTACCTTAAGTCTTGGAGCAATGGAGATTTTAAGTGACTATACAGCACCAGAGAGAATGTGTTTCAAGTGTCCTTAACTTCCAAAGTTGAATAGAATGATTTATGAAATAACTTATCATTGGGATATTATAGCTCGCTGGTTTTTCTGTCCAGCCCGGCGTTGCCACGACAGATTCCAGCTGGCTATATTTCCAGGAATGCCCCTGTCCCTAGGGCACTCTGGCAGCGTCCCTTAGACACTTAGCCAGAGAAACTGCGGCCTGCGTTGTGGTGCAGGAATGGTCCAGTTAGCTATCAGCTGAAGATGAATAACGAGAGGGCTCTTGGAATGCCTTTAATTCTGAGAGGATTTATTGCAGACTCTTCACACAGAGGAGAGGCAGGGTCCAAGAGAGCGAGGGGCCCTCAGACACGGCCTTAAGAGTTACCATGTACCACCAATCACCAGGGGGTTTGGGGGAGGATAGGGAAGGTCTAGGGTTACCTTGTCCTATGGGATGGGGAAGGAAAGGGGCCCAGGAGATAACAGGGAATAGAACAAAGGCTCTTAGGGGGAGGGAGGAGATGATGGACACTAGGGATGGCTACTCTGGTTTGTCCTGGGTTAAACCATGGTCACTTCACTTTCCAGGGGTTTCCTATCTCCTTGGAACTTTCTCCACCAGTTATCTTCCTCCTTTTCTAAGTCTTCTCCCCCTGGGGTCTCTAAGGACACATCCACAGCAGCTACAGGATATGGGATTGATTTGATCGATTTGCATGTGTAAAGATTTATAAAACTGTGGTGTGATTACTATACCAGTGTGCCTGAGGAATGATCTGCGTATGAGGATTAACCATAACTATGTCTTTGGTATTGAGTTATTGGTAGAAATAATAGAATTCACATTCCAGAGTTGCATATATATTATTAATGCATAAATAAAGGTAGTTAATGCATAAATAAAGGTAGTTAATGCCTCACAACTGTCCTGTGAGGGTGGTGAGGCCCTGGCACAGGTTGCCCAGAGAACCTGTGGCTGCTCCGTCCCTAGCAGTGTCCAAGACCAGACTGGATGGGGCTTGGAGCAACCTGGGACAGTGGAAGGAAGTTGGAACTGGAGGATCTTTGAGGTGCCTTCCAGTCCAGGCTATTCTGTGATTCTGTAATACATACTTACAACTTAATTGTGAGGTGTTATTATATAAATATACACTCTGTATACTATACTTTCCTAGCTTGAGGTGGGGCAAGGGGTGTTCTTGGAGATGGAGATGAGGGTAGTGCACATTTTATTACCTTCCTTCCCACATCAACAGTGGAATTCCACCTGTGGGGCACCTGTGAGTAACCAGCAGGATGCCTTAAGCCCAGTTTAGGAGCAGCTAAGGAATAGGGCAGCAGGTGTCAGCTCCTGCTGTCACCAGGGCAGGTCCCTCAGGTGGTTGTGTCAGTGCTGCTCAGAATTCCAGAGAGGAACAGGATTAGTCCTGCAGCCAGGATTCATTGCTCCAAGGATGGCAGCAAAATGTACTGATGGAACCCCCTTCACATGGCCAGGGAGGGACAAGGGCTGTACTCTGAGTCAGAATCTGATCCTAATTTCTATCTTTCTGTATCTTTTCAGGGTGTTGATGATGCCTTATACACATTACTTCAAGAAACCAGAAAACACAAAAAGAAGATAAGCAAAGATGGTAAAAATAAGAAGACATAGTGTATAATTATGTAAATACAATTTATTCTTATTCTTAAGAAGTACTGAAGTGATTTTGTACATTGCACTAAATTATTAGCATTTGTTTTAGCATTACTTTACTTTCTGCTTCATGATCCTGTTAGCTTTACCTGAATGCTTGTTTTAAATGACAATGGAAACTTCATGACTCTGAAAGTGCCAGTATTCTTTGACTGCTGGCTCTTGAACTAGCAATGCCTGTGAAAAAAAAAAAAAACAAAAAAAACAACAGACAAAAACTCAAAAAAACCCCCACAAAAATCCTGAGAACTGTCTTAGGACTCTTTGGTGCATGCAATGTTACTAACTTTCTATTTTTCTTACTGATTGTGAACTTCTGTTCTGTGTGCAAAGCAAACAAATGATTCTCTACACATTTTAACATCTCCTCTAAATTTTTGGGTTTATAAATTTCGTTGGGAAATGGACTACTTAGCAAAAGAAACCTTCATTTCAGCCTTTCATTTCTTTTAGACTGATTGCAATAGAGAGAGACCAGAAGCCTTTATAGTCTTCCTGTAGATTTTGCTTCTAGGCTTCTAGTCTTGTAGCACTTCAGATCAACTTTAATGAATGTAAAGAGAAAACTTTAAAAAAATTCACTGCAATTTGTCACAGTTGCTCCTAAAATATTTTTTTTTCTATAAAAATTCTAAAAAAGAGAAAAACTTTTAGAAAGACAACAATGCACACTTGGCAATGGAAAAAGTAAAAGTTCTAATTATGTTGATTTGCTATTGTTAATGCATTGCTTTGAGAGCTTCACTGACTTTATGTGTCTGAAGAGCAAGGTGAAATCCCCCTGTGTCAAAACTTTGAGTAGCTTTATTCAGTAGGGTCAGGGTTTCACCCTGAGTGTCCCTAGGAGATACTAGAATGCCTTAAGAGAGAAGTTGATTCAAATTCCTAGGTTAATTCATGCATGGACCCTGAATTTACCATAAGAATTAAATCAGAATCAATCCTAAATTACATAGTGGAGTAAAACCATTCTTTTTCCCCCTGGAAAGTGGTATTAAATACTTCCAGATGCTCATTTTGTGCAAAATAGGGGAGAATTTTTAAATTCTAGCAACATCAAATGAATGAATGAATGAGTTGAATTTAGCTGCTTCATGCAAATAATTTGGAAATCTACTGTGCCATGGAAATGGTGTGAAATTTGCACAATCTGGCAGCACAGAATATGATTTCCAGAGTCAGTGTTGTTTTTGTGATGTCTGTGAAGTACTGATTCAGTGGTTGGTGAATGGCATTCCAATGTCTAGACTGTCATGAAGCTACAGCAAGAGTTTAATGTTGTTTTTCTCTGTGATTAAGTTCTCTTGTGATTTTTGTTCTTCCCTCCCCCCCCCCCCTTTTTTTCTGATTGGAATTAATGCAGGATTTTTTGGTACTGCAGTAGCCTAGTTATCCACTGAAGTACAAGCCAGGAGTTGCAGTGTTTCCAGTTCCTGATGTCTCCCTGTAAATGTAGAGTTGTTTGTTTTAGGAGAGCTTTGGTCCCTGAAGGTACACTTCCTCACAGGAGCTAATTCAGCTCCAGAATTGACACTGGCAGGTGTGACTCTGGTGTACCCAAAAATTAAAACACAAGACATTGAAGTATGTTAGTTCAGGGCACTGGAAAATTTGGAACAGGGAATAGCAACATTGCCCTGACCTAAGATATTCTGTGGAAATGTTACACAGGTATGTAAAAACTGCACTGTGTAACTTGGACCATTTCTGTAACAAGTATTATTTTGCTTCTACAAAAAAATCCCAGAGTGACTGTTGTAGGTGAAGAGCTGCATAGATGGCAGGGAACACAGAGTGTCTGCATTGCTCCATGTTCTTTAAAGTCATTGTGTCCGGGAGAAATCAGGCCTTTCCCTGCCTCTGCCCCCCATTCCCATCCTTCACCAAAATCCAAACCCTTCCACTCCTCTCTCCTCTCCTCTCCTCTCCTCTCCTCTCCTCTCCTCTCCTCTCCTCTCCTCTCCACCCCACCCCCCCGCCTCCCGCCGCAGAACCCCCCCCCCAGCCCACCCCACCCCCCTCTCCCCCCTCTCGCTCGTCCTCTCCTCTGCCTCTCCTGTCCTCTCCTCTCCCTCCTCTGCCTCTCGCTCTCCTTCTCGCTCTCCTCTCCTCTCCTGCTCCTCTCTCATCTCCTTCTCCCTCCTCTTTCCTCTTCTGCTCCTCTCTCTCTCTCCTCTCCTCTCCTCTCCTCTCCTCTTCCTCTCCTCCTTGCCTCTCCTCTCCTCTCCTCTCCTGCTCTCTCCTCCCCTCCCCTCGCCTCCCCTCCCCTCCTTCCCCTCCCCTCCCCTCCCTCCGCCTCCTCTCTCCTCTTGCTCTCTCCTGCTCACTCATCCCTCTCGCCGCTCTCCTCTCCTCTCCTGCTGCCTGCTCGCTCTCCTCTCCTCTCCTCTCCTCTCCTCTCCTCTCCGCTTCAATGTGAAATGCAGGTTATGAAATATTCTGAAAAACAGTAACAGTAACTTTATACTGCAGGAACCAACAGGGAGCAGGAACAGATTCTTAATGTCACAAAATATTTCAGACCTTCCAAGGTTAAAATGTGTTGGAGACAATTATTCGCACATATACACTCTTGATAATACATGAAGGATGTAGCAGAAGTGGGTTGTAAGCCTTGAGCAAATGGAAGTAATCTTAAGGTTACTTTAAATTTGGTTACTGAGTCACACTGCATGTCAAATTAGGGCTGGTCTGAAATTCTGATGTTAAATTTAACTAAAAGCTGTTAGGAGAATTCGTAGCTGAAAAGTCTTGTTCATCAAAAGTGGATTTCTATAGCTCTACTATAAAGCTGTATATGAACCAATATTGGGATTTTTCAGCAAAAGTGAGCTGTAGCTGCCAGTCTAACTTAATTAGTACAAAATTCATTTAGATTAACCCTTATTTACTTGAAAAAAAACCAACCCAACCCCATCCTTGCCACTGTTGTGCAGTTTTGTCTTCCTGTGGTTGAGATTTGGTGAAGCATGTTGGATTGCAGCTTGCACGAGTTGCTCCATCATCACTGCCCTGCCCTGTTGGAGATGCTTCCACAGAACATCCCCTGGGTGCTGCGTCCTGAGGGCAGCTCCTGAGCCAGCCTGGGAGTCACTGCCCACGTCACCACATCCAACTGCCATGTGTCAGGGAGTAACACCTTCTTACAGTAGCTTTATGTACCTCTGCTCAATACTTGGATCCTTGGTTTGCTCCAAAAGGAATTATTCTGACCAGTTTCATAGTCCTGAAATTTTTCACTAATTTTGTGCTGTGTAGGCTTTGTTGCAGTAACAGGATAATGGGTAAATACTGACACACACAATCTTCTGCTCTTGTCTAGACTATGAAGCAACACAATTATTACCTTCAAAGACCATCCAACTGTAAAACAAATTAGTGTGTCTCAAGTTTACATAAAGCTACATAGATGGCAAATCTTTCCTAGCATTTCTTTATTCCACTGTCTTGTGTTTTCAAGTTGAAAATACTTCTGCTTTTTCCTCTTGAATGCCAACTTCCTACTAGAATGGCTTCTTAATGTAATAATGTTTACCTGGTATGTATTTTAACTATTTTTGTATAGTGTAAACTGAAACATGCACATTTTGTACATCGTGCTTTATTTGATGTGGAACACATGCAGTGTGATCCGGTTTTTCCATAATTTGGTTGTGTGACCTAGGAATGTTGGTCATGCCGGACATTAAGTTAAAAAAGGAAAAAAAGAACCAGTTTATTTTAAAATCTTTAGTGTTTTTAGGAGTACGTGCTGTGAGGTGATCTGAAATTTGTCATTTTTTTGTCAAACTGTACTGCTCCTATTTATTGTAATGTGATAAAAAATAGTAGTTATTGTGAGTGTCTCTCAGTTTCCTTTTCCTCTGCAAGAATTTCTGGTAACAGATGATCCCACGAATTCCATGTGCTTGGCAGTTGTTCCCCATTCTTTCTTGTACTTCTGCTGGTGCTGCCTGTCCCAGAGCTGCTGTCCTTGCCCCCCTTGGTGTTCCTGTCTCTGGGAGGGGTGGCTGCTCCAAGCAGCTGGAAGTGCAGAGGAGCTCAGATGATGTGGAAGGAGTTTTCCACATCAGCGTGGTGGCAGAAACTGGACCACATGCACTTCATCACAAGGTACTGGTCTCTGCCATCACTTTTGAAATTCCGTCCTAGAATTCTGAGGGTGGTGCTGCATCCCCCCCTCCCTCCTCCTCAGGCCAACTGTGATCTCAGAAATGCTCATTAGGCCTCAGCCTTAACAAGCTCCTCTGGAGCTCAGCAGGAACAGTTCCCAGGAATTGGTGCTGTCTGAGAAGCCCCTGCTTTGGTAAACAAAAGCCTTGAAAACTTATTTTGCCTCCCTAAAGAACCTCCCCAGTGCAACAGCATTTTGAAATTTTGAAAGGAAATTACCAACCTGGATTGTGGCCTGGATGAAAAATTGCTGTGGCTAAACCCACCTCCCTTGTGACCCTATAAAGAGTGGACCTGAGTGAGGCCCTCGGAGCTCTCCTGGACTGCAGTGGGCAGTGACCAGGTTTCCCTCTGTGTGGGGCCTCTCAGAGCCAGTGAACTCCTTTGCTGTATTTGGAAGACCAGCTGTGACAACAGAGCCTGGAATGATGCTCCCGCTTCCTTGAGGCTTAACCCTTCAGCCACTGACAAGATGCACTGGTATCCAAGGTAAGTGCTTCCAGGGCAATTTTATACCTTGTACATATTCCTTTAGGACTGTGTTTATAAGTGCGGATATGCTGCAGAAAATGTACAATAGATAGTGCTCTCAGAGATTCTAAGTACTGTAGATCTGCGAGTAACTCAGGCCTATGAGTGAGTTGCTGTTGTGCTTATAGGAAATTCTATATGAATCTTAGGTTAAATTGCTTTAAATTAAACTATGGATTAAGTGCTGATAAGTTTAAGTGCTGTTAAACCTTCAGGCATAAGCCACTGGTCTCATCTGGGGCTCAGCTTAGGAGGGGCATCCACTCTGAACTTTGTGACTTAACCGGAGCATCTCCCTTATTCCTTTTATCCTTACCATTTTCCATCCTTACCCTTTTTGTATCCCCAGCACCCAGAGATAAGTTTTAGTTGATTTTGGTTTTAGATTGATTGATTGTAGATTTTGGTTTGATTTTTCTCTGTGTGCTTTAACTACCTAGTAAATAGTGGAGTGAACCTTATGAATGGACTTTGTCACACTTTCACTTTTATATTAAACCCGGTTTTGCCGATGCCTTTGCTGGCAATTCTTTGAGTGACCTTAAAACACTCCTTAGTGCCAGTGTGAAGACTTGCTACTGCCAACAGCTCTCCCGCAGTGATTCCTTAGCTATATTTCAAAGATTGTTTCTCTCTGCAGTGTCATTTAATTGGTGGAAACACCAACCAACCCAACAGAGTAGAGTATCAGCTCTGACACAAGTGTGAGTTGAGGCAAGGCCTACAGAGACAGCCTGGAGCAAATAGCCATAGCCAAACTTCTCTTCCAGGGGCAAAGATCAAGTTTTCTATTCCTGCTGCAGCAGTTACACAACAGCAGAAATCAGCAGGGCCCAAGTGCTTGTTGTTCAAAATCATCCCTTTCCTGACCACACAGTTCTCTTGACACAGTAAGGTTGTGCTTCTGCAAGTTGAGCAGGTGAGGTTAAAAGCTTTAAGAATTTACTTTCACAGAATAAGCAGGGTTGGAAGGGACATCTGGAGACCATTCAATCCAACTCCCTCCCCTGGCAGGGTCACCTGCAGCAGGTGACATAGGAAGAAGTCCAGGTGTGTTTGGGATGTCCCCAGAGAGGGAGACTCCAGCTGTTCCAGGGCTCTGCCACCCTCAGTGTACAGAAGTCCTTCCTCATGCTGAGGTGGAACTTCTTGTGTTTAGTTTATGGCCATTGCTCCTCAGCCCGTCACTGGAAAGAGCCTGGCACCATCCTCTTGGCCCTCTTTGAGATATTTTTATGCACTGATGAGATCCCCTCTCAGTCTTCTCTTCTGTGGACTAAACAGGCCCAGCTCCTGCAGTCCCTCCTCCTAAGAGATGCTCTAGACCCCTCATGTTTATGGCCTCTGCTTGATCCTCTCCAGTAGCTCCAGAACTGAACACAGCACTCCCTCTTCAGGGCTGGGAACTTCACTTTGGAGAGGGTGCTCATTTCCAGTGGAAACAGATCGTTCAGTGCAGAGGATTTTTAAAATCGGGTTCATCTTTCAAGTAACAAGCACAGCACCTTGAAATGACACCCAAACATACAGCTATGGGGTAAGAACAGTTTCTGTTCAACACATACGTTGAAGTGAAACAGAACAGGGCTGTGCAACCACTCCTTCCTGCAAAATCATTTCATACCTGAGGTTTTTGTTTGAGGTCAAAAGCAGAGGAGGAAAATCTATTACCCATAACCTGCACACCCCAAACTCTTCAACTGACTCCTGGCGGGGAAGCAGCTCCTTGGTTTGTGCTCTAGCAGGGTTGGAAGGATTTACATTTCACTTCTTTTGCAGTTAGAGCTCTTTTATTGTTACCTTTCCTGGGTGTGTGTAGTTACAGGCACAGTCAGGGCTTGTCATCGCTGTAGTAGCGCTGCTTCATGGCTCGGTATTTCCTCAGGAAGTACAAAGCCTCCAGCTCCTTTACAACAAACTGTCCCCGGGCAATCAGTTGCTTAATTTTTTCAGGGTCTGTCTCATCTTTGTTTTTAAGAAAAGCTGCTTTCAAACGGCTTCTGAAGTAGTCTGCTCCTCCAGGATACTCCCTTCCAAGGTACAGCAGCTTGGAGAGAGAAGAGTAATGTGTTTGTCATTAACTGAGTGCAAAGTGAAAGGGAGTTCATTTTCTGGTTAAGGAAAGTGCTGGTGGCATTTAAGAAGACACTTACATTTTTGTACAGTTTTATCACTTCACCTCTTAAAGAACTGGCCATTCTCACATTTCAGTGAATTCTGTCCTTGTGTGATTTTTTGGTTTGTTCGGGTTTTGTTACCTGAAGGATAATCAATTTGACATTAGCCTTCCTTGGGAGTCAGTAAAGCACTGCCTCAGCCTTCCTAAAACTTCTGTATCCTACTGTGCCCCATTTGCTCTAATTCTGGTTCTACTCTGTCTCTTCTTTCTTTTTTTTTTCTTTCATACTTTTTATTCCATTTAGCTTCTCATTGTCTCATTGTCTTTTCCCCTCCCCCTCAAACAGAAAACAAGAAATTTCTAAAAACTTTGAACTAGTGGGACACTGTGCTGTTCATTGGCTGCTTTCTCTCACCCTTACAATTCTACACCCGCTGGCCTGGCTGCTTCTGTGGTCTGCTAGAAAACTGTATCTTCATATATATATTTATCTATAAAGTGGTAACGATATATAAATAGAATCTATACTTATGTATTTTATATACTCATATAGCAATGTTTATAATAACATATTTTGCTATATTTTATATATCCATATATATTTATGCATTACATATTTCTATATTTTATATATATACATGTATATTCCTGCAACTGTTGCATTCATAAATTTTGCTTTTTTAAGGACTCTTTGAGTGCGTTACAAATTGAATCCAGTGTGCACCAACAAAACGTAACGGTAAGTGACAAAGTAACTGATTTATATTACTGTAAACACAAAATCACAGAATGGTCTGAGTTGGAACGGACCTTAAAGATCATCTCGTCCCAACGCCCTGCCGTGGGCAGGGACACCTTCCACTCTCCCAGCTTGCCCCGTCCAACCTGGCCTTGAACGCTGCCAGAGACGGGGCAGCCAAAACCAAATCAAAGGTGCTGGAATCCAATCCAGCTCCCGCTGCGGGGCCTCCTCGGGCCGCCACCTCCCCTGGCCCTGCCTGTCGCCCCGCTCCTCCCGGAGCCATCCATCCCCGGCTCCCCGCAGACCCCGGCAAGGCCGGGCCCCGCTCTCACCGCTCTCTCCCGGAGCCGCCGCGGCGCCGCTTTCCGGTTTCCGGCTGCGCCGGGAGCGCGTTCGACCGGGGCTGCGCCTGCGTCCCCGCGGCTGTCGGGGCCCTGGGCGTGGCCTGGGGAGCTGCCTGGGATCGCAATTCTGAGGGACTCTGCGGGTTCGCGATCCTGAAGGGCACCGGGGCCGCCACAGGCACCGCCAGCCGCTGGGGACATGGTGCGGCGGGGAAGGGCCGAGGGCGGCTGGGGTAGGGCTTAGGTGGTGGGAAGGATGAAGTGCTGGAGTAAAGCGGGGTGTTCCTTGTTAGCTACCAGAGTGCCAGCAGGTGGATAAAAGGCTTTAAGACTGAAAGAAGCCCCTGAAGGACGCCTTGTCTTTTATGTGAGCCCCGGTGTAAGTCCTTATGCCGTGGTTTACTGCTGTGGTTGCTCCGTGTGGAACCGGCCGCGAGGTGGCTCAGACTTTGTTGCCAGAATGGCTCTGTGGTAGCAAACTTCATTCCCAGAGTCATGTGTCAGCGGCTAAATATAGAAATTATTGTCATTATAGTTTTTCAATAGACGATCACATCCGATTTTAACAGAATAGTAGTATTTTTCTAATTATGCCTTTCTAGCTGATACCCTGTTGTCTGATGTTCCCTTTCCTTTTTTTCCCCCCGTGATCTTTTAGGGTCCAAAACCGAAAAAAAAGGTAAGTAGGCAGAAACACGCTGTAGTTCACTCTTGTGTTTATTTTGTTTTATCTGTTTTTTAAATTTTTTCCTAGGGCAGCTGATCAGGGTTAATTGAGCTTGAAGGAAGAAGAGGTGTTTCCAGGACACTGAGGTTTTGTGCCTTTTGCAAGGAGGCCAAGTGTTCCTGCAGCGCTGCTGGAGAGAGCGTGGCCAGTGCAGCCACTGCTTGTTTGGCTTGGCAACGGGTGTCCAGGCAGAGAGGCAGTGTCCTGGCTCTGTCCTAGCCATGGGGTGGCTGCAGGACCAAGGCAGTGATTGTCCCCTGTGCTGGGCACAGGTGGAGCCAGTGCTGGGCCCCTCACTGCATGATGGACATTGAGGGGCTGGAGCGTGTCCAGAGAAGGGAATGAAGCTGGGGAAGGGGCTGGAGCACCCAGGGCAGCTGCGGGGCTCAGCCTGGAGAAAAGGAGGCTCAGGGGGAGACCTTCTGGCTGTGCACAACTCCCTGACAGGAGGGGGCAGCTAGAGAGGTCAGGCTCTACTCCCAGGGAACAAGGAACAGTATGAGAGGGAACGGCCTCAAGTTGTGCCAGGGGAAGTTCAGGTTGGACATCAGCAGGAATTTCTTCATGGAAATGGCTGTTAAGCACTGGAAGGGGCTGCCCAGGGAGGCTATGAGTCCCCATCCCTGGAGGTGTCCCAGGAAAGCTTGGATGTGGCACTCAGTGCTCTGGGCTGGGTGATAAGGGGGGAATCGGGCACAGCTTGGACTTGATGATCTTGGAGCTGTTTTCCAACCTGAATGATTCTGGGATTCTGTTATTTGAGCCATAGGCTGGACATAGAATAGGGGGGTGAAGAGATGACAGGCACAAGTCCATGGGAAACGGGGTTGCATAAATTTATCCTGTGAGTTATTCTTAATTGAGTGATAATTAATTTCTCTACCCCTCCCCAGCTGTGCATCTCACTATTCTCAGTGCTCTGTTAAGTCATAGGAAGGTAAAAAGAAGTGTGGGTTTTAGTGATTCTGTTTTGGGATAATTCTACAAATGAATGCTCTGGAAACATCTGTGATAAGATGCACTCAGACTCTGGTGATACACAGTTGTCATCATTGTATTTGTCCCAGCTTCATGGTAATCTCTGTAGTCAAAGTTGCATTTTGGTATATACTTATTGCCATGCCAAGTAGTGTGAAGTGAGCAAGTAGTTATTTATATCTGAATATATGAAAGTCAAAATGAAAGTGTGAAATAAGAGTATTTGTAACACACTTGGTATGTGAAAAAGGACCAGTGCTCAGATAATTTCTGACAACCCCAAATTTAAAATATAATAATTCTAGGATTAGGCTGAAGGTGAACAGTGAACTGTCTGGACTTGCAGTGAGAATTTTGTAACAGAAAAGAGAACTCTTTGCTATTTTGTCTTGTGAATTAGATGCTTCTAAATGTCAGGCTTGTCCGAAAATACGTTTTCTGGTATTTCCTATAATGTTTGAAGTTGTAGCATCTACTTTCTTAGCAGATCTGCCTGTTACTCCATTTCTACATTAAACCAAAAGATTTTAATACTCTCGTGTTGTGGCTGTGTTTGGGAATGTCTAGCATAGAACAATACGTTAATTGTAAGACATTATCATAAAAAAGAGAAGAAAATTGAGTCTAGAATGTGCTTTACTATTCTGGGGGCTTCATTGGCAGTGTAGGAAGTGTAAAATCTTAATTCAGGGATCACATTTGAAGGGCAAAGTTACAGAGTTATGAAGCCTGTATTAAAATAATACTGACATTTGTTTTCTTCTCCCTTATTGCAAATGTGAAGTCTGATGGAAAATCGAAGAAAGGGAAGCTGAAAGGTACTGTGCACTTCATTTAGAGGGAATATGATGGACAAATCAGTTATTTTAAATAAATGGGCAGAAGGTAACGTGTAGAACTAGATGTGAATTGCTGTTTCTGTTTCAAAAATACAAATGATTCCTGCCTCTTCTCTGGTGTAGGCCAAATTCTCTGATCTTTGATGCTTCATCTCACTTCCCTGTCAGAGCAGTACTCTCTTCTCTAGTTATTCTTACTCCAGTTACGAAGTTGGGAAGAGTTAACTTGCCGTTAATCCATCCTGGTGGGGGCTTGGGCATGCTGTGACTGCTAGTAAGTGACTGCTAATCACTAGAAGCTGTTGTGATGGAAATGGCAGCTCAGGTTAGCACAGCCAGATTTGGGAACTGCTGCTGCTCTTGCCTCAGTGCAGCACATGCTTGACATTATTTACTTGTAGGTGATGACTTCACGTTACTGTTTGGGAACACGTGAATTGAGGCACAGGCTGTGCCATCTTAGACTGAAGGCTTAGAGGTTGAATCAGTTTTAGTTTTTGCATCCTCTCTGATTTTCTAGTCCCCTATGGCAGCAAAGAGAGGCCGGAACTGTGGAGTAGCAGATCCTGAAAAGGATTTCAATGAACAAACAGCTGTAAAATTGAACTTGTAGGAAACTAGTGGTTGTAGGAAAGGAGGAGAGGAGCTTGTGATTAAAGCACTGAGTTTCACCCAAGACTTTGGATTGAGAACTTGTGTCCATTGAAGCTGTAGACGGAGAAGGAGCTCCTGCTGCTGCAATTGCTGGTCCTTGTTTCCACTTTTATCATTACAGACTGATGGAGTAGTGCCACAGACAGTGTGTTTTAGTGCTATTCAAATTTATATGGATCAGTCTTCATCTGGGAGATTTTTGTGCAGTGAAATATAAACATTTATGTTGCTCATTTTATGGTGGTTTTATCATTACAGCTAGTAACCAAATAATTTCTTAGATTTTATTTAGGAAAGCATAGTTATGCCCTTGATCTCTTTCCCAATCTTCAGCTGAAGCCAAATTACTAGCTGAACAACTTGAAGCAGAAAGGCTCGAAAGGGAGAGACTATATCAAGAGCACTTGGAAAAGCTTGAGGCAAAGGTTAGTTTTCTACTTAATGAAAAAGTCTAATTGACTTGAGACAAGACCTGTAAAACATCAGTAATTTGGTGAGAGAATAGGAATGAATTTCCTCGTGTAATTGTTCGGAACAATATTGAGGAAATTTTGCAGTTTTGATAAGTTTTGTGATACGTGGTTCTTCAGTTTGATTAAATGCCTTTGATTTTTTTTCCATTTCCACTGTGCTTTCCATTGAATGTATTTTTTGTGTTCTCCATGAGGATATTTGGTACAAATTCCTTAATTGATTACCTGTTCAGGCAGATACAATGGTTTGTGTTTGTTTATATATGCGTGTGTGTATTACACTACGTATATTTATTTTTCTGAAAAGACTACCATTCAGAACAAAAACTGATTGGTAACAGATAAATATTTTTGTGTTTGAAAAGGAAACAAGGAGATTTACAACAAACCAATTTTTTTTAAAGAGTCATTCTTGTCTACTCCTCCTGTACTTCACAGAATTATTTTTTCCTCCTAGGGAGAAAGTGAATTTAAAATAATAGAAATTGAAAGGGAAAACATAAAATAATCTTGCACACTTTTTCCAAATTATGCTTATATTTTTTAGCAGCTCCCACTAGAGCTGGCTCCAGGGTGTTGATATGGAAACTGCTCAAGTGAGAGGTTACAATCATGTCACATTATGTTTGTCATATGGCTCAGCAGCTCCTGTGATGACAATAACATATTGCAAACTACTGCAGTCTTCTCTAGTGGATGTTTCATAAAAAAGCAAATTTTCAGTCTTTGGATTTGTTCAAATAATAACTCATTCAAATATCCCAAATTTGTTTCTTCTATATAAAATAATTGTAAGAAATAAGCCAGATATTTAACTGCTCTATTTGATGTTTGTTTTTTTTTAACAGTATCAAGAAGGGAGGGAGTCTGAATTAGCAGAACTTAATTCACTGCAACAGAAGTTCCATTTTGCACAGCAGTGGAAAATGGATTACAAAGAACAAGCCAAAGTAAGCTTTCTTGCCAAAATCTGCCCAGAGGTTTGGCAAGGAAGAGACCTTAGGAGTTTCCAGTTCTTCAGTGTAGATGTATGCTGACAGCATTTCAAATTCCTTCTCAAAGCAGTGACAGGCCATGCTCACCCTCTTACCTTCTTTACTTGGAGCACACAGAAAAGAAATGTGGGCAAAGAGGAGCCTGTTTGGTGATCGAAGTATCAATGCCCAACACCTTACCCAACAGTCACAAGGAATTGTAATTTCAGTTATTCTGGTATCCGTTCTTCCTCTTTAATTGCTTTAATTCATTCTGCTTTTAACCATTTCACCAAAAAAAGTTCTGCCAGGGCTTAAAAAGAAGTTCTGTAGAACATTTGTTTCAGTGGTTCCTGGATATCACAGGTCCATTCAGGGAGAAGGGTTAGCCAGATTTTTGAAGGCCATGGCACAAACCCAGATCAGGGCTGGAAACATAGCAAAATGCGGCTAAAAGTTGATGTTTGCAGTTTTGGGTGACATCCATGGTGGTTGAATGGCATTATGTACCTATCAAGTTAGATTTTAAGTGGTAAGTGTGGAAATACAGTAATAGATTTCACTCTTGTGAATCTTGCAGGCACATCACTCAGTAACAGTCTGATAATGAGATCTGGTCAGGTAAGGAGCCAAAGGTTTGATATCCTACAGGCTTGTGGACACAAGGGTTTTCTCTTTGTCTTTCGTATTGCTTCATCCTTTCAAAGCCTCTGCAGAACGACTTCAGAATCACAGGATAAATCAATTAGAGAGGACTTCTGAAATTCCTGTAGTTCAAGCTCCTGCATAAGCAGGGCAAAGTCTGAAGTTAAATCAAGATGCCCAGTTGGACTTTGAAATATTTAAAAGTTGGAGGTAACACTGCACCTATATCAGTTTTATCACTCACTACAACAATTTTTCTGTGGATGCAATTGCCGTTTCAACTTGTATTACAGCTTGTGATCATTGCCAGCTGTTGTTTATGGATGTTTTTGACAAAATAGAACAATTGATTTCAAAGTAAGTGATAAAACTCTGGTAGATTATGGGAAATACCAGAGTTTCTGTTAGTCTGTTGTTAAGATTATTTAGGGCAAAGGAAATATATAATACTGAATGCTGCGTTTCCACATCTATTTCTGAACAATTTCAGTTTAGATGAAGAGATGCATTTACAACTTACCATGATAATTATCCTTTTTCTCAAAAAAAGTACTGTTATTTCTAAGGATGTGATGATAAAAGTGAAGCTCTCTTTTAAGTGCAAAGATGTAAAAAAAAGAAATCAGATGTCTTACTACTGAAAATTGACCAGTCTTTTATACAGGACTTTCCAGTGCACTCAGCACTCCCCTATTGTTGCTTTGTTTGAAGTCAGTGGGAATGCTGGTGGAAGTCGTTGGGAATGCAATCCTGTAGGTGCTTTTGCTTTAAAAGATCCATTTTCCTTTGTAATGCAATCTTCAGTAACGTGGGGTTATTGATCTTCACAGCAAACAGGAGGGCAGTGTTTCCTTAATGTCCTATTATATGGATGAAAAACGTTCTGTTATAAGTGATAAATTGATCCCATGAGCCAGTGTTAGGCTTATGTGTGGCTTTAAGTGGGTTTAGTCTGCCACTGATTTTTTCTTACCACCACTTATAGGAATGACTGAGAATTGATTTGAAAATAAAATTATTTCTAAAAAAAATCTTAATCTAGGATTTCACATTCCTGCCAGAGGTTTCTGCAACAGGAGAATTGATGCTGGTCAGGGAGGGGAAATCTCCTTCAGAGGCAGAGAAAGGAGGAGTAAACATGTTGCAGTAGAGGCTCTTCATCAACCTTTTTGCCAGTGTAGGAATTTTCAGTTTTCTTGGCAGAACCTGATCTGAGACCCACCTGCCTCTTCCACTTGCACCTTCCTCAATTCTGTTCTCAGTCATTTTATTCTTCCAGCCCCTCCCTTGTGGCAGGTACTGAATTGATTGCTTTTGTGAAGCAGAGCAGAACCTACTGATAACAGGTATAAACAGCAAGTATGAGGTGGACAGAAGCATCTTAACACATTAATATCAAAATAAACCTTTTTTCCTGGCATAGGGATAATAAACCAGGTGGTGTCAGGATCCTGTTTAGATGTGGGTGTGAATTTGTCACTATAATATATTTGTCTTTCTGAATCCTCGTTTTTCTTGTAATAGTGTAAGCAGTGTACAGCACACCTGTACCCACTTTTGTCTGAACTGTTCTGTAGTGGGAGCATTACCTCAGCTGTGATGGGACTCCTGACCCCACTGTACCTCAGGAAATCAACACTTTCATGAGCCTGTGGCGTGACGAACAAGATGAGGACGTTCAGCTTGTGATGGAGAAGGGGGAAGTGGTGCTAAATGTAAGTGTTAAAATGGCGTATTTCAGTTTAAGCTTTGCATATCCTTAGCAGCCCCCTCTAACTATTTTCCCTTTTTCATGGCCGAATGACTGAAAGGCTGTAACCTTCAACATCCAGAAGTTTTTCTCCAGTTTTTATGTTCTTCTTTAATTAAGATTTATTGTTAACCCTGAAGATGTGTATTAACTTCAAATATGCCTTTAAGCGATTTGTGTGCAGTGTTTCTACACTGAGGTCTAGAATTCCAACAGCCATATTCCCTTCCATTTTAAACCAGAACATACAAGCTATAAATGCTTAGATGGACAGCAGCCTCATTTTGTAACACTTGAGCCAGTAAAATGTTGTGTAAGAGCAGAAGTTCCCAGAATTTATTATTGCCAACAGAAGTCACTAGCCTCTGATGGCTTGAGAAGCAATTTTAAACAGTCTGTGCTTTCTCTGTAAATGTAGGATTTTATTTTTGTTTATTCTGACTTCATGGTGTTTTTCAGAAAGTTAAATGGGGTCTTCTAGCAACGAGGGGGAGCGTTCCATGTGTAATACAGGTTTCATTTGACTTGTTTGGTTGTGAGTTAGATTTCCTCTCTGTCTATTAAAAAAAAGGTTATTTTTGTGACCAGGATCTGTTTAGACACAAAGGAAGTAAGTTTGCCCTATTTTTTTATGACAGAACACACAATATGTTAAGGATGGTATCAAAACAGATACTTTTCCCACATAAATGTCTTCTAGTTGATTGAGAAGTTAGAGTTTCTTCTGTTGGAGGCATCACCAGATGAGCTCACAGAAGAACAACGAGACCAGTACCAGGAATTTATTCTGCAGTTGCAGGATCTGCTTCATCAAAAGTACAATGACGCTACACAGAACCTGCTCAAAGTGAGTGGGATTTACTACTTCAAAGTTGTGATTTATGCACACTCCAAGTGTCCTTTAATGGTGGTTGGCTTTATTTGGCCTTAAACTGTCACAGAGATGACCCTGTGTGTTTCCAAATGATGTTTATAGCATATGCCAGACTTTGTTATTATTCAAAACTCCTGAAAATCTGAACTTTACAGTGGAAAATCTCATCCTTAAGTCAGACAAGATTAAATTACTGGGAAATTTTGTGAGATTTGGAGATGATGAAAACAAGAGGTATGGTATGAAATTTGTTGACTGTACCAAAAAAATGTAGATGTGAAAAGCAGCTCATAAGGTTGCCTTGTACACATTTAGTTTAATACCAGTTCATGTGAATAAAATATTTTTTAAACTGAAATCTTGGGAAAGTTGAAAAGTACTCAAATAAGGAAATGAAAATGTGTTGGAGAGTCAGTTTTTTAAGCTGCATGTGTAGGTAGTGACCTTGCTATTCCAAGAATATTAATCATGTGTATAAGTATGTTTAGCAAAGCAATATTAGTGAAATAGTGAAGCAGTTGTATGTGCACAGCTAAAACCCCTGTAAATTAAGAAATGGTGAATTCTTGTTTACTGAATTTAGGATTAAACTCTCAGTGTAATTATCATTTCACAATTTGCTGTTGCCTAAATGATAAAATTATCTGTATAGTGACTCTAGGATAGGAGTCCATTATTGCTCAGTAATTTTTTTTGTCTGTTTTTTATAATTTATCCTGAGAATTAGGTAAATAATGGAAGAACCCCTATTTGACAGTACTTGGCTCACAGAATTTATGAAGTCAGGAATGTAGTTTAATTTTAAGAAACAGATTTGATTTTATAACTGTTGTGCTTTAGTACATAAATACAGCACAGCTGGTCTTGGTCTGGTGTATTTTCATTCTTACATGTATTTTTTTATTTATTTATTCAAGTAAGTGTAGGTAAAGTGAAATAAATAACATATGATTAAATTGGCTTTTTTCTTTGTAGATAGCTAGTGTGCATGAAGACTCTGAAACTGGAAATATGCACACAGTCATAAAGGATAAAAATACAACTTTCTGTATTTGGGTCAATCTGAAGAAGAAAGCAAGGTACAGCACACTGAAATCATTAATTTGAAGTGAGGCCTGGCTTTGTTGAGTAAACACCAAGAATCAATTTCTCATCGTCTTTTTTGTTGTTGAATAGCATCCATTCTGCAGACTCCCAGTGCTGGCTGTTGCTAAGGAGTGATTTAGAGTTATATAAATTTCTTTCTTAAAATGCAGCAGCAGAACCCTGTCACTGCCAGAACAAATTTGGAATACAAACAATCAAGTTCAAGCAGAGAATTTAAATTCCTCTGGAAGCAGTGTTTCTTGCTGATGCCTTTAATATTTTCTGAGTTGTTCCAGTTGCTTGCAAAGCAGTGAATGATACTTTGTGCTTTGAGAAAATATTTTAGAGCCTGGGATGCACTATGAATTCTGAATCTAAATTTTGTGGTTTTATTGGATTACCATTTAAATGGTATTTTTTCAAAATGAGATTTTTGAGCAGACTTCCTACTCCCACTCCACAAATATAAGGAATAAGTTATTAAAAGGACTTTGACTTGACTAAAGACCTGTTGCTGTGAGTTTTGGTGAGATAAATAGAAGGGTGGATGCTGAGCAATGTCAGACTGACCTGCAGAAAGAGCCCCTATGGGTTAAGTGTTAAAGCCTTTTGGCCAGCAGAGAGAGGTACTTAAAATATTCAACTAACAATTAAAAACTAAGTGTTGCTTTACTAGAAGGTTTTTAGAACTTGTGACCAGCTTGTCTTATCCAAAAACAAATATTATTTGAATTATTTTGAAAGGTGCTGAGGATGGTGTAGCACAGACAGATGTGCAGGGATTTCCCCATTAAATTCAGTTTTACCAAGAGTGTAGTTTCTAGAAGAGCTGCCATCTGATTCTGCCTCATTGCCATCCTGTCAAGACTTACTTTTGAAGCTTCTGGTCCCCTTGATGCAGCTGTGGCTTTGCTGGAGGGTCTGACAGACAGCTGCCAGCACAAGCACTGTGACATCCCACATTTCTCAGACGGTGCAACAAATCCCAAAAGAGATTTGAACACTTGTGAAGAAACACCAAATGAAGTGCTGCCATCTTACCAGGGCCTGTTGTTGTCACTGCCCTTCCCAGGTTCAAAAACCACATGTTCCAAGAGGCAGGGCATGGCTTTGACCTGCCCAAATCCCTGGCCCTGAGCAGCGTGGCCATTCGCGTGCTGCACACCTGCTATGACCACCTGTCTCCCCTGTGGGTGCAGTGCCAAGGGCTGCCCAGGCAGGAGGCCCCAGACAGGGAGGACTCAGCTGAACCTCCCAAAGACACTGGGCAAGAAGCGGGAGAAGAGGAGGAGAAAGGCAGGGAAGAACCCAGTGTGCCTGCTGTAGAAGAAACATCATCTCAGAGGAGAAAGGTGGGTAAAAAAACCTCCTCTTTAAAAAAACACTACTCTTGATACCTTGAGGCTCTGTAACAGTGTCCTGTGCAACACAGCCAAATCCTTAAATGTTTCATAGGAAAAGGCAACTTGTGTCAACAGTGTCATAGATCTTCTTGAGGGGATGGAAAGCAGAAAGGGAAGTTTGGACAGGGTGTGCAGTTGGCAATTGGTTGGTGGTTTAGGAGTAGGATCAAGCATGAGGTGCCATGGCAAGATATTTCTATAAATCTCTGACATATGTACAGATGGATGGATTCTGCTTCTGCGAAACTGATAGCCCCACAAAATCTCTGCAGGAATCCAAATTTAGGAAATTTTGGCAGCATGCATGGTAGGATTCTGAGTTCAGTAGGTGCTGGCTGTGCAGATGCCTGGCTGCTCCATGTCTGTGTGCTGACCCTTTGCCGTTAGAGGGCTTTTCAAATGCTATCTCTGGCTGCCTGTCCTCTTGCTCAGCTCTTACATGGAGTATGTTGGCTTTAGGTGTGATAGAAGTTGCTTGGTTTTGTGTTGTCCATACTGGATTTGGAGTTTTCCCTTTGATTATCACCTGTCACTTTCAGGTAAATGCCCTGTGTTCTCTACCTAAAATTTTGGCAGAAATAACTGACAAAACATCAAGTTTTAGGTCTTCTTGGAGCAATTTCACAGATTTCACAGGATATTCTGAGTGGGAAGGGACCCACAAGGATCCTCAAGTCCAACTTTTTAGTGAATAAATAGTGGGATCCATACAGGGATTGAATGGGGATCAAACCCCTGTTCATGCCTTTCCTCCTTTTCAATCCTCAGTACCTTTGCAGTGGATCAGTGCTAGAAATCGTACATCTCTTGGTTCCTTTTTTCTGTTTTTGTATGACAAATCTTATCTTTTGGCACCTTTCACCTACATTTGTCAGACTTCCTTTAAGCTCTTTCATTTTATTCCCTCTCTTTTTCTTTCCCAGGTCTTGCGTTCTTTCTGTCAATCAATTTTGTGAATTTTCCTCTTCCCTCTGAAGGCTCTGCTTTTCTCAGCTTCTGTCCTCTCACTTCCTGTCCTGTTTGTGATGTGTGTCCTTCCCACGTGCTGGCAGGCACAGCCAGGGATCAGAAGGTGCTGTGCCTCCAGAGGGGTCTGCTATGTCATGGATGAATCCCTGTCTGGGTTGGGAATTTGTCTGGAAATCCAGGTAATGTTTCTCAGCATCCTCCTGTCTGGCTGTGTGGAATGTGAGTTCCCCACCATTCCTGTGTGAAAGGCAATAAATATCATGGGCCAGGCACAGGACACAGCTGCAGATGGGGTTCTGGCGCAGTTTCAGTGTTGGTTTGGATTCAGCCTCCACTTGCGTTTTCTTTGTGCCACTCTGCTGCTTGTAAAATCAGCAAAACCACAACTTTTGAGTCCACACTCTACTAAAAAGGTGTTGAGTGCTTATTTGGTGCTCAGGGAGCTCAAGATGGAATTTGCTGTAGAAATGAAGTAATTATATTGTCTCTATTTGTATATCCAGTTCCAAATTAGAGAGTACCTTTAATCAAAATGTTTTTGCTAGCTAGGTAGAAATTATTTCTTTTAAAATCTTGACCATGTAGCAAGATTGGTACAAAGGTTTCTGTGTCCCTTCTCCTTGGGCCTCCTTGAAAGAGGTGATACCTTCACCTTCATTGTGTTTGACTAATGGAAAAATACCTTTTGCTTTTTATCTAGGAGAGTGCTGCCTCATTGAAAGAAAACACAGATGATATAAAAGAGACAGAGGAGAAAACTGCGAAGAATTCAGAGGTTTTGGACGCACCAGTACAAGGTATTTGGTTATGTGCAGCACTACAGAAGTACTTATGCTGAGTATTTTATATGTTAAAAATTCTTCCCTGTGAGGGTGGAGAAGCCCTGGCACAGGTTGCCCAGCGGAGCTGTGGCTGCCCCAGCCCTGGAAGTGTCCAAGGCCAGGCTGGATGGGGCTCTGAGCAACCTGGGATAGTGGAAGGTCATCAAGGGGGGCTGGAACTGAATTTTAAGGTCTCTTCCAGCCCAGGTCATTCCATGATCTATGGACACACTGCAATATCTCCATATAAATAGAGCAAAGTTTATAAATATAGGGATGTTTTGATAACACTTGAGTTTTGTTGACATTTCTATTAATGATTGTTAAATATGGAGAGATAATAGGACAGATGGAGGAAAATGGAGTTTGTCATCGCACTTATTTTTTATTTATTTATTGTTTATGCTTATGTACATATCTATCATGTTTATATAGATATTACTATACATTAGTAAGTAATATTAGTAATTACATTTAGTAATACATACTAAACATATGTATTACTATACATATGTTTATGGGTGAGACACACAACCTTCGTGAATCTGCCAGGCTCTGGGGAGATCTGCTTCCTCAGAAAATGATGATTCAAATGCATATCATTGGTTCAGTATGGAGTGTTACTGAGTATTACCTAAATGGGTGCCTAAAGTGAGAGGGCCAAATTCTAGGAAATGAAACTATTATCTGTCCCACATAAGTTACAAATTTCTCCAGTGTTGTGGTGTTGTCCTTTGGTTTAATAAGAGTGGGTTTTCATGTGGTACTGACATAAATGAAACAACTGCAAACAGCAATTAACATAATTGAACTCCACTTAACGGCCTTTTTCTTCTGGTAAAAAAACCAAACCCTACCCCAAAACACTTTGGACTGAGCACAGTCCAGAGAGCCAGTTGTCAGACTAGACCCTAAAAGCAAGGTTTCCAAGAGAATATAAAGGACTTGGGCCTCATGTGGAGGAATTTGTATTTTATTTCTGTCAGGCTTTGAAAACCCCTATCACAGGTGAAGGGGATGTGCACAGTTATCAATTATACCTGAGTGTTTTCCAGCTTGTTCATCTGCTTTAATAAGGAAAGAAGGAAAAAACTGCTTTTTCTGACACACTCATGGTTTGTAAACCCTTTCAATCACTTTTGAGAATAGCAGTGAAAGGATGCTCAATTACCTTAAATTCAAAGCAGGGACCCAGGTAAATGAGGGTTAAAAACCAGAAATGCTACAACAGAGAAAAGTGACAGTTTCTCTGGATTTACCCATACTGTACCACTGTTGAGGAGATAAATTACCTTGGGACAATAAATAATTCTTTAGAAGATACTTTATATATTTTCACATAATTACTTTAAAAAACAAGTTAAAGTGTAAGCTACCATGCTAAAATTCAGTAAAATGTTTTTTACTTCTGGTAAGTTTGTTTTTCAGAATAACTGCAAAAGGACATTATGGTGGTGTGTGATACAGTAGAGTAAAATGTCTGCAGAATGGAATTAAAGCTGACATAAAATTAATATAATTTTCACTTTTTTTAAAGCTTTTTGAAATAGTCTCATTCTCTCGGAGCAAATTTCATAACAATTACAGTAGTTATTTTTACAGTATTGAACACTTTTTTCTTGATTCCTGTCAGCAATAACTTCTCTCCTCCTGTGCCATCCCATGAGATGTTTTATGTGGGCTGGTTTGTTTTTTTAAAATACATTTTTGTCCACAGTATTTCTGCCTTTTACTAGTATTTTCCAATTAATTAAATCTTAAATTTGTACATTTGTGTGATATATACATAAGTATGCATAGAAAAATAAAAGAAATAGCTTTTTATCTGAAAATTGTGCTTTATGTTCTGTCACTCTTGCTCTTCGTAATTTCCATGTCTTTCACCTTCAGCACGAGCTTTAGTGCCTTATTTTTATTTAGTTTTATATATCTTTTTATTTGCTTCTTTTCTTTTCTTATGAGTTAAACCTGTCCAGAATCTACTGTTACTCTGCTTGTGAAATTCTTCTGTAGGTAATGATGGGCTCATTTTGTCAGTAAATCCTTGTTCCTGTAGAAAGCATTTAGAAATGGCTACAAATCCAAAAGCTCAGCACCAACTCAAGTAGTGCTTTCATTGCCTAGCTCTCTACCTTCCCCACATTGATTAGCACTAGCAGATGGGGCTAAAATGCTGCAGAGTGTTAAGCACTTCCAGCACACAGAGTGAAAATCAAGGGAGGTGGGAAATGCCGGTGAGTTTGAGCACCGAGTTAACTCCTGCTCTGGTGAATTTTTCAGAGGAGGATGCAGTGCCGCAGGAGGAGCCAAGAGGCAGGGAAGAGGCACCAAGAGTTGTTGATTTACAGCAGCTGGTGCCCCTGGGGGGTGTGTTCCACATCGATGCTCTGCAGCTGCCACCGCAGGTCCTGGACGTCGGGGACTGGAGCATGGTGGAGGTGAGGGAGGAAAGGCAGCAGCCCTGGGGCCCTGGCACCCTGAGAGCTGCTCCTGAGGTTTGTCACTGCTGTCACATGCACTGAACATGCCTTCCTGAGCAGCAGACTAGCAAGGCAAGGTTTGCAGATCACCAGGTTTTCATATGTGAAAGGTAAAAGCAGGGTGGTAACAAAAATCCCTGCTGGTTCAGCTCCAGGCTCCTCAGGATGGTTGAGAAAAAAATCACTGTGTTCTGGTGTCCTCTAGTGCTGACTTAGCCCACAGGTTTCAGTGTGAAGCTGGAAACCTTTAATACACCAAATTCCTTGCCAAACTCAGAGGGCAGGACTGTGGGCAGGGTAGGAGGCCCAGGATCTTCATTCCCAGCCTGCTGAGGCCTCTCCTACCCTCTGACACTCTGGACAGGCTGGAGTTCCACTGCTTTTGCCTCCCAGGTGCTCCTGCTGTCTTAGGCTGTGGATCTGTCAGGAATGGTTGCGCCCACTGCATGGCCCTGCCTTGAGGGTGCCTTCAGCAGCACAGGAAGGGTTCCAAGGCCTCTGGGTAGCTGCTTTTCTGCTGCCTTCAAAGTTATAGTTGGAAACGTGCAATAATAAACCATTTTGAATGGTGTGTTAAAACACTTTGCAGTGGTTATATGAACTCAGAAAAACCCCCTGCATTTTCTGACAAACTCCTGATCTGTTCTTTTCCTCTCTTGGCCAAGTTGGTGGATGTTGGATTGGAGGTGTATCCATATTCCCCAGGACAGGATGAAGATGACCCACAAGCAGTACAGATAACCCTGAGGCTCTCTGATAATGTGATTTATTTTAAAGTGCCTGAGGTAGCCCGATGGGATCCTGCAGGTATGAACTTAGGACATAAATTTATTTTAAATTTGAATAGTGGAATTTATACTTGGACTGTTGTTAAAATCCAGCTGTGAAGATAAGGGCCAGTTTGGAGCCCAGAAATAATTGGGGGAATTCAATGTTGGTTGATATGGGGATTTAAATTTTTTTTATTATTATTACTTTTTTGGGTTTGTTTTACTTCAGCATTACTGGCAGAAGCCTTCCATGTACATCTTTGTATTTTTGCATCCTTTTTGTCCAGGCCAGAAGTGGAGAACTGATGGCATCAGCAACATAACCTATGATGCAGAAGAAAAGAGCATCACCTTTGGGATGGGTGCCTTTTATACAGTAGCCCTTCTCCAGGATGCTCACCTGAACCTGCCCTATCAAGCCTGGGAATTGCAACCTACTGGTGTGGATGAAGGGCTCTTCACAATTACTGCAGTCTTTGCAACCATTCAGATACAAATTAAGGTACTGTAAATAATTTTTTAATCAAACATATGCAGTTAAAAAACCCCATAATTATGACAGGATCCCTGATTAGGAATTTGGCATGCTTCCACAAGAGCAATTTGAATCTGTCTCTTCCTTTCCAAGCCCTGTACTGGTTATTTAATTTCTGTTATTTACTATGAGAAAGCATGTCTGCATTTGCTCTGAAAAGTTTCAGTCAGTGCTTTGCTGCTGGTGCTGCCTTGCTGCATTCAAGCCTGTTCCACCTGATAGAGACTGGAAAATTGTTCCTCTCTCCTCCCAACTCTACCAAGAGAAACACAAGGATTTTTAGTAGCCTACTACTACTGCTCCTTGTTTCTTCTCAAAGTTCAGGCTGCATATGAATATCCATGTGTTCATTGCTGTATAAATCAATACACCAGTGTAATTTCTGAATTCCTACACAAAGCTGGCTTTCTTCAGGATCTGTAAATGAAAGGTCACAACCCAGAGTAGCAGATGATGTGGGTAATACCCAGCATAGCAAAGAGATCAGTATTTGAAGCCTAAACCAGAAAATAGCTTCCATGACCAGTAAGTTGCTTTCACTGGTTTGTACAACAGGATAATCAGTGTATGTTGTCTTCAGTAGTGGTGGAAGAGGAGGAGGTGCTTTCCCACATCACAGGAAAATGGATGAGTCCTTTTGCCCTCAGAGAAGCTTTGAAAAGAGCTGGAGTGAACATTTTCCCAGCAGAGTACTCTCACAAGTATGTCCCTGTGCCCATGAAGGTGAGTGCCAGGGAGTTTCCTGTTGGTTGTCCCACCTATTTTTCACTCAGGTCACCCTTTCCTGCACTGGGACCTGCTGTGCTGTCAGCTGAGCTAAGTAAAGGGACTGAGTAAAGCAGGCTCTGATAGCGCTGTAACACAGGAAATAGAGTGAGATCTATTTTGTCTGATTTGTACTTGTGCACTGCAGGCTGCCCTGGCAGAAGAGAAGGCCTATGAACAGATGGCTGTGCTTGCAGCTGCTTTTGCTTTTGCTCACAGCAAGTGGAATGGAGAAGCAGGCCCAGAGCAAGTTGTGTTCAAGGTTTGTGGAGTCAGACCAAGCTTCCAGAGCAGACCATCACAGACCCCTACGCCAGTTAGACAGACATAATTAACTCACCCATGGTGGCTTCAGCCCCTGCCTCAGTTCAGAGTCACAGACTGCACTTGAGAGAGCTCTCGAGGGACACAAGTCTCAGCAACAAAGACATTTGCTAAGAAAAATGGAAATACCAAGTCACCAAGGGAGGCTTTAGCCAGAGCTCGGGTGACAAGAGCTTCATGCTCTTCAGAGGCCCCTTGAAAATCAGCACTCTGCTCTGCCAGCTTTTTAAAGAATAGCTGGAAATTTCTTCCTGCCTGTAGGGTTTCTTTTGCTCCCTTCTGCAAAGGAGGGAATAAGCAACTTCAGTGTTGATTTGTCTCTACCTGTGAGCTAGAACACATGGTTAAAACTTCTAGGCAGACAAACACTCCAGGCTGGAGATAGGTAACACACCCCACTGCTGAAAGCTGAGAGCTTTCTCATTCTCAGGCTAAATGCATGTGACAGACAAAGATTAAAATTTGTCCTCTCACAATGGCACAGGCTTCACCTCACAGTGCATTTTTTCCTTCAATAGGTAAGTGAACATCTTAAAGCAGATTCTGCCAAAGACAGCAACTGGTCTCTTTATATGTTCAATGGTGAGAAAGTACAAAACCTCAAGCTCACTGAAACCAGTGAAGCTTTTTCAGAAGAGCTGGAAGAAGAGTCTGAATTTCACTCCACACTCTACCATATGTTCAAGGATTCTGCCAGCAAGGAAGCCATGGATAGAGTGGAAAGAGCTAGCTTCCTGTTCATTGATTCTGTGTATCAGCTGCTCCTTGCTACCAGAGTTTTAGCATACTCTTAGATACTGCATGCTCTCCTTTTAAACTTTATTGTCAAAAGTTTTCAATGAAGTTACATTTCAAATCTTAAATCCTTTTCTATTCAAATCACTTAAACAGGTTCTAAAGTGCAAACATTTTATCTTTGTTCAAGCAAAATAAATTCTTTACCCTCCTGTGGCTAGACCACCTAGACCTCTTTGTTGTTAGCTACGTTCAAAAATTGGTGTTCTATTGTAAACCTCAACAGAACTGAGATCCTTTTAGCTACTTTTAAAGATGACTTTTGTCAGAATGGGGGGAAATTGTGTATTTTTTTCTCTTCAAGTCATGCTTTAAAGAAAAAAATTAATCTCCCCGCAAAAAAATACCCACAACACAACAAAACTAATCCAAACATGTAACCTTGAGTAAATCCCAGCTTTCACCTCCTGTCCTCCAGCCATGGCAGTGCAGCCGCAGCGCAGAGCCAGAGTTATACAGGGGGAGGGCCGTTGTGTTGCAGTCCTGTGTAGGGCCATAGCAGCTGCTGCAGTGACATCCAGGAGTTCCCAGTGCCCACAGGGCATCTGCTGACCTCTGCAGGGACAGCCCCGTTAGGAAGCTCGTGAGGGCAGCCAGCAGTAGGATGGACACAGACACCCAGAGGGTTTTGTTAGCGTTGGGAAAGGAAACCTTGAAGTGGGATGCCGGTGTTGACATCAGATTATGCCTGGGCAGGGCAGGAAAGCACAGAGCCCTTCAGTGTTTCTTCCCAACGTGCAACTCTTCCCACCCCACCCCAAAAAGCTTCAAAGCAAACGAGATCCCATAAACATTATCAAAAGTGTCAGGTTGTTACTGTTTTGGGAGCTTTGCAGGGGTAGCTTCTGTTCTGGGTTTACAACACAGTCAAGGAAGAAAATTCTTGATGAGCTGGCCAAGCTCACCAGTCCACCCATGATCCCTGGATCTTTCACCGGTTCCTCGTGAGCATTTCCCAGTCACTGGTCACTGCCCACAGTGGTCAAAGGAGAAAAAATCCTGGGGAAGCCACGAAATCTCCACTTGCTCCTTTTTTGTGCCGAGTACCCTGGAGTGAGTGCTGTGACCCCTGAGGATGGAGAGGGGCTTTGGATGACGAGAAGAGACTTGGAGAGCCTATTTTCCAGAATGATGCTTGTTTGAAGGTTTGTCCAGTATTGAGTGCTTTTGTCTATTTCATGTGTGTTTTTTATTTTTAATGGATATTTGAATTCTAGGACAGTAAGCTCAAAATTAAAAAGGCATTTTTGGTGTATGGCATAATTTTTATGGATTTTTTTTCATTTTGTTTTGTGGAAAACATTAATTTTCTTTTCATGCTTTGTACTGAAGGATACACCGGAGCTCTATTGACCCTCCCACACCAAGCAGTCCAAGTGCACAGTAGTTAATTGGATTCGTTGTTGTCTGAAGAATAATTATTTAAACTGTTGGTGCTTCTATTCATAACACTTAAAATCTGTTGTTCTGTGTACCTGGGGCTTTGGCCAGACTAGTGGAGATGTAAAATAAGCACTTGAATTGCTCTGAACACTATGGGAACTGTGTGTTAGGTGAAGCCCCCTGTGAATGAACTGCTGTTCTGTTGCAGATCTGCAGCAGTGCTGGGTTTGGCAGAGTGGTTGAAGGGTTTATGAAAGCAGAACAGGGAATGGACAAATCAGCTCCAGTAGGGTGATGGCTGTCTCTTTGTATTTACAGAATATAACAGAAATGTAACCCAGCTGTGAACCCCAAGTCTGTGGCAATAATTAATAATTAATTAATGTACCTTTTTCTCTCAAGGTCACTGGTAAGCAAGGAACAAGATCTGACCCAGAGCTTTTTGGTGCCCTGGCAGAGAGAGAAGCAGCAAAAGGTGTTGGGAGAATTTCTGTGAGTCCCTGTGAGATCGTGATTTTCTTAAAAACTTCAAAATTAGACTGAATAGGAAAACATGGGTTTTTTACACAAAAACCTCACATGTCACAAAGTTGATTTGATGAGAGATTTGTTGAAACACAGAAAAATGCTGATGTGTTCTGAAACCTTTCCCCTTTCTCCCTCCGTGTGGGAACAAGGGCAGAGAGAGCGAGCAGAGGAGCAGCCTCAGGTTGGAGAGGGGTGGGAGAAAGCCACTGTGGGCAAAAGGTCACCAGAGCACCTGTGGGGAGCAGAATGGACACTTTGGGGGCAAGATGGAGGTAATTCATGGCAGAGTTGGGGGAATTAATTGAATTAATCTACAGGGAATAAGTATGGGGATATTTTTGAGGAAAAGCTGAGATGATTTTTCGAGGAGAGGAGGTAATATTGTACAGGAAGGCAAATTTTGGGAGTAAAACTCAATGTAATCTGTAGGGGACAGAATTAATATTTTGGAGTAAAAATGATGTGGACAGAAGTGGGGAAAATTTTGAAGGCAAAACCTGACCAAATCTATAAAGAATGAAGATTTTGAGGGGAAAAATGTGGTGATGAGTAGTGGGTGTGTGGGGAGAATTTGGAGGCTGAATCTGAGATAATCTCTAGAGAGCATGAACATAGTAAGGTAACATGAGGAAATCAGTTCTGGGCAGGTACGGAAATTTTGGGGGGTAAAAAGAATATGAAATAATCTGTAGGGCAGAGAATGAACATTTTGAGGTAAAAATGAGGTCATCAGTAGTAGGCAGATGGAAAATTTGAGGGGTAAACCCTGAGAAAAGCTACATGGTAGAAAATAAATATTGAAGTAAAAATGAGGGTATCAGTAGTGGATAGATACAGGAATTTTGGGGGCTGAAACTTGAAATAATCTAAAGGTTGACAATGAATATTTTAGGTAAAAATGAGGTAATAAGTAGTAAGCAAGATTTTGGGGGTAAAACTTGGGAAAATCTGTAGGGCTGAGAATGAACATATTGAGGTAAAAAGGAGGTGATTGAAAGTGAACATCTAGGGAACATTTGGAGGGCAAATCCTGAGATAATGTCAGAACAATTATTGTATTTGAGAAAAATTCTGATGTGATGTGTAGGGGTATAATGAACATTTTGGGGATAAGACAGACTTAAGTTGTGTGGTTTTGGTTTTAAAATCTACTTAGTATATAGGGGACAAAATGGACATTTTGGTCATAAAATCTGAGTTACTCTGTAGAGGAAAGAATGCATATTTTGAGGTAAAAGGAGGTAGTCAGAATTGGGCAGGGAGAAAAAAATGTTGGGAGTGAAAGGCAAGATAATGTCCAGAGTAGAAAATGAATACTTGCTTGTAAAAAATGAGGGAAGCAGAAGTAGACAGACAGGAAAAATTTTGGGGGGTGGGGAGGGGGCAGGGGTGGGTGCTGGAACATGAAATAATTCTCAGGGAAGAGAATTAAAATTGAGGTAATCACTTGTGGACACATAATGAAAATTTTGGATGTAGAAATGGATATTTTCTCCAGGATGGAGAATTACTATTTTGAGGTAAACATGAGATAACTAGTAGTGGACAGGGAGGGAAAATCTTGGAACATCTTGAGGAAAAAATGAGATAATGTACTGGACAAAAAAGGGAAATTTTGGGGTAAACCTTTAGGTAATCTCTAGGTGAAAGAAGGAATATTCTGAGGTAAAATAAGTTGATCGGCAGTGGACATCTAGGGAGAATTTGGGGGCAAAACCTGAGATGATGCATAAGGATGAGAAGTTTTTTGGAGAAAAAATTCTGACATAATTTGTAGGGGACAGAATGAACATTTTGGGGATAAGACAGAACCTGGATGTTTTTTGGTTTTAAAAATCTAGGTAATATATTGGGGAGAAAACGGAAATTTTGATCATAAAATCGGAGTTAACTTGCAGGTGAAAGAATGAATATTTTTAAGGTAAACTGAGGCAATCAGTAGTGCACAGGTTGGGAAAACAGGGTAAAATCCAAGATCATCTCAAGGTGAGGGAATGATTGTTTTGAGGTGAACTCAGGACTCACTGTATCCTCCTTCCTTGGCAGCAGCCGGGGAAGGGAGGAGAGGCCCTGTGTGGAACAAGGGCAGGGAGAGAGAGCAGAGGAGCGGCCTCAGGCTGGAGGGGGGCAGAAGAAAGGCACTGTGGGCAAAGGGATCTCCCTGGTGTCACCAGGGCACCTGTGGGGAACAGAATGGACACTTCGGGGGCAAAATGGAGGTAGTTCATGGCAGAGTTGGGGGAAGATTCATGTACAGGGAAGTAAGTAGGGGATATTTTTGAGGGAAAAGCTGAGGTGATCCTCCTTGGCCCAAGTTGTGTTTGCACAAAGTGGGACCAGAGGTGAAGGTCAATCCAAAGCCAGCCCTGCTCGAACTCTAAGTTCCAGGACAAATTCTACAAACTGCTCATTGAGAGACTAAAAATACATAAAAATGGAACCAAGAGCATTAAGAAAGGTCCTGGGAATCCCATTACAGTGTTGTCATAGCCTTTTAAACAGATCTTTAGGTTTTTAATGATACCACTGCATTTCTCTGTTGGGATTATTCGCTCTGTGGGCTGTGGGGTTTATCCGGATTTGGACTCCCTCACAGTGGCCCTGACACTGCTTAGGAGCTGGGAGGAAAAGCAGAGTCAGAGGTCCTGGCAGGTGCAGGGTGTTTTACCCCAGAGCAGATCCAGCTGCTGCCCACCAGCCTGGCCAGGGTGAGGGATCTGCTTTGGCTCCTGTTTCCTGCAGGGAACGAGCGTTTTCAGTTGATTCAGGTGAGATTCCAGCAGCCTCATCTCCTGGGCTTCCTGGGCAGCTGATCTGCTCTCCCGCCCCTCCTGCTCTTAGCTCCTGCCCAGCCAGGGCCAACTGTGTGGAGGGGAATTTGTCCCTCCAGCAGCAGGGGAAGGACATGAGCACTCCCACCCTGGGACTGGAATTGTCCCTCTAGGGGATGCTGGGTGCTGGGATTTAGATCATTCCATACATTTGGCTGGTGAAATTTCCCAATGCAGAGGCTTTAACTGACAGGGCAGCACAAAGATTGTTCTCTGTATGGTGCCCAGATTTGGGGTTTAGTATCAGTTTTGCTAGCTCAGATGAATTGTACCCACAGCCCTGAATTCCTGCTGGAATACCCTGACAGCGCCTCATGGAGTGTGGGTATTCCCATGCAGACCTGCCACTTTAACACCAGCTGTGTTAGGAACCAGCAGAGGTGCCAGGGAAGCTCAGCTGGATTGGGACAAGGACAGATTTATATTCCATAGAATTTGCTATTTATAACCCTCATCCCTCAGCCCCACAGATGTCCCCAAGGGACATCTGACAGAGTTCTCTGGAATTCAGCCGACTTCACCCCCCTCGGGCTCCAGTTGATACTTTAAAGCAGAAGGTGGTGACCGGACGTGCTCCTGACCTGTGCTGAGGCAGCCCCTGTGCCCAGGGGGAGGAGATATCTTCCTGCAGAAGCTGAGTTCATTCCAGAGCCTCAGGAGTGGCCTCTGAAAGTTCTTTCCCCTGAAAAAAGGGATGCACATCCCTGCTTCCAGCACACCTTCAGTGTGAAGCTTCACCTGTGGAAGCTTTCCATCAGTTCTGTAGTTCCAGCTGGCTCCCTGAAAAACTCCAAATTTAATCCAAACAAAACTTCATCCAACTCTAACCTTTTATTTTAAGGCATCTCCAAGGGCATTGCTTGGAGTTTAATTTCTGTGAGGGAAGCTTGCCTGGGCTTTAATGCTGCTGATGGGTAATGTCCCCAGGCTGGAAGGGAAGGGATTGGAGGTGGGTGGGAGCCCCGCGAGGTCGGCACCAGAAATTGCTGTCAGAGCCCCACTGCAAACGCAGAGTGCCAGCATACCCAGTTAATGCCAGCTGTTCCTTGGGGTAATTTTGGGGTGTGGGTGGGGTCTGTCCAGTCCGATGCATCTCTGGGTGCCTGTTCAGAGCAGCCCCTGGCCGAGAAGCTGCAGGCAGCCCTTTATCCATGTCCATCCCAGTGCTGCCCAGGCATCGCAGTGCCCATCCCGGGATGTGTTTGGCACGCTGCGTGCCACGGGCAGGACCCTGCAGGCACAGCTCCTCCCCTGCAAATCCCAAGGACAAGAGGTGCTGATTCCCTTTCTGGGGCTCCCGGCCAGCTGGGACACACAGAGGAAACACCAAGGAACATTCCTGGCAGTGAATGGGAGTCACCAAGGGCTCCGTGCAGCTCTGGGTCAGAAAAGTGGCCCCAGCCTCAGCCTGTGCTGTGATTTTGGGCTGTGAACACTCACCTATAGGAAATGCCTCTCTGCAGGCGGGACCAGCCCTGACTCTCCAGAAGAACTTTTGCGACAAATCAAGTGAACCTTCAGGATTTGTCCTACTCATTTCTCCCTAGAAGGGGACATTGCATGAGTACCATTACAGCTGTTGGGTAAATCCTGAAAAGGGCAGGAAACCAGGGTTGTTGGAAGAGTTTTCTGCTGTCATGCCCGGTAGCAGCCGGTTCTGCCCTAGAGCCATTCCAGGATCTGGTGTGTAAAGCAGCATTAGCAGAAAAAGACCTGCATTTGCAGAGGAGTTCCCTTGCTGGCAGCAGCCATTCGCATCCCATACAGGACCTTCCTCATGACCCTGACACTAGCTCAGGTGCTAGCAGCAGGGTGCTGAGAAGGCCAGGATTTGAGTTCAATCCCCACACGGGCCAGTCCCTTCTCATCGTTTGACTTGATCCTCGTGGCTCTTTCTAACACAGAATCTCCTGTGCTCTGGAAATAGAGTATATTCTTTTCACTGGCTCTTTAAACCCACGGCTTTTTCCACCGGAGAGTGCGAGCCACAGACACAGTGGCAGAGGGAGAGCATCGGGTCTCCCCCGGCAGGTGTCGGATGAGCGGCCCGAGCAGCACCGAGCCCCGGCGGGGCCCCGGTCCCACAGCGGGCGCAGTCGGAGCAGGAGCGGCAGCGCCGGATGGGCCCCAGCGCCCGGCCCGGAGCGGCTCCTCCCGCCCCCGACGATCCCACGCCGCTCGTTCCGCGGGTGCGGCACGGGGGAGGGGGGTGCGGCGGCCTCGGGGGTGCTGGGGCGGGGGAGAGCTCCGCATCCCCGGGGGAGCAGCGTGCGGGGCCGGGCCGGGAGCGCGCACCGGGGACAGCGGGGCCAGGCCGGGAGCGCGCACCGGGGACAGCGGGGCCAGGCCGGGAGCGCGCACCGGGAGCTGCGGGGGCTAAGCCTGCCCAGCGGGGGGCGCTGAGGGAGCGGCGGCGTACGGGGGATCCCGAGGCGGCGCGGGCGGACCCCGCGCTCCGTCCGCTTCCAGCCCCGATCCAGCGACTGCTCCAGGGAACCGCCACCCTTCTCCCGGGCCCGGCACAGCTCCGGCTCCCCGCGGCCGCAGCGGGACCCCAGCCCTGCGCTGGCCGGAGCAGGAGCGAGAGCAGCAGCGCCCTTCCTGGAGCGGCTCCTCCCGCCCGCGGCGATCCCAGTCCCGATCCCGGTCCCCAGCCCCAGTACCGCACCCCGCCCGCCGAGGGAGAAGCGGTTCCGCCGGGGACCCCCAGCAGACAACGGCAGGACCCGGACCCGGATCTCCGGGCTCGGATCTTGGTGCCGGCCCCACCTCAGCCCCTCAGGCTCCGCGCAGAGCTCGGAGCAGCCCCCGCTCCGGCGCTCCACACAGCGCTCCGAGCGACGGCCCCGCCGCACCCCGGGGTGACGATCTACTGTACCGAGCGGAACGGGTACGGATCCGCCGGCATTTACAGGCGGGGCGGGGCGGGGTCCGCTCAGGTGCGCGGGGACCCAGAGCAGCTGCCCGGGGTGAGGCCGAGGGGATTTAAACTCTGGAAATTGGCTTTGGGGCCATTTGCCCCTCGGCGCACGGTGGATGAGGCTACGGCCGGGCTGAGCTCTGTATCTCTATATCTCTTTTCCTCTATGATTCTTTTCTTCTGTACCTCTTTTCCTCTGTATTTTTCCTCTATACCTGTCCTCCCTTTCCCCCCTAGCCCTCCCCTCCCTCCCCGGGCCCCCCCTACCCCTCCCGCCCCCCCGTCCCCCACACTCCAACCCTACCCTGCCCGTCCATCCTCTCTCTCTTTTCACACCTCATTCCTCCCCTACCCCGCTCCCCCCTGCCCCTCTCTCCCTGCTCCCCTTCCCCCCACACCTTTCCCTTCCTTCTTCCCAACCTGCCTTTAATCCTCCTTCTCCTTTCTCCACCCTTCGTTCCCCTCCAGCCCCTCCCCTGCACACCCCGACTCCCCCACCCGTCCTTGTCGCCCTCCCCCCGACCATTCCCCCTCTGACCCCGTTCTCGTTCTCCATCCCCCGCTCTCCTTCTTTCCCCGCAGCCGCGGGGCTCGGACCGCTGGAGAATGAAGTCCAGAGGACCGGAGCCCGGCTCTCCCCGCCTTCGCTGGAGTCTCCACACAGGGCCGGACCCGCTCGGCGGGTCCCCCCTGCAGTTCAAAAACAGCGCCCGACACCGCCGGGGCTCCGACTTTCCCCATACTGGAGACTCCCCGGGGGCTCCCCCGGGGAGGTCGGGGCTGAGAGTCAGGGAGAGCCCCCAATTCCGGTGGTGGTCCTGGGGCGGTGGGCTGGGTAGGTTAGGGGGGACCCCCTTCTCGGGGGGGTGGTTGGGGGGGATTGGGCTAGGGAGGGTCCCCTCGTAAGGAGGGGGTCCCGGGGTGTGGTGGGTTAGGCAGGGGGCGAGGGGGACTTCCCTTTCCAGTCCCCGCTCCTCCTCCGGACCAGGGACTGGGTGGGGCGGGGCAGGACGAGAGGGGCCGCTCGTTTGTCTGGTGATTTTTATGTCTGTTCTCGCTGCAGAATGATGTAACCCCCTCTGCTTCCCCCCCACACCACCTATATTTTTCCATCTGTGAGTGGTTTGCAACAATGCTTAACACCAGGACACAGTGTAGCATGATGTCACAAATTGTTAAAATGAGGAACCGTGAAAGGGGACAGAACTACACCTCCTTACCCTTCCATGCCCTAATTTAAACATCTGCATCCATCCACAGATGTCTGAATATGCAGCCCAGACACTGGAGAAGTATCTCTTCTGCAAGTTTGGATGTTGTTTGTGTATCACAACTCCAAAAAGTGGATCAAGGATTATTTGTAATAAATGTATGTGTACACTCAAATGAAGAAAGCTTTGAAAGCCAAAACCTGCTACCTGTAATTAGAGAAACCCAAAGCATGCCCTGAGCACTACATTTTTTTTTGTTACATTACCAAAATCATCTCTATAGGGTGAGTAAGGAGGTAGGAAAGCAAATCTTTTCTTGCAAAACTGTACTATTAAGCAGAACAAATGCTCATCTTGGAACTCGCTTAAAAAAGAAAGGTAATTTTTTGATGAATAAATTTAATCAATAAATCTAAACCAAACAGCCACAGGAGCAAATTACCAGAAGAGGAATTATACATGAGGTGGGTAGAAATTAAACCCCAAATACAGCTATGCTGTTAACTGTGTATTTAACACAGCATCTCAGTTCAGTGGTTTATTTTCTACCCCAATCTTAGTGTTTAGATTTCTAAATCACTACAGCAATTTAATAATAAAGCAAGTCTGACTACCTGAAACTAAAAGCTAATTTTACCAGATCACTATATAGACAAAATATAGATGACAGTATTTAGAAACCTTGATACTGGTAACCACACATAGAAATTTAATTTAAAACTGAGTTTATATCAATTGATTTTATTAGGTATCAGCAGTTTACAAATTTGAATTAAGAAAATTACAGAACAGAATTAACTTGAATTCATTCTTGGTTGCAAAGTTTTTTCCTTAAGGTCATAATAATTTTTATGCAGAATGTCATGAGTAATAAATTCTAGACTGTCTAAAACACAGTCCCACTATTTCCTTATTAAATAATTGATAATTTATCAAAAATCTAAGATTGTGCTAAGCATTTTAACAAGTATTTAATTAGCTACTCTATTAGGCCCTTAGTATATTTCAAGTTTTTTTTCAATTTTGTACACAATACAGAATTTTAAAAAGCACTTAAGGATTCTATATTGCAATATTTTGTAACTTTCAAAACTAGGAATAAATAGATTGTTCCCATAACAAGGTGAAATCCACTATTCAGTATTATCTTTTGACTTCTCCACACTTCAGATCTAAGCACAGAACCTTTTAGCTGGAATATTGTTTTAAACCACTAATTCCCCACCATTTTAATGCACATCAATTTACGACTTCAAGAGCTTTTACTTCCTGGCAAGCATAGGTTTAATTTAAGTGTATATTTTTCTACAGTCTACTAAACATCACCTCCTTCTTTCTCCTTCCTGCCTCACAGACACAACCAGTAATAAAATAAAGCTCCCAGCTTATCTAACAATAAAGCTGTTAAAAAATAAAGACTGGAAAGGAGAAAAAAAGAAAAAGTATACACAATGTAGCAACAAGTTGCTGCAAGATTTCTGCTCTGTTACAATGAAACAGCACTAAGAAGAGGCTGTCAGAAATCTGCACCAAGGAACAGGTAAAACATCATCAGTCTTAAGGCAACCTTCATTTGAATCAGCACAGTGATCACTTGTGTGCCTAAAAAGGAATCCTTCTCTAGCTTCAGTTAGGAACCATATCGATCCTAGAAAAGTAAAAACAAATAACAAACCAGACGTGAGTGGGTTTTCCATGGAAAGAAATCAGTTTTACTTCATGTGTGCAATAAACAGCAGCTGAATTCTCCAAGACTTTCAGAAAATTGACCAGTGCTTCCAAGAACAGGAGTTTAGGGTTGAATTTCAGGATAATGAACCTGATCTTCAAACACCTGAGAGCTCCCAATGACATCATACAGGAATTGCCAAGTGACTGGAGCATCAAACATGCTGGACACTGAGGCCAGGGTGTCTTATTTTGTGCAAAAACATGGATCAAAGGTCAGTTGAAAAGCCAACACAAGACTTGGGCTGGATAATCACTGCAGGTCCCTTCCAACCAAACTATTCCATTCTGAGTTAGGAACTGTGATGAGAGTGACAACAAATAACTTTCATGATGGGATTTTTTTGTTTTAGGTGTAAGAAAAAGGATATCCTAATGAAGGTGAGCTAGCAGATAGAGATTTATTTTTTAAATTATAAAGATTTACCATCTGGTTTGAGATGTCTACAGAGCTCAAAACTAAATTCATTCTTTTCTCCCTAAAGATAATTCAGTGGCAGGATCCATGGTACTAAATCCCTACAGAAAAACTTCAATTGATGGTTAATAGGTTGTGACATGTTCACTTACCTGTATAGATGTCATGACCCCATTAGCAAGGACAGAAAGTTTTCCAGCCACGGATTTCACTCCTTGTTTAAACTGAGCTATATCAGGAGCTGAAGGCAAGACATTGGTAATATTGTAGCTTCCTAAAAGGAGAACACACACATGGAGGAAACAGAATTTTATATTAAAAGCAACCTTTTTTTTTTCTCCCTGAAGTACAATGTATAACTAGGAGCACTAGACCGAGATCTCAAAGTCTTAAATGCATCTCCTTTTGGATTGTTTTCAAGTTTTCGTAATTCCACCCAAGAGTGTCATCCTCTACACTCTGTATTCCCAGCTAAGAAATTCATGTTTGGATAGTAGATGACTTATTCTTTACTTCCAGCCCGTGACAATGTTGTTTTGTGTCCCCAACAGCTGTGATCCCCTTGAAATTGAAAGGCGAATGCACTTCTGAGGTGGCTGAAGTGATGAACCCTAATTGTGTGCATGCAGAGGGGTGATTTACATGCTGCATAAACACATATATTTTGCCTTACTACATCTGAGGCTTGGAAAATTCCATAGAAATTACAGTAAATGTAAAAAAGTTAGGTTTTAAAAGTTCAGAACAATGCTGGCAATCCAGCCTTCCTTCAAGTCAATATATTTTGGACAGAATTAGCTCTGCTGTTATTATGGAAATTGCAGGTCTAAAGGTAACAGGAATCAAAGATAATTAATTAACTACTCTAATTACACGCTACACTAACTGCACGGGAAGTATTAACATGCTAACAATTACCATCACTCACTTATTGGTGAAAATAATTACTGGCATCGATATTAAATATGGGATACTGTCAAAGGCACAAATCCAAGTAAACTAGAACCACAGAACCGCAATCACAGAATCAAACACAGAATGGCCTGGGTTGGAAAGAACCTCTAAGATCACCTCATTCCAAACCCCTGCCATGGGCAGGGACACCTTCCACTATCCCAGGGTGCTCCAAGCCCCGTCCAGCCTGGCCCTGGACACTTTGAAGGATCCAGGGGCAGCCACAGCTTCTCTGGACAATCTGTGCCAGGGCCTCACCACCCTCACAGGGAAAAATGTCTTTCTCATCTAAATCTAAACCTCCTCTCTGACTGTGTGAAGCCATTCCCTCTTGTTCTGTCACTCCAGACCCTTGTCAAGAGTCTCTCTCCATCTTTCCTGTGGGTTCCCTTCAGACACTGCAAGGCCACAATGAGGTCACCCCAAAGATCTCAGGAATAAATGCGGCTCCAGGGAGGAACCATCGCAAACTAGACCATTTCCCAAACAGAGACTCCTTTTAGTCTTTTGAACAGGAGCGAAGGAGGAAGAGAAAGGGAAAGAGAGCTTCTCTGTCCTGGGAAGTTAAAGGCACCTGCTTCCTTAGCAGGTTGAGACAGACAATCCTGGAGATAATTGGTTTTACCTAAGATAAGAGGCTGGTTTGTAGCACAGATGCCTTGTCACATTCAGAGAACTTCCCACTCCAATCCTTCAACCCAGCATGGGTTTATAGATATTATGGATCCTCTTCACAGATTATCTCAAGATTTCTCTCAAACACCCCTATTTCTGAGCTGTTATTTGGATCTCCTTACAGTCTGTTCCACACATCACATGCTTCACCCATTTTTGTTACTAAAATCAGTCACAGAAATAAAATCTGCAGATATAACCTGAGAAGTTCTAACCACTTCTCGGACACAAGAATTCTATCATCATTTGCTGGTTACATTTGGTTGGTCTGAAAAAGTTCTTGTAAATGAGGCATGAAAGCAACTCCTTTTCTTGTGGTTTATTTCCAAATCAGCACCTCCCAACTCAGCACTTGACTTTCATAAGCATCAGCTTGAAATAATGCAAGAAGGCTTTTTCTTACAGCCCCCTCTTTGGTTAAAAATCTCCTACAGCATTCTGTACAAAAACTGTTCTACCCTGACATCTAAGAAGGGCTCATGAAAACAACATTAGATGCAAAGGATGTTTCATTCTGGCAAGGACTCCAGAACTCCAGTGGTGTTTTTGTTGACAGTGTCCTGGTTATGTTTATTTTATGGAACTAGTGATAGTGTGGGCATTAATTCACCACCAGACAAACTGTCAGTGCAGTAACATTTCTCCAAGAAGGGCCACTGGCAGGTGACAGGTTTTGGGGTGAGGGGCGTATCAGAGACATGCAGGAAAGGAAGTTTCTGTACATTTGATATAGTGTGAATTCATGACACCATGTTGCAAATGCTCTTTCAAGTGGTTAAAGTGGCAACTTACTGTGATTTCTGCTTGATATCTTCTTCCTCCCTTAATTTTTTTTTCATGTTTCAAATTACTGAACTTCAGTTTTACTTAAGCAACCAGTAACAGGAGTTATTTCTCTGCTACTCAGTGTATTAAAATTTGCTTTTGGGGGATCTAAACTAAGCAGTCACATGTTTTGGGGTTTTTCCCTTCTACTTTTCCAAAGTAAAAACAGATGCTGCAAACTGTTTGTTTTCCCAACCTATCTGAATAATTACTCACAGATTTCAAGTTCTTCAGCAACTCTTATTTTTCCAGTTTCTTCACAAGTTAAGGAATGAAACTCAACTGATTAAGCCTATAAAATTTTCCAGTATTTGCTACCTTTTCTATTGCACATTACTGCACAATCCAAGAAGTGTTGGAAAGAAATTGTGAGACATTTCCAATACCCTAAGGGGCTTCTTACCACTCAGTCTAATCTTTCTCCCACTCTGATTTGATGAACTACATGCTCCAAAGTGAGGTGTTCCAACAAATCTTTGAAACAGACAAAACAAGTGACAATTTTACTTAATAATTTTGCAAGGCCAGAAGTAGAAGCAAATATTGATGGATATGCCATGCAACAGATTTTGGGAATTTCAACTCCACTAACATTTTATTGAAGATTTTTCCTAGATGCAATATTGTCATGACAGCTAATGAGCTACTTATGATAACTAATCAAAAATCCTACCTGAGAGTTCATTTTGGTGTTGCCTCATTGGAAAATTACAGTTTTCCTTTGATAAAAGCTATTTACAAAATAGCCTGTTACTTGCAACACACCCCCCAGTATAAAATACTGAACTTACAGAAGCAAAAATAGAGAACTTGAAATGTAAGGGGTTGATTTTTAAACAATGATTATTGCCTGTTTGAGCTATCAGCATTTTGCTTGCAGAATAGAGTGATAACTGTGATTAGAAGCAGAACCAGGACCTGCATTCCCCATGTGATCCAGTTTCTCCCTCTGTTTGATTTGTACCTGTTAGTTGTTTCCTCTGGTCTTCAAACAAGTCAGCTGAACTTATGGATGTGCTTCCAGAAAGCTTTTCTAGCCGAGCCCTTGCTTCATACTGGAAAAGAATCGAGAATAAAAGGGTTTTATCAGTTTGCTGCTACATTTTCAGGTCATGTCAGATAATCTGAGAGACTACAGACATTTACAACTGAAGTGGACCGTGCTGAAAGTTGTGCCCATTTCAGTTTACACATCACATAGACTGAGTTTGTCACTATCTAATTTCTGAGTTACCCAAGAGTGACATTTATCACTGCAACACCAAGGGTCGCACTCACTGTTAGTTACCCTAAAAGGGCTCAAAACTATGCAACCATTAAAAACAACAACGAAAAATTGTGAAATGGAGGGAAAAGTACTGCAGTTAACATCGGCTGACCATTCCAACCACATGACACTAAGTCAACTTTTTCAAGTTCCCTGTGAATAATAATTATAATTTTTACATTAGTATTTACAGTAATTTTTCATTTAAAACCTGTATCTAAACCTCCAAAATGCAGCACAATATTAATCTGTTTTTTTCTAGGCTGATTCAACTCCATGTAATTCACTGAACAATTTATTTACTTGGTTAACTTTACAACATTAATGATGTTTTCATGTAACACATACAGAGCAGTGGTTTGCTGGCATCAGTTTGCGTATTTAGAACAAATTAAGCCTGATTCTGTCAAAAATCAGGAGTATTGAATCATACTCCACCACTCTTTTCTATCAGAAAAGAAGAATGATGGAAGTGTGGTTCTATGTCCAACTGCAATACCTTAAAATTAAATTCTAAATGATCAGAAATTTGTACATTTCTATCAACCAAATAATCAAGGGCACATAATTCTCTAAGCTCACTAATTCTACAGATTTTAACTATTCACTGCCTTCTTTCTTATTCACAAGAACACCATTTTTATAGTCAAAGAATGTTTCAACATTCAAAAACATTTAATCATTGCTTCCTACTTACATCAGCCTGATCTTGCCTTCCAAAGTACATGTCTGATGAAATGGCTTTGACGTTGCCAAATTTTTTCTGAGCCTCATCTGTGTTTGCAGAAGGCTCATATTCAGGCTTACGCCGAGATGCAGATCTGGAAGGAAAATAAACTGCATCAAGGAGAGAAGCCTCATTCACATCAGGGCAGAATGAAAGGAATCAAACAAGAGCACTAAAAGTGCTCAAACTATAGTGCAGGTAAATGAAAAATACGGTTTCAAGTAAAAAGAACACAGGCAGAAAACACCAACCAAGCATATACCACCCCCCCCCCCCCCCCATTCTTATATTTTCTACTTGGTTACAAAGATAAAAACACAGTTGACATAGAGGAAAGATATTTTTTCTCATGACAATCAGACCTGTTGTTTCTGTCTCCAGTACCTTCATCCTCAGAGCTGAGCACCCCAAATTTTCATTCATTTGTTAACAAAGTTTCCTTTGATTAATCACACAATGAACAAAGCAGGTATGTGCTCAGAATAGGATAAATATTTGAGTTTCTCCCCACACCTTTGGTCTACTTCCTCTTTTGCTGAAAGTGTTTGGGAATTACTTCCAGTACATGCACTGAAGAGCTCTGAGCACAACAGACAGGGCTTAAAATGTTAGGAAGAAATTCAGCTTACGAAAGAAATTCAGTCAGGAGATCCCTTGACTGCTAATGAAAGTTCTGGCCAAATTATCCTTCCCTTGACTGAAGAAAATCTCACTACTATGACCAGGACTCAAATAACATTAAAACTCGAGCTTTCTGGACAAAAATCAGTTTGTTTTTCTAGGTATACCTGTCTGAAAACCCCATGCTTTTTGAAGTTAACAAGATATCAATGTCTTTACTATTATTTTCTTTCTTCCAAAAAGCATCTGAATTGTCATCCCATTTAGAGAAAGTGCTGCTCCTCAAATCTGAAGAATCACAGTACCTAGAATAAAAGAAGAAAGAAAAACCTATTGAAAAGTCAGAATTTTGTTCTTTGAAAAGTGGGAATATATTTATTTCTTGTTAGATAATGACTGCTATAGTAAGTGTTCATTAGCAAGTGTTTTCACCAAAGTGAGCTGTCAGTGAATAATCTGGATTTCACAATACTGCTTTAGAAGCTTTGTACAGTTGAATCCAACAGCACAGAATAGAAAGGAAAGCCTTTGTTTCTAGTTCTGTATATATTTTTTAATCCAACTATTAAGAACTTGTGAGTTTTGCAGCATGTTTTACTAAAACTAAATGCTAAAAACATGTTTATTGAAAGGGAGTCTTAATTTAGTAAGACAATCTTCTCTTGCACATCAAAACTGCAGGGAAAACATAAAACAAAGAAAAGGGAAAAAATGAAGCATGTTTTTCCATTCTGGTACATTATTTGATCTTTTCCCCTTTAGATTACCTACACATATCTCAGCATATGTGGAAAGTATTTGAAAAAAATAAATCACCAAAAACTATTAAAATGCCAAAGATTAAGATTTCCTCTTGGGCTTGAAGAAATTTACCTGAAGTTTGGCTATGACCAGGATGGGAAGAAAGATGATCAAAACCACAGGGGGATAGGAGAATGGAACCATTCAGTAGAACAAGATAGGCTATTAAAATCTGCACCTGCATTTTGTGAAAAATATTCTTGATAAAGAAAGTTCTCCATATTTGTGCTATAAGTGATCAGGCCACTAATTTTTGCAGTCTATGAGAAATGTGACACCTGCAGCAGCAAAGTCTCAGCACTGAGCATGGAATGTATGAGGCACAGATCTGGAACAAACTTCTGCAAAAAGCAGGAGCCTCTCTCCTGACAGACAAAAAGAAACCACAGCAATTTTAAAAATTCCATAATAACAAACAATCAAGGTGTTTCTATGGATTTGAAGCTTTCCAGTCTCATAATGGCCACCAAAACTATGGCACTGGGCAGGGGCTGCATGAGCAGACTTGAGTAAAAGTGTTTATTTTCTCTAACATTCCCTCTCAGATTTTTGTAGCTTTGCAAAATACTTCTTCAGTATTTCGTGGGAGGGAGAGAAAGAAAAACTGCATTTAACAGAAAATAAAATTTTATATTGTGACATTAATAAAGATTTTATAAATTGCAGCAAAAGCAAAAATCAAAATTCAGGGTTTTCAGAGGCTTCAATTCTATGTCTAAACCTTGAGACCTTTAGCTTGGTTAATTCACTTATCAGCACTCTAATATCCAGTCTAATTTTGCTTTTGGGGATATAATAAGAGGATGCTAAAGCTACTTTGCCTCTATTTCCAAGTCACAGCTTGACATAAAGGATAATAACACCCTTAGCAAGTCAAAATTACACTGTTCTTTCTTAAAAGAGAATGAACTTGTGTGCCAACTCCAATCAGATCCTCCCAGCTCTAATCAGAACAATAGGAGCAGGGAACAGCCAGGTTACAATACATCCTCTAATCATTGAACCACAACATACTAAAAAGCCTCCTCCATAATTCATCCTTTTCCTGCTGATAACTGATGAATAATTTGAGAGCAGTAACAGTTCTGTTCAGGGAACAAACAAGGCAAGCACTGAAATACTATGTTTTATTTCACAAGACTGCTGCCACTTTCCTTGGACCCACACTTGTATTTCTGCTGCAGCAATTGCACTACGAAACAGCGACACAAAAGCCTTTGTGCTTTTATTTGCCTGTCTTCTTGCAATTAGGTACAATTTCTGATGTTGCTGTGGCACAGATCCAATAAGGAAAGCAACACTTCTTTGTATCTCTCTGTCCAGAAACAGCTGGTTCATTGCAATTACTGCCTGTAAGATTTAATTATTTTTCTTCTACAAGAGCATTATGATCAGCATTGTATTTATCCTTTGGTAAGAAATTTTTCAATTACATTTTGTTTATATTTTATGTTCAGATACATAGGAATCTCTGAAATAGGACTGCAGACATCTATATAACACACCCAGCCCACAAAACCTCAAAAAGACTGAAGTTTTTGCATTTGGCATGTAGAGAATGATGCAACTGTAGTATATCTGAGACTTCAATGCTTGTTTAATTTGAAGACAGGAGCACAAAAAAGAAAGAAAAAAGGAATAAACACAAGTCATTCTGACAAAAAATACACTGGATTTGGAATACAGCAAAAAAAAAGTTTATATGGCAACTGTCTGTGCAGAGACTGAACTCTGGACAAGATATAATCCACAAACACATAATTCAGAACACCTTCCCAACAAAGCTACCTCCCCTCCTTCACAAATCCATCTGTCATTGAGGTAAAGCCAACTTTTCCACAACTCTTCTGATTCAGATGTCCCCTGAAAATATGCTGCGTGTATACACAGGTTCAAACTGCCTTCCTCTCAGCTTTCAAAAATACTGTGCTTATTATTATGAACTTGCAGGTACTTCTGGGCCCATCCAAAATCAAAACTTACAGAATACCTTGAGCTAGCAGAGAAATAGGAGTCTTCCACATCATCCATGTACTTCTTCTTTGGCTTTGCAATTGTAGGTGTTTCCTGCTCTATTGTTTGCATATCTGAGGTGACCGAGTGAGAAATGCCACTGGCGACAGAAGAAAACAAGCATGTAAAGAGATGACAAAGCTCACACCATAAAAGAAAAAAAGAAATCAAGGCCCAAGTCTAGTTTCTGAAGCTTGCTGAGAAAGCCTAAGTTACACAAACATTTAAGGAAAAAGGAATGAAAATAAAGGAAAGCCTTGGAAAACTGTTGTTCTCTCAAGTAGGGACAGGACTTCTGAACACAAACCCCATTCTGACAGCTGGAAAACACAGTTTAGGGTTGACCTCTGTCTGGCAGGTTAGAACTTAAATCTATCAGAAGCTTCCCCTTGATAAGAGAAGATTTTTTTGCTGGTATTTCTCAAGTTTCTATAACATGCTCTAGTCCATTTCTTAATTTCCTGAGTAAAATGTGGGATAACTGCATAAAACCACAGAGTATTTCAAATACAGTTTCCAGAACTCCACATACCTCCTGTTGCTGCCCAATCCCATGCCAAGTCTCTCCAGTTCAGTTTTCTTCCTACCAGAGAGGTTTAAGGTTTCTTCTCTTGCTTTAATATCAAGATCTCTGTAGACCAAGCTTAAAGATGATACACTGGAACAAAACAATTACCAGAGAAATGTCCAATGCTACATTGAGTGATCAGCCCAGAAATATTAGTAGAATATTAACAATATTTATTGTAGCACTGTATTTTCTAACGCCTTCCCTTAAGGCACACCTGGGCCGAGCTAAGTGTACATCCCTTACCTCTAAAATCATCTTTATATTTTCCAGCCATACCAGTGCACCACAGACTGAGGTTTTCCATCTTGGTTACAGAATTGCAGAAATACTGCTTAAATTTAAATGTCAGGTCAAAAGGGATACAGTTTTAATTGATTTTAATGAGCACATCAGCAACATTTTAATTCCTAAGTCTCAACTGGCATGTAGTACAAATGAACTACCAGAAGAAAGGCAAATGAGATTTAGGATGCTGCTGGTAGATGTGCTGCAAAGCAGAAAGGAACAACTGATAATATCTACCCAGCACTTTAAGCAGAAAGATTAGCAGCCCTTCTCATGACATCTGTTTTATCAACATCGAAATGTTACTTGCTGTTGCTTAAAACAAATGGGGACACTGATCAAGTTTTTAAAAGTAATTTCAGCTATCTCTTCTTGTCAGTGCACAGCAAAAGATAAGGAAATTGTGTACGAATTAAAAAACACATTTAAAGGTTCAAGTCTCAGAACTCTTCCCCCTCCTGAATACTAAACTACAAAAGAATCACTTTCCTACCTGCCACATAACAAAGTCATACTGAATTAATTCAGTAAAAGCTTATTATTCAAGCTTTTATAATTAAAACCACCCCACAAATTAGTTGGAAGCAAATGCAGTTTTAGTAGAATTCACCCTTCCTTTCGTGTTGGTATCTGCTGCCACCTACAGTTAAAATTCCCAAATGATAATCTCAGGGAAATCCAGTTCTGCCTCCACTGGGACTGGATCCAAAAACTCGGTGTATGTGCATCCCTTGTGTTTACAGGCATTTTTACAGGGTTTTGGCTATTGCAGAAAGGTTGCAGAACTTTCAATAAAAGCTGCCTCGGATCTACAGATTTATACATTTCTGACACAAAATCCAAGACACTACTTGGGACTTTCTTCCAAATTAAATTATACAATCAAAGGATAAAGAATAATAGTACACGAACAATCCTTTTTTTGATTATTTGTTACTTCAGAGTCTCTCCACAGGCAGTTTTTGGAAAACACAAGAAGCATGATTTTGTGGTTAAAATACTTCAAACGATGCCCTTCTGATTAGTATTTTTATTCCAACCAGAACATTCATTTCTGCAAGGACAACATAAAAGTGAGCAAAAGGAATGGGAAAGAGATTATAGCCCAAAGACCTTGGTACCATGAACAAAAAGTGATCCTGTAATTACGTAGTAATTCAGAAAACTTCTTAAAAGGTTATAAGAACGATTCTCTAGCACCTGAGAGGATGTTAAGCTCTGTAACAGTAGAACTGTACATTAACCAACTATTTGTCTAATTTTCATGACAACTAATGAAATACTAAAAACCGAAAGCACATAGCCAAGGAATGTGGAAGGAACCAGGAACAGCACCCTCTAAGCTTCAGGGCTGAGTATTTATTAATTAAGGTGGACCAACAGATTCAAGGCTTCAGATGGAATTATTCAAAGGGTTTTGGTGAAAATGAAGGCAGTTCCAGTATAAATCAGCTGAAAACTTCATCAGGCAATTCGAGACATACTGAAACTCCCTCTGCTCTTACCCAGTAAGTACAAGTTAAGCTGAATATTCCCTATGCTCTTAGATAGACTGTTTTCAATGGTATTGAGCTCACTACACCAAACCAAAATAAACCAAGTAACTAGCATGGGATTAAAAAATTTCAGTAGCCAAGAGCCTTCTTAATAGTCTTAAGAGTCTTCTTAATACCTAATTTTCTACAGTAAATCATCAACTATAGAAACATACATTTAATAGCCAATAAAAGGGCACTGGGGGAATTACTGCTTGGCCTATCTTAACCACATCTGTTTGGACATTTTTTTAAAGTAAGAACTGAAGTTTTATTGGCATATGCTCATTTATGTAGTATTTAAAATGCTGTCAATTAGTTAATTGAATTAGCCTCATGGCTTACCATTGAGTAATTAATTAATACTTACAGTGGCTCTTCCTTCTCAGTTTTCTTACTACTGTGAACATCGTCTTGTTCCTTCATTTTATCTACAGCTTGTGCTTGCTTTTCAATCTCATTAAAGCTTTGGCTGCTCACTTTTTGGGCTCCCAAACCACCTTTTTTGGCACCAAGCTGGAATTATTGAAAAACAAAAAACCAAAAGCCCCAATATTATAATTGAGACAACCACCTCAGCTGACTCAAGAGCCAGATGTGAAATCAACAGCAAACACTACACCCTGTCTGGGAGCATGTACAGACAGCAAGGAAAATTTGGAGCAGAGAAAATACTTATTTCCACGTTTTGAACTCCAAAATTCTGCTTCTGCTAATTGTTCTTACAAATTCAGTTAGCTTTTGCATTTTTCCCACAGAAAAATGGAAGTATTATAGTTTTAACTGTTCAGAGATTGGCAGGCTCAAATAAACATAATACACAGGACAACTTTGGTTTCTTTTGTTGTACAGGAATGATATAAGAAATTTTATTGCAATGGAACCATTACCAGATTTAAAAAACACTTAACACTGCAAATATGGATACAATGGCGCTGACTCAGATGGTGGCACAGCCCTCAAACTTCTGCTCTTAAGTCTCCTCCGTGTTCAATTCCTCACTTGCAACACTGCAGCAACCATAAAATTCACAATGCATTTATCTTCGCCTTTTATTTCTTTAAAGCCTTTATGTAAAAGCTCCAGGCCATGCACACACAGATCACAAACTGTACCTGCACCTGTCAACCCAGCTCTATTGCTCTCACTGGAAGGGAACAGATCTGCACAAACCTCTCAGAATAAAAAATTTCTCTCGGGCATTAGGGTCCTCTTGTGGGGACACAAAATCACAGGATTTAATCTGAATTATCTGCTCCAAAAAACCTTCAGAATCTTCTGTCCTACAGTAGCCCCGATTTCAAAGGAGTGACTCCCTGTAACATGCTGTCACCCTGATAGCCCATGATTAGAGTGGCATTAGGATGACTATTAGGGCCATTTCTCAGAGTTGTAAGAGCCACACATCGAAAACTTGAGCTGCCTTTCTCAGTTTTCCTGTGCCTTAAACCATCATTCTGAGACACTCAACTCTCTTCATGCCTTTTTACAGAGACCAGATGCCCAGAAAGTGCTAAGACCCCATGCAGAAGCAAGACTGTAAACTATCTTTAAACTACGTTGAAATAAATGACCTAAAATACAGTTAAAAATATTCATTTTTTATATACACTTACCCCCTTCTTAGGTTGGTTTGGCTTCTTTTTTATGAAGGTGGTGTTCTCTGCAAGGATTAAATGTACATTACTTAACTTACAATTTTTATTAATTCCAGAACTGCAGAAGAAAATTTCCACAGTATCAGCCTCAAAATAGTTTCAGCCATTTATTTTCATGTCTTTCTACACTGAGGGGCTGAGATACTAAACTGAGCTACAGAACAGAGGTGTGAGTATCTCCAAGAAAATGCGGGGAGCTACCTTTGATTGGCATCTCTTGAAAACATGGAATAGGAATAAAATTTCAGCTCAGTTGTCTGTTGCAGAACAGGAAAACAGAACAGGAAAACCGGACTTGTTCTTCTGAATCAGACTTGAGGTCCACCTGACCTCATTTCACTTCCAATACGAGTTTTTTTCTGGCTAGAAAGGCATTGGCTGTATTCAAACTCACCAGTGACACACATAAAATATACATGCATGACTAAAATATCACAAGCATTATAAACAGTTCCTAACTGGATGCCTGTGCACACAGAAAAGCTACTTTGAGCTGAGATTTGGGTGGAAAGGGGCATACACAGAACAGAGATTCTTCCCTTAACACAGAGCTTGTGATGTCCAAACCAACCAAGCAAAGCACTTGTTTTAGGAGAACACGTGTTAAAGGTACAAATGAGAAAATCAGGAAGTGAATCTAGTGAATGTTTTTGGAGTGTACAGCTCTAAAATAACCAAACTCAAATAAAAATAGTGATGAGGACCATAACTACCTAAAGTATTGAAACAGGCCCAGAAGGCATTTCTTTACTACATCTGTGCTGCTGAGAATCAACACTTTGTTCTCAGAAACCTGGTCCTGCAGGACGAGCCTCAAAGTGACAAATCACTGATGCATTTTATTCCATTCTGTTTACATCAGCTTTTTTTCCTTACTCACAGTATGATAAACTGCTCGGTGTTAAGTGTAAGAGCCTGGTCATTGAAAGTATTGCGTTATCAACACAGGATTTTTCTAGTCCAAGTTTTTATGTTCAGATTTCTGAAAAGGAAGTGAAACGTATTTTCACAGATTTTCCCAGGCATACGTTCTCTGTCCAAAGGGATATTTAGGTTTCCTACACTTGCTGCTCTCTTCTGCTGCTTGCATTCATTACCTAATGCAGGCTGTGGGGTTGTGCTAAGGCCATCAACACTTGGTCCATGTTCTGGTCCTAAAAGATAAGGAATAACAACGGTGAGACTATCAGAAGGCTCTTTAAAATGCATGAAGTACCAAAACGCATCTCACTGTACTCAGCATAGTGCCTTGCAGATACACTGTGATGTGGTATTTCCATCACAGCTTTCCCAGTCATTAAAAGAGCAGCAGGCATCCCAAATTCTTGTGTTATTAGCATGGTTAGGTTATTTAACTATTAAAGCAGGGTAAAAAGAGACTAAACTAAGAGAATATCAGAAAAATGCAACTTATTACTAGCAAAGGATCAGTAATACCTTCACAGGATTCTGGAATGTTTTCTGAAGTTTTCTGCTGGAGAGAAACTGGTTCTGGTAACATCCACTCTGTATCCTTTGCCTTGAAAAAAAACCCCACAAAATCAAAAGTGCACAGAAAATAGAATACAGCAAATAAATATGAGCACTGAGCTAAAGACTGCCTAAGCATCACTGATTTATTAATACTGAATTCTTATAATTACAGCTTTTAGGACTAAAACCTGTACTCAGAAGGGTAGCTATTAAAATTACAAAAAATGCTTACCTTTACTAAAACAAGATGGTTTCAATCCACTCCTGAGAACTTTTATTTCCCCTCTCAGGAATTTTGTTTACCGTATGTTTACCATCAGAACCAACAATATGCATTTTAACAGTGCTTTAGATTTACTTATTGTAGGCTGGATCATTTACTTACATAATCACCACACCTTCTCCCCACTAGAAGCTCCTGCACTTTCCATTGTTTACACACTTCATTTTTGATTGTGAACAGTCCTCCCAACATTCCCGGTGTGTCCTCCCACTCCCTTCAAACACATCCCCCTCAAAAGGCAGATTTGTGACTAGGTCACAACAAATGTTGTAAGAACTGTTATACTATGCTGGTTTTCAATCAATGTGTAACACAGTATATTTGTATCAGAGCACTTCCAAGCAAGAAATCCTGGCTCCAAGTGGAATTGTTATGTCTAAAAAAAATAGAATTTCCATGTTTAGCTACTATTTAGGTCATTTAAAATTATCATCTTAGAAAGTGGTTCACAGCTAGGAAAAATTCTGAGACTCACAGAAGGAAAAGCAGATAAATATTAACTCCCTGAACTACCTTTTCTCTATGAAGTTTTCTTTCAGGGTTTAATCTTCACCATAGAGCTCACAGTCAACCAAAGTGTTTAGAAAGCAAACAAGAATTAGACAGGTAATTTGTACCTTGGTAGAAACATGGGATGCAAAAAAATCTTCCTCTTTGTTTTGAGGCGATGCTGATGGCATTCCACATGCATCTGTCCACAGCTGAAATTAAGGGACAGAATTTTACAGGTTAATTGCATGAATGTATTTTTTTCAAAAGCATTAATCTTAAAACTACTCTATTTGGTTTCAGGTTAAAAATGTATTGGTTTCTTTTCTTACCAATTTTTTTCTGCAATGTTTTTTTTCTAACAAACTTATCCAAGGTTCAATAGATGACACTCCTTTTTCAATTAAATTCATATTGTTCATATTATGAATGATTAGGAATGATCCATTAAATTTCATAGTGTTTGATGCACACATAAGAGAAAAAAAATCAAGCGTTCTTGTTTTAATTTCCACTCATGTGATCAACTTCAAATGAACCAGTCACAAACTTCCACAACCTGAATTAAACAATCAAAACATGTTTTCTATGTTTGGAGAAGAGAACTGCTGTCAAACTTACCTGACACTTCAGAAATCAATTCTCGGTACTTTGCTTAACTCCTGTCAGCAACCTAACAATGTTATGACAGCTTGCATGAACTGCCTCAGCATTTCTGATGGAGAACAACAAGTTCTACACAACTTGCTTATTTCCCAAATATTATTTTTGTAGGGAAAAAGCCAAAAAAATACATTATTTAGCTGTTCTAAACAAACACCACTTAAATCACACATAAACTGTAGTTAATTCCATTACAATTTTTCATGCTGTACTTCTCTAAATACTCAATTTCAGATAAGCAAAAATAAAACCATTACATGGAGAAATGACCACATTATCTGAAGACTGATAATCTTTTGTATTACTGATTAGAAATTTAGAAGGTGAAGATTTTCAGGAATCTGCAGGCCTCAGAACACACACTACTCACATCAGTACCGTGCTTTCTCGTGGCCTGTGTTGCAAGAGATTTGATCTTCTCCTTGTACAGCTGAGCAGCACGACTGTTGTACTTGGCATTGGTGTCATTGGTTGTGCACCCATGTTGGTGGAAAAAAGCAGACTGGGAAGCAGAACACAGAAAATGCTGTGAGGAACAGGTTTAAAAGCTAATGACATTTGACACAAAAATACATTGCAATGTAGCAAACTACTCTGCTCCTCTGCCTAAATTTAATCTTTTAAATTACGGGGTCTAAGTAATCTGCAAAGTACAAAGGAAATGCCATGCTGGTGACTTCTTTACATATAAATAAACAGAAAAAACCCCAATACATCAGCGGGATGCTTTAAGAGCATATACAAATGCAAACTTCCACTATAAACAAAGAATACTTGTTCTGAAATCAAGTGATTAAGTGGAAGAAAGAGGTAAAATTGATTGCCAGTAGCTGTGCTCCACAGGACATTCCTAATATTCTAAAAGGCATTGCTTGGCTTCATCTCTGTCAGGCTGGAGAAATCAATGTATGTTCAATAGTACCAAAATGAGTGTACAAAAATGGTCCTCCTTCACAAGAAAGGTGTGTTCATGCACGTATTTATGTGCCCAGATATGTTTATAGGCTTGTGTGTTTATATAAAACGAACAACTGAAGATTGCGCATTTCTGCATTTAAATATATACACCTATTAACTTGGTACTTAGAGGGGTTTCTTAGAAACCCTAATTCCAACTACCACAGAGATTTAATCTGAAAACAAAAGGAACTTGGGACACTTTGGATTTTCCAGCTATCTAAAACACAGCAGGAAGCTCAGGACCGCTGTTATCCAGGATTCAGCATCATCGGGCAACTACAGAACACAAATGATGTTAATCTAGCAATGCTTCTAGCCAGTAGTTGGTAGAATTACTAGAAAAAAACCAGAATTTGGTGTTTTACTGGAACCAAAAGGGAATAGCTTTTTAGTGCCATGAAAAGAAAAGTGCTAATTTTACTTGAAATGTCAAAATTATCTTGTTTTTCAAGTTTTGAGTATTAGCCTTCTGAAGTAATCCAAACCAGACCACTGAGAATTTGAGGTATTTGGGGAGCTGTTGAGGGTATATTGCACCTCTTGGTACAATGTATGACAGGAATCAGTGACATCCAAGCAGGAAGACAACACCTCACAAAATTAAACAATAAAGGTTTATTTTTATTCTTCTGCTAATAGGCAAAGATTAATCAAAGACTTTTTCAGACTTTGCCAGGTCTTCTTTTGAACTGCCTCAAACCCTTTACACAGCAAAATTGATACTTAATCAAAGCTCTTAAGCATTTGGTTAAAAAAACCCTATTTTTAATGTGAAATCTCTCTCTCATTAGCCTCTTCTCATTAGCCAAAACTTTGATTTTTATGTACTAAGAGGCATAAAGGAAACTGGATGAGGATATTAATATAACAGCAGTACTAACATGGAAATGAGTAACTTAGCAAGGACAGGCAGCAGAAAAAGAGGGAGAAGACACCATGTAACTGCTCAGATCTGTAAGCTTGAGATAGTGACTTGATGCATGCCAAATCCAAAGAAAAATATTTGACTGGAAAATACAGAAGTAGAAGATAAGTAATAATGACCCTGAACTCAGCATTCTTTGTATGCAAATAGGAAAAAAATTATAAAAACCCTAAAGACTTAAGGAAAGACTGTTAACACTGTCAAGCAAAAGACTACGGAAAGCAAGTGTGGGGGAAGCTTCTTAAAGAAACAGCATTAAGGACCAAGCACAAATGGAAAAAGATAAGGGATAAGCATTCAGGCAAATAGAAGAAAAGTAGAAATTGCTTTTGGATGTTGCATGTGCCCACACTGGGTGGGCCAACTTAGGGAAGCACTCTCAGTTATTTGTGGAAAAAAATGGGAAAAGACTGACGAAGAGCTTACAAAAGAAAACAAAAAGGGAGACTGAGAACAAGACAGCTGTAAACAGAACTTCAATTTACAAACATGTTGTGTAAGTACATAAAAAATCAAGTTGAAAGGAAAAGCCAATATGAATTGGCCCAAACCATGACACTGCTAGACCCTCTTCATCAATGCAGCATGTCTTATCTTCAGTGCTAACTCAGACTCAGGTGAAGTCAGATCTTGACTCCAGGGTGACTTTTGGCAGTTCCATGGGTTTTTTCATGAGCCATGGAAGGAATGATGGTCACAGGAAGGGGCCATAAAGTTGGTTTACAAGACATTTTTCATCAGCAGTCTAAATTAAACATATACTGACATGGAATCTTATCTGGCCTTTTCAGTGATTTTCATTACTGACTCATAGGCAAAAATAAAACATTTTCAGATCATACCAAAAAGGAAAACTTGCAAGAATGAAGGATGAAATCACATCCAGAGGAATTCTTTTAAAATGGGGGGGAAGATAGGGACTGCAATGAAGAAAAAGGACTGGAAAAATACAAATGGAAGATAGGAAGTATGTATAGACATTTTTCAAGCCTACCAAGCTTCAATGTACAAAGCAAACACTCGGGAGTACGTACAGCATTTGAATTCCCTCCAACCTGCATGCATCTCAGCTGGAACCAGGACCAGTTGGAATCCAGTTCTGTTGACCTAAACACAAAGAAATGTTTTTAGTGTTACCTCCAAAGCCATTTAAAATCACTCTGTTTTCACTTTTTTGCCAAGTGTTTCTCTCCCCCCCTTTTTTTGTAATCTAGTTATTTATCAGACCCCAAAAGGTCCTGAGTTAGCAGCTGGGATACTCACCTGGAATGAGACAAGCTCAGGGTGCAGATTTACTGCACCAGCTGACCGCCTGAGCACTACCCAAGCACCAGAATCACAGAATGACTCAGCTTGGAAGGGTAGAACTGATGCCTTTTTCTGGTCTTAGGAAATAAAGGCTCAGACACGGTGAAAGGGTTGGGGGTTGTTTACCTCGGTATTTTAATAGGATCCCGTTCGATGGCTTCTGCCGTCCAGGTAGAACACGTCGCAAAAGCCCCGTCCCCAATCAAGCATACAATTAAAGACTCTACACATTAGCAGATCTACCAGGAGGGCCCAATAAGGGGCCTGGGTGGCCTAACTTCTAGTTTACAAAATCTGTCCTACTAGGAGACCTTGAGGGCTCACGAAAACAGGGTGTTTGGTCTTCTAACTCTACATGGTTTCACGGGTGTTTAGTCTACCAGCCTGCTAAACACCATGAAACCAGGCTAAACTATCACCTAAAGCATCACAAGTATGCATGCTAATACTCGTGAATCTAGGGAACAGTGTAAGAAATATTCAGAAGAAAAGCAGAAAAAATCCTTCAGGCATCAGAACTCAGGTGCCACCACAATGAGCTGCTTCAGGAAGCAAAGCCGGCAAATTGACCTTAACTCCCAAGAAGCTTCCAGATACAGCAAAGCCAACACAAACACTAAGAAGGTTTGAATCAGAAGCTAAAGGAAGAACAGGTTTTCCTCTCTGAGCAGGTATGTGAACAAACAAAACATTCAAAGATGAACTTTTCTATCAAAACACACCAAGTACTAACCGAATGAAACTCAAGTGAACGCCGAGGGAGCGGTGGGTCCCTGAGCAGTCGATACAGAGAAACACTCCATAGGTGATGCTTGCCCAGCTGGGGTTCTTTGCTCCACAGTCAAAACATACCTTAAAGCAAACAAAGATCAGTAACAGGACTTGAGCATAAGCAGGCCTTATACAGGTCAGTGTAACACCCCTGCAGTGATCCAATTTCTTTAACTCTTTCTTACATTTGCTGACGTGACAACTCCCTGTATCCTAATTTTATACATTTACACACCTAATTGTATACAGTTACACAATCTGCCCACATCACTACAGCCTCCCCATTTGCAATTGTAACCACTGTACACAGGTTGAGAAAACGGGTCAGAGAACCCACACCTGCGTAGTCCAAACACGTTTAACACAGTGCTGCTGGAATAGGAAAGTGTTTAAGAAATATTTCCACGAGGGCAGGCTCCCCTCATGTTGCACCTGGAGGTCCTCAGAAGGTATCAGCAGGACTAATGCCATTATCTACTTCCCTATACTGAAACCTTGACCTTCACGGCAAGCCATGGCAAACCATGTGTGAAGAAGGCCTCTGAGCACTGATTATCCAGGCAGCCTCTGCAGATATTTGCATGATTCATCACACACCAATTGCCACGTCAGCACTGTCTGTGCCACAATGGTTAAAAAGCAACCAAATCCACAATTACTGCATGGACAAACCCAGGAATTTCCTATCCTCTGCCACCACATTGGACCTCTAACATTCAGCAAAACAACAAGAGCTGTAACGGTGTATGTCTCATACACTTTGCAGGACAGCAGACCATGACTTTCAAGTCCTTTTTCAGCTATTCCAAGTTTTGTGCTTCTATGACCAAGGAAAGCAAGAATCAGAAAAAAATTATCTGATACAAATCAATTATCAAATGCAAGGAACACCAAAACTTTAAACAGAAACAGCTATTCTGAGTAAATGCCATGTGTACACATCTATTCCTGTATGGCAGGACTTTATCTGATCAATGCTTTTTCAGAGGTACCTGCAAAGACTGCACGGAAGTATTTTTACAGTAAAGCATCCACCCAGTGATATCTAATAAGAAATAACTCCACAAAGAAATAAGCTTTTACACACAAACTGACAGCATTTCAATCTGCAACTTTATCCTTTAATATCCTCCTATAAACTTTGTGCATCCTCTGATATCAATGGAAGTTCTAGCTATATGCAGACATAAAAAATAAAGTTTATTCCATGTCAGGTGGGGACATCATAAACAGGCCACAGTGCTTCTAGCATCTCCTTGCCAAGCTGAACAACAAAAAAATAAAATTAAGATGTCTTCTTGCCAGAAACTCCCCCAGTACAACTGGATAGATATTTTTGTCTCCATTTTTTATACATATACACTCAAACAAGCCCTGAGTCGGGGTTCAAGTCATGTCACCCCTCATCCACCCAAATTAATTTCAAGTACATGCCCACGAGCAGTTTGAGGCTAAACTCCTCAGTTTAATGTGGGTCTATTTAGCTTGGGCAGTCCAAATTTATCAGGCACAAGCACAGTTCACCAGTAGATTCAACATTAACTCTTCCAATAACTGAACATTTTAAGGATGAGCTGCAGTTAGGTAATGACTGGTAACACAGAAAGCACAGAGATCACAGCTCCTGCATGTGCAAGTCCTGCCTTTTCCTCACAACAGGCAGATAATATTTACTAACGTTATCTACATATCCCACTCCTGTGCGCAGAAATGGGGTATTCACTGGCATACAGCAGCAATGAAAGCCACACAGAATGTGTGACAACAGGAGGGGTTAGAGGGAGTCCCTGAAACAAGCTCAGATGGAAGAATAACAGAGAGAGAGTGAAGGAAGAAGAATGAGTAAGACTTCATGTATGCCACATTCTAAGAAAACACACAGCCTAAGTAGTCAGAACTTGCTCTTTTCCCCCCCCCAATTCTTTGAAGCAGTTCCTTAAGAAACATGAGAGTTATCTTCATTTTAAATTGACTATTTTCAGGCTTTTTTTTACAAGGCCAAAGGAGGATGAGGACAACAAAAAAGGAGAAGACTCTGCTTGAAACCAAAGCCAAAAGAGCAGCCCTGATCTCACTTCTGATACCAGAGAGAAAAGCTGACTTACAGCTGTTAAGTCTTGTGGAAATTCCCTGGACTATAAATAGGAAACAAGAATCTGAAGTGAGTGGCTAAAAAAAACAATCATTTTTTAAAAGCTCAGTCACAAATATACCTGAAGATTCTCCTCATTTCCCTTTCCTTTCTTCCAATTATGAGCACTTTATAATTTCAACATCCTAAAGTCAATTGCATCACCTTGGAGTTGGCTGGCACAGCTCAGTATCTTCTGTCCCACAGGAGTCCCTACCAGACACCCGTGGAGATTATTCACAGGCATAAAAATGTACCTTTCAGGATTGGGATGCCAGCAGGAACATCCAATTTTCTTCTGAATGCAAAGGAGGAACTGCTATTTCCATCAATGTTATGCAATGGAAATAGAAGCATGTTTCATTAACATTTAGAGTAATTTTGTTTTTTCTCAATTTTTAAAGTGCTTCCTACCATATAAATTTCAAGAACTGGGGGAAGAACTTGTTACCATTTTAAAAACAGACAATGTGCATTTTCTGTCCAGATTTAGGTGCAACTAAAACATTGAAACATTATTTAAAAATACATTTGAAGGATAAACTTAAATAATCTAGTGCTTTCAAAATACACTTGCATGCTTTTTGTTTATTTTGTGTTAAAGCACTTCACAGTATAGATTCAGTAAGTGTCACTTTGGAAAAAAACAGCCAAAGACCTAATAGATGTTTGTGGGAGAGAAAACACAGAGATTTGGGTATAATCCACAGCAAGCTGTCAATAAATCATAAAACATCCACCTTGCACAAAACACCTATGTTAATAAATAAATAAATAAATATTATGTCGTTGGCTATGGAAATGCAGTAATAAATAGCAGATAGAAATGCTGGTTTTGGCACAAAGGTGAGTGGGTTCAGCAAGATCACATCCCTGAGGTCAGGCTTACACAGAGACTTTGAGCCTCTACACTTTGAACCTCACCTGGACTGGGGCTCTAGCCTCAGGGCAGATCCACACCTTGCTATTCCCAGGCTGTGGACTCAGCTGCCTGAATACCAACCTTGCTGGAACTCAGCAGGCAGCGCCACACTCAGTCAAGGTGATCTAAACCCAAGCAGCTCATCTTAGTCACCAGCCACTGTCCTCAGATATGCTTTCTTCTTCTGCATCACCACTAATAATCCCAGTGGCTGATCCCACTGGGAAGCAGCCCTGCATGGGCACATGGACTCTGAGCAAAGGTAGGGCCAACTCACAGCGCAGTCAGATGGCCAGGAATGACAGCATAAGGGAGGGAAGTCCATGGGAAAGCAAGAGGACTGCCCATCTTGGAAGTTTCATCTCAAAATTACTTCAGGGACACAGGATAGTAGAGTCCATTCTGAGGCAAAACTCAACACACACACACAGACCACACCCAAACACTGCAATAATAAAACTCAATTACTGATAAACCACCAGAACTACTCTGTTTGGGAGTCCAAACAGAGACATGAATACCAGCATCAACCAAAGAAAAGAACCAGCTGGAAAATAATAGAAAAACAGTATTTTCAGAGGAACAGATCTATGACAGAATAAAAGAGACTTCCAGCACAGCCTGAGTGTGCAGGTCTTCAAAAAAGCTAAGCTGTAAAGCTCAAACACTCAAGTTAACAATATCAAGTAGCTTAAGGACTATGAACACCTTTATGGGTACAAAATACATCCTATTTAATAACTGTAACATGTTTGTTAAGTCATCAGGCAGCTGATCACCAGTCTGCTGTCATCAGCATTACATGACATAACATCCATGGACACCAAGAACTCAAAACCTCATCATAAAGGGAACTAGCATCAAATTACATATGTCAGTTTCAAGACAATTATTCAAACATCACTTTCAACACACTATCACCCACAAATTAAACCGCACATTAATATAAATGAGAATTCTTTTCCTAAGCTCATGTGCACTAAGAACTACTGCAGAGCATCCAGAACAGTGTAAATGCATATGCCTGCCTAGAGCAGGCAGTTCTTCCCAAACTCTACACTTAAACTGCACAGTTAAAGCAAATTTCAAAGCTTTTAATACAGAACCCTTTTCAATATTTGCACTTTGCCATGTCTTTCTTCCCCAACAAAAAATAAAAAAGACTCACAAACGAAAGGGGTATATAGACTGCTTAAGAACTCAACAGAAAGGAAACAAGCATGATGCAATCAAACACGAGAGGAGAAACTGATGGAAGAAAGAACTTTTACTTCAGGAAAATGGTCAGACAGATGGGCATGGGAGAGTTGTGAGATCTGAGGTTCTGTTTTCCACTCTCCCTCTCTGCCTTTCTAGGTCAACCAGACCAGACACCACTGCATTGTTCTGTGCCTGAGCCACTTCTTGGCCACTGGCCCCCAGTGAGTGGCAGCACACGTTGTACTTATATTGCTTTGTCAACACTGAATTTCTGTGTAGCATCTGACGTGGGGAGACAGATACACCTGAGCAACCACAGGTACCACATCTACCTGATTAAATCTACACAGTGACAAGGAGTCCAGCACAGGGGAACTGCTTGAGGCACTCCACGTTTGCCAGATAGAGGCAGAACTTTCTACTTCTCCTGTGATCCCAATACAGAAAAAGCATCACAATAGCCCTAAACTACTCGATTTTCAGGTATAGTGCCAGTGAATTTCAGGAGCTTGTAAGAGATCTTCTCCCACTCTCGTTGTTGGGACTAGGACCTTCCCTTGATAAACTTTTTACCCCATTGCAAAGGTAAGTTTTAAGAATACTTTAGTTAGAAACAGAGTGTTCACCTCTGAGCTCTGCTTCCTGAGAAACCAGACCAGTACAGTCTCAATGAATTGTGTTCAAAGAGTGGAAGTCAGTTTTGGACCTGAGACAGACATTAGGACTTCTATTCCCAGAAAACAAACCCAACGTGTTTCTCTGTAACGCTAATCCAAAGTTTCCTGGTGGGCGTATATTTCATGTATAATTCATGTATATTCTCAGCGCACATGGCAAAGCCAACACAAACAAGCAGCACAGAGCAGCTGAAGGCACTTGTGCCGCGTCCCCTGGCCAGGTACCCTCCCCATCCCACACCTCCACACGTGATGGACCCTACAGAAGTACCTTCACAACACGGCAAAACCCACCTGAGCATGGGACAAGCCCAACAACATTTGAAAACATCAAACTTTATCACAGCAGAAATGGTCATGCCACTTCATTAGAAAATAAAAACAGGAGGAAAAGAAAAACCCACACACTCAACACTGCCTTGCAGCTGGTTGGGAACTTGTTTTTATGATCAGCGGAGCTGACCCACGCAGCGGACCTGAGGCACCAGGGTGGGCCCCCCAAGGATTCATCCGTTCGGGATGCGGGATCCCGGCCGGAGGGACTGGAGGCAGGCAGGGAGGGGCTGCCCTGCTCCCGGGACGGCCACCCCAGGGACCCGGCGGGCCTTTCCCTGCTGTCCCGGGCGGGACGTGCCGGGCTGCGGGCCCCGCGCCTCCCCCGCCCCGCCGGCTGTGCGACGTGTCACCGCGGCGAGCGCTGCCGCCGGCCCGGCCCGGCCCCTTACCTTGTTGGTGGGCACGGAGCGCAACCGCTTGAAGATGGCAGCAATGTCTTGCTTGCTGGGGTCGCACATGCCGCCGGGGGAGCCGGCAGGGCCGCCGGGGGAGCCGCGAGGGAGAAGGGCCGGGAGTGCTGCGCCGCCGCTCCCGGGACGCTCCGCCCGTCGCGACCCGGCCGCCCCGCGCCTGGCGCCGAGGGGCGGTGCGGCCCCGCCTGGCCCGCCCGGTTGCCGCGGAGACGGGAGCGGAACGAGGCGGCCTGGGGGTGTGCGGTGCGAGGGGGCTGCTGGCGATGGGGGGAAACCTGCACCCAGTGCCTGCGCCCTGCACAGAGTCACAGGAGCATTCGGCTGGAAAAAGACCTCGGAGCCCAACCTTTGAAAGATCGCCACCGTATCAGCCGCGCCATGGCACTGAGCACCACGTGCATCTTTCCAACAATTCCAGGGATGGGGACTCCACCGCATCCCTGGGCAGCCCGTTCTGATATCTCATCACCCTTTTCGTGAAAAAAAAATCCATCTTACGTCCAAGCTAAATCTTCCCTGGCATAGCTGAAGACTCTTGTCTCATCCTGTCCCTTGTTCCCTAGGATCAGAGCCTCCCCCCCACCTGGGTGCCCCCTCCTGTCAGGGAGTTGTGCAGAGCCAGAAGGTTCCCCTTGAGCCTCTTTTGCTCCAGGTTAAACACCCCCAGCTCCCTCAGCCTCTCCTCATCGGACTTGTGCTCCAGCGCCTTCCCCAGCTCCGTTCCCTTCTCTGGACACACTCCAGCCCCTCAGTGTCCATCTTGCAGTGACAGGCCCAGAACTGGACACTTGGGGTGAGGCCTCACCAGTGCCCTGGACAGGGGGACAGTCACTGCCCTGGTCCTGCTGGCCACACCATTGCTGATCCAGGCCAGGAGCCATTGGCCTCCTTGCCCACCTGGGCACACACTGTGGACCAGCAGCCCCAGACCCTTTCCTGCCGGGCTCTTCCCAGCCACTCTTGCCCAGCCTGGAGTGCTGGGGGTTGTTGTGACCCAACGGCAGGACCAAGCACTGGGGCTTGTTGAGCCTCATTCCTTTGGTCTCAGCCCACTTATCCACTCCTTCCAGATCCTATGTCACAGGATGTGGGAAGGGGAATAAGCCTCTCTGAGACCTCCAAGAAATATTTCGACTAAACTAGAAGGCCTGGCATGAAACTTTTAAAATTTTTAGAATGGGGAAAAGGCCAGAAACAATAAAAAGCTGTTTTCCTGGCTCTCCTTGTACTTCACAAAGGAATAGGCGAAGAAGCCAATATCCGGGAAATTACCACAAAATCAATAAAATTTTCCTCCTTCTCTCTACAGGTCATCACACAGTGTAGAAATCGGAAGGGTGTATGACCCTGGGTACTTGTGAAGCTGTTGGCTGAAAACATTTACAAGCAGAAGTGTAATAGAAATGGCCCACCCTGGATGTTATAAACGAATCAGCCAATTTTATGATTAAAGAGAATTTATTAAAAATCAAAGTATAAAATTTGAAAAAAAAAAAACACGAAGCAAAAAAACAACGCCGAGCCAGGCGATCCGCGTTAGAGTGAACTGGGTCCGAAACACTGTCGATTCGAATCTCACCAGTTCCCCACTGCAGTTTCTATGAGGTGTCTTTTTAAACCTTTTTTTCTTCTTTGTTAATTTCATCTTTTCAATACAACAATGTAGTTTTTTCCTGTCCTTCCACCACGTCTGACGATAGTTCCTGAAATCAGTAGTCGATTTTGCTGATGGAATGAGTTTCTCGCGATGTATATTATTTATTGTATATGCACACATGGAATCCATATCCTGGAGCCATATATTTGTATATACACATGTAGAATACATGTCCTGGAGCTCTGCCAGATGAGGAAATCCCACAAAATGCACAATTTTTGGGGCTGCCTGTTTCCGGCATTTGTGCTTTCTGTCAACTTCCGTAAAATGCTGTAATCTTAAATTTTAGCATAAATTATTTTGCAACATATACTACACTGGACATACCAGTCAAGTAGCCTTCCTCTGAGACAGAGTTGTATTCAACTATTAAAAAAACATAAGATTATTAAAAGTAATACTGGCATATTTGGTTCTGACACCTCACAGATTGCTTTGTGCTACCCTCACCTTGCACTGTCTTCTACCACCCTGTAGTGGTTCGAGTTAGCTTATTCAAGGTTCTGGCTAAATGCTAGCACACTTACTTAAATTTACTTGATGTTTGCTGTGAGATGAGGATTAGGAGTAGGCAAAGTAGGCTCAAACTTTATAAAGTATAAAGAAACTTTATTAATATACTTAAGACAGAGGGAGAAAAAAAAAAAACAAGGAAAACTAGGACAAACTCTTTAGACTACTCTTCTTTTCTTTACCTCTCCATTTTTTTCTCTCTGACAACACACAAGAGATAACACTTCAACTTCTAGTTAGTTTACTATTTTAGAAATAGCTTTCGTTTTAGTTCATTTAGGAAGAGAAGTCTCTTTTGTTTACACTATGGATTTTTGTAAGAAAAACACCGTTTTTTATGGGTTTTTTGCTTCATTATTAGCTGTTACTCGGAAGAAAGATCTGCTCATGGTGGATTTTTTTTTGCACTAGTAGTCTTTTCACAGTAACTATAGAGGGTTTTCAGCTTCACTCTTGAAGCACTTCTCATGCTCCTCCCTCTAGGTATTGGTCTTGCTTTCCTCACTGGCTTTAAAGTCTCTATGCTGCATTTATGTAGATGTCCTCACTCGTTCTTCTCTCTGTGCAGGGAAGGATGGGTGTCTGCAAGTTTAGTCCAGGCATGGATAGAGTTAATCTCTCTCTCTCTGGCAGTGTGACGGTCCCGTGCTCCCTGCCGGGCTGTTTGAACAGGTCCCAGCTGGATGCCAGACGCTCTCAAGAGTCTCTGCCTGGCTCTGCGGAGCTGGCTCGGCCTGCTGGGGCCATCTGGGCCCGGGGTGACAGGGCAGGGCCTGGCCCGAGCTGGATGGAGTCCGGCCCGGTCCTTGCCTGGCCCAGAGCAGGGGCCTGGCCCTGTCTCGTGTAGCTGACATGTAAGCTGAGCTGTATCTGCTGAAAATTCCAGCCGGTTCCTCCCCCATTCCCGGCTGCAGCTTCACGGGCGCCCTAAACCTCCCTTCCCCCCCCCCCCCCCCCCCCCCACTCCCTCCTTTGGAAGAAGGGGGTGGCCTTACCATGAAGAGAAGCAGGAGATGCTCCTCTCTACACAGCAGCAGGTCAAAACAAGAAGAGGCTCAGAAAGTCTCTGCTTGTATGTGGTTCTTTCGTCGAAGGCAGATCAACTTTTTAATTAGTTCACCTACACATCAATCCTTAAAACTACCTAGCTGCTGGCTCTCTCTTCCAAGAAGGAAGTTATATCCCTTCCTACAGCATAAGTCACTTCCTAGATTTTGGCCCCTCCTGACTAACCCAAAACACACCCATCTAGTATTTCTAGTATTTTAACACTGCCAAATGCATGGTCTCATGTTTTTGCCTGTGTCTTGGGTCTCATTACTGGCTTTTTGGGTTTTATGTGCTACATTTTTATCTTGAAGGAGGGAGGGAAAGGGGAAGTCTGAAAAAAAAGAGAGTAAGTAGCAATAAACACCTATAAAATAGGTGTGCCATAAATGGGCTACCCCACAAAAATCGACACTCATACAAATACTAAATGTTCTTTTTCCTCCAGTCTGAGTAACAGAAGAACAAACACCAGCATAAGTGCTTTACTGAATCCCTTTATTGACTTCTGGGCATATATGATAAAGATGGGGTACATTACCAACAGCAGCAACAGTTAAAGTACAGGTAAGTTTAGATACAAGGAATATTCTGAAAATATTTGCTACATAGACACCTCCTACTCATGGTCTGCAAATCCTCTGCAGCCTGCCTCTAAGAAATTACAATGGCTAAAGTCCAAAAATAATATAAAAACAGACAATAAGATCACAGTTACAAACAAATGTATTTGAACTTCAGGTGCCTCAGTTCCAGTGGAGGACTCAGTTTTAACTGAAGCTATGACACATGGGAAAAAAATCTGAACAAATACAAAAATTAATTACTACCCCAAGATAGAAACAATATATTGTGAGCTGCTCTTCTGGACGAGTGGAACAGAATAATTTAATTTAAGCCAATGAGGAGATGAAACTGAGACTTCTCTACTAACAACATTTAGTTTCTTGAATCTTCAATATCCCTTTCATACACATCCAACTAAAGGCTGTCAGAAGAATAATCAAGTCCAAGTGCAGGCTTTATAAAAAAGCTCAGTGCAACCTTTCACATTCCCTGTTTTGTCCATGACTTCTTGCACTTGCATATAATGCAATCTAAAATCTTATCTGTATTGCAAATGAGGGCAAAATCAAGTCAGACGTGAATTAAAAGTGTCTCTACCTGGGCATTTTTGTTGTCTAAACAAGGCCTAAATCCACCTTTAGATGCAGGAGCTTGAGCCCATGTCTTGATATATGCACTGATATAGTTGGATGGTTGCTGATATTACAGGATTAAGAAAATTCCAGATAAAATTAATATATGTCTTATCCAGTTATGGAGAGGTTAGAGGTTTAACAGAGATCTGGGATGATGTAACTGGAGAGTGATCAGACCGATGGCATGTCTTCATTTTGTCTCTTCAGGCAAAATAATGTAAAACAAAACAAGCACCATGTCCTGCTTCAATGAGGAAGCAGAACATTCCTGTGCTGATTTATCTGGAAATAAAAGAGACAAAAGCTGCTAGAATTAGAGTACCTCACTGAAGCTCAACCTGCTGTGGCTGTTATCCTGGCTGCATAAAAATCTGAGCCTGAACAACACAGCCTTTGGTTTGGGAGCTCCCTTGCGCCTCCTGTGCTGAATGCCAAGGAATTTCCATTGTCTGGAAATGCAGCAGGGCTGGAAAGGGCTTAACCCGGGTGGCAGCAGGATTTGCCTCAGCGGCTGTAGCATTTCACCGCCAGGAGGATCACCATGAGCAGCAGAACCACTGCACAGAAGAGCAGTGTGAACACAATGTAGCACCAGGGGGAGTTCTCTGAGCAGGTCACTGCCAAAGGGACAAGGGACAGGGATGTCACCGCAGGCAACTTCTGTTCTGAGTTATACGAGTATAAAAATCATTGTCCCTAGGCCTTCCTTCAGATATAGCCTGCTATACATACAGCACCTGTATATCTATATAGGTTTGTATGTACACGAACCTGTGCATAACATGTGTCCATGTAAAATCACACTTTCAGGGTCAGAAGAAACCTTTTCCTGGCCAATTTTAAATTTTATCATCACAGCTGTTGAGAAGAAACCTAAAAATACAACCTCTTGCCTTTAGTGGCAGAGCACATCTTGGCCAGCACTGCTGTGCCAACGTTTTGCCACATGCACACACAACACGGCCAGTGCTTCCCACTCTGGAATGCACCCTGCCTTTTCCTTGGAAAATGGCTTGCTGTGGTTTTTCTATCCTGTGTTAATTGGATTACGCAACTGAAGACCCACAAGGAAAGCTTGAAGGTCTCATTCAGGCTTTAAAAAAGATTTTATAGGTAATTTGAAATTCTAGAGACTCTTTCCAGATTACCATAATTTTTAAGCCCAACAAAGGCACGCGAGTTTAATTGGTCTTTAAATCGCCACCTCCAAAATCTTCTCCTCCAACTTTAATTCTGACTAGGATCACTGTGTTCATTTGATCCCCATTTCTGAATGCTTTCCATTTAAATTGCTCCCCAATCTAAACAAGAATCTGAACAAACATTTGGCTTCGGTGTTTTTAAAGAGGTTCCAGTGAAGAATGGGAAGGGACAGAGTACTCCTGGTAGCATTTATCCATATGGAGAGCATAATATAGATTTTGATATTCCTTGAACAAAATTCTAAAAACCTGCACAATGTAGCCAGAATCTGAGAAAGGAAGAGAGGAATTGAGGGATAGGATGTAAAAAGGAGTCAAAAAGCAGACAAGTCAATGGCCCTATATCAAAACTGCATTACTGACAACACTTTCTGTGCCACATTCCAGGCCTGGATTCACTGGGATAAAATCATAGGGCATTTCAATGAAGCCAGTAAATTAGTTTTGTCATTGTAACAGGGTCTCCACCTGACTCACTCCCTTCTCTGCCTGTCTGCTACTTTTATTCAGAAAAACCATCTGAAACTTTCAGTTTCTTTTTCCTTGTGAGGCCAAATTAAACCTCAATGTTTGTTTGCACTAGCATTTCCCACAGCTAACATTTTTTCCATACATATATTAATTGCTCTCATGCATCACATGAATGCGATGTTCTCGTCTTCCTTTTCACCTCATACACAAGAGTCAAAACTCATATCCAATATATTATTTCACTTTGCAGAACAAAATTTTCTTTCAGGGTTGGTTACACAGTTTGAGACAGTTTAAAGTACCTTAAAATTTTAACTTAAGGAAAGATAGACACAATTTTTCTGACATTGTCAAAAAGCTGTTCAAAACTTTTGGGCTTTGGCTATTACTTTCCAAAAGTAACGCTGTTTTGCTTTAAATACTATTGCTGGCCTGTTCATTCACCCAAAATTCATTTGGCAGTGAAAAACAATACATGGAAATTGTTGCTAAAATGAACAGAAGAGTTTTAAAGTGCCTCCACTGCAAAATGAATTTTAAGCATGTTCTGACCATCCTTCAGGAGTGGGGAGCAGGGAAAAACGGATTGAAATCCCCTGCAACAAAGAGAGAAAGTGATGCTCTCCCACACTCTGGAAAAATGTGATGTTTGGCTGCTGAAATATAATGAGAAAATGCAGTGTTGCAGTACCTGAATGTGTAATTTTGGGTGTGCTGTCAGGTCCGTCAGATCTCCGTTTCATATTCACCTCAGCATATGTGATTGGATCACCTGGAGGGACAAAAATGGGCTGAAATTACTGGAAGAGTTCATGCAATAATTGTTCTTCTGTGCAGTATTCCAAATAAATAAATAAATAAATAAATACGTAAATAATATTAACTGATTTATTTATTAAATTTTACAAAATTTAAAAAATCCTTCTAGGTGACTCTCAGTTACCATACACTGAACTACTCTATTATTAATTCTATTTTTCTCTTGTCATTCCATATCTTACACATTTGTGTATTCTGTCAATCTTTAAGCAGAAGTTAATCACCAGCAACTTTTTTTGGCTAAATTATTTTTTTTCTGTTTACTTCTTAATAAACCATGAGCATGGCTATAACACTCATGGTCACAACCATTACAAAAAGTACTTCATCCTGTGTTACAAGATTTTTGCAACCAACAGAGAGCATAAAAAGTATTGTCAGGGTGGGCTTCCCCAAAGGTGTGGGATGTTTCACTGATCCTAGCAGGTTTTGGTAGGTGTGGCAGCAGAAGAAAGGGAGGAAGGACCTATATTTTTACATCAACTGTAACACACCACCCTCAGGGTTGTCTGCTTTGCATGGTTTTGCCTCATTCCCCCTGAGCTACTTGCAAAAAATTTGCTTACTTTATAGTGTATGAAATAAGATTTTTTTTGCCTGAAGCAAAGCAGCCTCCTAAAGGTACCAGAGCTGTTGAGATCAATCAGAATAACAAAAAATGTTGAATCCAACCCATTTTCAGAACTAAGCATCTTTCTCAGGCATCAGCTGAGTGGTCAGAACAACTAAACATCATCTGGCAGAAGATGAGGGCTAAGTTTCCTACACTTGTGGTCTCAAGTATGAAATCGATGGAACACACAAAGAAATTGAAGATGAAGATTGTAAGGATGTATAGATATGATTTTATATCTATAAGAACATGAAAAATATTAATTTTTAAAAAGCCTTTTTTTTTGCAATATCTCACTAGGACACACTGGTGCTTTTAATAGGTGACAAATTCAAGATTGATTTAAAGTATTTCTTCATGCAAGGTATTACAATCAGCTTGTGGAAGTCCTTGTTTTAGGATGCCATTTAAGTAAAGCATTCATTGGGACACCAACAGGGATGCAAGATTCACAGATGTGACAAGAATACAGATATTTCATTGAAAATATTTTTTTCAAAAATACTATAACAAGTTAAACACCATGTTGTAATACTTTAAAACACAAGAAAAACATTTTTGTGTGATATTTGGTTACTTAACTAGCCTCATAATTGGCTATTTGAATTTATTTAGATTCTGAATTTCCAAGCACCTTCTGGCAAATTTCAGAAGTATGATCTTGGTTCTCAGAATAATTTATACAGCAATTTCTAACAATGATTCACTGAAGTAAATTAAAAGCTGTGTGAAAGCACTTAAAACTATAACATATAACTGGAAATTTAAGGGAGGAAATTTAAGGTGAGGAAAAAATTAAAAATAGATGGAACAGACTTTTATGTTCTCAAAGTTTGAGACATTTTCACAGTCAGTTGTACTAGGCATGAGGGTGCATCTCCAATAAATCTGTAGGGGACAGTTCTACACTGGAGTTCCAAGGATTGTACTGGTAGTGCAGCTCTTCTGCAGAGAAATGAGCACATAATTTAAGGGGCAAGCTCAGTTAACAATGAAAGACAAAGATTTCATACCTGTACAAGTGCTTTTTGTACTCTATTTGAAGGAGTGAATATACAAATCTAATTTTTAAGAATAAATATTGCTTTGCTGGCATACTCAGAATATATTTTTCTTTCCCATTGTAACCTCTGAATATTATAACTCAAAATAAATTTTCCATGCTCAATTGTCTTACAATGAGAAAATATCTATTTTTTTATCAGAATAGAAAAAGTAAAACCTGATACTTTTCTGTTAAAACCATAATTTATTTCCTAGTGAAACCCATTAATGGCTATATTTTGTACGTTAGTTTTTGAAAATAATTTTTTAAGCAATGCAGTTTTATGGTTGAAGGCATGAGAAGGTCGTACACAAACTGCAGTAGTAGCAGTTTTCAAAATGATAGAAAGTTCTATTAAATCTTGACTTGTATTTTTCTCAACACAGAACTTCTAGAAGAGAGAGGGACGAAGACAAAAAAAGAAAAAAAAAGAAAAAAGGAGAAGAGTGAGAAAGAGAGAAAAAAAAAGAACAAAGAAAGAGAAGGAAAAAAGAAAACAGAAACAGATCCAACACTTTAGCATTTAAAAATATTCCTGGTGTCTAAGAAAGTGAATCAAATTAAAATACAAAATGTAAGTGGACTGCAGAAGAGAGAAGTCTATTCAGTGAACTTTAACTGTCAATGAGTTTAAAATAATCTCTATAAAGATCTTCAATGTCTGAACATTAATGTGTTTCAGAAACAGCCCATTTCAGCCATCTTACTGAAAGCCAGAATGGGATTTTAAAGGTCAATTTCCACTTTTGCCAGAATTCAATATTTCTTTTATCAATAAACATGAATTTGCCAAGCCAATAGATACACATTTTAAAGAGAGCTGGGTATTAATAGTTATGAAAGGCTTTCAACATGACTTCAGCTGCTTATGAATGATCGAAGAAAGAGTGAAAGTTTTAAGAACGTCCCAATCAGCAAAGGAAAATAAATTATATTAGGATAACAATTTTTTACCTGTATCTGAAACTCTTGCAATAAAATTCACTCTTTCCTTGGGTGACACCTTGGCGTAGAGCACCTCACTTCCCATTTTGAAAAGCTGCTTTCAGGTCTCAGATCTGCCATCAAAATGGACTTGCTGAAGAAAAGTCAGTCCCTACTTCTGACCTACCCCATCACACCACAATAGGTCAAAAGAAGTGTTTAGATGTCTGCAAAACAGAAGGAAACTAGAAACTTTCTTTTTTCAAATGTAAATTCTCACCCTGTAGCTTGATAAACAATTCTTAATTTTTACTCCTTTCTCTTGGTGTGTGTTCTATTAAAAAATGAGATTTTGATCAATTTTCTCATAAACTGTGACTTTCAGCCCACACATAATTTTCATTTAGAACTTGAGCCAGCAACATTCTGTGTATGTTCATGTTCTCCTAAAATCAATCCTGGATATTGTGTTTCAACAGAAAATTTAGTTCATGATTATTAGACTGCTCGTTTTGTTATTATTAGATTGCTTTGGTTTGTGATTATTGCATCACTTCCTCCTAAACTTCAGTAGTTCAAGGCTGAAACCAGAAAACAGTAATATGGTGAGGAACAGAACAGAAAGAATACCTGATATTGCTGAAAAAATTAATTTAAATATTTTTGAAATAATGTTTTTCTGAATTTTATTTTTTAAAATTTATTTCATACAGAATAATTTTAAAAGTGGGATTTAAAAATGTTTCGATAATGCCCACTTCCTTTTTTTCACTGGATTTTCCTCCCCATAGAAATTTCTTAATTTGGAGGGGTTTTTTTTCTAAACTTTGGGGGTTTCTGGTAACTTAGAATGATACCAAAACTTTGAATTCTTGTCTCAGAGGAGCTTCTGCTCTTTAACCAGCTCTACACCACATGCTAATCCTCATATCCCTGGGGCACTATTGAGCTCAGAATTAAACTAGGGCTGAGTCTGACCCATGATTCCTCTGCATGTTGACCTTCAAATTTTCTCATTATAGGCAGAAAATGTGGTTCTTTGAAGTTATCATGGTGGTAAGTCAAGGAGTGCAATATTTTGCCCTCTTGGGACCAGCCATAGAAGAAGGATGAACACTTCAGCATTTTCAGCTTATATCACTGAGATGTTTTGAGAATGGGCCTTCACAATCCTGGTAACTAAAAGGCTCTGTATAAACCACAGAATAGTTTGGGTCGGAAGGGATCTTAAGATCTTCCAGTTCCAGCCCTCTGCCATGGGCAGGGACACCTTCGATCAGATCAAGCTGCTCCAGACCCCATCCAACCCAGCCTTGAGGGATGGGACAGCCACAGTTTCTCTGGACAATCTGAGCCAGGGCCTCACCACCCTCACAGGGAACAATTTCTTCCTCATATCCTGCCACCGTGCGGGTGCGGATAGCTGTCGCTGCTGACTGCCAGAAGGCCAGCTGCCCTGCGGCAGTGTACCTGGAAAGCGTCCCTCTGGGGTGCGCTCAGGTTGAGCTCGATGGCTCTTGCTGAGGCAGGCTGTCTCCCAGCTGGAGTGCAGCCAGGCACTAGGCGAAACTGTAGCTAGGCTGACGCTAGGGAGGATCTTCAGCGCAGAGTAATAGGCAACACAATAACTCAAGAGTCAGCTGCCCACCTGGGCATCCCGGATCCAAAGACCCGAACCGCGTCAGCATCAGACTTTTATTGTACACAGAACAATCAATCACAACAAGGCAGTAGGGAGGAACAAAGGAGGGACAAGGGCACAAGGAACAATAAGGGGTAATATGGGGAAGGGTCTGGGAGAGAGACAAGGGGCAAAACCAGTAAGCCATCGAGTACAAGAGAACATTCTCGAACCGGGGATTGATGGACACACGATTGACAACTGAATAAACTAATGGGGAGAGGGCAGCCTGCCCACTAAGAATCCACCCCAACTTGGGGCATACCACACTGCGCCCCGCCGCAGGGGGACCCTTCTACTCCCTGGGTCTCCTCCACCAGGGCTTCTTCTTGGGGGTAGGATTCTCAGGTTTAGGCATTTGCACCTGGATCTCATGTGGTGCCTCAATGGCCGCCACAATATCCCATCTAAACCTGCTCGCTGTCAGTGTGAAGCCATTCCCCCTGGTCCTGTCACTCCAGGCCCTTGTCAAGAGTCTCTCTCCATCTTTCCTGTGGGTTCCCTTCAGGTACTGCAAGGCCACAATGAGGTCACCCCAAAGCCTTTTCTTCTCCGGGCTGAACAATCCCAATTCCCTCAGCCTTTCCTCCCAGCAGAACTGCTCCATCCCTCTGATCCCCTTGGTGTCCCTGCTCTGGACTGGCTCCAGCAGCTCCCTGTCCTTCCTGTGCTGGGCCCAGGGCTGGATGCAGCCCTGCAGAGGGGAGCAGAACAACAATATCCTCTTCTTTCATGGAAAGGAGGACAGCAAAGAGAGAAAGTGATACTCTCCCATACTCTGGAAAAACATGCTCTTTGGCTGCTGAAATATAATGAGAAAATGTGGAGTGTCCCACAGTGTTGCAGTACTTGACTGACCTTTCAGGTGGATGTACCAGCTGGAAAGCAGAAGTTTGTAAACAGCTGAGATTTAGGCTTCTAGGTGGCTGAGCAGAAGATCATGGGGTTAAAGCATTTCTGTCCAAAGCAGCATAGACTCAATCCCAGAATAGTTTGGGTTGGAAGAGACATTAATCTAACTCCAGCCCACTTCCAGTTCCAACATCCTCCCCTTCCCTTAGCAGGCAGTAGAAAAAGACATTTGTTGCTTGAGTTTGCAGCCAAGTTTTTCTGAGGAAGATTCTTTAAAAAAATAACATGAGGAAGGGATTTGTATTAGTACTTAGGCACTAAACTGCCCTCAGTGCTAGTAACGCAAAGCCAGATTAAATTTATTTTATACATAAAGATGTACCTGTTGTTAGAAGGCTATTTCAAGAATTTTGAAGAAGTTTTTTCCATTCTGTATTCATTCTTTGCATTGGAATCACACAAAATTGTCACTAGATGTCTCTACTTCACCATAAAATATATCAGAATTTCTATTCCATTTAAAGTGATGGAAATTTGAAGTGCTTGTGTAGCTTTTTTTTTTCCAAAAGTATGAGTTGCATAACACTGACCTGTTAGATTCCTTGAGTTCTGCAGATAAACCTCCTCTGTCCCAGCACCTAAAGCTCTGCTATAGCTCCCAATTAAAGGAAATCCTCTGGCTTAGGCTTAAAAAATCAGCATTTTCCCTCCCTGAAATAGGTAATAGCAGGTTGTAATTCCTTCACTGGGCAGAGTAGGAAGGGGAAAACCTTTCTTTACCTCATGGTTTTGAACCCTTCAGTATGGAAAATAAATTCATATCATTCATATCCAAAACAGGCACATTTATAGATATAAATCTCCATGGATATAGGCCACTGTTTCACTAAAGGTTTCAGCTTTTGAGCATAAACTGACAAGCTGACTAAAGCTGAACAAGGAAAATAAAAGCCACCAAGAATAGTATTTAAAAAGTATTTTCTTTCCCCCTCTTTTATTTTTTTTCCCTTTTAATCAATATGTATGAAGTGGCAGATGCAAACTTAGCATCCCTGGGTAATAAATACGGTATTTTTGGAGGGTAGAGACCTTTCTATCTGATAATTAACCACTTTTTCCTTATCTCTTCCTCGAAGGGGTATAGAAAAATACTTCAAATTCAAAAGTACTGGATTTTATACCTTCAAGATGTAATAAATAAGTACGCCCAATTTATAGTAAAACAAGTATAAAATTTATTTCATGTCCGAGAGTTTGAACACGCAATGCCACGATCAAAAAGGGAGACAGTGCCGAGCCCAGGGTTGGAACTGGGTGAATGCAGGTCTGACCTCTATCGCATCAGACCTCCCTCTGTTCCCCCTGACTGCTTCCAACAGCTGGTTTATATACAGTTTTGACCATAAAGTCCGGATTTTGGGTATTGTTTCTGTCACTCAGCATATTCATGAAGCATGCTATTCATGAAACTGAGGTGGACAAAACGCATCCTGTGTTTGATTGATTTCTCATCACCAGAGGATGTTATCTGATGGCTCATAATGTTCCTTATCCTGGTCCAATCTGGTCGTTAACACCTGAGCTGGGAGGGGATTTTCAGAGCTGGTCGATCAGTTCTGCCATCAGCTCTGCCGGGAAGTTCTCCTTGGAAAATGTAGACATCAGGGGTCGGCTGAATACTTTCCCGATGTGCCGCCATTCTCTGTAGTGCTGTTTTTGGAATGTAAATCAGTTCCCTGGGCGAGGCCACAATTCTTTTCTTGGGCAGGCTCTGCTTGTTCTAAAACTGGTTACAACTTAACTTTTTTTTAGTATATATTTCGATATTACATATTTGAGCACGAATTTCCCACTTTTATTTATAACAAAGATAACCTTATTCCAAATATTTGAAGATCTTCCGGAATCTGAACAGATCAATCTACAGTGTGTATCATAAACAACAATAACAACAAGGATGTGATGCTGGGTTGAAATTAATAATCATCTGCTTTCTGCCCAAAAGTAATGCAGGACTGTCGGAGTTTGGATCTAGTTTTTTTTTGTTTTTTTCCTTCAGGAATTTTTCTCCCATGGGTTGCTAGGGGACTAATAGCTGGATACTTAAGAGAACAAAAGCACATGGTTAGGATTTTCTTGGCAGGGCGGGAGAGAATTCCTCTCATGGAAGCAGGGACAACGCGATATTTTGGAGACTGAAAAAACAAGGGCAGGGGGAGGGCTGCCATCTTGCTCAGGACCCTCGGAGCTGGACGGTCAGTGCTGCTGTCTGCTGAACCCTCAGCCACTGAGAAGCCAGCGCGGAGCTGCCGGTCTGTCTGCTGTGAGTCTTTTCCTCTCTGCCCCATTGGGAGCTGCCTGCCACCAGCCTGTCTCTCCCCCGCTCCTCCACACGGCTCCCGAGCTTTTTGCTAGACTGTAACGGGGCTCCCCCTGCACGCCAGGACCTCTTGCCAGGACCTCTTGCCGTCCCAGCTCCCTGTGTCCCAGGATCCCGCTGCAGCACCGACACCAGCCGCCCCCCGAGGGTCTGTGGAGCAAGGGCTCCTCCATCCCTCCCTGCCTCGGGCAGCCGCCATTGCCGTGTGCTACCTGAGCTCACGCCGGAGCGCCCCCTGCAGCCACCGGGGAATCACCGCACCCAGAGCGCCCCTGCAGGCTGTGACTGGAACTGCACCGAAGGGAAAAGGTGCCTGAGGCCGAGCAGGCTGCCACTGGGTTTCTGGTTCTGTTTGTTGGTTAATGCCATAGTTGCTGTTGTTTGTTAGCTTTGTTTTTGATATTACTAAATAATTGTTATTCCTATTCCCATATCTTTGCCCGAGAGCCTCTTGATTTCAAATTTACAATAATTCGGAGGGAGAGGGGTTACAGTTTCCCATTCCGAGGGAGGCTCCTGCCTTCCTTAGCAGACACCTGTCTTTCAAACCAAGACAAGGATTTTATGCTCAATGTTCAAAAAGCCTTTGTCTTAAAGATTTTAAGAGGGATTAAGATAAACTCAGAATGGTTGTGAAATCTCATTGGAAGTATTAGTACTTCATGCATATTTCCTGTAAAAATAGATTCATGAAATTATGAATAAATTATCTGGAAGTTCTAATACTGCAGGAAACACCATATTCTTGCAGGAGACATCATAGTGGTTTGGTTTTATTCTTAATTCATGCTGTCCTAATTTGGATGTGGTCTTAAAAAGCCAAACTACCAAATTCTGGTCCATCCCTTGCACAGCTGAGCTAAACTGTCATTTATGAATTTATTTTTGATAGCATAATTGTGTATTTTTGAACTAGTATTATTTGCATATTAAGGAATTAAAAGATACATAAATTGTAATTCTATAATGCATAAAATCTATTTTTTCAGGAGTTTTTGTGTTTCAATCAATTAAAGCCTGACTGGTTCTAATAGCTCATAGGAAAGCACTCAGATAAGGGTGATGGGGGTTCCATTAGTGGCAGGAAACACTGGAAATGAACCTGCTGAGAAAGTCCTGCTGAGAAAGTCCTGAAGGTCCCACTTGTGCCAACTTCAATCCAGGAATTTCCACGGTCAACTGCCCTAAGTTTATCCCTGTTTTACACTCATGTAGCTGAAATCAGAGCCTCATGCTCTGCATTTCAGGAGCTGTGCAGGTGGTTTATGACTTATGTAAATAATTAATTTTGATGCAAACAGAACGCTAAGAGGAATGCAGTGAGTCTCAAACCTTCAATGTGGAATACTCCCTCCCTGAGTTCTTGGGAAGAGGCTCTTTGAGAGAGGAGGAAGTGTAAGGTGGTTTGGGACTTTTAGCTGTTGCACCTTGGATGTTCTCTCTGGGATTCTGAGACAAGAAGACTGTCAAAAACTGTCTTCAATAAACTGCACTTAAGTACAACTACAGATTTTGGATTGTGTTTGTCTGGGCCAAACTGAGGTATTTTCTGTTACCTCCCCCATGCTAGCACTTTTCAGGGATCATTTTTATTGTTACAAGAGAGGTTTTACTTGAGCTCAGCAGCTTTCAGGCAGCACAAGCAGCTGTTTGGCCACCAGCAATACTTGCATGCACTCTCCTGCTTGAAATTGCTGTTCAAGATCAGGTGCTGAGGACACATAATACTGCACACAGAAAGCTACAAAAGGAGGCAGTTGTGCAAGGGTGACTGATACAGCAGCAGTGACACACTGACACTGTTTTAAATAAACTACCATTGCAATAACTGATCCAAACATTTTTAAAGGGAGATGGGAAGGTCTAAATGCCTAGTCACGTATGATTCCTTGAAGTCCAGCAGAATTGTCATTTTTCTCATAAGTTGCATAAGAACTCATCAAACAGATCCCTCTCTTCTTGCAAATGCCCTATTTCAGCTATTTTCCAGCCATGCAAGGCAAACCTAAAAAACAGAACACACTCCTCAAAGATATCAATCCCAAAGCCCACAGTCATTCACATTAAATCCTTAGCTGCCGATTATTTCTATTCAGAGGTCATTGAACATAATCCTGTTCCTACTGGCAGTAACTGAACACTCTCTAAAAGCTTGGTTACAGGGACCTACTGTGTCCAGAGGTTTTAGGGTGCAGAAACTGCAGTGACTGTAGTGCCCAGGAATGCTGCCCACAATCTCTGAGGTTTTGATGTTCTCACACCCAAAAGGCTGAACCTCAGAGCCCTCCTGACCAGGTCTCCAGGACTCCCAGCCCCTCTCATTCATAGAGGGGAAGGGGAGGTGCTGAAGTAGAAGCTATCTGATGGGTATTACCACAGCAGCCAGGCAGTTGGGCTGCCCCATGACAGGACACACAGATGGTGGCTGCTGTGGCAGGGCTCTGACAAAAGCAGCAGCAGCTTTTTTCCCCTGTGTCAGGGCTATTTGCACCCATAGACACCTTCCTTCCTTCCCAACACCCCTGAGGATTCCTGGAGGATCCCCTGACAAACCTCAGGGATGGAAGGAGTCATGTAACATTTAGTGCAAAAACAAATACAGTGAGAACTGCGCCTGGGCTCTCACATTCCAACGTCCTATCCCATTTGTAAAGATTCCTTCTGCAACAAAGAGAGCACCAACTGGACATAAATGGCAAGTTAAAGAACTTGTGCTGACTGCAACACAGAAGGTGCTGCAAATGGAAAGTCTGAGTATAAAGAAGAGGTGGGTATTTATCAAGACTGGGGACACTTTTAACTCCACTCTCAAGGCTTCACCTCTGACTTTGTACCAATGGATGCACCATTGATACAGCTGAAAGGTCATGGATGTCATAAAAAAAGGCGGGAAATTTGTGCTCAAATATGTAATATAGAAATATGTACTAAAAAAGTTAAGTTGTAACCAGTTTTAGAACAAGCAGAGCCTGCCCAAGAAAAGAATTGTGGCCTCGCCCAGGGAACTGATTTACATTCCAAAAATAGCACTCCAGAGAACTGGCGGCACATCGGGAAAGTATTCAGCCGACCCCTGATGTCTACATTTTCCGAGGAGAATTTCGGAGATCGACCATCTCCGAAAATCCCATCCCAGCTCAGGTGTTAACGACCAGATCAGACCAGGATAAGGAACATCATGAGCCATCAGATAACATCCTCTGGAGATGAGAAATCAATCAAACACAGGATGCGTTTTGTCCACCTCAGTTTCATGAATAGCATGCTTCATGAATATGCTGAGTGACAGAAACAATACCCAAAATCCGGACTTTATGGTCAAAACTGTATATAAACCAGCTGTTGGAAGCAGTCAGGGGGAACAGAGGGAGGAGGTCTGATGCAATAGAGGCCAGACCTTTATTCACCCAGTTCCAACCCTGGGCTTGGCACTGTCTCCCTTTTCGATCGTGGCATTGCATGTTCGAACTCTCAGACACAAAATAAATTTTATACTTGTTTTACTATAAATTGGGCGTACTTATTTTTTACACAGGGAACAATTTCTTCCTCATATCCAATCTAAACCTCCTCTCTGTCCATGTGAAGCCATTCCCCTTTGTCCTGTCACTCCAGGCCCTTGTCAAGAGTCTCTCTCCATTTTTCCTGTGGGTTCCCCTCAGGCACTGCAAGGCCACAATGAGGTCACCCCAAAGCCTTCTATTTCCAGGCTGAATAATCCCAATTCCCTCAGCCTTTCTAGGCTGAAGATTCCCAATCCTCTTAGCCTTTCAATATACCTTTTTTATTCAACATACTTGGACCATGACCCTTGGAAAAGGGGGATGAAGAGGAGATCGGATCACCTTACAGAGAAGCAGATGCTGCCATTTGGGAAGGCACTTCCTGACGCAATGTCAGATCCAGGCAGCTCTTCATGAGGGCTGAATCCAGATGTCACCCAGCCAGTTCTGTGGATGTGCAGCTCAACCCCATTAGCTCCTGTTCTTCATGGTCCCAGCAGAGCTAGAACATGCTGGAAAGATCCAGGAAGGTGGAGAAATGCAGGAATGGATGTGCAACCCAGCCAGAACAAAAGCATGTGAGGAACAAGGGGAAGAGCATTCTCTTGATTAGTGATAAGGACATCACCATCACCACTGCAGTCTCTGAGTCTTGGGCAGCTATGAGGGGCCCAGTTTATATGGAAGTGCCCAAGGCTGGGCCTGTTGTCAGGAAGGAGGGCTGGAACCGTGCTGTTCTATATTCAATTTAAAATGTAGGAAAGATAAGCACTTTACATAACATGCCCTGGCACCTTGCCTGAGTGAAAGTGTACTAAGCCGTCTCATATACATCTTTAAACATTTCTAACAGCTGTTTTGTAATACAGAACCAAAACAAGGCAGCAAAGTGTTCACCTTCTACCCAGCACTGCTCAGGGTGGGTGAATGTTGGCTCTCCTCACCAAGGAAAAAGGGCTTTTCTGATGAACTTGTCTTGCCATTGCAGATTCTGAAATGAACCCTGGTTGTGCCACTGGTGGGATGATTATGGACAAATTTGTTGGAAACAGGCTGAATCTTAATGCCACGGCTTATCAGAGGAAGCTGTTGTGGCACATGAAAAGGGCTCCTGTGATAGCAATCTGGAAGAGTAGAATAAGAAAAATGCCTCTGCTCCATATGCTAAACCTTGGTGGGAGTGAGTCAAGAAAAATGTGCATCATCTTTTGGGCTGCCTGAGACCTTTTAGTGTAGTGACATAAAAACAAAGACCCTCAGCAGGTTTCTGACCAGTTCTGACAGGAAGTGCCTTGTCTATCATCTCCAATTTGCTCAGCTGCATAATCCACTACAAAACTTATCCCAGATCTGTGGGTTTTGGAGGACATGGTAGTTTATTCCTATTAACTTGCAGGGAAAGTGTAGAAAAGCCACTTGCTTTATTTTTCTGGGAAAGGTGTTGGAAGAACAGATGAACAACAGAGAGAGTTACCTGATCTGATCCTCAGGGACAGGGTTTAGAGAGATCAAATTGCATACAGATCTCTTGAATCCCAGGTCATGTTGTTGACAGTCCTGTTTTAGACAGCAAGTATATTTATTTTTTCTTAATTCAGTTCTCTAATAAAATGCTGACTTTTAAAATACCGTCTGCTCCAGAGATGCCCAAAATGCTGCTGGGGGGAACCAGGCAGGGCTGAGGGATAACAGTAATGCAAATTGAGTATTTGAAGATTAGAAGAGCACAGGGATATCAAAACTGAGAGACTTTGGCCCCTCTGGGAGATGAACCAAAGACAGAATTAATAATGAAGTGTGGAGGGAAAAAGGCAAGGGAATCTGCATCTTTCAGAGATGCCCATGTTAGAAATTTTCACTGTTGCTTGTTCTCTGCTTTAGGCAGAAAATCCCTTCCTCACGTGGAGCAGAGTGTGAGATTGGAGGATGCAACTGAGACACTGCTGGAATGTGCAACTGTCCTGGAATTACAAGAAGAAGTGGTTTAGCTGTGTGATGAGGATTGGAGTTGCATGGTCTCTTGAGTGGAACAGGATGTGGTGTTGTTTGCATGGCACTACTGAGGGGCGTGGGAGAGATGTGCAGGAGCAGGAAGATACCACAGATAGGCAGTGAGCAGCATGCCAAGGAAGATTTTAAAATTATAGATGACCTGAGAAGAGGGAGGAAGATAAAATCTGCTTCCTTTTGAATACTAAATGCTGGTATAAGAGCCAAGTGTGAAAAGAAAGAGGAGAGTCAGAACCACAGGATACAATGGCACCTCTGAAGATCTGCCTCAGGCAACAGAGAGACAGAAGAAAGCAGTGAAGTTTCAAGACAGTTTTCTCTCTGAGGATTATGATGATGTGTAGCAAACTCAGGAGGTGAAGAAGAAGGAAAATGCTATGCCCAGTGCTCTCAAAACAGCCCTGATTCTCCCACTGCTGAAATTCTTTGCTGGGAGCACACACATCCCTTGATTCACAGCCAACTTCCACCCCACATCTCCCCAGCTCAGCAACTCCCTGTTGCAGTGCAGGACACAGCAGAATCCTGTTATATAGAACCAGTTGAAGCAATATCAGTATCATTTCACAATATTTGCATTCTGGTGAGGTTATTGAACACCTCTGCTTGTTCTTTCAGGGCAAATTTTAACAAAAAACTCAGCTTAAAAAGAAACTGGGTTTAAAAATGTCTGAAAGCTGATACCCAGATAGATATTATAATAGAGTGATAACTTGAACTTTTGGTAGCCAGGCTAAAAATATCCATACATTCAGCTCCTAACTTCTTTGACAGCCCTCCTTTCCACGTTTGAATCCATCCCAGATCCTCTTTATTTCTAAAAACCATAGCCCTTGTGGAAGATGGTGCCAAGCTGACTCACCTTCTGCTGCACATCTGCAGGGCTACTTCTGCCAAATCCTATGGATCATATGGAAGCAGCAGAGGAGATGTAAAGCTCTGTCGGAGTTTGGATGTAGTTTTTTTGGCTTTTTTTTTTCCTTCAGGAATTTTTCTCCCATGGGTTGCTAGGGGACTAATGTCTGGATACTTAAGAGAACAAAAGCGCATGGCTAGGATTTTCTCCTTGGCAGGGCAGGAGAGAATCCCTCTCATGGAATCAGGGCCTGACAACAAGAGCGGAGGGAGAGCTCGCTCTCTTGCTCGGGACCCTCGGAGCCGGACGGTCAGTGCTGCTGTCTGCTGAACCCACGGCCACTGAGAAGCCAGCACGGAGCTGCCGCTCTTTCTGTTGTGAGTTTTCTCCCTACACAACCCATCGGGAGCCGAGCTGCCTGCCACCAGCCTGTCTCTACCCTGCTCCTCGATGCTGTTCTGAGTTTTTTGCTAGACTGTAACGGGGCTTCCCCTGCACGCCGGGACCTCCTGCTGTCCCAGCTCCCTGTGTCCGGGGATCCTGCTGTGGCACCGACACCAGCCGCCCCCCGAGGGTCTGTGGAACAAAGGCTCTCCCCCATCACTCCCTGCCTCGGGCAGCCGCCATTGCCGTGTGCTACCTGAGCTCACGCCGGAGCGCCCCCTGCAGCCACCGGGGAATCATCACACCCAGAGCGCCCCTGCAGCCGTCAAGGAACCACCGCACGTGGAGCGTCCCCTGCAGGCTATGACTGGTACTGCAGCAAGGGGAAAGGTGCCTGAGGCCAAGCAGGCTGCCACTGGGTTTCTGATTCTGTGTATTGTTAGCTTTGTTTTAGATATTAGTAAAAAACTGTTATTCCTGTTCCCATATCTTTGCCTGAGAGCCTCTTGATTTCAAATTTATAATAATTCGTAGGGAGAGGGGTTACAGTTTCCCATTCCGAGGGAGGCTCCTGCCTTCCTTAGCAGACACCTGTCTTTCAAACCAAGACAAGCTCCTTGTTGCGTAACTCGTGCAATCCTGAAGGAAAAGAGGAGAAGGGGGTGGCATAAGGGAGATTTTTTCACAAGCTGCCTTGTGAAGACTTCATCTTCGCTTAATGAAATTTCTCAGCTCTTTCACTTCTCTGGGCTTGTTTATCCACAGCTGTGTTGTACAAATCCTCCTGTTCCAGGAGTTGTCCCACTGCAGCTGTGAAAAGCCCTTTCCTTCTTCACAGGCTGAAAATCCTGGATGCCCAAAGAACCTCTGAGGCTAGAGAGATGGAGATTCTCTTTATAATAAGTAATTTGCAAAGTGGATTAGCAGGGACAGATACATCATCATGTGAGGGATATTTAGGGAATGGGTAATTGTAGGACTGTGGTTCTTTTTCCCCCTTTCCCCTCTCAAGCTTCAAAGGGGTGCCAAAAATACTGTTGAAGGCAGGGGCATCCCAGGTGATGGATAAAGGCATTTTAGAACAAATGTAAACCGTGTCTACATAGCTGTTTTCTGGACAGACTTGTCCTCTGAAAGCTCAGAGCACTGGGAGCACAGAGAGGGTCAAAGATGAGCAGTTCCCAGGCTGACAAGTTGGCTTTACTTGTCTCACATAGCACATGGAAGGGCACAGGCACACCCAGAGCTGCAGAAATTGATGCCTGCTGGTAAATCCTTGCATGGTAGATCAGGAGTAATCAGGAGAGGCTCTTCTTTTGAAAGCCAACACTGTGGGCTCTGCGTTTGATGTATTGCAGTTATACCCACGCAGCCTCCCAGGAGCAGTGGTGTGAAGTGCAATTATGCAGAAAGCATTCAATTCCAGAAAGGTTGTTATTTACACAGAACAGTTTGGTAATTAGGTTTCAGAGACAGCAGTGTTCTAACAGCTTGGTCACTGAACCTTTGTGTCCTCACAGCTTGACTACCTAAAGATCTGTACCTGACATCCTGTAAATACCCACTGCTGCAACGGTGCTGGTCCCTGCACATTCTCTTCAACTCACTGATGTGGATTCCTACAACTTCTTGATACTGTGATACTCCCCACAGCCTTACACCCCAAATTACTTACCTGTGCTGTAAAAATGCCAACAACTGGAAGACAGAATCATAAAATCATAGAATGGTTTGGGTTGGAGGGGACCTTAAAGATCACCTCATTTCAACCCTCCTGACATGGGCAGGGACACCTTCCACTAGGCAAGACAGATACACCAACGTGCAGAAATGGACAAGAAAGCAGCCACCTCATTTTCTTGGCAAATGTGGTTAAAAAATGCCAATACATAGAGAAACAGGGATTGGTGCAGGGATTGGGCTTTTCAAGAAAGCAAGTAATCAGAGCATCTTTTCTCTGTGAGTCTGTGTCATGAAAGTTTGAAGGTGGCTCAAGCTGAGCATGAGTCAAACGATTCTTCTCCGCATTTTGTAGATTGTTCTCTTACACAGAGAATTTTCTCATTATCTCCTTTCAAATGGCACAGAGATGAGGATGCTACCTGTGTCTGATGAATCTACTTGTTTCTGAGAGGAATGTGAAAGCAGTGATGATATCTCAGGGCTAGATATTTCTGCCAAGTAATTTCTATTTATTTCGGTCATCTCTGACAAAAATCCAACACTTATTCAAAAGAGTCCTTATTAGGGAAGATTTTGAAGGTAGAAATCACCAGCTTTCAAGAAGGTGGAAATGCAGCTTTCAAGCTGCAGGAATTAGAACAGCAGGTCAACAAGGAAACGTAGAGAGCAAATCCAAGGCAGCTACAGTGAAATGCCATCCATCCGCCTTCTGTATGGAAGGATGATCAAACTGAATTACAGGTTCAGGTGACTTTGCCACTTTTCCCTCAACACTGAACGCCTCGGAAAACCCATCAGATTATGCCATGAGAAATAATATGATGATGCTTCCTACAAAGAGCTATTGAAATGTACTAATTATGAAGAAAACATGATTCTGGCACAGAAGCCCATTTATCAAGTGAGGTTTACACCTTCTTTAGGGTGACATCCACTCCAGGAGTCAAGGGCACCTTGCTATAATTGCCCCCAAACTTTGCCCCTAAGCTAGAACAGACAAATACCCAAGTGCACAATTGTGAGAATCAGATATTGTAACTTGGAGCAGCCTAAGCAGTGAAGGGAATGTCTGCATCACAGCAGGATGGTATTTGTCTGCCAAAATACCCTTGTAATTCTCCACTCAATTACCCTCAATAATGGGCTATTGCCCTTCTTGGGTCACTCATTTTCCAGGTGTTTCTTCAGGAGTCCCAGGATTTGCCTGAAGCTGAGGGGGTGATCACAGCAGTCCATTTTCCCTGAGGTGACTTCTACCATTAAGTGATTCAGCTGTACCTGTCAGGTGGCTTGCTTACTCCTGTAACACTGGAACTGTTTGAGGACCATTTCCATATTCTTTGGATTTTCCTTTTGCAAAAGTGCCTGTGGGAGTTTGCTGCTATGGTCACTCTAAACACCTCTGAACACCTCTTTCCCTTGGGGCTGCTGCAGTGTCACACCTAAAGTAGTAGCTGCTTTTGGTAGGACAATTTTATCACTATTCCTGTTCAACTGAATTTCTAGCTATAAGCTCCAGAAAATGTAAGATATGTAATGAGGTGGGTGCTTTACAAATGCAGTGAAATGACAGTCTGTTGTTCAAAGAGCAGAATACCTAAATTAAACACATTAAACACACAAGCCATATGGATCATAGAAATCCATTTGGCGTTTGTTGGGTTTTTTTCAGGGTATTAAGTTAAACTTCCCATGAAGGACAATTTTCCCAAATCAAAGCAGCTTGCTTTAATCCATTCTTCCTGTTGAGTCCCTTTGGAAATGGACCCAGAATACCGCTCTGTTTTGTTGTTGCTAGAGAGCTAAAGAGCATAATTTACATTTCTAAATCTGCTAGGAAGGTGTGACAATGGTTTCCATCTAGTGGCTTCACTATAAAAAGAGGAAGATGGAGAAAGAGGAAAATGAGGATGCTGGGTTTGATTTCTCTTTTTTTTTTTTTTTTTTTAACATAAGTAAATCCAGTAATCTTATCCATGAATTATTCCTGACTTAGGCTGCTGTAAGTAAAAGGATTCAGCTTCTTCAGTCAACACATCTGTTCTTTTCGATCCAGGAAAATATAAAATTCAAAAGTCTGTTATAACACCAAGAATAAGCCACTCTCCACCTCTATGGTCTCCATTTTATTGCTGCTGATTGTGAAGAATCTCTGATTACAAGAATGTAGATGAGAAAAAGGAATAGTTTTCAAATTCTGTTTTGGTTGGCTAAATGATTTCAGGGTAAAAAGAACATTAAATATGCTTACAATGTGCACAACCCATGAACAGACAGATATAGCTTATATTCCTGAGTACAAATAATACCTACAAAATATACTAGGTATGCAACTGAGCCAATTATAGCTTGTGCTGTGCGTTACTTAATTGGTGGGAAAAAAAGAGAAGTTTTTGGAAGAGCTCTTTCACCACTGTCTTCTGCTTGATCGTATTTAATAGGCTTTTCCATCTGGTTTTCCAAGTATTTCTCTGGAATAGTGTGCTTCCTTGTGTTCTGCACATCACTTTCTGCTGTGCCTGTGATGGGAGTCAGTCTGTCAGCCAGTTCACTTCTCACTTTGTCAGCTGCATTTTTCCAGAGATTCTCTGCAATAATAAATCATTAAAATGAGAGGCTGCAGACACTTAACAGCAGATAAAACACAGGATTGACACAAACTCCCAGCAAATCAGGTGGAAGTTTTCTCTGGGATCTTACAACCCACACTGCTGCATTTGTTTGCTCTGACAGTGAGGTGCATTGTGGTGTGGTGTCAGGTACTATTTTGCTCTTAGTAGGGAAAAGGGCTTTCCATGTGAATCTTCAGCACTTCCAATCTTCTTGCAGGCAGCTGAGATAAAACATAAGGCATGCAGTCCTATACAAGTGAGGAATGGTGCCTTTACCACCACATTTCAGTGGCCATTGATTACCTCCACACTTCCACCTCCCGTACTCTGGGCAGATGACACTAAACACAAAGAAACAAACATTGATATAAATGCACTTAGTTCTGAGGTAGAACATGCTTACGAATTGTCTCTCTTCTGTTTTCCAGTACAGAGAATGAGCCATCACTCATCTTCCTTGGAGCCTGTGTTTTCCAGAATATTTTTGGCTCCTGGATCCATGCGTGTTTCATTGCTTCATCAGGAGTCATGCGCAGGGAAGGCTCCCACCTTAAATCCACGGGAGACAAATCATTATTCAATTATTTCCATCTGAAAATTAGTACAAGGCAAAAGATTCATCCTTGTCTTTTAAAAGTCAGATCATGAGGACATTTTTTTTGGAACAAAATAATTTTGTCTTTTTATCCCAAAATCATGGAAAAATATTATGTGATCTTCTTCATCCTTCAAAATCTATTTACGTCAGCACTGTGCTGATCAAACCCTCTGCAGCATCAAACCATTTTTAACATGCAGTTCCTGGTTCTATTATGGTAGGGACGCAAAATTACTTGTTTAAGGTTTGGTTTTTTGCTCCACTGAAATGATTTTTTGAAAGTTCTGATTCAACCAGCAAACCAAAATGGATCAATGATTCACACAGGCTTGGCAAACAGAGAACATTGAAAGCAACCTTCTTGTGAAACAAAGTGGGATGATTTTTTCTTCCTTCCTCATGTAACCCCAATTTAGCAGTTTCTTTAGATGTTCTTTAGGAAAGTGCTACTGAACTGCTAGAAAGAAATTTGAAGTCAGTGCTAAAGAAGACACAGTAAAGTGTCAATAACAATGGTTATACAAATGATGCCATGTGAAAAACAAAACAAAACAAACTTGAACACAGAACACCCCACCAAAAAATAAAAAAACAAACCCAAGAGATACAAAGTTTTGAAAGGCACAAGAGAATGAAAGCAAAGTAAAAACTAGCTTGTTGCATACAATCTGAACTCACATTAGGCATCCTTTCAAAAAGTCCAAGAAACCCGCATCATGGGTGTTCAGCACTGTGCTGAGATCCTTGGTGTCTGGGCATCTCTTTTTCCCCTTGCTGTTAGTTACGGATTTAGGAAAACCTTTTGAATCTTAAAAAAATAAAGACATGCTCAAAAAAAATTACATTAAAAACCTTCACTGAACACTTTAAAAAATTGCATTTACAGTTTCCATGTCCATCCCACTAACTCCAGTTTTGCCCTAATCGATTGATAATCTGCTGGAATTATGGCCAGCAGGAATGATTACATTCTAGAGACCACATCCTACACTTTGTTGGTTTGTTTGCTTTGAGCAATTTCCAAACCCAAATTATACACAGAGAAATGAACAATGTAAATTAGTTCCTGCTGCATTCCTTTTAGGAACAATACTTTTAAGAAGCAACTTCCTTAACACTTTGGCAATTAGAGGCCCTTGAGTCATGAAGAGCACAGTTCCAGGTTCATTTGGAGGCCTCATTTTATCTCTTTGCTTTTTTTTCATACCTCTTCCTGGAAGTATTTTTATCACCTAGGAATTAGCAAAAGGTCTCTGACCCTACTCTACCAGTGCTATTAATTAGTGATTAACTACCAGGGAGGGATCTAGCAAGGACAAATAGTCAGAAGAAATTACCAAAGAATGTTCTCCGCCTTGATGCAGCCTGGATAAAATCAGCTGGTGGAAGACCCAATACCTTCAGAGAAAATTAATTCATAGAGTTACTCCTCATTTCATAAAGACACACAACAACCATCAGGTGAGATGTGGTATTTTGCCCTCTGCATGAAAAGAAGTTGAATTTTGCAATTTACTGTGAAATGTCTACAAAATATTTCCTCTTATTGTGGAGGGAATTAAGGGATTCCTTAGTGCTGCCGGTACACACTTTTGTATCAAAAACAGTGTGGCAGCAGGACCAGGACAGTGACTGTCACTCTTTCCATGGCACTGGTGAGGCCACAGCTTGAATCCTGTGTCAGTTCTGGGCTTGTCACTGCAAGATGGACATTGAGGGGCTGGAGCATGTCCAGAGAAGGGAATGGAGCCGAGTAAGGGGCTGGAGCACAAGTCTGATAAGAGGAAGCTGAGGGAGTTGGGTGGACTCAGCCTGGAGGAAAAGAGGCTCAAGGGGCACCTTCTGGCTCAAAGAGCCATTTGGCTACATTAAACCTCCCTCTGAAAAGCCAGGCCATAGCCAATCATATTTCATTATTGCTTGTGATTTCTCTTTTGTTGCTGGTGATGCAGTTTATCAAAATAGTATGCAAACCAATCCCAAAAATTACCTCCATGATGCAGGCAAGTTGGTCAGCTTCATTCTCCCCCGGGAACAGTGGGTAGCCTGTGCAAAGCTCTGCTATGATACAGCCTAAGCTCCACATATCAACAGCCATAGCATAAGGATGACCAAGAATCACCTCAGGGGAGCGATAAAAGCGGCTCTGAACATACGTGTACACTGGATCAAAAATCAGACAAGAAGCAAAATATCACAGTTGGGACTGAAATGTCAACTGTAGATTTCACAGGAAAGTGGCATATGTTCAGGCATCATAAATCTGTCTATCCACAGATTGCTCACATAGGCTCTGGAAACATTTTCTAATACCATCCTAAAAGAACATTTTCCACTGTTCTATTTAGAAATTGTTTTTCAACAAGTTTCACTGAAGGAAATTGCTCTACTAATGCTGTGATTCAGCTTATCCATGCTCATTTTCCCATTTGAAGGTGTTCCCTTTGCATTAATCAACAGTTCCTAAATTAAAAGTACAGTTCCCATTTACCTCCCTGTAGTATTCATCTAAAAAGTACCAATTATAATTTAACCATTTCACTGAGAAAGGCTCTCTGGATCTGACAAGCTTCTTGATAAGTGAATATTTGGATTACCCTCTTAAATTTGTTTCAGCAAACCACTCGTGAAAGTGCAATTCTGATTTCAGCAGGAGTACAGGAGCTGATCAAGCTTGGGACAAAGAAAAAGAATGGTAATATCTTACTTTTCTCTGAGTATTTGCTCCACCACCAGTGGCTGAACAGTTAATCAGGTTCTAATCAGGGGCATAGGTCAATATATTAGCCCAATCCAAGAAACAGTTTTTCCATATTATTTAAAATTAAGAAAGCTTATTAAGAAAATTACATCAACTTGACTTTTCTGCAAACCTCTTTGGTCTTCATAGCAGCTTGATCCAAAATCAATAACTTTGACTGAACCTTGGCCATTGTGGTATAATAGTATGTTCTCCTAAAATGAAAAAATCACAGGGAAAAGATGGGTTTAGCACCATATTAAGTTAGTGAACACTTAGGAAAATCAGAATGCAAATCACTTCTCTGCATAATGAGCACTTCAAAATTCAACTGCCTTTGGAATGCATTTGCTAACACGAGGAGGCAGCCAATAATGTGCATTTGTGCAAAGCAGAGGGCAGATTTGGAAAGGTACCCAGGCTGCAGGTACCAGACAGAGCCCCAGTGAGCTCCCTAAAACTCAGCGTTGCTTATCTAGTAAAAGCCAAACTGCACCTGGCTTTGTGCTGCGCTAAATTAACCAGAACCATCCTTTTGTAAGCACAGAGAGCTGCTGGCCCATGAAGGAGCCACACTCCACAGTTCCTCTCTGCACTGCTTGCTCCAGATTCTGTGTCAGCTCACCCCTCTCCATCTGTGTGATGTACAGGTCTCAAGGGAGGGATAAATGGACAAGGCAGGGTCCTATGTATTCTTAGCTGGGTGTAGGTGGGTACTGCAGTGGGTGCCTGCAATTCCAGCTGGAGAAGTGATCCTTAAACAGCCAGCTCAGGGATATGAGCACTGATGAGCAAACACAGCCTTCAGCTCTCTTCTGCAGAGCTGAGTTTTATCCTCATTAGAAGTCTGTCTAAATGAAGGATTTCCTTCTCCACTCCTCAGCAGACAGATGGTTACCTTTAATAACCAGTTTTGCAGCGATCATATGTCAGGGCATTGAAGGACTGAACATTTCCCAGGTGGATGCCAAAACATGATGAAGTGGTTTCCTGGGTGATTAGCTCACAAGGAAATGCTTCATGTGGCAGGAAGGAGAAGCTGCTACTGATGAAAGTCAAGGCAATGACTGACTTCCACAATCCAGGTGCTCTTGCCTCTGGTCAGGGAAGCAGCATCCCCTCTCTGCAGCTCAATATCCCTTCGTGTTCATGGCAGGACCCTATCTCTAATACTGAATCCCTCATAATGCAAGGGAGCTGATCAAAGCTGGAACTGTACGATCAGCTGGAAAACCAGGCTTTGGAGGCAGTGATTACCTAGCATAAAGACTAGAGAAACTCCATATTCTACCTTATGTTGAGAAATACCATAGGAGGCAGATGGGATTACAGATGTGAGTTTCAGGCAACATAAATTCATGAAACTGTACAATTGTTGAATGAGAACAAAATTGCCTTTTAGTTAACTCACTACATTTTCACTAATATGTTACTCTATTTAAATACAGACTACATTAATTGATGCTGCCAATGTCATTCCCTGTCAGTGGCAGCCTGGAAACAGATTCCCATTGGGCTAATTGCTTTTGATTCAGATATCTGGGTTATATTGCAAGCCTCTCTTCTCACTGCAAATTGGTCTGGCAAAGATATTGGCAAGACAATGGGTACAGATAGCAAGTGACTCTCAGAATTCTAAATCAAGATACATTTAGCAAAGTGAGAACAGAACTTCATCCTTAGCATTTTTACCCGAGAACGTATTTATTTCTTTATTGGTTCATTTGCCCTTTTGAAACAGAAATCAAGACGAACTTTCACCTGAGGTGAAAATAGAATTAAAATCCTCCAGAAATGTCAGGAAAATGCAAAAATTTAAATTTGGGGCTTAAGAAGAATGGAAATGTTTCACCTAGCATGAATGCTTAGCAGATACAGCATTAGGAATTGGATGACAGATGTTCCTCCAGAAACAGGTGAACACCCTAAATACTGTTCTACAGAATTCCTTTGTCATTTACTAGGCTACTTAATTTTATATTTATGCCTAAGAAATTAAATAGACTCAACAGGATAACCTGAAACAGGCTGCCTTATGAATACCCCTCACATTATAATGTCCCTCATCTTGAAAGACTTAATTTTACATGTACTTTACTTTTTCTGTAAGCAAAAAGTCATTACCTGAATTTGATTCATATTTACATACATTTTGGCAACCAAATAATCTCATTTAATGCTTTGGTGAACTAACTGAATCAATGGTAATAATCAGTTGACTGTAGCATAAGTATAATCAGAAATAGATTACAGCTTCTGTACAACCATCCTACTGGGTTTTAGGGTTTCTCCCGACAGTTCCTCTCAATCAATAAGGAATAGGATAAGCTCATTTATTCTGTACAGAATTTCAGGTGATGAGATGATTGTACTTACAGGCTTCAGATCACAGTGAATGATTTTTTCCTGGTAGAGCACTTGTAAACACCTCAGCACACCCTGAGTGAAGTGGCGAATCAAAGACAGGCTGAAGCCTTGGAAATTGTTCTTTTTGATCAGCTCATACAAATTTATTCTGTGGGGGAGGAAGAAGCAGCAGACAGAAAGCAGATAAGAGATTGGGCAATTTATTTTTAAAGGCATGACTAGTTTCCAGTGCATTAAGAGCTTGTCTTCCCACATAGAGGACTCATGCAGAAGAAAATGACAGCTATATTCCTCCCTGAGAATGCTGCTCTGCATGTGATCTATATGCACAAACACCTCCCAGATCTAAAGCAGATGTAAAATTAGTGAACTTGTTTGCTAAACTCTGTGCTGTTAAGCAGTTGTGCTGATTTTAACCAAGAACAATAATAATTTGGGAAATGAGATAAATTTTCTTCTCTCTCCTTTTGCTGTCATTTCTCTTTGCTTTGGGATCTTGAATAAATAATTTCTGTCTAAGGGTTTTTAAACATCAGTAAATATTTCTGGATAACCCCACCATCAATTCAGGTCTCGTTAGGTTTTTATATCCTTCCTGTGACTATCACATTCTCCCAGTAGCCCTGCCCTGTAGCCTGGAGAAGAGAAGGCTCTGGAAGACCCCATTGCAGCTTTCCAGTGCCTTAAGGGGCTTATAAAAAGGAGGGAGAGAGACTTGTGATAGTGATAGTGATTGTGATAGTGATAGGACAAGGGGCTATGATTTCAAACTGAAAGAGGAGTAGGTTTAGACTGGATATTAGGAATAAATTCTTCCCTGTGAGAGGTGTCCTCAGCACTAGCACACGTCTGCAAGGACATGACCAACTGGAGCTTTCTGCCTTCCCCACTGGAGTGTCCACTGGTGGCAGGCACGGCCCATTCCTTTGGAATTAAAGTTGCCAAGACTTAATGGAAAAGATCACAAATAAAAGGCTTTTCACAGTATTTTAAAGGCAATGAAAATTTTACCAGACAAACATTTTTTCTATGACAACCAGTCTTCAACTCCTTTGTAAAGAGCTAAAGATAGTTGCTATCCCATTTCCTTGTGTGTTTCCATAGCAGCTTTCAGAAAAGACTGGTCTGTGTCTTCCCTAGAGAGGAGTCACCTCTTACCCTGTGTGCCTGTGACAGACTCACATGTAGCAACACAAGGGATTGAGGTTTCTTTGGGATCAAGTTGTCCATATGACACAGAATCTTCAGCAGGGGCTGTAGCACATGCAGCAGGGGGTGTTTTACTCTAAGGGGTGGGGAAGTGTGGGTAGCCTCCATAATTCCAGTTTGAGTCCCTGATTACATGGAGGCTGGTGAATAAAACGATCTTACTTCTCCAAAATTCTTCCTAAGATGCCCTGCAGCAAAGATTCATAAAAAGCAAGAAGCAGTTTTATTTTTAAATTATTTTATATTATTCATATTTATATACCCTGACGTTTACCAGTCCTGAATTTACTCTTTTCCTCACAGGTCTTTCGGGGAAGAAGACTTCAACACCCAGCACAGAAAATAAGGGATGGATCATGTCATTGCCCATGTGAAGTCTGAATGTGGCCTTTTTCAGTTCACCTTGGGTGAGCAAAGGCTCAGTCTGTATTTAGACAGTGCTCCTTTCTAGCTGCCAATTCTTCTGAAGAAGACATAAAAATTAAATCTTGTAAGGCACAAGATCTACAATTCTCCTCAAGGTGGTTGTAAAGAAAAATATAACTTACCCCAGCAGTTCAAAGGAGATACAGAAGTGATTGCGAAAGTAGAAGTATTCCTTCATGTGGATGATATTGTGAGTATCATCTTTGTCTTTCTTCAGCAGAGCATCAAGGATCTTCACTTCTACCAAAGCCTGGCTGTGAAATCTGAAATATCACATGACACAGGAATGATGACATCAACTCAGGGTAGCATTTGTATTTTGCAAATACTACAAACACCATGAGCTCAGCAGGTGTGACAATTATTAAAATGTTTCATTCACCCCTGTTAACCACTGCAGTTTTGATTTCTTATGGTTGATTCCTAGTCTAAATACACTGGCCTTACATAACACTTCAGGGTACCTAATTTGACTTGTTTGAAAAAACCTTTAAATGCAAAGGCTTCCAGTGAGCATTCAGACTAAAATCCTAGTCCTCTCAAGTCTATAGGAATGCTTCACTTTCCTTGAACAGAGCCATGTTTCACACCTACCACAGTCAGACAGTGGGTTTTGAAAAGCACCTTTACACTTAGTGTTCACTGAGAAGGAAATCTGTTTCATTGACTCAGCTTCAATCTCACAAATTTGTAACCAGCCACTTAACAGGAACAAGTTGCTTGGGACCACAGTGTAGAATTTTTCATGTTCAAGTGGGTGCCAGGAGCCTTCCAGCATATTCCTGTGGTTTTGGAGCCTTGTGGGAATGCTCTCAGCTGTCAGTCCTGCAGGGCTGGTTACCTGGGTTGTGTATTTACTATGCAACAGATAGACCTACTTGTGAGCCTGGAGAAACTGTGCTTGTGTATGTCTCCTCTGGGTCCAGGCCAGTTCCTGACATCCTGTTTCCTAACTCTGCCCTCACTGTGTTTAATGAATGTTCAGGAGGTTTGATTTTCCTTTCTTCATGTTGTCACAGTTTGCCTCTATATAACAGGGATGATTGTACTGGTTTAAAGTCAGCAGATATCTCACCTTTTCTTATTCCTTATTATTTTCAATGCCACTAACTCATTGGTTTTGTGATCCAGGCATTTGGCCACCTGCCCAAATGACCCTTTGCCAATGACCTCCAAGACTTCATAGCGATAGGCAATGTGGTCATGTAAAACCTTCAAAAGAACACAAAGAGTTCATATTCAAAGAGTACAACCAAGACCAGGCTTCCAAGTAGCTCGGGTGTGTGTGAGTCTGCTGTCCATGACAGATGGTGGGTGAGCTGCAGGTGAAGTCTACATCAAATAAGGGTGACAAGGAAATTCCCAAGTGATGCTTCCATAGCCCACCTACCTTGCATCAACCCTGCATGACATGCGAAGTGGATTCTCCCCTGAGCTTTAAAGGCACGTTTTCACTATATGAATATTTATCTCCTAGAAACAACATTTATCTCACAGACAACACTTTAGAGTTGGCATAAAGTCACTACAAACTTACTGAGATGAAAATAAATACCATAATTTTTCCACTTACCTTTAAGTAGGAACCATGCTCATCATCATAACAATTATTATTCTGGGTTTCAGGGAAACCTTCAATCTTTTTAGCTTCCAGGCCAAGATACCAGAGCTCTGTATAATTGAAAATTTCTTTTTGCTCATAGACTGTTAACTGGTTTCTAAAATTTTTCAAGGCTTCTAAATCAGAAAACAAGAACGTAAAACCAAAAATCAATACAGTGTTAGAAACCTGATGGCAAAGTGCTTTTACAATGGAACATTTCACAGCAGAGACCACTACTTTGAGCAGGATGCTGAGAAAAGTTGTTAGACGTCCCTTCCAACTAAGATTTCTCTGCTTCTACAATTTTAGATGAATTTCTATTTATTTTTTATTTTTTCTGGCTTGCAGTATAAGTTCAATAAAGCATTCATCATCTGTCAGCAAGACTTCTAAGAGGGGTACGGTAAAAATTATTAAATTGTGAGGGAAGTTACGTATATAGATGTTTTTGAAAATCCTGTCTGTTGTCTATCTGCTCCCTCAGGCTCCATACATTACATAAAAAGTTACATTTTAATCAGTTTGATTGTCATATTTATAAAATAGCAGTAATCTCTAGTTAACTGAAGCTTTCAAGTACTTGTTTTTCTGATAAAAATCATCAAGCTCAGATGCTTGAGTTTAGGGATTAAATGGAGCCCAAATCTGCTCTTCTCCTAGTTATGATTCTTCCTGCATAGAATTTCAGCTGCCCTAACACCTCCACTCCCATCATTTAAATGTGGATATATATTCAGACAGGAGCATTATAAATCAATGTGTTGCATGCATGTGTAGGTGTTTTGTTAAATGGTGGCAGATCTTCATCCAGCAATGCAGGGATGCTAAATCATTTCAAAGCAAAAGGCCACTACTTTTTTTTCCTAGACTGCTTCTAGAAATAGATTAATTCTGTCAGAAACTTTCTAGATCTGAGAACTCCCAAAATGCAATTTAGGCTACATCAATAAAATGGGACACAGCTACAAGCAAGTGAGAAAGGGCTTTATCCCTGTAATAGAATATTGCTCTCACCTACCCAACCTAAGTCTTAGACAAAAATATATTATTTTTAATACTGCATGCTTCTCTCCTGTATTTGTGTTAGGCAAATCATTCTCCCATTAGGTATCTCCCCAAGCTGGATAATTAGAAATCACTGAGTCCCATCCATATTGCTGTGTTCTAAAAATTGCTAAATATTTCAGCAGCCATTTAACACGGCACCTCTGGTCCCTGAGTGTACAGTCAGTGTTCTGACTGTACACACTCCTCATCTGTGCAGGCAGCCTGTCACTCCAGTCCATCAGTTTATCCAGGCATATTCTACCTGAAGCTGTCATAGGCAGTTTGACCCTGAAGCTGGTGCTCTCCAGATTGGATGGTTTTGTCTGGCCTCCGGTATCACTCTCAGGAAGACTGTCTGGAAGGCTGTATTGGGTAAAATTGCCTTGAGTTCCATTTTCCTGCCAAGCAGAAAAAAACGTAAAAAATTAAAATTTGCTATATTCACAGAGACAAAGCTGCAATATATTTATTTTAGATTAGTTGAATAATCTCTGTGTCAATTTTGTGCTGAGAACAAAACTAGAACACCCTGCTCATTCAGACAGCAAATTCTGCTAAAAGCACTAAAGGCTGTTGGACCATGAAAAGATAAATCTTTATAAATGAGAGAAGGAAGTTTATCTTCCAGATATATTCAGCATATGGACTGTATGAATGCTATCTATACCAATGCTGGTCAGCCTTGGAGGGCTGTGGAATGCTTCCTCTTGGAAACCATCCCAAACCATGTGAAAGACAGGAATTTTATTTGGAATAACCAGTATGGATATGCCAACAAATGGTGCCTGAACAACTTGGCTGTGTTCTCTGATTAAATGATTGTCTTGAATAGTGAGAAAAAAGCCCTTGACATCATTGACTTTGCCTTGAGCAGGGCCTGTGACACTGTCTCCCACTGTATAGCTGAAGTCCAAAGAGCGGGAGATGAACTGGATAAATGGATCATAATGTGAGCAGCCTGATCCAAGTTTGCTCTGCTTGTAGTGGGAGGTTGTCCTTCAGAGGTCCTTTCCAACCTAAATGACTCCTTAATTTATTTGTTACTTCTCATGCTTTGAGAAAGTCCTCACAAAAGTGGGGCAGGATGGAGATGAAAAAGCTCAGTGTCTCTCAGTGTCAGAAGGGCACCAAAGCCATATACAAAAACCAGCACATGGTTGCCAAGACAAGGAGAACCCAGGTGATGGGATATGGACTAACCAGTGGACAAGCTTGGTCCACCATGTCCTTGCCAGAAGTCCTGACTGGTACCACTTCAATACAAGCATCTCAGTGCTTGTGAGGTTTGAGTTAAGGACGTGTGCAAGAAAAACAGTTTCTTTTCAAAATGAAGCATCTTTCCATACTCATCTCTAATTGACACTTTTTCTTTCTTCCCCCACGCTTACACACTTGTGACACTTTGGCACTGACACTCTCTCAGTGGTACTTAGAGAGAGGCTGGTTCACCAGGCAAATGAGATATCCAGAAGCTTTATAACTCACCTGAAGAGAGGGGAGGACACTCTGCAAGCTCTTATTTGCTATTTGAGACAGGCTGCTCTCAAAGGGGGGAGGGTTTGTGGTGTCTGCAGCCAGACCATGCTTCACTTGACCATCCAGATGTGGGAGGGAAAGGACACCATGACCGACTCTCTAAATAGAAAGTACAAGGAAATGTCACATAATGGCCTAGCAAGAAGTTCTGTGCCACACCCATGAACACCAGAGGGATTAAAATCCTCGGAAAATGTGTGGTTCGCTTCTGACACCTAAAGGCAAAGGGGAAATGGACAGATACTAAGGCAGCTCCAGCTGTACTAATGGGTGGAAGGACGTTGTCCGGGCAATCCAGCACATTTTAGGGAATGAGATTCCTCCCAAGAACACTTCCATCCAGCATGAGAGCAGCGACTGCTTCAGCTGCAAAGGGTAGTTGGGTTTGGAAGCCCAGCAGCCATTCCAGGCAGCAGGACTCCTGCAAGAACAGAAAATAAAGCCCACATAGGGTAATAAGTAGGCATGAAGTGTCAGTGGCAGAAAATATCATTAACTACTTTCAGTGGCAGAAGAGAAACTGGGACTGGACTGCTGCCAAACACCAGGGGTGGACGCAGTGGGAAGTCTTCCCTGAACTGGTTTCTCCATATTTCCTTCCCACTCATTTTGCATGGAGCTCAGTTTGACTGGGCCCCTTTGTTGCACTCCTTATTAGTGAGGAAAAGGCAAGCTCTCAGCAAACTTTGCTTAAAAATAAATGTTTATGCTCATTTAAATAATCCAGGATTATTAGTCCTTCCTAACTTCTCCCATTTATTATTTGCAAAACATTTCTATATCATTTGTTAATGACAGTCATTTAAGGGTGCAGTTTTATAAATGTCTTGTATGTCTTTTATCAATGTCTCGAAATATCTCAAGTCAGAGAAGTCACACACTTACTAGCAGATGACATTTTCAGGTAGACTATTTCTTTGGTAAATAATAACAAAATTATTTGAAATAGATCTGAAATAGATCAACAATGCACTGTGAAATGCAGAATAAGGTCCAGAGAGCTAAAGCTACAACCCACATAAACCTGTGAAATTTTTCTCCTCAGGGAAGCATAGAAACATATTTGTAAAGCTTGACAACAAAGGTGAAGCTTGATTTTTTTCTCAAAAAGCAAAGGAATAGTGCTCTCAAGCCAACCAACTTCAATGAGTAAGTTTGGTATTCCAATACCATGGAAAAGCCTTTAGAAGCTTAGAACTGGGGTTCCAGTGGACTTTTCCTAAAAGCTTCAAGAAATAAAAGTGATTTGGCAGAAGAAATGCCTCAAATGCTACTGAACATAGCAAAATGAAAATACTTGCAGGCATTTGGGACAGCCATGAAGCCACAGGGAAAATGGAAGAGGACAGGGAATAGAGGACTTGCCTCTGCCCATATTCATTTATTACAAGAGATCACTTAAAAAACAAGCATTCAGGTATTTTTGACATCAGATGAAGAGTCACGTACCTGATGGAAGACTCTGTTAGAGCCCAGATGATCCCTCTCTTGAACAGTCAGCTGAGACTGAGAAAAAGCATCCACGTGGGAAGACTGCAAACATGAAGCGAGGCTTTAATAAAAATTATTCTAGAGGAAAAAATTATGGAATCTCTGCATGGTTTCTGTTTCCCTCTTTGTGGCAATGCCTGTGCCAACACAGGGTGTGAGAAAGGGCCACAAAAGCTGCTGAAATCACGTTGCACTCTGGCAATGCTCTCAGTTGAGCAGCTGTTTTGTGGGCTGGGGCAGAGACAGTTTATTTTGTTATTATGCCTCTCAGATGCTTGGTGTGCCCCTGCGCTCAGCCAAGGGGAAGGGGGCCCTCTGCCATCCCTAAATATGTACTTGGAAGCTGGTAGCGAGTATGCTTGGAAGGAGAACTTTAAACTGCCTCACAAGGTAGATTGTGAGCTCACCCATTGCTAAAAGCAACATTAAACTGGTTCAGCTTGTGGTACAGGTTTTATAAAAACAAAATCAGGCTTTAAGTTTACTGAAATATAGAAAAAAACCCATTGGCTCCAATGGGCAGAGAGTATTAGCAATAAATAAAAAAACCCATGGGGAAAGTGCTAAGCTCACCATTTTAAAGAGTATGCTGGTGCTCTCAGCAGGTTTTTTAATAAACATGGTAAGTAGCACTGTACATTTCTGCCCAATAACAAACTGCAATGAAAGGAAGAAATCCTTAGAATAATTTAGACCATGAAAACTCCGTGGCTAAAGCAGATTGGAGCTCTGCTCTATAGGCTGGAGTGAACCACACTGGGTTTGGTCAAAAGGGATCCTGAAAGAGTCTGTCTGAGCCTGGAAGAAGCAGGGACAATTCAGATTAAATGCTGCACCTGTGCCAATACACTGCAGATATCCATATATATATATATATATAAAAGCTGTAGTGGGTGAGGGATGCTTGCATGCAAACTGATCCAGGCACACACACTGACCTTGATATATGCAGGGGACATTAGCATCGCTACAAACAGAGAGATTAAACTGAACATACCTCAGCAATGGCTCTGGCACATCCTGCCCTGAACGGAATCACAGACTGGTTTGGGTTGGAAGGGACCTTAAAAACCATCAAGTTCCAGCCCCGTCCATGGGCAGGGATACCTTCCACCGGGCTAGGCTGCTCAGGCTCCAGGCAGCCACAGCTTCTCGGGGCAACCTGTGCCAGGGCCTCACCACCCTCACAGGGAACAATTTCTTCCTCATATCCAATCTAAACCTACTCTCTGTCCGTGTGAAGCCATTCCACCTTGTCCTGTCACTCCAGGCCCTTGTCAAGAGTCTCTCCATCTTTCCTGTGGGCTCCCCTCAGGCACTGCAAGGCCACAATGAGGTCACCCCAAAGCCTTCTCTTCTCCAGGCTGAATAATCCCAATTCCCTCAGCCTTCCCTCCAAGCAGAGCTGCTCCATCCCTCTGATCCCCTTGGGGTCCCTCCTCTGGACTGGCTCCAGAGGCTTTGGCATATCCATCCTTGCAAATGTAGTTAGATAAAAGACTCTAAAAGACTCTTCCAAAGAAAATATGGAGATAAAACTCTGCGTACAGCTCTACCTGACCACATGAAGGAAATGCTGCCCTTTGACAGTTTCAGCTGTCTCACCATCAGCCGTGAAGACACCTCAAGCTGGGGAGACCAGCTGGAAACTGCCCTTGAGATAACTGTGCTCTGTCAGTGCTCTTCCTGTTCATCTGAGCACAAATGAATAAATAAACCCTTCTGCAAAGGCAAACTTCAGATTCAGAACAAACTGAGAACAGCTCCGGCTTGAGAGGAAGGGTCATGAGTGGCTGGGAAGCACAGGAGAATGGCAGGAAAGGGATAAGTACTAAAACCTGTCTTTGCTGGACAGAGTCTTCCATCTTTGGAACTGGCAATCACCCAGCCAGGGATAAGGGATGATATGCCGTAAATCCAAAATATTCCCAGTGTCAACACGGTAAATGCTACAGAAGAAGGCCACTAGACTACTGCATCCTAAACAGGAGCGTCCTGGAGCATGACACAGTTTGCCCAGAGCACCAAATATCCTTGTGTGAATTTCTTTAGATGATTATTCCGTTGAAAACTTAGTGACAGAATATTTTTACAGACAATCTACAGACAATCTTCTCATGCAATCTTCATCTCTTGCATTTTAAGGGACAATCACATTTGTTATGAAGATGAGATACACATTCAAAACACTACTAATTTATCAGCCCAGCTCTTAGTAAGACAATTAATTTTAGTGCACTTTAGTTATTTTTTCCACAATTCATCCATACTTCATTCCCAGCTAGGTATAATTTTCAGTTTCTGGAGCTGATGAAAATATTACCTGTCATTTAAAGATAGTTTCTTAACTGCTTCATGCTTTTCTAGCTACAAGTCAATACAAAGCCAGGATTTTATAGAGAAAAAGCAGTCACTGAAAACCAACAAAACAATGACTTCACATACCTGTGCAGACTGCAGAATCTTCACTCCAAACTGGCATTTAATTTCTTAGCAATACTTTTAAAAAGCTGAGCAGTTATGTCCATATTACTAATTTTTTTAAAGTAGATTTACTAATAGAGCAAGAAAAATTCCCAAAACATCTTTAAAACTGAATCAGAAGTAACGAAGAAGGTGAGTGGGCTCCAAGATGGGCTGCCAGAATTTGGAATCCATTTAATTTCCATTCAGTGGAGAAAGAGCAACAAGATTTTGAGGTGGACATTTCTCCTTTTACACTGCAAAAGCAAAACCAGCTCATGCCTTTTTTTAACCTTGGAAATCTGTGCTCCTCTTTGTCCCTCTTTCTCAAAACCTACTTACTAAGGATTTATTTCTCTTTAGGCAATTTATTCAATAAAATTAGCAAGTGACCAACCTTCATAAAATTCCCCAAATGAGTAAATAACAAACTTTGATCTGTAGAAAAACTGATCTGTACCTACACCAGTCCTGCTGGTGGCTGAATGGGGAGCAGGTGGATTTATTGGACAGTCCCCACAGTGGCTTCATTTGATGGTCTTGATCCAGGTGAAACAGCAGAGCTGCTCCAGCAAAATCCAGGAGTTGCCTGACGGGCTCTGCAGCTGAGCTGTTGTGGCTGGGTTTGTTCTGGCAGACGCACTCCAAAGAAAAACTGCAGCAACTGCCACTATTCCACTCCATTTCATTTCTGGTTTCCCTGCTCCTGTGGCACTCAGCCTTGTCCTACAGCTCCAATGTTGCAGTCCCAGACTATCATCTCCTGCTATTCCAGCCCTTCACATCCTGGATCACCTTGTTCATTCCAGTTACCACCAAAGAAACAAAAAGGTCCTCATCCACCACCTATCCTGCAGTCACAAGCAATTTTAGGTTTACAGCATTCTGTAAAATCCAACATCGTTACACACTTCCATAATTCTCAAAGTATCAGAGTAATTTTTCAGTACCATGTTAACCAAAGAAATCAGAAATGTATTAAAAATTTGAAAATTTTTAAGTACAAAACTACATAAAATAAAGACCCCATTGTCTTCTCATTTAAACAGGCATTCTCTTCCCACTGTTCTCAAAACTGAATGAAGCCTGTGGTATATATGGAGAGAATACAACACAGGTGCTAAACCATGCAAAACATTAAAAAGTCAGCAAATACACTCTCACTCACTCAAAATACAGCAGGAACATAAACATTTTCCCCACCTTGTCAACTACTTCTGTCAGCATTACTGCAGGAGCTGGTAAGTGCAGGATAGGAGCTGTTTATTCCATTCAGCGAAGGCATTTCAGGAAGCCCACCTTCATCTAGTCAGAGCATAGCAGGAGCAGTTCCATGCACAGTGCCCTGAGCAGAAGAAAATGGATAATGCTTCTGCTTGGCTTCAGATTTAAATTTTTCTCCCGGAAATACGCCAGTGACTATTAGCTGCTCTAGTATTCTTTTGGTGGCCATCTGTTCCCTTTCTCAGCCTCCTTCTAGCCAAATATAATTTTCCATATTTATCATGGCAAGGCAGTAATAAGAAAGACAAATATAACAGGATTGGCTGTTCTCCTTGTCATCTCAGTCTGTTCTTTCTCACTGATCTCATGTGCTTGCGAAACCAAGAAACACTCGAACTTGGATTTTGTCAAAATTTGTCACAGCGACCTTGCTATACAGTGAGCAAAATCTCTTCACCAAGACTGACAGACTGGGAAATGAAAATAAATGAATTCCTAAAGGGTTGGCATTATACGTCAAGTAATGAGGACTAAACTATGGCACCTTGATCTATGGTTCTTGTGGGCATCGGTGCAGAGCTGTTCTGCCCTGTTGGGATAATGAGGCTCTCATATTGGTGTGGATAATGAGACAGAGCTTAGCTGCACTCCTGTCTTTCCTCTTCCTCCTTTGGATGCTGTGCATGTGTGATGGGGCACTGATGGAGGTGTCCCTATTCTCCAGCTGTCTTAGGGGAATATCTAAATCCAAAATACAGTGTGGTCTCCTCCATACAGCCAAAGAATGGCACGTTCCCTGCTGGTCTGAAATCTGCCAACAGTCCAGAATACTTTTACCTTCACTCAGAAACCAGGGTTTTCAGGGAGGAAATGCGTGCTTCCCCACTGAAGGCTGCTGCTTTTACAGATGCTGCTGGAATGGTTAAAGGACAAACAGTTATTCCTTTTCACCCGTGGTGGTCTCTGCAAAGCCCTTCCTGATGTAATTGCTGGGCTGCACCACCCTAAAAGGCACATTGCACCCACTTCCATCACTCCCACTTTTCCATTCATCCAAGCATGGCAACCCTCCAGGCAACAAATCCTCCCCAGTAATATAAACCTCACATGCAAGAGAAACTTCTTATTTTCTCACCAAATAACCACTCAGGCTATCGTGCTCGTGAGGGGTGGGGGGCATGCAGATCATCCTAGAAGAGTCCTAGAATGGCTGGGGTTGGAAGGGATCTAAAAGAACATCTCATTCCAACCCCCTGCCATGTGCAAAGACACCTTCCACTATCCCAGGTTGCTCCAAGCCTCATCCAACCTGTCCTTGGACACTTCTGGGGATGGAGCAGCCACAGATACTCTGGGCAACCTGTGCCAGGGCCTCACCACCCTCACAGCAAAGAATTTCTTCCCAAAATCCCATCTAAACTGGATGAACCAGGTGGGAATCCATTCCCCCCCTGTCCTGTCACTCCAGGCCCTTGCCAAAAGTCTCTCCCTGTTAGCATTCCCAGGACAGAATAGAATTCAATAGAATAGAATTTCCATAGAAAGGAGTGAAATACACATATGCCCATGTTTAAGCCATCCTCCATTTAGAATATCCTCTATTTTCTTTATTTTCGTTCTTTTCAATGCTTTCTCTTGTCCTCATTTTATTTTCTTACATTCTTGTAAACATATTCAAATTTGCTGTGATAAATAATGCAGGAATAAAAACAATCTTCAGGATCATTCTTTTGTATTATCTGAAGAGGACCAACTAATTTTTCACAACACAAGAAATGGAATAAAGTTTTCTCCTCCATTTCTCGACAACACTCTCAAAGCAAGAGAAACTCACCAGGATTCTTAGTAAGTTTCAGTCATGCTACATTGAAGTAAAAAGCAGTGCACAAAATATTTCAGCTACAAATTTCAAAGCAGTTTTTTTAAGTTTGAAGGAAAGATTTGTGATCTTTGTAACTATTTTTTTTAATTAGCCACTTTTGAAAGAGATTAATTAAAGCAGTTGAGTGCAATAGTACATAAATTCCTTGTAGATGTGATCACTGCCTGTAATCATCACACAGACATCTTTAACAAATTCTATTAGCTTGGCAACATCTCTGTGATGTAGAATAGTATCAGTGGTAAAGGAAATTAAAGAGCTTTCCCTGCAAAGAAACTCCCCTGCATCCTGGAGTGAGAAGAGGACTAATTCCATCGTAGCTAAACACTGAAGGTAGACAAATTTCCCTGTGGAAGTGCCCCTGTCTTTGTATTGGCTTGGCTTGAGCAGGAGCCTGTGCACATAATGGAGACTAGATATCCCAAACTTTTACATCCTGTCAGAGTTTGGATCTAGTTTTTTTCTTTTTTTTTTCTTTTTTTTTTGTTTTTATTTTGTTTTGTTTTGTTTTGTTTTTTGTTTTTTGGTTTTTTGGTTTTTTGTTGTTGTTTTGGTTTTTTTTTTCTTCAGGAATTTATCTCCCATGGGTTGCTAGGGGACTAATGGCTGGGTACTTAAGAGAACAAAAGCACATGGCTAGGGCTAGGGCTAGGGCTTTCTCCTTGGCAGGATGGGGGAAAATGTCTCTCATGGAAGCAGGGACTATGTGAGATTTTGGTGACTGAAAAAAAGCAAGAGCGGGGGGAGGGCTCACTCTCTTGCTCGGGGCTCTCTTGCTCGGGACCCTCGGAGCCGGACGGTCGGTGCTGCTGTCTGCTGAACCCACGGCCACTGAGAAGCCAGCGCGGAGCTGCCGGTCTGTCTGTTTTGAGTTTTTTCCTCTCTATCCCATCGAGAGCCGAGCTGCCTGCCACCAGCCTGTCTCTCCCCCGCTCCTCCACGCCGCTCCGAGTTTTTGCTAGACTGTAACTGTGCTCCCCCTACAGGCCGAGACCTCCTGCTGTCCCAGCTCCCTGTGTCCCAGGATCCCGCTGTGGCACCAACACCAGCCGCCCCCCGAGGGTCTGTGGAGCAAGGGCTCTCCTCCATCCCTCCATGCTTCGGGCAGTCGCCATTGCCGTGTGCTACCTGAGCTCACGCCAGAGCGCCCCCTGCAGCCACCGGGGAAGCACCGCACCCAGAGCGCCCCTGCAGGCTGTGACTGGAACTGCACCAAAGGGAAAAGGTGCCTGAAGCCGAGCAGGCTGCCACTGGGTTTCTGGTTCTGCTTGTTGGATAATGCCATAGTTGTTGTTATTTGTTAGCTTTGTTTTAGATATTAGTAAAGAACTGTTATTCCTATTCCCATATCTTTGCCTGAGAGCCTCTTGATTTCAAATTTATAATAATTCGGAGGGAGAGGGGTTACAGTTTCCCATTCCAAGGGAGGCTCCTGCCTTCCTTAGGAGACACCTGTCTTTCAAACCAAGACACATCCCTAGAATTGGAACAGATTAATTCTACTCTTTATAGCATTTACTCTGCTACGCCTGCACTTCAGTCTTCCTGATATGAGCGAGGGCAAAAGGCTCATATCAGGAGCAATGTACTGAGCCCTGCCTCAGTGCTGTGCTGGGGCACCCGTCCAGGTTTGAGCAGTGCCACAGGGAAGGTCCAATGCTGCCACTGCAGGCTGCACCACGGAAAATAAATACCAAATTCTCTGGAGCAATGTGAATGGTGCTGACAGAAAACTTCTTAAACCGCTCCTGCTCCATTTGCTCTAATAAAGCATAGGAATTATGTTTTTTGCTCTCTGTAAAATCAGTGCAAAGGGAATGATTTGAGGTATTGCTTACATTTTCTTGGGCAAAGAACCCACCGGATGAACCAATCAGTCCAAGACTGATAGAAATAGAAAAGCCAGTCAAGGGTTCTGGATCCTTTAGAATGTTTCTTCCACAGAAGAGTGTACAAGTGTCTTAGGTTACAATGGTATGTATTTTATCACCATCTTCATGGGATGTTGGGGCTGGGTGGGGCAGTGTTCCTGGCTGGTCCCTGATGGCCCCAGGGCATGTCTTCTAATGGGCCAGCTGTTGGAGCCAGGTGGGGCACTTTGCTTTGATCGTCCCTAATGGCTCCGTTAATGGGCCATTGAGTCCCACTGATAAACTCCATCATCCCATTGTGAGATGCTCTGCCCAGAGTGAGGAAGCAATGTATCCCTAACTGGATATAAACTAGAATTTGAAACACCACAAGTCAGCTTTTCCACTGGATTCCCGGAGGAAGATCAGACCCTTCTACACCACCACTGGACCTTCAGAGGAGAACTACACCTTTCACAGCATCACTGCTTCAACAGAACCACATCTATCACTCCCAGAGGACTGCAGCCACCATCTAACTGCACTACTATCAACACCCTGACCAACAGGGTGTGAGGTTGTATTCTGACTCTATCAGTGTTTTTGTACCATTGCATTTTTCTATTAAATGGTAGTTCTGACTTTGAGTGTCTCACTGATTTGCTTTCAAACTACCACAACAAGCCTGGGATATGATAAAATCAGGATTCTAACATTTCAATTACTTGCTAGTCAATTGCCTCTTTAAAGTTTATTAACAATTCCTACCAAAGTTAGGATCTGCTCTTTCTCCTAGCAAATAAGAAAAAATAACTACAACGCTGTTTGTTCTATATGTGCTCAAAACCTGGGTAAGAATCATGAATGCAGTTTTACATAGGAGGGAGCTAAGGCACTGTGTTGCTAAGGATGTAATTGCCAGAACCTTTTGAGATAATTCCTAACGTCTGAGTAAGTGTCCTTGACTGAATTCAATTAGAATTTGGGTACATGGGGATTTTCCAAACAGCTCTCTGACTGTATAAAGCCAAAAGCACCCCAGTGACATCACCATTTCTAGAAAACAGACTGGGTAAAGAAATGACAGTCCAGAAATCAGTGCTCCAACTGGTTTTCTAATGCATCAATCTGTTCTCAGGATTATTCCAAGAACAGAAAATATGGTTATTCCTGGACTCACAAACTGAAGAGGAATCATATGGAAAGCAGGAATTGGACATGAACCAGATAAACTGATTTAAACTGAGTGGGGTACACAGATAAAATGTAGGTCTAGATATGTTCAAAAGTCATAGGCAAAAAGAAACCCCAACATTTAGTAGGCAAATATATCATAGAATCATAGAATATCCTGACTTGGAAAGGACTCACAAGAATCATCCAGTCCAATTCCTGGCCCTGCACAGACACCCCAACAATCCCACATATGCCTGAGAATGTTGTCCAAACACTCCTCGAGCTCTGACAGCCTTGGGGCTGTGACCATTCCCTGGGGAGCCTGTTCAGTGCCTCACTACTCACCCCAACCCACCCCTGACACAGCTCCAGCTGTTCCCTCGGGTCCTGTTCCTGGTCACACAGAGCAGAGATCAATGCCTGCCCCTCTTCCCCTCGTGAGGAAGCTGCAGAACTGCTGTGAGCTCTGACCTCAGTCTGTTCTTCTCCAGCTGAACAGACCAAGTGCCCTCAGCCGCTCCTTGTGTGGCTTCCCCACCAGGCCCTTCACCATCTCAAAAACCCTACTTTGGACACTCACTATCAGCTTTAATTCTTTCTCATATTGTGGCATCCAAACCACACACGATATTCAAGATGAGGCCAACCCAGCCCACAGTTCAGTGGGACAAGCCCCTCCCTGGCCCTGCCAGCAATTCTGGGCCTGGTGAGATCATTATAATGATGGAAAAGGATTTTTGGCTTGCTTGTCAAGCTCTGAAAGCTTTGAAGAACTTTGAAGAACAGAAAGAGCTCTGTTTCTACCAATTTGCAGGTGAAACGTGGGGGTGCCTGTGTTATCCCTATGCTGCCTGGTAGTGGAAGCTGGAGAGGCCGAGCCAGGAGAACCAAGGCCTCTCAGTCCATGTGTAGTTCATAATTACAGTTACTAAATACCTCCCCAAATCCTACTGACATCACACATTCATCTGTGCATTCAGATATGCTTCCTAAATAATGCCCTCTGAGGAGGGAAATCCTGGAAATCATTTCCCAACCTCATCACTTCAGAGGGGTTACACTGTATGAAATCAGTAGCTCAGCAAGGAGTGACACCTCACTGTGATTCTTCTCCAGAAAGTCACTTTAAACAAAAGCATCAAATGTCAGTTTTAAACTTAGAAACACACTTTATCATGTAGGACTTCTGATTTCAGAGTAATGCAACTCACTATAAGTATCCCAACAGAGCATCTTTTTTCCTCTAAAATAAAAAATAGACCAGCTGTTGACAATATACATATAATTTAATATACCACAAAGCCTTTCACTTAAGCCTAAAGGTCAATCTGAAATCTTTTGCAGAACCCTAGGTACTCTGAGATTCTATAAATTATTTACTTGTTTATTGTTTATGCAGAAACCTGTAATTTTAAAATGTTAATTTCTTATCTTTGCAGCAATAACAATGATACTGCTTTTATTAAAAATTGCCATCAAAAAATCATAGATTCATAGAATATCTTGAGCTGGAAGGGACCCACAGGGATCAATGAAGCCCAAATCCTGACTCTGCACTGGACAGTCTCAAGAATCACACATCTTAATTCTACTTCTCTAAAGTAATTTAATAATGGTTAATGCAATAAAAATATATATGGAATTGATGGCAGATGGTACAATGGACTGAACTAACTTCTTTCTGTTTATTTTCAGTTCCTCACAACAGGTATGTCACAACCTAATACAAACATTTGTACATTAAACAATAAAAAAAAAGCCAACCATTATTACCTTAGGTTGGACTCTTTTATTTCTTCTCACTTGTAAACAAGAGTTACTGAAGAAGCTGAAGAAGCTGAAATCACAGCACCTCTCACTGCTCCTTTCTTGCTTTTTCTATAATGACAAAGCTCTGGGTTTTAAATCTGTCTCCATTAAATTGTTCTCTTTGTGATTTAAACCTGACATGGCAGTTAATCTGATCCAACCCGTGCCCCTCTGTGAATAAAGCCTGGGCTGATTGATGATTTTTAGGGTGAGCTGGCTGGAATCAAGTCCCAAGTTGTTTTACCATGTTCCCCAGCAGTGACACAAACCAAATTGCGCTGAACTGGGAAGCTGATGCTCTATGAAATCTTTGAGGACTTTACACCAGCACAACATGTTTGTCAATTAGGCTCACCAGCATTGCCAAACTTGGGGTGCCACATTTGCTTTGCTTTCCTTCCTTCTGTGTTTTAGTTCTTTTTCAAAGACTGCAGCTTTAGCTCACCTGCTCTGAACATGAACTGTCTAAAGAGGGTAAATCCAAGGTAATTTGAGTGTTACTGAGAATCCCAACAGTGCCCCTGAGCACCATACTCACAGATCCCTCTCAGCACTCAGAATTCTTGACAATCATGCAATGAGTGTTTCTTGGTAGTTCTGCCTCTGTTTACACTGTAATCCTCTATGAACCCCTTACATATTCCATCAGCAAAATGCCTGCAGCTGGAGCAGCCTCAGCTTGGAATATTGAAGGAACTGACCTTGGCGGTCTTCTGTTCAAGTATTCCTGACAGACTCCATGGGGAAATAGCTCATGCTTAGTCTCAATACATTATTTTCTTAGCTTTTCTTATGAGAATGATAAAGCAATTAATATTTTTTTAAAAGTGCAGAAAAAATGCAGACACAAACTTTACTGAAGTGAAAGAAAATTTTTAAAAACCAGAGGAGCAATACCAGCTTTAAAACAGGAAAACCACAATGGGTTTGGAATTAAAAAAAAGAGGAAAAGAAATGTTTAAATCAGCTTTTCTTTTTTAATCATGGCATCACAGATTGGTTTGAGTTGGAAGGGACCTCACAGATCACGCGATTTCATCCCCACTGCCAGGGGCAGAGACACCTTCCACTATCCCAGGTGGCTCCAAGCCCTGTCCAACCTGGCCTTGGACACTGCCAGGGATGGGGCAGCCACAGCTTCTCTGGGCAACCTGTGCCAAGGCCTCACCACTCTCACAGGGAACAATTTCTTCCTCATATCCAATCTAAACCTCCTCTGTGTCAGTGTGAAGCCATTCTCCCTGTCTTGTCACTCCAGACTCTTGTCAAAAGTCTCTGTCCATCTTTCCTGTGGGCTCCCTTTAGGCACTGCAAGGCCACAACTGGGTCACCCCAAAGCCTTCTCTTCTCCAGGCTGAACAGTCCCAGGTCTTTCAGCTTTTCCCCACAGGAGGAAAATCAGTTTGACATGAAAGTGCCAGTGAACCATTTAATAGAAAAGGCATAGGACAAATGTAATCAGAACTAGTGGATAAATACACAAATGAACTTTGACTCTGTAAGTGAACTGCCTAATTGTTACCAGAAGAAGGAAAAAAACCAACCAAATGACACAAACAATAAGAATAACTATAAAAAGAAGTAAGTCTGTGGCTTCCCAACATTTTGAATTAGGCTCATGAAAGAAATCATGTTTCCCTCCAATCCACTTCACCTATAACCTCAGTCATCATAACTGGAATTACACGGCTCCTACTAAAAAGAAATAGAAGGATAGTACTATCCATAGGTTTTTGAATATAATTAAAAACAGATCTATTGATTACATGGAAATATGCTAAGGCAGGGAGCAGCTGCCAGGCATATCCCTGTGCCAACATTTTCCTCTAGACCAGCTCTGAGTGTTTTGGTTCTGTCTTCTTGCAAGGGCTGTATGTGAAGCCCAGGGATTTTATTTAGGGAGACTGGACTGCCTTCTGCTGGAATCTACTTTTAGCTTTTGCAAGATGTCTGCATTTAGCTGCACGGGTCAAAAGTCAGTTTTCAGGAATATTGCAGGCACTTGGGTGTCGCACGGTTGGACACGAAGAAATCAGGCACTCAGGTCAGGTCCACCAAGGCTGGGCAGGAGAGCAGAAGAGCGCCCAGCCCTCTTTATTCTTACATTTATATATCTTGTCACAGACAGCTATGGATTGGACAATGAGGTTACCACCTCCCCAATTCCATAGGTAAGGAACACAGTCCATCAACCTTCCCCGCCCTTGGGAAAGGAATGATAAACAATACTAAAGGTACAAAACAATCCTTGGCCAGTTAGCAAAACATTGACTATGTTTACATAAAATCTATGAGAACCTTTTCTACTAAGTATCAACACAGCACACTGTAAAATTCAGGGTGACACTTGGGCATATCAGGAATGCAGGTGCATGCCTGGTGCAATGGCTCACTGCTGTCCACTTCTTCCCACCCCCAGGCAGTGGAGAGCACTGGAAATTCCTGGGATCCAGGCTGTTGTCTGCATTTCACATGCTGTGTACTCAGGTATGTCTTGAATAACGTGTTTGGCCTCCTTTTCTCCAGGCTAAACACCCTCAGCCACTCCTCACAGTACTCACTCTTAAGGTATCTATGTCAGTATCTACATACCCTGAATTTTAATACAGTAATCTCAATATATTGAAGAAAAATGGGGCAAAAAGTCCATGCCTGGCAAATGTGTATTGCTATCACTAATTAAATAGGAGATTTCAATGATATATTTTGCCTCACTTTCTCTTTGGGGAGGAGGCATTTTTCAGAAATCATCTCCCAGTGATGCTTCAGAAGAAATATATATTTATTAAAAAAGCTTTCCTATTATTTGTAGAAAATATTTTAATAGTACCCTATTAATGTGCATTTTAAATTCTCAGAATGTTAGGGAGATTTCAAAGGAAAACTGTTTCATACGCATTGTTGTACAAAGAATAATTAGAATTAAAGTAGGAGATCTCAAGCTGTGGCTTCAAATCTAAACTATTCTGTGACAGTGACATTGCAGTGTCACTCTCACCACACCAGCCCTGTGTTTTCAGGTGTTACCACAGCCTTGTCTCACTCTTTCCAAAACAACACTCACTTTACACCCTCTGTAAGACCCCCCTGCATGTTCAGCTACAGAGTGCAAAATAACATCATCAGGACAGTAATAAATCATATCACATGTTAACAAAACCAAAATTTGCTCATAAATCCATTTTTTTCCTTTGCACAGAAGAAATGAAGAGTGTACAGAGGAGCTACTGCAGTATGTGCTGGGTTACACATCTCAGGAATGATACGGATGAAAATTTGGGAGTTAGGCAGTGTTCCCACTTAGGAACAGGCTGTGATGTGTGGAGGACAGAATGCTTCCCATCAACTTCAATAACACACTTCCCCACTCTTTTGGGAGCAGCTGGAAAAATCTGCCTCCAAATTTCTTTGGCAAGAAAGATTAATCAAATCAAATGAGGAAAGGGGATGGAGGAGCTGATCTCAGACATACTCCAAAGAGGACACAGCTCAGCAGGGAATGTATTCTCCATTATCACTTATTATTGCAACCTCACTGAGGCTAATGAAGATACAGGGCATGGAGGTGATTGATGAGGAGAATCAGACTTTATTCTATACACAACTCCCTAAATCAGAGGTGGAAAACACATCTCCTACAGGCCATGATTCTTCTTAAAGTGATCACTTCTAAACTATTCAGTGCTACATATCTCTTTTGCTGATTTGAATGTTCCCAGGATCTTTGGCAGTCTCCTCATTTGCAGTTCCTCTGCAGGTAGCTTAACTGCAGCCAACTCTGGGTAAATACATCTCATCTGCCTTTGATTTATGAGCAAGATTCAGCCTTCCTGGAACAGGCTTTGTGCCGGTAGAAGTGCAGGTGAAATGGATGGGAGCACCAGAACCCATTCATGTGGCAGGAAAATGAGCTTAAAAGAGTTTCACTTAATGATCTTTCTTTCAAGCAAAACAGGTGGCCTGCCTTCCCAAAACCTGGCAGTGGCTTCATGATTACATCTGCACAGCCATGTGAACACAGCCAAAGGGAATATCTTTTACAAAGGAATTGAGTTCGACCTAAAATCACTGCAGGACCTCTACGTGTTATCAGAGATTATTTACAAGGGTGTGGAGTGACAGGACAAGAGGGAAAGGCTTAAAACTGACAGAATAGGTTTAGATTGAATATTATGGAGAAATTAATTCCTGTGAGGGTGGTGATGTGTACTAAAACTCTGTATGCATGTGTATGACATAGCAGCTTCATCATAATAATCAAAGAATCATAGAATCCTGGAATGGTTTGGGTTGAAAGGGTCCTTAAAGCCTATCCAGTTCCAACCCCTGATGTGGGCAGGGACATCTTCCACTATCCCAGCTTGCTCAGAGCCCCATCCAGCCTGGCCTTGGACACTGCCCGGGATGGGGCAGCCACAGCTTATCTGGGCAGCCTGTGCCAGGGCCTCACTACCCTCATAGGGAGAGTGACTCCACCACCTTCCTGCACAGTCCATTCCAATGTCTAATTACCCTGTGAAGAAATTCTTTCTGAAAACAGTGGCCAATTGCTGCCTATTTTCAATACAGGGAAGCACCATAGCATTCTGAGTTCCTGGAAAGTTCCATTTATTCCTCCATCTTCTGGGGTCTATGAAGTTCTCCTAACTTTGGTTGTCCTGAGTGCATCCCTTTTCCTGACTTAGATATACTGGGAAAGATCACAGAATCCAGAAAAAAGGGTCAGGCTGGAAGGGACCAGTGAGTCACCTTGTCCCACCTCCCTGCTCCATGAAGGCCATCCCAGAGCACAGAGCACAGGATTGTGTCCAGATGGTTCTGGAATATCCCCAGTGAGGAGACTCCACAACCTCTCTGGACAATCTGCTCAGTACTCAGTCACTGCACAGAAGTTCTGCCTCCTGCCCAGATGGAACTTCCTGGGATCAGTCCCTGCCATTGCTGGGCCCTGCAGAGCAGATCCTGGGCCCTGCTCAGAGCCCTCCCTGCAGACAGGGACACCCAGGGCTGAGGGCCCCTCTCAGCTGGGGCTCCTCTTGAGGCTGAACAGCTCCAGCTCCCTCAGCCTTTCCCTGTCAGAGATGCTCCAGGCCCTAAATCATCTCCACAAGCCTCCACTGGAGCTCCATCTCTCACACCAGGAGATCCCTGTTCTTCCTGTCCTGAGGATCCCAGAGCTGGACACAGCACTCCCAGGGCTTCCCAGGGCTGAGTAAGGTTTGCCCATTCTTGCATTTTTTGACTTACAGGCAACTCTGTTCCTCGGAAACTATGACAGAGACTAAAGCAGCTGAACCACACTGACAAATTGCATCAACATGACTTTTACCCGGGGAGGGGTTGAGTTATACTCAAGAAAAATTATAGAAAACATCTTGAAAAGAACTGTGTGTTAAAGCTTATAGCTGAATTAAATAGTGCAAGAAATACCTACTAACATTGTAAGTCACTGATTTGTGAAAATGTATTAGAGTGTTGTTGATAATACTTGACTGAAGTTAAGATGGTTAAGGCTATTAAATTCCTTTTTGTTTTTCTGTTCTTCATATATTGCTCACACTTGTTATCTGACCCTTTGATATGCAAACACTGCAAATACAAGTGATAGCCATGTTGCTCTACTGTACTGGAGTAATAACTTGATGTTATTATGCCCTCTAATGTTGACTTCCTACACAGCTACACACTTCTAACATTCTAAAAAATATGCACCTATCTACTAACCTTTATGCTGGGATGGGGTTCACATCATATTTCTGAAAGAACTGCTTGATTATAGCTCTTTAGAATCTTCAGCTTAATGAATCCTTAAAGGGTAGTAAAATGAAAGCAAGATTTACACAGCTTTACTCAAAGTAAAAAAATGTGTAATATCCAAGTACATCTCTCATTTGTTCAAGGAGGCAAATAGAAAGAGACTCTGTCATCTTTGGCTCTAGAAGATGGTCTACCACCAAGCAGATAAATATCATCTGGGTTTCAATCAGTTCTAATTTCTCATTATTTCTTTGTACATTGGAGTATTGTAATTGTCCCTAAGGGCTGACAGTATGAAAAAGAATTTGGTGAGAGGAACTGAGATGCCTGAGCATTAAAGAGAGCTTTAATACACTAAGGATCATGTAGATTCTTTTATGCTCAAGGCCAGTAAAGTCCTTCCTCTTATTCAGTCGAGGCTAGAAGCAACCAACCTTTTACTTTTGAGAAAGTTACATTAAAAACAATTTAAAAAAAAAAAAAAAACAATGAGGGAAAATACAAAATACAAGAAAAAGAGATTTCAGTTTTTTAATACCCCAAATGTACAGGAAGAACTCATGCTCAGTCTTCATTTAAATGTTCACATGTGTTGTAAATATTGGGGGTGTGAGGACAGATTCAGCACAACAGAAACAACCTCAACCCAAAAAAGTTCTTGTTTTTTCATCACAGCTTCCTCTCAAGAGAACCATGTTGCACCTGAGTGGAGACAGACCAGAAATTCTTTGTAAGGAGCAGGACAAAGTGTTTTAAATGCAAAGAGCAGGGTTTTGCACGGAGTCACCAGAAGTGGTAACATCCTGTTTTCACCTTTGTGGTTTGCACTGATATGCATCAAGTCTGTTGGGTTAACGAAAGCTGGGACAACAAAAGTGATCTGACATGAAAGACAGCATAAATTTATCTGCTTAGAGCAAATTACATCCAACCCCTCCACTGAAAATTAAAGAGCACTTTATGGATTCGTGATGCAACTGATCGCAGGAAATCGCATTTGGGCATTTTTGTTTCTATTAGAAAAATAATGGGAAAAGATTTGTTTCCCTTATTAAATCCCCTGTCTCTGAATAAGCAGTATTTAGCCACTTTAAAGATACAGATTTTCACATTAAAAGAACATCTGAGACTAATCAATGTAGACTTGGGAAATGAAGGTTTTGGACCTTTGGAACTACAGAAGGAAATAATCACACACTTAAGAGTTTCTGAATCAAAACTAAATTCTGTTTTCTTCAGAAATAATGAAAGCTGAAACAGTGATCTTTGCCTTATGATAACCTGACTGATAATGCATTAAGAGCAAACAGACAACCAACCTGCAAGAAATCAGTGAAACCATAAACATAAGCCTTTGCAAAGGCATAGATTACACCTGAAGCATGGGATGTCATCCAGAGGGACCTGGACAGGCATGTCCTGGACAGGGCAAGACCAAGGGCTGGTGCTGCACCTGGGTCAGGACAACCCCTGGCATCAATCCAGGCTGGGGATGAGCAGAGGGAGCATCCCTGGCAGAAGGATTTTGGGGGTGCTGTAGGGCTGCTCTGCTGGGACCCAGAACCCCCCTGTGCTGGGCTGCACCCAGAGCCCATGGGCAGCAGGGGAGGGGGGATTCTGCCACTCTGCCCTGCTCTGCTGAGACCCCCCCTTTACAGGGCTGCATCCAGCCCTGGGGCCCAGCACAGGAAGGACAGGGAGCTGCTGGAGCCAGTCCAGAGCAGGGACACCAAGGGGATCAGAGAGATGGAGCAGCTCTGCTGGGAGGAAAGGCTGAGGAAATTGGGATTGTTCAGCCTGGAGAAGAGAAGGCTTTGGGGTGACCTCATCGTGGCCTTGCAATGCCTGTAGGGAGTCCACATGAAAGATGGAGAGAGACTCTTGACAAAGGTCTGGAGTGACAGGATAAGGGGGAATGGCCTCACACTGACAGAGAGGTGAGGCCCTGGCACAGGTTTTCCAGAGAAGCTGTGGCTGCCCCATTCCTGAAGGGTCCAAGGCCAGGTTGGATGGTGCTCTGAGCAACCTGGGATAGTGAAAGGTGGCAGGGGGTTGGAATGAAATGAGCTTTAAGGTCCCTTCCAACCCCAGCCATTCCACGATTCTATGATATTCCTTTGTTAATGCAATTTCCTGAATCACGAGTAATCCTGGCAGAAATGGATCTGCTGCCATCCACTGTAATCAATAGGCTTAGTTAGGTAATTATTTACATTGTGAATTAGTAAAAGGTCAGTTTCATTAATCAGTAACAATCACTTCACTGCTTTACAAAACTCCCTACTTCAGCAAAGCATCATGATCCTCAATGAAGTCTCAGGAGCTCCAAGGAAATTCTTCACTGAGCCTGACTAATGCTGTTGACTTCCTGTAAGAGCATACACAGGCAAAAATATCTGCCAGACTGCAGCCAACATTTAATGTGACCTTCAAAATTAATAAATTCAAGGAATTCAATTAGATAGTATGTTTTATTTTAGTTTTTTTAAAAAATACAACATTCTAAAAAACATGTCTCTATCATGATACTGCCATAGTGCTGTCTAAACTATTTTAATGCCAAAAGTTTAGGTATTAGAGAATTAAAATTATCACAAACCAGTATCTCTGAATGTAAGACATGAAAAAGCTGGTGGCCTAGATGTCACTTTGATTAAAGAATGTTATTATTCAGTAGCACTTAAGGTTGCCCAGCAATTCGCAGAATAAAAACTCATCCTAACATCAGACACACCCATAACAAGAGTCCTCCAAAACGGATGATGCCAGGATGGTGCTCATCTTCTGTCAGCAAAACCCCTTCCACAGTCTTTTCCTCTGTGCTGCACTTTATCACTGACCATTTAACTGCTGGTAGCACTGGGATGAAGAGGTTTGACTCTTGCCAGTCTGGAAAGGCCAAGTCTAAGGCAGTGAGTAGGTGACTTGACAGGAACACATTTCATAGAGGCATTACTGCTTCCTGATGGAGCTGGAGACAATTTGAAAACAAAAAGAAGGTTATTAGAAGTTTAAAGGGGGGAAGTATCATATGACTGCTGTTGTCTAATAGTTTTCCTAGCAGGACAAAAAAAGCATTCTAAAGAGAGTGCAAAAAGTTCCAAACCACAGAGGCACATGGAAATCACTCACCACGGATCCATCCCTCTGGGAGCCGATGCACCAGAAATAGTGCACAGGTTAATTAACCAGCCACACACTGCAGCAACACTGGGCAACTGTTCCCAGGGCCCTGGGCATTTCCAGGCACTCCACAGAGAAACACTGAACACATCTTCAATGGGGAAACAAGGACTCGAGGCAAAGGAGCCAAACATGAGAAGCACGTATAGAAAAGAAGAGTAAATATGAAGAAAAATCAAAGAGTTGGGAGTCAGCAGCAGCATGCTCAAACACCTTGAGAAAATAAAGCTTCTAAGCATTTGCTTTACTACAGCACCTAAAATATTCCAGCATTTCTCTAATACTCTTTGTTTACACTAGATAACAATTTAGCATATACCAGAGATAAAGAAAGCTCTAAATAAGAGAGATATGGACATGCAAGGATCTTTTGATTAAGGTCTGATCCACAGTTTGGAAAATATTTTATAAGCCCTATGCAGATAAAGGAGTTAAGGATAATGCTGTAAAAGAAGCACAGATACAGCTTTTTTTTCTTTTCTTTGTTTTTTCTTTTAAATCTGTCCAAAAAAAATCTTTACAAAAGTTATATAAAGGACAGGCACTTTCCTGGAATATTTATTTTTTTGTTTGCTTTTAGGAGAGATTCCTTAAAGCTTAAGTCAACTCATGTATATGTCTGTAGCTGCAGCCTCACCCGTACCTGGTGGTGTCCATTTAGGCTTTCTGTATGTGACAGGACTTGAGGCACACAGAGGCCTCCCAGCTGCTCCTGAGGGACTGGACATCACCTTCTGCCTTTGCTCAGAGTTGTGTTCCAGTTTCCCGGAAGGAGAAACCACAGGCGGTGCTGGGATGGAGAATAAAATTACTTTGAAAAGATGTGCTTTAGCAGAGAAATCATCACGTAAGATGACAGACCACTGCACAGCAGCAATAATGAGGATGCTATTAAACTGTTCCATCTTGAAGCAGTAAGCTTACACAGACACCTTGCCAGTTAAGGAATGACAGAGACGTGGATGCAGCTTGCTCTTCCAAGAGATGAGAACCAGAGGAAGGAAAGAAGGGAGGCTACTTGCTTTATAAAATAGCTTAAACAAAGCCAACAGTGAAAGCTCCAAAACCTGATACTACTCCAGAGTCACTGTTTTGACACAAACCCCAGAAAACAACTGGAAAAATGAAGAAAGGATCTTTAAAGGGAATAAACTTTCCTGGACAAGAAGGGCAGAAGTAGTTTCTCCTGATGTACAAATGCAGAAAAGCAGTGAAATTTTGCTGGTTTGGGGATGAATCAGCTCTAGTGTTTAAATTTAGTGTGAAAGCACAACTGAGATGCCACAAGTGTGAAGGGATGATGCGTCAGTAAGGGAGGAATAAGGGAAAATACAGACAAAGCAGCAAGAATTTAACCAAAAATCCAATCTAAATGTAAGGCATCACATCCAAAGCACATCTAAGGAGAGGGTTTTCGTGGAGAAGAACTTACTGGGTACAGACTCTGGCTCAGAGTCAGTATCATGGGCTCTGTCATCAATGTCAACCACCAATGATTTGTGATGTGCTGGAACTTTGGATGCTTCTGTCCTTTGCCTCCCATCACTTTCAGGTGTGTCATCATCCATAACCTGACTGAGACCTACAAAACAGAAAGGGCTTTCATCAAGTCAAATTCAAAGTAAATCTATTCTCCTCTTCTAAAAGAATCTGGTTTCTGAGTCCCCAGAATTCATTTTGGTGATTTGAAGTTATACTATTCAGAAACATATCACTGACACTTGTTTTCATGTGATTCTCATTCTATTTTCTCACTGTCAAATTTATCAACATTTTTCTGTAATCAGGCTAACAAAAAGAAGACTAAAAATTCCCCAATCCACAGGTTTGCTCATTTTAAGACTGGGTCCAAAATTTTTTATGAAGAATTGACACATCCTTCAACCTTTATGTAAGATAAAGACCCTTTTTTCCACATCAGTGAAAAAGAAACCAATGGAAACAAAGAAGAGACAAGCTACTTAAATGCCCTTTGTGAAAAGAGTGTGAGACCAACTCACCTAGAAGTTCACTGTCTACACTGCAGTTGGAAAAAGGGGGTCTCCTCTGTATATTTTCTGAGCCAATATTCTTACCTGATTTAAGATCCAGGAAAAAAAATTTTAAAAATATGAAATTGAATTACTGCACAAAAAATGTAGTATAAAAAAAAAAGATTAAGAAATTAAAATAGCTGAAGTTTTTATCTGTCTGTAATGCAAGTATGTACTTGGAAGATCTTATAGAAGAGTTACTTCTTTCACAGAAAAAGAACCCAAGAACATAAGAAACCAGACAATACCTAGGAACTCTCACTTTTTTTGTCATGACATCTTGAAATAAAATATGATTTTCAATCTATTTCAATGTAAAATAAATTGCCATGTTCAAATTCACTGCATGTAAATAAAGTGTTGCATGGAACTGTAAAGTAACCTTGTTCTTCTGAATTTTGCACTTCTTGAGGATTTGTAGATTTTTCTTTGATAGAAAAGGCTAAGGCAACTTCCAAATGTCTTTCATAAAGTTTGTCATCCAAGGATAACCTGAGGAAAAAATGCCAACATGTTAAATAATAAAACAATTACGTGAGTGTTACAGACCTATTTCTGGCTCACTGAACTTTTTAAAATTCAGATACTTGTGAAGAAATTAATATTTCAATACATATTTATAGTATATTGTGTTACAAATACTACATTTTGAAATTATTTAGATAAAGCACACACTAATTTTTAAAGCACTCTATAGTTTGAAGTATTATGATTGCAAAACATTGTGTGTATACATCTGTATCTTTATCTAGGAACTATTAACTGGCATTACCACAAGAAAAAAAGTGATTGCGTTTGCTTAAAATGCCACACCAAAATGTAACATTTAAACACAACTCTACTAACAAAAATTAGATTTCTCTTTTTCATTGATATGGACTTTGTATCTTCCTTTAAATACGTTCTTTTGGAAGGAATCAAACTTGTCTTTATTCTTCTCTGGTTTAGGAGTCCCCAAGAAATTAGGAATTTTTAGCGTTATTTGTATGTGCATCAATAAGGCTCAAAATCTTTATTACAGTCATGTATTAGTTGTTTATTCTCAGCTGCTTAAAACTCTAGGGGCAAAGAGACCCAAAAAAAAAAACCCCAGATTCTTACTGAAATCCAGTTTTACACAGAGTTGTTACATTTCTTACCTTTTACTAAGTGCCTGTGTCTGCGATGGAGTCAGCTCTTGGGGCTTTTTTTGCTTCTCTTTTTTCTCCTTCTTCGATTCCTTGAGTTGTCTTCTGGATTTTTTACTTGAAGGTGCAAAGTCTTCATCTGTTGGAAAACAGCAACAAGCTCTCATAAGTTTTCCTATATTCTTAAATTTCATAATCAAGTTTCATTGCAAACTGAAAATACACCAAAATAAGCTTTTTTAAAAATTTATCCTATTTTAGAAGAACACAACAACTCTAACTGCACCATCCTTACATGTATTTAAAATGAAAACTCAACAGACCTCTTTTACATGTAAGAGACAATGATTTCAAATTCTTGATGTACAATAACATCCCACTTACCATCATCTTCCAAATCCCCAAACTGAGAATAGTCAACAACTTTCTTGTTCCTGTGGCAAGAAAAAATAAAATATTTTATATAAAATATATATATAAATATGTGTATAAATATAAAATACTATTAGTCCTTTCTGACTGAGCATCTTGATTTGGTAACTTGATTTTTGGGTAAATCATGTTTAACAGGGAAAAATAGCAATACGTTTTCAGGTGGACACAATCACGGAATCATGGATTATCCTGAACTGGAAGGGACCCACAAGGATCATCCAGTCCAACTCCTGGCCCCGCACAGACACTCCAACAATCCCACCCTGTGCATACCTGAGAGCATTGTCCAAATGCTCCTTGAGCTCTAGCAGCCTTGGGGCCATGACCATTCCCTGAGGAGCCTGTTCAGTGCCCCACTGCCCTCTGGGGGAAGAACCTTTCCCTGATATCCACCCTAACCCTCCCTTGGCACAGCTCCAGCCATTACCTCAGGTCTTGTCACGGGTCACCACAAAGCAGAAATAAACCTATAACCAATGCACCTGTAAACAATGGGTTATTAGGAGTAGCTTCTCGATTTTTTAAAAAATACTCCACAACCTCTCTGGACAATCTGCTCAGTGCTCAGTCACTGCACAGAAGTTCTGCCTCCGGCCCAGATGGAACTTCCTGGGATCAGTCCCTGTCATTGCTGGGCCCTGCAGAGCAGATCCTGGGCCCTGCTCAGAGCCCTCCCTGCAGACAGGGACACCCAGGGCTGAGGGCCCCTCTCAGCTGGGGCTCCTCTTGAGGCTGAACAGCTCCAGCTCCCTCAGCCTTTCCCTGTCAGAGATGCTCCAGGCCCTAAATCATCTCCACAAGCCTCCACTGGAGCTCCGTCTCTCACACCAGGAGATCCCTGTCCCTCCTGTCCTGAGGATCCCAGAGCTGGACACAGCACTCCAGATGTGCCTCCCAGGGCAGAGCAGAGGGGCAGGATCACTCCCTGACCTGCTGGCACTGCTCTTCCCAGTGCACCCTAGGACATCACTGGCCCTCCTGGCCCCCAGGGCACCACTGGCCGTCCACCAGGACCCCCAGGTCCTTCTTCGCAGAGCTGCTGGCCAGCAGGTCACCCCCAGCCTGTGCTGGTATATGGGAGTCTTCTTTTCCAGGTGCAGAATCCTGCACTTGCCTTTGCTGAATTTTAGACAGTTCTTTGCCCATCTCTGCAACCTGTTCAGATCCCTCTGAAGGGCTGCACAGCATCCCAGGGCATCGTCCACTCCTCCCAGCTTTGTGTCATCTGTGAACTGCAGAGGAGACATCGACCCCTTCATCCAAATCATGGATGAGAAACTTAAACAACACTAGGCCGGTATTACTCCCTTACAGGGCTGCATCCAGCCCTGGGCCCAGCACAGGAAGGACAGGGAGCTGCTGGAGCCAGTCCAGAGCAGGGACACCAAGGGGATCAGAGGGATGGAGCATCTCTGCTGGGAGGAAAGGCTGAAGGAATTGGGATTGTTCAGCCTGGAGAAGAGAAGGCTTTGGGGTGACCTCATTGTGGCCTTGCAGTGCCTAAAGGGAGCCCACAGGAAAGATGGAGAGAGACTCCTGACAAGGGTTTGGAGCGACAGGACAAGGGGGAATGGCTTCACACTGACAGAGAACAGGTTTATACTGGATTTGAGGAAGAAATTGTTCCCTGTGAGGGTGCTGAGGCCCTGGCAAAGCTTTTCCAGAGAAGCTGTGGCTGCCCCATCCTGGGCAGTGTCCAAGGCCAGGCTGGATGGGGCTCTCTGAGCAAGTGGAAGACGTCCCTGTCCATGGCAGGGGGGGTTGGAACTGGATGATTTTTAAGAACCCTTCCAACCGAAACCATTCTACGACAGAACCCCGGAGGACACGACAAATGCCAGGCCTCCAAGACGGCTCTGTGCCACTGATCGCGATCGCTCGGCTGAAAGGGAACGGGGCCACCCTGGAATCCCCCAGAGGCCCCGAGAGGATCAGGGGAGCCCCTCGTCCCTCAGCCCGGACACACGCACCTCCTGCCCGGCCGCGCCATCCCCGCCGCCGGCCCCGCTGGGCGCGCTTGCCACAGGATCAGCGCCGAAAGTGCCGCTGCGGACGCGCAGCTGCGATGACGGGACGCGGAGGCGGAATATCCCTCCTCCCCCTGAATATCCCTCCTCCCCCTGAATATCCCTCCTCCCCCTTCCCGCGGCCCGGTTAACCCGCGGCTGTCCGCCCGGAGCCAGGTGAGCCGCCACGGGCCGGGCCGGGCATGGCCGGGAGGCTCCCCGTACCCGCGGGCGCTACCGCTTCCAGCGGAGGGAATGCGGGCACCGGGAGCTCCCCGGGCGGGGAGGGGGTGGATGGGATCCCGCAGGCCGTGTCCTGCCGGCTTTGAGCCTGCGTTTTCAGGAGCAGGAGGTGCCGCTTTGGAACACGGGGGTTGTTCTCCATCGCCTTCCTCCCCACCTCCTCTCTGCATCGGGGAGCAGCAGAAAGAGCGTGGTCGGGTTTGCGTTATCCAGGATTTTCCTTTGAATCCCACTCCCAGAGAGGCCGGGACATCGCCTCGCATCAGTATAGGCTGTCCCGAGAGGTTTGTTTTTGAGACTGACTTGTTTAATCTGTGTCCAACACGTAGGTTTGTTCGCACAAAAACCCCCCCAAACCCTAAACCCGTGAATTCTGCTGTAGAATTTTTTATTTTTGTTGTTTTTTCTTCTCCTCTGAATATGTTTTTTTAGCATTAGGGACGGTTCTGCTGAAACAATGTGCCCGGCTTTGCAGGTGATGTTCAAAACAGAGGGATGTGAATGAGCGGAGGAGCTCAGTGGAGAGTAAAAATACCAGCACAGGTACGTGCTCCTAGCCTGTGTTTTCATTCAGTACACAGCCCCTTGCATCTCTTTTGGCTTATTTTTAACACAGGTTACAAAAAGACAAAATAAGCTCTTTCTAAAAATTGTTGCAAACATCTGCTCCCCCACTCCCCAGGCCTAGCGCCTGCAGAAAGGAGGAAATGAAATCTCTATGCACTGTGCAGGATTTCAGCATTTGAGGCATCCATGGCAGAAGTCAGGGTGGTTCAGTTACTCTTCTGTTCATCAGGATTCCTATCTGCCCTGGTTCTGCTTTTAAGTCAGGACATTTACGCTGTAATTTTTAAGAGTAATTACCCAGTTTTATATATTGACACACTCAAATACATTTCAGAAGCACTTGATATTTTAAAAACTGGTATTTATGCTTCAGTTCCAGCTGTGTGTGTTTGGAAGTCAAAACTGAGTATCTGTGAAAATTTGGGGGGTTAAGTATTCTTGGCTGTTAATTACTAACAAAGCCATGGCTTTTGTTTATCATTTTTTACTTCTGATTTTACAAGAGTATAATTCTTGTTACTTTCATTTCTATTGCAGGAAACAAGTTTATGAGGATGAAGCCTAATAAAGGAAAGACTATCACTAGGGAGAGAGACTATGTGTACAAATTCAGTGCTGGCAATGAACGTTTGGTGCTTACTGTGCCTCTCAAATTCCCTGTGCAAGAGAATATCAGTCATTTGCACGGACGCCTGATGGTTCTGCACAACCTGCCATGCTTTATAGAAAATGGTTTGAATTGATTTCTTAAATTAATCTCATGTATCCTTGTCTACAAGTGTCTTACAGCTTGCTCTGAGAAAACAAAGAAGGGTGTTTTTCTAGAACTGTGTTTAAAAAATTGGTTTTAAACTGCAAAACATCAGAGAAAAATACTGTCAGTGCTGGCAAGTGCTAGCAAGGAAAAGGTTTTCAGGTGAAAAACTTTAGTTACAGGTTTCCTGGGTGATTACTGATGTGTTCTGTTGATGGACCGTTTTCTTCTTGTTGTCATAGACCTGAAACAATCTCTTAGCAAGTTTATGGAAGAGGAAACTATAAAAGATTATGACAGAGAAGCTGAAGCAGCTCTAGAAGCAGTGAAATCGGGAAAAGTAGACATCAACCAGCTGGCAGATACTTGGGCTAAAGCTTACAAAGAGGTAAGATTAGGGCTGCAGAGTTAGTATTTGGGGCTTGCTTTGTGCGAGTATGTCTGTGTGTACAATCACAGCTGTGAGGATGAAATATTACACTAAAATTCACTTTTACTGATCAATTCATACAGTTTTGTCTTTTTATCTGAAAGTATCAAGTCTCCATTCTACAATTTCTTAGTCAGCTTTTTATTGAATTTAATAGAGTAAAAAGACAGAAAATGGAGAGGCAAATGGTTTCTTCATTTAACAGTTGATACTCAAAAAATGGCCATAAGGCTTGTAGTGACTTGGAATTAAAGCAAGAGGTAATGAAATGGTACTCCTTTCCTAAATCTCAGTAATAACAATTAAGGCTAGAAGGAGAAAGTGTACAGTTGAGAGAGACTTTTCAGTTCATTTTTTGAGTTCACGTGACTATTTCACATTATTTAGGAAGGATGAGGCTTTAGCTGAATTAGTGTCTCCAGTTTTGCATGGGGTTTTTAAAATAGCGGAGTGCAAAAGAAGTGGAGGATTCCTAGTGAAAAGAAAAAAAGATTGACAAACCTGTATTGAGGAGAAGTTTATAGGAATTGAATTTGCTTCTCATGAAATCTAGAAAAATATGGAAAATTCCATAAAGAGTTTGCAAAACTGGTGTTCTTGGGTCATTTTTGTTCAATAGAAATAGCTTTTCTTCAGTCAGTGTTCAAATTCTTAGTGACATCAGAGGTTAGTCATCCTTAGTAGCAAAGCATTTATATTTGCACAGCTAGTGCCTTATCTAAAATTCATCAGGTGCAAATATTATTGTGCATATTGCTGTTCTTTCCAATCTGGTGTTGTGTGAAAATTGGTAATTCCTCACTGTAGTCCAAACCTTAATGATTCTGACTTGGGGTGCTTTGAAAGAGAAAGAATGGGAGAGGAGAAAATTGAAAGCCAAAGTAGAATATGAATACAGAAAGCTTAAATGAGGGAAGATAATTTATGTATGGTAAAGGCTGTGTATGGGCCCCCATGGTTTTACCCCACCATTATGAGGGATCCTTATATGTCCTAAGAGGTATCTTATACTTCAAAATCTTACTTTTTTTTTAGACAACATTAGAACATGCTAAACCTGAAGAAACCAGCTGGGATGAAGATTTTGCAGATGTTTATCATGATCTGATCCATTCTCCAGCTTCTGAAATGCTGCTGAACCTGGAACACAATTACTTTGTTAGCATTTCAGAATTAATAAGTGAAAGGGATGTGGAACTGAAAAAACTACGGGAAAGGTATTCTTTTTTTTTTATTATTTAGGTTTTCCTCTCGTACTAAATAGGAGTGCCTGCCACTGGGCATATAAACTCAAGGACAACGTGTGTAGTTTGTGTTTGCCTGTGTAAACCCAAAGTCATGCAGCACTTGGCTGGCACAAGAGCATGTAGAGAGGACAAGGGGTGTGGCTTCAGACTGAAAGAGTGGAAATTTAGATTGGCTATTAGGAAAAAATTCTTTACTCAGGCTAGTGAGGCCCTGGCATAGGCTGCCCAGTGAAGCTGTGGCTGCCCCATCCCTGGCAGTGTCCAAGGCCAGGCTGCATGGGCTCTGAGCAACCTGGTCTGGTGGAAGGTGTCCCTGGCTGTTGCAGGAGCTGGAATGAAATGAACATTCATGTCCTTTCCAGCCCAAACCATTCCATGATTCTGTGATACCATTGGGGTCAGCTACCTTATATTACTTTGATGGCCTTTTATTATTTTCAGTGACTGAGGAGAACATAAGTTTTGATTTCCAGGAAATGTTGGGTTTGAATTCTGAGTTCTGGAATAAGCCTGGATAGCTGCAGGTGACTCCTTTATCCACAAGAGGGAACACATTGAATGTGGATTTTTCTTTTTGTGCCAGAGTAATTTCAGTAGGTCTGGTTTAGCATTCTGAGTGCAATATTTCTCTTGAGCTACATGTGTTTAAGCTCACATTACACAGTGCATATCAGACTGAATTGTACATATTTCTAGTTTGGGAGTCAGTGTTTCCATTAAGGTGTTATCAAATCTTTTTGCTGTTCATTGGCTCTTCTCAAATGTGCACGCAGAAGAAAGAGCAATATTGTTGTAGAGCTCAGGTGTGACATAACTGTGTATTGACTTTAATGGAATTTGTCGTATCTCTGTTGGAATTTATGTTGGTGGCAGCTGGGACTGTCCCAAATGAGGGTAAGTGCTGTTCTGTTTACAGAGGAGCTGACTTCAATCCCTGACCCTTATTCCCAATTTGTTTTGTGGATATTCATTGTTAAATCTGTGATCAGTAACAAACAACCAAGTTTGTTGTTGTATCACAGCAAAGGGTGTTCTTCTCCCAGTCTTCTGAAATCCGTGTTTGCTTCTCTTTCAGGCAAGGAGCTGAAATGGATAAGGTGATGCAGGAGCTTGGGAAGTCACTGACTGACCAGGATGTGAATTCCTTAGCAGCTCAGCATTTTGAGTCTCAGCAGGTAACTAGAATATGTCATGCACATAATAACCTTAAAAAGAGCACCCACACCAATCAAATTATCACTGCTCTCGTGTCAGGGTTTGGAGAACAAATGGACCAATGAATTAAAACAGACTACTGCTATCCAGAAGCAGGAATATCAGGAATGGGTGATAAAGCTTCATCAGGACCTAAAGAATCCCAACAACAGCTCAGTCAGGTATTTAATTTCTCTGTGATGCATAATTCCAGCTGTAGTAGTTCAAAGAATTTGCATTTACATAATCTTTTAAATAGGATACTATAGTCGTGTTTATTGGGATTGTGATAATATCTTTAAGTAATTTAAATAGGATAATCAAAGCAAATCAAAGGCAAATAGACCATCATAATTAAATATGTGTACTTTCAGGAGTTTCTTCATTGTGTGATGTTATAATCTTTCTGTACCAGAAAGTTTTGTAATGCACTACAGTACAGCTTGAGTTGAGTGGAATTTCCTCCTATTTTGCCTTTATTTCCTATGTCTCTCTTTAACACTGTTTTCACAAGGCTTTCTATTATCACCTAAGCATATTCTGCAGAGTAATTGTACCTTAATAAATGGTAACAATGTTTTTTTCTATGTGTATATCACTGGACAGCTAAAAAAAATTGAATGTTTTAGTGTGAACACTTGTGGAGACAGTTGAATGAGAAGCTTTCCTCTGAGGAAATGGCAGGGAAATTAGAAATTCTAAATCGGGTAGGATGCTTATTCGTTATCACTAATGCATTGCTACTAGAAAGTTGCAATCAGTAGAATTGCTTGCAAGTTTATAAAAGATTTTTCGAGGTGAGGCACTTTGAAAACAGAGAAACTTCTCACTAATGCAGAAACAAACTGGAGAGATGCTGTTGTTCTTTCATGTACTATGAACTGTATTTGTTGTATCACTACCAGACAGTTGAATTTAGGGAAAAAATTAAAACTAATATCTGAAATGTTTCCTGATAGTTTCTACACTGTGTAACATTTGATAAGGTGGTTTTTAACCTTCCATTTTGTATGGGAATAAGAAAATAAATGCTTTATCTAGTAACTTCATAAATAAGGTTTTGGATGCTGTATATAGGCTGAGGAGAATTGTTTTCCTTTTATTCTTACATTCTTATTATGTTATAACTAGGTAATGTGACTTACTTCTATTTCTCAGTCTTGGAATGCTTTACAAATGGGCCAAGTAATGTAAATGTAACAGTGGATTTTGCTCTTCCTGCTGCCAGGAAGGTAAAGCTGAAACCTCACACGAGTGGAGCTCATGCTCATAGGTTTGGTCTCCTGGTTTCCACAGAACAGCTGAGAAAACTTGGGAAAACTTTCCCAAAGTTGTTGGTCTTGAACAAAAATTAGGATTAACTTTTTGGTAGTTTTCTCACTATTTTAGTGATGAAATTAAAGTTCAGCCCAGCCAGCTGAGGGAATCTGTGGAAGGAAATGGGAGAATCTATGAAGAGCAGAGGCTGTTAGAGGAAAGCTTTACTATTCACTTAGGTAAGTGGGAATAAACCAAACATAATAACAGATGCTAATAAATAACATATTCAAGGCATGTGTTATTTACTGTATTTAACTGTCAATGTGTATAATCCACAGTTACGAATTGTTTTGTATTTGTTCTTTACATGTTTTGGAGAACGTCATAAACTGTATCAAGCAGTGTCTGAAATAGGCTTAATGGAAAACATTCTAGAAGCAAATTTTCATCCATTTTGGTGGGGTGACTCATGTAAAAAAGCACAGCAACAGCAAAACATCTCACCTAAAAATGATACTTCAACTTTTATTTCATTTAGTAGAAAAATGTGTTTACTAAATTCACTTCCCATGATCAGTTGACAGCAGAATAGATACTTTCAATTTGTATTTTTTGTTTGTGCAGTAGTCTTCTTGTGCTGTTTTGACCACGTTATGTTGTGAAGGAGTGGTTTAGATCACTTAAAAAATCACCAGCAAAGGCATCAGCCAAAGCAGGTTTGATACAAATTTGCAAAAGAGCGAAAAAGTTCAAAGGCAAGGGTCGCTCTATTACTATATAGATAAAACACACAGAGGAAAATTGGGTTATAATCAAATCTAAAATGATTTAGGCAGAGATGGGCAGCAACAATCCTCCCATGATCACAAATTTGGGAGTTTGCAAGCTCAGAGAGGCATCTCTGTCAGAGGGAGATGCTGGTGCAGCCTGCTGTGGTGCAGGAAAGCTCCAATGACATCCCTCAGCACCACTGTCCATAGGGTCATAAGATGATTGCCTTGAGTCATTTGGATCCCCAGGGAGGTTTGGAGTCCCCATCCCTGGAGGTGTCCAAGGAATTCCTGGATGTGGCAAGGTGGGGATTGGGCACAGGACTGGTGACAAGGTGGGGATTGGGCACAGGTTGGACTTGATTTTGGAAGTCTTTTCCAGTAATAATTCTGTGATTCTGCAATGGGAACAAGGCTCATTTCAGACATGGACAAGCCTCACTTTGTGAAAACACTGTGTTTTTATTGCTACTCTGCAAATTGCTGATGTGTCTGTAGAACTGAATGTGTGTCTCAGAATTTCCTCTGGGTATTGCTGGTTACAGCTGCCTTACAGATCTTTAGGGAAGCTCTTCCTGCCCTTGCTTTTCAATCCCAGGCCTGAGTTTAGTCTTCCCCTGCGATTAAGCCACATGTGTTCTGTGCAGGAGCTCAGCTGAAGACCATGCACAACCTGAGGCTGCTGAGGGCTGATATGTTGGATTTCTGCAAACACAAGCGCAATCACCGCAGTGGAGTGAAACTGCACAGGCTTCAGACTGCAATGTCCCTCTACTCAACTTCCCTCTGTGGCCTGGTGTTACTGGTGGATAACAGGATTAGCTCATACAGTGGAATCAAAAGAGGTGAGCCCTCTAATGGGAGGTATTGTGTTAGAGAAAATGAATAAAATAATAAATAACAATAAAATCTCACTGTCTTCTCTCATAGAAAAATAGTCTTTCTAAAATTGAAAGTCAGTGGAGACACTGATGTTTTGGATATGGTGTTGCAAAAGGGTTACAAATGCAAAAAGAGATACGGATGAGGACTGGGGACAGTGTTGTGCTGTTATCTCTCGTTTCTTCCCTACATTTTGTGTCTGAGTAACAAACATGGTGGAGGGGACCCTTCAATATTGATTCTGCTGCCTTAGACAAATTTATTATAGGAGTTTCTAACTCAGTAATACCAGATAATCACACTGAAACCTATTCGCAAAAATGAAAAAGAAATATGCCCAGACCTTAAAGTGATAGGTAAATGTAAAAAAATACCATGTGCTTTTGATACTGTGAATTCCATTAAAAATGAACAATAGGAACATGACTTCCCTACTCCTGGAAAGTTTTATTAATAGCCATTTTAAGTGGATGTCTTTTGAGGAAGTGGGCACTATGATGTGTTTTCTGTCAAGGTTAACCAATGAAACTTGTGTTTATTCCTGCTTGACCTTCCCACCTCCATCTTGAAGTTTAATACCAAAATACTTACACTTGGAGTGTCTTTCTTTTGACTATTACTTGTCATTATTCTTGCATGCCATAAAAAATATACCGTGGTGGTTGATGTTTCCTGGAAACAGTTGAAATCAGGCTTGTAGCAAGGAGAGGGAAGTGTACTAGGAAAAACTGCAGTTGCATTTGTGCTGTTGATGGTTTCCAAGTTGTTTAATTGTAACAGTATTATTTTGTACTTGTACTTATTCTGCAGTTACTTTTTAAACTGCGTAAGTATTTAAATGAATAACAAAAGGAGAAGAACTGGTTTTATGCTAAATTTTAGGTGATGAGAGAAGGCAGACATTTAAATAATGCCATTGAACACAAAATTTCCTAGCTACCAGCTAGATCCTGCAGCCACAGTAGTGGAGGAAGTATAGGACCATGCCACAATCCATCAGATATAATCCTCAATAAATTTTGGAAGAGGAGTACAGCAGGCCTTTGTCTGCTTTTGGAGAGTTTGCCTTTATAGCTGGATTTACTTTATCAGTAGAGCAGAATTACATAATGTTACTGAGCACAACTTCAGGATGTGCATTTCAGTCTTATTTTTTTCCTAGATTTTGCAACCGTTTGCCAAGAATGCACGGATTTCCATTTTCCTGGAATCCAAGAACAACTTGAAATTGTCCAGAAGATTGTACTTAAGGCCAGAGCACAGCATAGCAGCAAGACAAAAAGACACCATGGTCAGTGACAACCAAAATTACCATCCTTGAAATAGAACAGTGGTCAGCTGGATATTTGTGGGCAGGGCAGAGTTGATGCCACTCTTCTGCAGTTGTTTCATCTGTAAAATGGAAAGTTTGGGTTCATCAAGAAACTGCATGAAATTCACAGAGAGAATGTGATGTTCATGTGGTGTCTTTGCTGTCATAACAGACATCCTTTAAAATAAATCAACATCTAGAAGTCACATTTTAACAGCATGGGAAGTACATCAGGCCATTCTGCTTTCCTAAACTGCCTGTGACAACACAGACTTGATCTTTTATCTGTCTTTACCTTTTTATTGCCATTTAAATCTTTAGAAAAATAGCAGAAAAGGAGTTTATGACTTTTCCCCCTTCCTATAAATTGCCTAAATATGTATTTAACTTTTTAGTGCTGACCAAAGCTTTGTTGATGGTTTTCCTTGCAATTATGTTTTCAAATGGCTGGGAAATGCTCTGACCACATGGTGTTTATGCACTGCAGTTGTACATCATGAAACTTTGTTTTCCTGGCAAAGAGCTACTTATGTGATTTAAGTGCATCAGAAACATGAATAAATACGAGTACACAGAAAAACAAGTTCCCTTGAGAACCTGCATATTGCTGCATCTCGAGGGAAATGGTGAAATCTGGTTTCATGCTCCTGATTTATGTAAATCTCTTAGGAACAAATTTGTTGTTATTTATTACATTATTGAAAGAGTGATAGCAAGATACTGTGTGGTTGTGGGGGCAGTTTCCAGTTTTGTGTTATGTCTGAGGATATTGTGTTTGCTTTTGTCCAAATGAAGAAATATGACAGTATGGTTAAGTAAGAAAGGCAGTGATTTGAGGTAGGGTTCAGTTTGGGATGTGTTGAAGACAGCAAAAACACTTCTACCTATACCCCTGCTTTTTGGAGACTTTATGGTAACTTCATGGTGAAAGTTCAAGCCAGGTATCAGTACGTGAACCTTTTCATACTTAAGTATAATTAATAGAGGACATGATTAATATTTGTTCTATGTGTTCATACACAGAAAACAAAATCAGTGGGAATGAAGATAAATTAAAGAATATAGAACGAAACCAGTCGAACATTTTGCCGGGTGAGTTGTGTGGCATTGACGCTCTCTTCCTGAAGAAAACTGTGTTTCATGCATCCACATTTTTAGCTCTGAAGTCAGAACATAAATTATAAACTGAACTCAAGCTGACCCCAGTCAGAAGAGAAGGATGTTCCTGTGGCTGAGGCAGAGGACTGGGTGTCAGGACATCTGGTTTCTATTCCCAGCTTTGCCACTGCACCACATGGCGTGGGGCAAATCACTTATCTTTGCCTAAAATTTCCTTTTGGAATTTGAGGGTGAAAAAACAGATCTCTGAGCATCTTGGGGAGAAGGTGAAACTTCAATGCTAGCAGCTAATTTTACTTTTGAAAATGGCTATGTGTACATCACTGTTATGATACAGAAAAGCATTTTGAGTGGATTTTTAAACTTTGAGAAATTCCTCTCTCAGGGAAAGTATCTTCTGTGTATATTGTGATGTTTCGTAAGGAAAGCTGCTGTGGAAATTTGAAGATGAATATGCAGTTGGAGGGGGGAGGAATTAAGTCCATACAACCCATGGTTGAATGAGGTCTTCTTAAAATTGCTTTCATGACTGTCTTAAATATTGTTAGTGGGAGTGGTTTATAAATCAACTTGGACCAGATAAATCCAGGTGTGTCTTGCAGCAGTGGCCTGTCTGTTACTGCTCGTAGATGGTCACTGCTGGGGATTCCTGCCTCCTTAGCAGTCATCCAGAAGGAGTACGGACCCATTCTCCATCTGTTCCAGCTCAAAGAAAGGATCTTAACTTCAGTGGCCAGTGGGAATAGGTTTGAAGGAAGATGTTTGTTTGTTCACTGAAACAGTGAGGGTATTGCACACCTTTTTTACACCCTTGACTGTACTGTAGACTTTAGATCTCCAGTGCAAAGGAACGATGGAGAGACCTGAATTTCACTGCCCCTCATCTTTGATAAATGAATACCAAGTCCAAGAATATCCCCAACAAGATATCTTGCTTACTTTTTTCAAACAACTCTGTAACTCACCTTTCCACTACTATGAATTATTTTAAATTCTAATGATCACTGATCATTAGAATTTGTGTTCCGGTACCATATCTCAGTTATATAACTATCTTTTTCCACAGGCTCTGTGAATCCTTTATTCAAACCCATCCTTTTTTGGCCTTTCCTCCTCCCACATCTGTCTGCAATTCTGTGCTTGCATTGTGTATTTTGAGTATTGCACCTCCTCTGGGCTTGTTTTTCTGTTTTGTGCTATATAGAGATCATATCCTGTACTGGCACTGTTACAGTTTATTACACCTTGTGGCCATGATGCCAGTGGAACCCTTCAAAGCAGAGGAGAGTGTGGGATGGATGTAAAACAGTGACAGTTCAAGAGATTTTAGATCTTCTGTGTATGTCCTCATCTATGCTGTATATTTGTATTTGCCTTTTACCTTTCTTACATTGCCGAACAATTGGATTTCAGTACAATCACTACCATGATTTCTTGCCTTCCTCGTTTGCCTTGTTGTGCAGGAGAGTTCTACATCACCCGGCACTCAAACCTCTCAGAAATCCATGTTGCCTTTCACCTGTGCGTGGATGACAATGTCAGGTCTGTGAATGTGACTGCCCGGGACCCAGCCATCATGGGGCTCAGGAACATCCTCAAGGTCTGCTGCACACACGACATCACCACCATCAGCATTCCCCTCCTGCTGGTTCATGAAATGTCAGAAGTAAGTAAATGGAGACATCTGGGCTGGTTTTATACCCTTGGATTTTTGCAAAGGGTGTGTTTCATGCTGATTTAGGCCAAATGGGATGGTTTTTCTCACTCATAGGCTTCTATAACACCACAAAGCGCTTGTATCTACATGGTGGCCCAAATTAAGGAGCTGGACTAATTAAAAACATCTCATCCAGCTGAATCACTCGAAGTTTTTATTCCCACCCGTCCTTTTGGACAATTCACTTCCTGGATGCAGCTCACTGCAGTTGTACAAGTATTAACAAAAGATGGAACTACACAACTGGAAGCTCTTGCTTAGAAGCTCTGCCTCAGAGTGGCTGATGCAGTAGTGATACCAGATCCCCACTTTCAGTTGTCATTAGCTGTAAAACATTAAAACTAAGTTTTGGGAGCAGCAGAACTGGCAAAGCTTGGCTTAGAGTTCTGTAAATCTAAACACCATCCTCTACCACCTCAGCCCTACACTGCAGCAGCCAAATTTCACCTTTACTTTGAACTGTCTCCTCCTTCACTGCCTAATTTCTGTCCCTCTTTCCTCTCCAAGTCCCCCCAAATACTGGCTGGGCAAGAGCCAGCATATTGCCTGATGTTCTTTGTGTTCTTACTGTGCTGAGTTTGGTATTTTTGTCTGTTGTGGGACTCTGATGTAGAGCTTGTCTTTCAATCAGCTGTAACATTTCTCAGTTCACAGCAGTTTAAAACTATTGGCAGCCTCCTTTCTCTGTCACACCTGGCTCACAGAGAAGAAAAGGGGGTGGGAAGGCAGGGGAAGAAGTGATAGGCAGGGAGTACAGCCACATGTCTCATATCCTGAAGAGCTGGAAAGTCTGTAAACCTAAAGAAATGAGAAAAAGAAGATAATTCTGTCATGCATGCAAGGATATCAGTAATAATTACAGTCTGTTGGAGGGTTTTTTTTAAAATAACCCTTTGATTTTTCACTTATACATTCAATATTGCCTTTTCTTCCTGGAAAGTGGCTGACTCACAGCAAGGAAAAGGCTCACCATTGTATTATCTTTAACAGTGACTGGTTTTATAACAGAATTTGTCTGGAACACAGTGTAGAAGTTACCCTCTTTCGAAGGATCAGGGGCTATTACCATGAAAAGCAAACAATGAAAAAAGTAAAAATGCCCAATAATAATGCTTCTAAAGGACGTATTTCCGTACATAAAAGTAGACTTTTAGGAATAGATGAGATTATTTCTGAAATTTTTCATCTCTTGTATTGAGACCTTTTTTGGGGCACAAATGCAAGTAATCAACATGCAGGACAGCTGCCTGGGTCACTCACAGGACCCAGTTGCTGTGTTTCAGAAATCTATTAAATATATAGACTTTTTTCTTAATCAAGTTGCTACCTGATTATATTCTTCTGGTTTTTGTTTCCTTTAAACCTGGTTAGTTTTTAGCTTCTGCTTGCATATCTGTATTTTAAACTACAAATAAAGCACACGACCAAGTGTTCAATATGCCTTGAGATGTGTGAAACTGAAGAATTATCTTCTTGTCTAGTGCTGGATTCTTAAAAGGTCCTGGTAAAACAATTTACCTTTTGTATTAAGTTGTAAGTCTTTGCAGAATAAGCAGAAGGTGAGCTGGTTGGTAAGTGTGTGTTTAGGCACAGTTGCTTTGTGTGACTTGCGTTAGGAGCTTGCTTATTACAGTGCTTGGCAGCTGGCTGACCTGATTTGAAATACACAAATCTGTAACTCCTTTTTGAGGGAGAAGTGAGTAATGACAGATTTCTGAAAGTTGCCCTGAACTCGGTGCCTTTGGCAGCTGCAGTTCTGACTCTGCATTTACCACCTACAGAAGAACATTTTTGTGAGGTGGTTAACCAGGAGCCCAGATGCAGAGGTGTTTCCATGCTTCCCTGGGACAGGCATTCATTAGCAGTGCTCTCTGTGCTTTTCCTGAAGGTCTTCTCCTTCTGCAGATGGAAGAGTGGTGTTTATAACCTCACAAAAGCAATCACAGTGTCACAGACTGCTTTGGGTTGGAAGGGACCTTAAAGCTCATCCAGTCCCATCCCCTGCCATGGGCAGGGACACCTTCTGCTATCCAAGGTTGCTCCAAGCCTCATCCAACCTTTCCTGGAATATTTTCAGGGATGGGGCAGCCACAGCTTCTCTGGGTAACCTGCACCAGGGCCTCACCACCCTCACAGGATACAATTTCTTCCTTATATCCAGTCTAAACCTCCTGTCTGTCAGTTTGACTGTATTGATCTCAGTGAAGCCATTAGATTTCATTATTATTTTTATGGAAAAAAATCAGGAATTCTGTTTTCCTTCATTTCTCTTATGGCAAGGACAACCAAAAAGTTCAATGAAAGAAAGAAACTGGATTTAATACCTGAGAAAGGCAAAAGCAGGCAAGTTTGAATTCAGGATAAGTGAGGTGTTGCTGTCTGATCACTGTAATCTGCTATAAACTGGGGAATTAAATGGCTCTAACAACAAAGCATTGCTAAAAATGCCAGAGCTGACACCCTCCCTTGGTACTTTCAACATTGCTGTTGTCCACACAGCAACAGTGACAAAAATGTGACTCTTCAGTGATCTCAGTCCTGTTGTCTCTATTACCATAATTTAAGACAATTTTTTTAAAAAGTAGAAATTAAAGGAGTGTAAGCTGTGTAACAAATATTTAAGAACATAGTTTATGTCCATAGAGAGGTTATTGATGGGTGTATTGACCTCAAATGTTTCTCATCTGAGTTTCCTACCTTTATATCTGCTCATCCAATGTTTAGGATTTGCACATATGCACTATGAGTTAAACACCTTGCTAATTCTTACTGAAATTACCTATTGAAGTTTGGTTTGAAATCTTTTTCCCACACGATGTATATGGACTTCACTGTTTTCATTTCTTGATTATGACATGTTTCTGCAAAGGCCCAAGCCTTAAGCAGCTGCATGTAGTGAGCCTATCACAAATAAAATGAAAATAAAATCAAAAGGGTTGCAGCGTATCTTCCGAAGCAGTGAAACAGGTCTCCCCTCCCTTCCCCCTTTTTTTTTTCTAAATGAGTAGAAGAAATCTTAATTTGACAAAATGATTGCATCCTAAAAAGGGGTGAAGTATCTCTGCTGGAGAAAAACACCCAAAGTTCCAGGTGTTTTTTTTTTAGCTTTCTTGAATGCTATTATCCAAAACTCACTCTAGGAGGTTAGCTGTTTGCTTGTTTGCTTTCTTATGTCCTTCTCTGTATTTTGAATTGGCGCTTAGTTGATCCTTCATCATTTCCACAACAGAGAAAACTCCTGGTAATGTGGTGAATTCATGAGAACTTACACTTGTGAGGATGGATTAGGACTGAATCACTACTACGTCATTGTCAGTTCTTGTGGCTTGCATGGAGCAACATTCTGTTACGTCCCTGAGTGGCCACAAAATTTAACCTCTCTGTTCCTCTAAAATAGTCCAAGGAATGGTGTCATATCCTGCTGTGTTGATCAGTCCTTGTAAGGCTCAGTTCCCATCACTGATTGCTAAAGGCGCTCCTGAGAGAGAACTTTTCTTCTAAGTCACTTGTTTTTCACTAAGCCAAAGCAGTGATTAAAACCAACAATAAACACATTACTTGTGACAGAAAGCACGCATGGGCAGATGAGTTACAATAAACACCAAGTGTTGCTTCCAGAATACTTAAAAATTAAAAAAGCCAAAAAGCAACTGCAATAAAAAAAAAGTACAACCCGACACTTGTCCAGCACTTTTCTGTCTGATTAATGTGGTGTATACCCTAAAAGCAGCACATAGGGATGCAGTGATTTGCATAATGAAAGCTTAATGAAAATGTATTTCAAACTTACCCTGTTTTTAGCATACAGTGTATTTTTGGGGGATGGCAGGAGATCCTCCCACCTAAGAAGGAACTTTGGCTCTCAGTAGCTGTTTAATGAAGCCACACATTCATTTTATTACTTGTGTTATCACTGAGCATTCTTAGATCACCTTGCCTCTCAAACAACTTTCTTTAATCCTGAAATTAACCTTTCTGATAAGAACAGATTGCACTGTGTGTTTGACATTGCAAAATAGAGACTGGCTTTAGTGAATAGAAAATTATGTGAAGCTTAAGTTTGAAAAGCTACCTAGAATGACAAATTGGTTTCCACATCTATATTCCTGTATTCAGAGTACAAAGTGCTCATCTTCATGTTGAAGAGTACAGCAGAAACAGATATTTTTTTTCTTCTTTCTGAGAAATGTTTGCAGTGAGTCATTCTGATAGAATTACAGTGAGTCTCTGATAGAACTACAGCATCGTGATGTAATTGGCTTTGTAACATACAACCAAAAAATGTTTCATGAACTTTACTTAAATTATTTAGCCCAAAGCTTGTAGCCATATCTTAAGCCACTGTGGTTTTCATATCATGTTTTGCTATTTAACTTTAGGGAAGGATTTTCTGGCTGTTGATATCTGAAACTCCTTCATCAGAGGAAGATGAAATTTGTTTGTTCTCACTCGTACTTTAAATGCATTTTAAGGAAGAAGGGCTTCTTCCATTCCAGTATTAGAGAGAAGATTTTACTGAAGGTTTTGGTTATGTCAAGAAACCTTAAACAAAATCAAGAACAGATAGGAGTCATCATGATGCTGTTAAGATGTGGTCAGGAGCCTGCCTTTGATTTGCTGAAGCATGAACCTGACAATTATCAGCTGAATATTAGACTTTTCTGAATCTTCTCAGGGGAATTGAATAGCCCAGTTTCCAGTGGGCTTGACAGCATTTTTATTCAACGTCTCAGCTTAAAAATGTAAAATACTGTTCTGACACTGGCTCTCCTTGCAATAAGGAGTGGCAATGCTTTTATGGTCACCTGCAAGGTGTGTACACCTGTCTAGAATGTTCTGAGAACTGGGTCCCTAGTGCTGCTTGAAATTCATGTTCTAGGGCAAAAAATGAATTGCTTTTAATAATTTCCCTGCTACTCTGGCTGGTTCAATCTATGGGCATTGAGGCTTTTCATTTCTTCATTTTAGGAGATGACCATTCCATGGTGCTTGAAGAGAGCAGAGCTGGTGTTCAAGTGTGTCAAAGGTATGGGGGTGGAGGCTCAAGTGGGATTTGGGTAGCCAGTCCAGAACAGGGACATTAACTCATGAAAGGGCTGGAGCAGCTCTGCTGGGAGGAAAGGCTGAGGGAATTGGGATTGTTCAGCCTGGAGAAGAGAAGGCTTTGGGGTGACCTCATTGTGGCCTTGCAGTGCATGAGGGGAGCCCACAGGAAAGATGGAGAGAGACTCTTGACAAGGGCATGGAATGACAGCACAGGGGTGAATGACTTCACACTGACAGCAGGTTTATATTGAATATTAGGAAAAAATAGTCCTTATGACTCAGCATGGTTTTCTGTCTTTCCAAGTGGTGATTTTACTTTCTGCATTTTTGTGTGCTGCACTTAAATAGTTTAACCAGTCATTTTCTATCAACCACCTGCTTGAGGAACCTCTTCCTATACTAATTGAGCTTCAGTAGGTCACAGTGGATCTATGTCATCCACTTCTGTTAAACAAGTAGTTTTTTGAATGTCCTTATTTGTCACAGGAGGATTCCTGTGGCCTTTGGTAGTTCATCCCTTGAGCAATAAGTGAGTGCTGCACTTTTTACCTATAGAATCATCATAGAATTATAGAATTGTTGTGTTGGAAGGGACCTTAAAGATTCCAGCCCCTGCAGGGACACCTTCCATTATCCCAGGTTGCTCAGAGCCCCATCCAGCCTGGCCTTGGACACTTCCAGGCATGGGGCAGTGACAGCTTCTCTGGGTAACCTGTGCCAGAGCCTCACGACCCTCACGGGGACAATTTCTTCCTCATATCCAATCTAAACCTCCTCTGTGTCAGTGTGAAGCCATTCCCCCTTGTCCTGTCACTCCAGGCCCTTGTCAATGGTCTCTCTGCCTCTTTCCTGTAGGCTCCCTTCAGGTACTGGGAGGCCACAGTGAGGTCACTCCTGTTTCTCAGTGAGAGGAAACCATTGAAAGAACTCCTGACACACTGTTTGGAGAAACCCTCACTTCTGCTGGGCATCACTGTGCTGCTCAGTGGGACTGATTATTCTGTCCTCAGTGTTGACATTCTGCAGAACCCCTCATTGGATTTTCTACATTTCATTCAGATTGCCTGAGTCTTATTTAAAGGCCATTGAGGACACCCCTGATTAAGGCTGCTCAAATCCTACTTGTGTGTGAAAACTCCCTCATTGCTTGCTCATGCTGTAACTGCTGTGGAGTATTGCACAGGTAATCCAGTCAATGCTGCTTTTTTAGGTTTCATGATGGAAATGGCCTCGTGGGATGGAGGAATTTCTCGGACTGTACAATTCCTGGTACCACAGGTAGGTGAAACCAAAGTCATATCCAGTTTAGGAGACTGCAGGTAAAAAGTCACATCAGCAGATGTAGATTTGATTTTTTTGTTATTCCCTGCCCCTCTTGGGTGAATTTAAGTTAATCAATCTGTTTTCATTTCCTTGCTTATTAAAGAGGAGTAAGGGATGGTTTATATTTTTGAATACCCAGTAGAATTTTCTGAGAGGATGCTAAAATTTCAAACTGGGAAGTTCACCTTTACAAATACTGAACGCATCACTTTTGAAAAAGAGATTTTTTGCTGTTAATTACTCTGAAAAGATGGGCTAACCTTGCATTACCTACATAACTTGAGGTGTTTATTAGTCATATATTCTAACAACATGGAAAACTGCAATGCAAAAAGTTCAGTCATGCTTCCACAAAAACATTGATTACTCCAGTTATTTGAAGTTAGTTCTAATTTAGATTCTGAAATTTATTTAATTTGGAATTCTAGCTGATGTTCAGAAACGGGAAGTTTCCTAAAGGTGGCCAGCACTAGGTTTGTTCTAAAAAGCAGTAAAAGTAGAGTTATGTTAGAAAAGGGGTAACGTGTATTTCTTGAAGCCACAAATAAGTTCTAAAGTTGAGTCTAATCCTGGAATGTCAAGAGCAGGAGTAGGTAACAATCAGCACTATCCTGCTTATGTTTGGCAGAAATAATCAATCCCTGGAACAAGAAATCTATTGGAAATTAATATGTGGATATGTCACATAAATACACAGCCAGTATTTTTAGATCTATCTTTTTCTCTTAACTGGATTCAGTAGAATTATAACACATAGTTTGAAAATTATTTTTGTTGTCTTCTGAACAGCAGCAATTCTCTTAAATACCAAGAAACAAAGTTGAGAGAGACTTAATTCTTCCAAACTACAGCAAAAAGCCAAGGCTTACTTGTGTGTTGGTTTTTTTTCCAGACAATTTCTGAGGAAATGTTTTACCAACTGTGTAACATGCTGCCACAGATCTTCAGAGTATCCTCCACACTGACTCTGACCTCCAAGCACTGATTTCTGTGGGGCACTAACCTGTATCCTCTTGGCAGAGAATGGGATTAAGGAGATTCTGGACTAGATATGAATTGATGACCCCAAAGTGGCATTTTTTGCAATTTCAAGAATTGTGTTCTCATAATAAAAGATAAATGTTGTCTGTATTTGGGCGGTAGCAGCTGATTTTTACATCTTGCTTTGTTTCAGCACAGGATTGATGTTGAATTCCTCACCCTGGTCTGAAAGACATTCAATGTAGCTTGTATGAAATCTACAGAAATATTTAGGTAATTCTCATACATGGGTAGTAGAAATAAGAGCTTATGGTAGGAATGGGGTCATCTGGCTTCTTCAAACATCTTCTAAATTTTCTCAGTGACTTAAAATAATATCGAGCATGTCAGGTGTCTCCTTAGAATAACTAATGGAATTTGTCATAGTGACCATGGAATAAAATGTATTGCTGCCTCATTTCACTGCTACAAAAAAAAAAGATTTGAATCAAACATTAACCCTGTTGCATTTTGTAGATTGTGGAAGTGTTAAAAAAAATGAAATTAATATACACTTGTGACAATAATTACTTTACCAACTTCACATTGACAAGTTTATCATGTGACAGCTTTATAGGAACATTAAAGTGTTTTGGACCCTATTGTAGAGATAAAATTTGCTACTTATTAATTATTAGCATTTTATGACTAATCAGAAATGCTCAAGATGCAGCTATGAAATTTCTTGGGACAAACTTGAATTCAGTCAAAAAAAGTCCAAGTAAACCACCCTTGCCGCCCAGTGATGGGGGATAAGGGGGACACTGGGAACTGCTTTTCCTCCATTATGGACAGTCTTGTAACTCAGCTGTGGAGCCAAGAGCTGGAAGCAGCCCTTCCATGGCCACAGGGAAAGTCCTGTCTGGAACTGGGGTTCTTGGATTTGCCAGAACCACTGGGCTCACAGAAGAGCAGCTGTGGGGGTGAGGGTTCCAGGTGGTGAGATTTCCAAATCCACAGTTCTACTATGTGGGAATCATGGAGATCCTGCTAGAGCTGGCTTTGAATCAGAAACCTCTTCCTATATACTGCTGAAATTCTGCACTTGGAAATTGGAGAACCTGGAAGCCAGTTAAAACCAAGTTTATTTTCTGTCTCAATCATGATTTTTAAAAGTGTTATTTAGGTTAGTAAATATGAAGATTGAAAAGCTCTGTTTTGGGGAAGCTGCATTATTTAAAATTCTCATGGAGTACCAAAGGAATATTCACAATTTCATGATGATTATAAACTCACTGTGTAATTAACAGACTCAGTATTTTTATCAAGTTTTGCATACTGCAAGAAGCCATGTAAGTGACCCAGCGAACATCTCTTGCTGAACTGTCAAATACTTTATTTTCCTCTGCCAGCAGCTTCTAAAGAAGAATCATGCAAGTGACATGACCTGATTTGGTGTTCTAGAAAATAAGGATGCAAATTCCTCTAGAAGGAGCTGGATTAATCCTGTTACAGCTCATTTTACATTGCTGGCCTTACACTGAAATCAAACTCTGGTCCCAGAAAAGCAAGTGCTCTAACACTATTCTGTCTGGGAAAGGTGTGGTAACAGAACTGTTCCTTTTTAGAAGTTGTAAGGTTTATCTGTATGTGAAAAAGGTCTGTGTTACCTACTTACATTAGTTTTATATTTTCCTTCAGTCAGTAAATCTACCAACAAGGAACACCAACAATTCTTGAGCAAACATCTTGCTTATACTTCTAGACACTTTGGTAATAAAATTTATGTCTGGTATTTTTGCCAAAGCATGAAGACTCCATTTAATTTAGGAGCACTTGAGTGAAACTGCCACTCATTTCTAGGAAAATAACTCATCTTTTTGCCTTCTATTTTTGGAATGTTTGTTTTCAGTCCTCAGCAGATTGCATCTAAACTTGTCATCAGAAGAACCAGTTGATGCTGAAATGAGCAAACAAGCTCTAGTGATGAGGTTTTGGAAAGTCAAACTGGAAGGAATGGTATGGGAAAACTATTAATTCAGCTTGCTGAAGTGTGACCCTTGTAAATGCTGAATAAGCCTGCCAGAGGGAATCTTTGTCTGGAGAATCTCTGACTGAGCATTTAATAGTCCCATTTTTCATATCTGTTCTCAAGAAAGAGGTGCTAACAGCAGTTTTTTAGGTGTCTTTGGAGAAAAAACAGATTATAGAGATGGGCTGACCTAAGCTGTACTTTCTGTTTGGTCTGTACCTGGCAGCTGTAGAATACAGGCTGCAGCTTACAGTGTAAAGCCACCTTAGAAATTCTGTTTTGGTCATGAAAAGCTATTCAAGATTAAGAGGAAAATTACTTAATGGGCATGAGGTTTTCTATTTGTATATAAAGTGCAAATTCCTTGGAAGGGTGACAGTATTTAATGTCTTGAAAATGTTGTGTAAAATTACACGCGTGGCTTGAATCGAATAAAAAATCCTTGCCACTGGGAGAGGTGAGGAGCAAATGCCATTGTTTAGCTTTTTTAACTTGCTCATGGTGACCTGTAAACTGCAGGTGCCATTGACAGAGTCTGAACTGAGGTTATTGCAAGGAAAACAATATGCCAAGAGTCTAGATTTGTCAAGGATATAACTTAGTCCCCTCTGCCTCTTGTCACCAGCTCTATGACCTGTGCCTGTTAGCTTCTGTGGGAACTGGTGAGAACAGGAGGAGAAGAATGCAGGTGGTTAAACACACGTACACGGCTTGTCCTGGCTAGGTGCCTCTACCCTGCTGCAGTGCCAGAAATGTCACTGTTAGAAGGTGGCACTGCCCAGATGGAGGGGAGTCATACCCGAAGTCCTTTCTTTTGCAATAGTTTGCTCTGGACAGCAAAATTTTAATGATGAAAGAGTTATTTTATAACTTCTCCTGTTGTATGAGAGGTGAATGAAGCCACAGAAGGTGATTATGGAGAGGGGGTGTAATGTGAGGGAGGGAATTATCATGGAATGCTTTGGGTTGGAAGGGGCCTTCAAGAACATCCAGTTCCATCTGTCAGGATTGAGATTGCACGTTCCAACCCTGTTCTGGTATTTCTGTGAGCTTAAAAGGTGATCAGTTTATTGCATCTGTACCTCACTTTCCCCTCATTAGAGGAAAGTTTAATTTATGCTTGTGTAGTATTTTGAGCATTAGTCTTTCATGTCTCATTTACTGTTATTTTCTGCCAGTGCTATACCCAAAAATACAGAGCTATTCCCTGGTATTCACACCAGGTCAGCTGTGTAAAAAGATGCCTCTTGTATCTTTGCCTCATGGAGCTCTCAGGGCAGACCCATCAGTGCTGCATAAAAATAAATTTATTATTTCATACAATATCCTGGATGTGGTAGAAGTCAGTAGCAACCACAGGACTGTTGTCCTGTGGGACCACAGAATTAGAAGAATGTAGTATTATTATTATGTATAAGGACAAACAGCTTTATTTCTGGTTGCATAAGTTGATATATATTATGATATAATAGCATTTAAGCACTAAGGTGTAATTTTACCCCAAAATTTAGAAACAAGTTCTTTTGAAGATTATTTCTTGGAGGTTAGGCCAGATTCTGGGTAAAGAATGGTGGTTCATAGTTCTTTATTTCCATTCCCACTTTCGTCAGAATAACCTGAAATGGGAGGAAAACAATGTTCACCCTTTATAACAAAGGCTCCAAAAGAGAAAAAACATGGAAATGAGTCAACTTAGGATGTGAAGTCAGTGTTGCAAGCTCTGCCAAGTGCAGCTTGGAGAAGATAAGACAGCTTGAATAAGCAAAACTTCCTCTGAGCACACACTTTCCACATGACATTTTTTTCATTGGGAAATGGACTGTGGACTTCAGTATGTGATGCTTACTTCTGGGCTCATTGGTCAGTTTCTCTGCTTTCAAAACACAGTATTTTCAACCAGCCCTGTGCAGGGCTGAGAAAAGGTGGAGAAATGTTCTCTGCTGGAGTAATTATCAATACCATAGGAACAAAAGTCACAGAACAAAACAAGGTTATTGTGCCGTGTTTGTGACACAGACATAGAAATATGAAGTATCTAGTATCAAATATTTTATGTAACATAGAAAAACCTCTTAAAATCTTACAGTGTTAAATTGTGCAATCACTCTGCATGGACCAGCACATGATATTTCTCAGAGGAGCCATGGTAGGTACTGGCATGTTCCTGACAGCTGTTGCAGTTCATGGCTTCTAAATCTTCAGTCACTGGGAATGCAGCAAAAAATACTGTGATAGAAAAGCACCAACCTTGTGCAGTCTGTGGTCTACAGGATGTGATGTTAGTTTTGATTGTCTTCCTGGTTTTTATTTTGGCATTCACCTTCTGCTCTGTGTGTTGCTCATATCCATTCAATGTGTACCAAATTTGCTGAGTTACTCCAAAATTACAGAGATGTAACTGAGAGCAGAATTTGGCCTTGTGTGCCCTTCCAAGGGTGCTAAGTCTGAAGAGATACACACAGAGCAACACTGGCTAAATGGCAACTGAAGGGGAATATAAAAACCATCTGTAAATATTTAAAGGATGCAAAGACCAAAGAGGAGGAGGGTTTGGACTGCATGGACTTCAATAAGAGTTTCAACTTGGTTAACAGGGATAAAAATAACAAAGGAAAATAGGGAAGATTTAGAGAAGCAATATTTCTGGATTCTTATAAATCTGTCTCATAGTGTACAAATATTTCTCTGAGAATGGAGTGATAGTCACTGTGTCATTTCCAAGATAACAGAAGGATACAGCTATGCCTTTGTGGTATAAAGTACTCTTAAGCTGCCTGGAAGATGGCAAGACAGGGCTTCATGTCTGCCTTTCTGTTCAGTCAGCTGAAATTGATTGATTTCTCCCTCCCTCTGTTCCATCTTTGGGAAGCACGTGGATAACCATCCAGACGGATATGCTTCGTCTACTGTTGGCTTAGTAAGTTGATTGATTTTAAATCTGCAGAAAAGAGGATCCCACAGAGAAAAACTCTACATTCCTTCAAGAGATACTTTCCATTAAACACAAAGCCTTGGGGGAAGAAACCCTGAAGTTAAATTAATTCAGGTTTAGATGAAGGATAAAGAGAATCAAATGCTCCAAGGTACTATCAGCGCTTTCCTAATGGGCATTGGCTCACTCTTAACAGCATCAAATATCATCAGAGCATCTTTGAAAGCCAGTGGTTGCAACGGGAGTTTTAAGGCCCTTGACCCCATGCAGGAACAGACCCTGTATATATAATTTTAGAAGTATCTTGAACTGGGGAGTTATCAGAGTTGAAGCTGGTTTGGTTGTCTCCCAGAAGTCTTATTTTAAGATCCTTAAACTGAACCATAACAGCTTCTGCCTGGCATAAATTATAATTCTCTAAAATGCTCTGTACTCTCATGCAAGTAATTTATAGTCACTGTTTCAACTCTGTTCCAAAAAGCAGTTTTAAACCCCAGCAGAAATAGCCTGACCCCACAAATGGGCTGCTTTCTTCCGTCACTCCTTGTGTGTGCAGCACCCAAGTTATCAGAATGCTCCATGCCTATTCCCGCAGCGGAAATCCTACCAGCACAGGTCAGCCAAGCCACCCTTTTTGAGAAATGAATCTCCCCGCTCACCAATCAAACATGGAAATTGCAGCAGGTCATTGGCAGGAGCTTGGCCCCAAACTTGACCAGCTACATAAGAGGATGTGCTTCTGTTGAGTAGTTGTTTGGAAACCGCTGCCTGACCACCAGTTGTTATCTTGGATGTGTTTTTAACCATTTTGGGCACTTCTCCCTGCCCATTGGAAGTGGTTCTTTGTTTCAAGCAGACCATAAATTATGAGCAAGTCATGCAAACTGATGTTGCTACATGCAAAACAGCATATACCACATTCATATTTTACTTTTGCTTACAGTGGGAAATATTTTGCTGCAAGAGGACATTTTCTAGTTTTTCTTCTCCCCGTGATTATTTAACACCAAGTAGGTATTTATGGATGAGGACAATCAGCCCCCTTGCCTGGGTGTGAGATCCAGCAGGTGAGTCATCACCTCCTGATGCTGAGAAGTGGAGTCCCCCAGGGGTCTGTAACGGTACCAAGTAATTTTTGATATCTTCATGAATGACAGTGAGATGGATTGCACATTCAGTGAGTTTGCAGATAACACCAAGCTGAGGGTGTAGTGACACACCTGAAGGACAGGATGCTGTCCAGAGGGACCTGGACAATCTTAAGAAGTGACCCAGCTTTGGGGGCCCAGTACAGGAAGGACATGGAGCTGCTGGAGCCAGTCCAGAGGGGATCAGAGAGGCACAGGTTTCCCAGAGAGGTGGAGGATGCCCCATCTCTGGAAACATTCAAGGTCAGGCTGGGCAGGGCTGTAAGCAACCTGATCTGTTGAAGTTATCCCTGCTCATTGCAGCGGGGTTGGGCTACATGGCCTTTGAATGTCACTTCCAGCCCAAATGATTCTATGATTCCATGAAAAAGGCATCAAGAATTTGGAAGGGCAAGCTCTATACAATACATGCTGGAGCCATGTCTTTTTTGTATTTTATTCTTTTTACTTGTCATCCTCTCACAAGTAACTCTTTAGAGAAGCATTCTGCCCACTAATAACTGGCTTGCTGGATCACCTACTTCTGCATAATCCATCTTAATTTTTATAGCAGAGTCATACACAGCCAGACCTGCCAGACATAGAGAAACAAAGGATGGAAAACAAAGCAGTCAAAGAGAGGTAAGGATGGGCCAAGCTGGAGTGGTGTAAGAGCCTTTAACTTCCTGTTTGTGTCAGGAAGACTTTAATATTAAGTACAGCAACCCTGGACCTATTAACATGCACTCCTGTAGCCAGTCCTTAAACTGGCTCCTCGAGGTGGAGATTATTGTGTCATGAGCACAATTACTTTTCACATTATTTCCATGAGAAGTTATTACTCATTAAATTACAACATTCCCATGCCTCCAGGCTTCTTGTAACAGTAGGAGAAATGGTAGGCTGGAGAAGACAGCTGGGTTTGCACGTGGTCTATGTCAGTTTACTTAAGCAGAACCATTTTACTGCTGCTGAAGGAATGCAGCAAAAGGTCAGTGCTGAAACTCCACTAAAGTAAGCTGAGCACACATTTCGTCTGCCAACATATGCTCGCTCCTTGCTTGATCAAAAAGGAAATTTCAGAGCTCTGCAGCATGCTTGCCTTGACCCTGCTCCACACTGCCTGTCCAATGGGCATCAGACAAACCATTCTCTAATCCTGTGTGGAATACACATTCTGCTGAAAGGATGCTTGGAATAGCTGCACAGCAGCAGCAGCAGCACAATCCTAAACTGGGCCCGTGCACAGGGAGAAGCACAAGACAGCATGGAGAGGGATGTCAGGGGAACTGTTACACTAATGCATTAATTGTATGGGTTTATTTCCTAGTCCTATGCACCCATCACAACCTGACCCTGTCCAAATGAGACTCATCTTTGCAGTTTGCAGGGGAAAAATAAACTCAACATTGTTACTCAGCTCTTGCATTTTATTTGCCTGTCTTCTTCAAATGTTTCATCTTCTGGAGTCCACTTGATCTGGTCAGTGTTGGAGGAAAAATTCTGTACTAACAACATGCACAAGGAGGAACACCAACTTAACTGGGCTGTTAAAAATTGCAGAAGTTAAGCTCTTGTAGCTACAAGAGCTTTTGGCTGGTTTAGAACATGCCCTCATAACATCACTTGATAAAAATAAGACTTGGGCTTTTTAATAGAACAAATTACTTAGGCTTTATATTTAACCACAGTCACTGTTAAAGCTATAACTGGTTTTCAGAATATTTTAGGAATCTGATCTTGATCTTCCATATGTTAAAAACCATCACAACAAATACCTTACACTGCAGTTCCTGGTGAAGAAATAACAAGGTGGCTGCAGCCTCAAATACAAAAGGTTTGGTTTGGGCTCAGATTTGCTACTGTTCAGAGTGATTACTGGAAATTATAATTTCAAGGCAAAGAAGGAGACAGCCTTGAACTCACAAACCAGCATGATTTTTATAGAGAGGGCACTGATGCTGTAGTTACTCATAACCAGCTCTTCAATAGATCCCAGACTCCAGTGCGAAAAATGGCTCCAGTATTGAGGTCTCCGCAATATGCTGAAAGCAGAGGATATTTTGACCCAGAGAGATGAGCTCCTTCCTGAAAACAGGACTTTCAGGCTTTAAAAGCATTATACAATGGCCATTCTAATCAACCAGATTAAAACTGGATTTACTCATCTCACATTGTCTTTGGGCTGTGCCTTGGGGGAAAGATTCAAGTCAATTTAAGTGTACTGTATCGTCATGGACTATGAGGAAAACAACTCAAATCACACACAGATAAAAACATGAGTATTAAAAAGATGAGGCTAAAGAATGAATTCTTTGCTGGCAGAAACCAGATCCATTTTTTAAATATTGTGTTTTACTATTGTACTTTATTATATGTATGATGACCACATAGAACAAAATCACAATGAACAATAATTTGGAGAGATGTAAACAACATACCGCATAAATGTGGCAGGCATTTGAGGAAGAATCCATCACTACCCCCAGTTTAGTTTATTTTCCCTAGCCTGCAAGTCTGCAGTTGGCAACAATAAATTGTAGGAAAAGTTGACACAATTAAGGTAGAGCTGGCATCCAGCTGGCCCCTGAAAAACTGTAATAATGGGTTGACAGGACTCACGTGCAGCCTGGCATTAAGAAATGCAGAGCCTTGACCCTGGGAATACATTATTCCTTGCAATAGTCCAGGCTAGGCATTGATTAATTAGGGAGCAGCTTTACTTTGAGAAGAGTCTGGCTATCATGGTGCAGAGAGCTGAACCCAAATTTGTAGCTGTATTGAGGCAGGACAGCCACAGATGGGGCTGCGTTAGCCCAAAGGTGGCCAGGAGCTCGAGGGGTGAAAGAAGGGATTATTTCCTGCCGCTGGCACATCTGGTGTGCTATGGTCAGTTTAGGGCATCCTAGCACAGGAGAGAAGTCAATAGATTGGAGGAAGTCCAGGAGGATGCACAGGGAGCATGTTGAAGGTATTCAAGGAGAGGCTGAAGGTGCTCTCAGCAGCTTCTGAAGGATTAAGGGACTGTGAAGTTGTTTGGAGCATTTTTGACCTAAAGAAAAAAAACTTCTGTTTGCCTTGGAAAGATGCCTTTTGAACAAGGTCCTGGATGTCATCAGGGAAGTAATTCTGTCATCCTTCTGTGGAGAATTCAGAACATTGTGTCATAAATGCATCCATACTTCAAGTACAGAAGATGCCACTAGGGTGCAACCCTAACAGCTCTTTGCAGGAACTGTGCAGGTCTTGTGAACAGAGTGCAGTGGGAATGGGAAAAGCGTGGCAGAAGAGGAAAGGAGATGTAAAAAACAGGATCCTTTCTATGGAAATTGAAAAACAAATCACAACTGCTGTCAAAGATGAATTACAAGCTTTAGACCTTCAGGTGTTGCCAGCCATGCAGGAAAAAAATAACCAACTTGAAAAACCCTAGAAAAAGTTCAGATGACTGCACAAAAGGTATCAGAATTCTCCTTTGAAATATGAGGGAGGATCCAGACCAACAGATGAAGAACTGACATGCAAAAGAAAGTCCTGGAGCTAATGGTGCACAACACAAGGAAGACACAATTACCTGGCAAATGACAGAAATTGCCTTTAACCTTCTATGGTCGTTACATCACTTATTCTGAATAGTTCTCTGGTGAGGAATCACACAGAGGTCAGCTGGGCCATTGGACAGAATCTCATCACCAACAATAAAAACAAGGGTTTTTTTTGCTTCCCTACTCAAAATGTTACTTAAATGTGGCATTTACCATCCCTGTTCCTGCAATGTCCCTGTTCCCACTGTAATGAGAAAACTGTGCACAAAACAATCTCAGACTAAATTAAACATGTTCCTTGTCATTCATTTCTTCTAATAAATAACACCAAGCAGATCCCTGTAAGGGTGGTGGCTGTCACTTCTATTTTCTTCAGCTTGGCCTTTTACCCTTGGACTGCCAGTCCTTGTGGAGTCGGAGCAGCTGAGGAGGTGATGAGAGAAGCAGTGTGGGCTGGTGGGCACAGCACCAGGTAGGAAGCCACAGATTCGCTGTGGAGTCACCACTCTGTTTTCTGACAGTCATTCCCATTTCTGTGGGACATGGACAGGGAGACCTGGCCAGCTCAGGAGACAAAGATGGGCATATTTGACTGTCTCTGTGCTTGACATATGCCCTGCAGAGAATGAGTTCAGCATGAATAAGCAGTAAATCAAGATCTTTTCCCAAGCAAGCTAGCATCCACCTAGTCCTAAATCCTCCAGAGTTTCCTGTGGGAATAGATACTTTTCCTCACTTTCCTCCAAAAACAAACCAGCAGGAAACTGTTCTGTGATTTGTGCTTGCCTGTAGGAAATTGGCATGTGAAATCTCAGTGAGAGATTTCTCTGTAGAGAAATGGGAAGATAATTATTTGAGATGACTCTAAGTTGTTAAATTTACACACTCTCCTGCCCAGGTGTGTCTGAGTGGCCTAGCCAGGATCTCTGTATGTCTGACAAAATGGAGGTTCCCTGCTAATATCTTGGCTTTCTCATGACTGGTGATGAAAAACCATGTTTGAGCAGGTCTTTAAGAGTCAGCAGCTGCAAGGAGGGGATAATTTTGGGGCAGAAGTTTGCTTGCTTCACCCTCCAAGAGCTCATAATCTGCCAAGGCTCTTAGGCAAGGCTGCTGTCTGTTGTTCTGTTTATTCATTTTGTGACAACAAATCTGCCTCTCTGTTGGGTAATGGGAAGAGAAATAACAAATACTATATGCTACAACCCTTTTTGTCATCCTTCTGCTACCAGAGCTCAGGTCTTCTGCTGATTAATCATCTGTTCTGTGGCCCTATCCAAATTAGCCTTGATGCCAACAACACCCTCCTCAATGTCACCAGTTCTACAGTTTTGGTGGGATCCTTGGGTATCAGTACAGCCCTGCAACCCTTGCTCTATTATTTTTTCTGCTGCTTTCAGATTATGATTCATATTTCATTCATAACAGTTCTGGTATCTATGTTACAAATCTCTCCATGCTGGCCAGCAAACCCCATTAACCTAGAGATGATCAGATGGAGGTCCGCAGTCATACTTGGGCTTACAGATTTTTATGAAACTTATCCAGAGTCTGCAACACATGCTCTGCCACAATAGGCAGATTTATCACCTAGAACTCTCCTTTCTCCACTGTCCACCACCAGCCTGAGTCTTCACAGGCAAGGTGAACAATTTTCTTCCGTCCTTCTGTGTTTGAATGGCAAGTTGCTCTTTCCAGGCCTTAAAATAAGGAGAGACTTTTAACAGATTTGAAAACGGAATTTAGGACCCTAAGTCATCACACATTTTTTGAAATACATGCTCTGCATCCATATCATGTTACTGCTCAGCTGTAGGACTTTTCTTAGACTATCTGAAAGTGGATCTGAACTGCTGTGCTCCAAAGAGGGGTTATTTTAATATTGTGCTGAAATATTGACAATGAAAACTTGTTGCTTTTGTTAACAGTGAGCACTGTCATCCCGGGTCTTAAGAGTTCGAGTAAGCAGAGTTTGATTGCTGAAGTAAACTTTTACCATTTTGGAGTTCACAGGGTTTATTTTACTGCAAATACTATTGGTGTCTCCCTTCTAAATTTCCCTGGGTACATAAAGCCAGGACAACATGCTATATGAAAATCAGAAGGTTACAGTGTGTTTTCTGGAAACAGTCACTTCATGGGCCAAGAGGACAAGTTTAAGCAGAATGAGACATCTTTTAGAGCAAGCAAGGCTTGCCTAACAGAATCAGAAGCTCAAGAGTTTACATGGCAGATCAGATGGTAACACACAGAAACTCAGCAAGCTGCTGGTCACAGATCCAGCTGGAGAATGGTTCAAGACTCATTTCGGCTCTGATGCAGAATTGCCGAGCAGTACAAGACTACAGAATGCACTTCATCTCCCAGCTGCGCACACTTGGTCTGGGGCCAGACACCAGGACTCCCGGTCTTAAGAGGACCAGGTATCCCAGTGATATCACAAGTTTTAGCTATTTGGTTTGGTTTACAGATCAGGCAAGAAAAGTCCTGATTTTTTCCAAGCATGTAATCTGTGCACCATTTCCGTACAGAATGCTGTCAGATCAACTTGCGCAGAAGGAAACTGCTGGAGCAAGGCTGTTCCCTGTGTCACCACGGCCCTCAGCAGTCACTTTCCAGGGGGACTGATTAAAATACAAAGCAATGCATCCCATAGACTTGTCAGAAATTATCTTTTTTTGTTTGTTTTTTTGTGTCTGACGATTTGGTTTTTATTCCAGGGTCAAGCCTACTGGGATGAGATACAGTGCATCCCACAAAGTGTTTCTTTAACATGTTCCATCAGGACAGCTTGTGGAGAATCTGCAGTGGCAGATATGCCAGCAAAAGTTAGAGGAGCTCATTTAGCCTAAGGCTTGTCTTTGTTCTGAGAAACCTGATGAATGAGACATAAAGAAGCAAAGATGATTGCAGCTGAGGATGGAAATCCACCTCTACACCCATTACACTTGAAAAGTTCTCTAGGGGGAAAATAAACAGGAAAGAAAATACTACAATGCATATTTTTACAGGCAGGGCAGTGATGGCTCTGAGATCAGGTAGTGTTGCCAGGAGTCACATGCAGGTTTCAGACTGCAGCATAAGAAAAACTGGGAAATCGGTGCTCCATGCTTGTAACAGGGACCCTGGGCTTTATTTCCCACTGATGCTGGCCTCTCATGAAGACTGCAGCTATGATAAGAGGGTGTAAAATATTAGTATTATTCCCTCCTAAAAATGATATATGTGCTTTGTATAGATGAAAAATCACCAGATGAAGTAGAAAGCAGGAGAGAAAAGGATCTGAGGATTTTCTTTGTCAGCAAAAGATACCCTTCTTTTGGCCACCACCTCAAGCCTGCCAGAGTTCAGGAAGTGTTTGGAGAAGGCTCTCAGACACAGGGTGGGACTGTTGGAGTGTACTGTGCAGAGCCAGGGGTTGGACTTGCATGATCCTAGTGGGTCCATTCTAGCTCAAGATATTCTATGATTCTGTGATAGTCCAAGTTCAGCTTCAGCAGAGGCACAAGCCGGGGCCTAGTCCTGTGGTTCCCAATTATTTTATAGCTGAGCCTGTCTCCTGAGAGCAATCAATATTCACATACACCACTGACTCTGACTGCTCACCTGCCTCAGGGCTGCCAGGGGTTCCCCTTCATTTCACGGGGCTTATGCTGGGGATGGTGCAGTGTCCCAGGCCTTGTATTACACCTCTGCTAATGTGAAACTCTGTCACACTAGGTGTGCTCAGTTTAATTATGACTCCAGGTACTCTCCTCATTAGCAGGTTTCTCAAATGACACAGAAGATGCAAGACCTGTGCTATGAGAAGCTGACAAACATATTGACAGAAGTATTTGTATCAATCCCAGCCATTTTTCTCAGATTTATGTCTTGATTAAATTGTGTGAAACTAACTGAGATAAAAGTCTAATCTGATCAGCTCCTTTGGAGCTGAAACAGCATTAGTGGAAAATGAGGGGAAACAATTAAGATAGTCTGAGCAAATGGAGCAGGAGGCAAATTAAGATGGTCATAAGTTATAAAAATAGCGAGTATTTGGTCTTGAGGAAAGGAGACACTGAAACACTGGGAAGCTGTGGCCATCTCACTTTTTCCTTACCTTTAACACATTACCTAAGTCCTTGTCTTACTCCTACAAATGCAACTGCCCCCCTACAGGAGGCACATACCCACTCCAAGAAAATGTGATCATTTGGAAGTCACCTCAGTGAAAAACAGGAAGGCCTAATGTTCCCATCTATATGTAACTGCAAGATCAGTGCTCCAGCCTGTGTGCCCTGCTCAGCAGAATTCCTGCTGGGATAAAACCAGCAGGAGCTGGGGCTTCTGTCCCTGCAGCATGGCTTACCTCTCCTTTTAGCCAGCCAGGAGCACTCCCTGCAGAGGTACAGACAAAGGTTAGCACGTGGGTTGCTTAGGAAGAGATGCCTTGGCTTTGCAGGGTGTGCACAAAAAGAGCTGTTGCCACCTCAAGCCAATTGTCCCCGAGTATCGAGGTGCTCCGACAAGCACCCGCTGATTGTGCCACCAAGGAAGTGACTGCAAACCTCTCATTGCTCACTGATGAGATCCAGGACTGTTTTTACACCTTCTTCTCTAAATAAGGAAGCTGACTGTGAGGCCTCTGATTCCCCGACCAATTTGACTCCTCTGCTTCCCACAGCCAATGAAATCCCACTCCTGCCTCCAGTCTTGGGTGACAGCACTTCAATCTCAGCAGGCAGGGAGGACGGCAGGCTTGTGTTACAGCCCTGACAGCCTCAGCTTGGGCAGGCTGTTGATGTCAGAGTGATGATGCCGGCAGGGACAGCCCCTGCACTATAAAGATGGCTCAATCAAATATAACGGAGGCTGCCCAGTGGGAAGCAGGATCTACAAACCATGGTCCCCACCAGCTGGAGTCCTGCTGGCCTGTCTCTGCTCCCAACTCAATTGCTATCAGGCTTTAGTTTCAGGTCAGCAAGCTCTATTTGCTTTCCAAAAATAAGCCTCTGCCACCATGCTGAAGGGAGAAAAACAAGAAGGGCGGTATTTTTAGGGCCATTAATACTGACCACATGCCCAGGAGGTGAACTGGATTGCCAAGACACCAAGACATCACTATGTCCCGCGACACCAGCGCTCACTGGATGTTGCCTGCGTTCCTTCTCCTGGGTTTGCTAGCCAGGATTCCTGCCACACACCCATTTGTACGCAGAACTAATGGCACATTGCCGGAGAGAGGATGGCAATCTCTGCTGTCCAGGTCCATGGCTGGGATGTCAGGGGAGAAGGCAGATGTGAACTGGGAGAGTGACTATTTGCTAGGAATCAAGAGGCAGCGGAGGCTTTACTGCAACGTGGGCATCGGGTTTCACCTTCAAATCCTCCCAGACGGAAAGATAAGCGGAGTTCACAATGAAAACCAATACAGTGAGTTGCATCCAGAAATGAAATAGAATAGATGTCACTTAATTGCTGTGAACTCTAGTAATTACTCTTCATAGAGTGCAAATTTTATGACTTGATATTATTAATCTGTGCTACATCTGTTGCCTTTTGAAAGTCTCTGGGATCAATAAACATGAGAACCATTTGGGCTGAAATGTGGCACAAAATGCTTAGACAATTTTAGATAGAACTCATTTTACCTGCTTTGTTGCATAGATGGGAGAAGACAAAGCAGGTTGAAAACTGACTCTCTGCTGCATTTTCTTGCTCCTCATCTTCTCATATGCCTTTTGAATCCGGGAGGTGTTTGCTGAATCTGGAGTGCCAAAGCATGACTCTTGAATCCCAGCTGACCAGTATTTTTGAGACATTCAGTGTGTCCCATGGAAGGCGTTTGCTGGTCCTGGTTTGCTCATTCTTGTGGGTGCTGTTCTGTTACCCTAAGAATTAAGGACAGCATTAGTCATGTGGATTTGAATTTCCTGTAGAGGACAGTTGCTAAAATCTTTTGCAGCTAAGATATCATGTGGAACTTCGAAATGCAAGCCACACTTCTTTATGGCTCAGTAAAAAACCTTCTGTAAGTATAGCATAGTACATAAAAATAATTTTCTTATTGAAAAAGTCCAGAGTTTGACAGATCAAAAGAGTTTGATAGAACAAAAGGCTTATACAGAATGTGATTACAATTCTTGAATAATTATTTTCAAATCCTGTAATACGTAGGAAAACCCAAGATCTTCTCCATATATATTTATTCTGCTGCACTAGGGAGATAATTTTCATAAAGAACATACGACAAGTTTATTAGAGTTTTAAAAAAATAAATGATATCTGAATTGTCTTCCATTAGCTCTGGATTCTGTGATAACACTCCTATTAAATGCCATGTTTTTCAGGTCTCTTTGAAATATCCACTGTAGAAAGAGGTGTTGTAAGTCTGCTTGGCGTGAAAAGTGCTCTCTTCATCGCAATGAACAGCAAGGGCAGGTTGTATGCGACGGTAAGTACAAGTGCAAGTAGTTTCTCACAGTTTCAACAAAAAGGTTTTGAAGTGGTTTGTTTTGGTTTAGTGTTTTGCTTTGTTTGTTTGGATTTAGTTTGTTTTGGTTTTGTTTGTTTCCATCTTTTCCTTATGGAAATCTCTGATTACAAGCAGAGAAAATAGCCGTGGAGTTAGAGGGAGCCTGCCCAGCCTGCTGTCGTCAGTGCTATTTAATGCAACCAGCAGCGTGGCTGTTACAGGGCTAGCATTGTAAAGCTTTCCTGTAAGACTGTACGGGGAACACCTTAGGAAAATGAACATATTCTGCAAATAACACAGATTAATTAGATGGCTTCTTCTGAGGCCACAAGGCTGCAAACATGCAAAGCTGAGCCCCATTGATTCCATCCTGCATTGCATTGTGTGTAGGAGAGGCACAATTATAGCTATTTCCAACAGCTACCCTTAGTAAAATAATGGCCACATGCTCCATCCTACCAAAAACAACCACAGAATCAAGAAAAAATAGGAAATCTACCCTACAACATACGTGGCTGGGGTTATTTTAATGATCAGTTCTGTGAGATCAGTTGCAAAGAGTGAGAAAATAATAATAACTATTAACAATGATACGCAAATCATACTGAAAAACCACCATCCTCATCTAGATGATTTGCTATCTAAATGCAATTTAACCTCTGAGATGTGAGCTACATCTCCAGTCTCAACATCCAGCAGAAAAAGTGCTTGTTAGGAGGAGCATTTGAAAAAGGCTGGCTTTGGCAATAGGCAAAATCAGCCCATCTCAAAGTAATGAACGGCACTCATTGTACCCATCTCTTTTGTCAAGGAACAGCAGAGTCCTTTCCTTTGGAACAGCTGCAATTTCAACAAAGCATTGCAGTTGTTTAAAATAATGCCAAATATTGTGAGGCACCTGTGGCCATTACTAACCTGACTGATTCCTTCCCACGCCCATAATGACAGTAGGACACTTTAAAGTCCCACTTCAAGAATATTCTTTCAATCACAAGTGATCACAAGCACCTAAAAAGTGCCACAAGCCCAACTGCTTTCCTTAGCTGGGTCTTCCTAAAGAAATGCACGGTCTGGCTTCAGCAATCCCTTTGATTTTTCTTCCCATTTCCAAAACACTCTTTTTTTATCTTCAAAGACAATTTTAAAAGCTGTAAGAGATGTTCATTTTTCCTTGCACAACACAGTGCCTGAAGTTAAACTCTAAAGACTTTGGATGGTGTTATCACACAGATGCCTAAATAGAACTGCATTGGTGGCATCTCATGTGCCAGATATTTGAAATCAGAGAATTTTTCTGCTTTCTCTTTTAATTTCCTCTGCATTTGTCTCCTTCTTGTCCTTGCACCTCCTCTCCCAGATAACTCCCTCTCCTTAGATTTTCATTATTTGACAGGGAGGAACTGAAAACTATTTTCCCAGCTTAGAATTGGCTGCATAGTTAAATATGAAAGAAAAGATTTATTACTAATCAAATCTCTTATTCAAGCAAGCAGTTCTCCCTGGACACTGCTGTTTGGAAAAGCTCTGAAGTTTTTGACAGCCAGCATATCATTCTTTTATAAATGACAGAACTTCTGGCAGAGGGGAGGTCTTAATGCTGTTGTTTGGGTGAAAGGGCACAATGCTGACAGAAATAATGACTTGCAAATAAAATGAAGAAATCCATTATTTATAATAAATTAACTTGATCTGATACAGGAAATACACAGTCCATTATCTGGACAGGTGGCATCTGAGTTCATCTGACACCAAATTAGCACCGAGGAGGGAGATTTATTGTTGGCTGCAGTTGGCTGCAGCACCACCTGTCGCACACTGCAACAAGCCCTGGTGTAAAAACGCAAGGAATTAAAATGACCTGGGCCTTGGTGGAATATTGATTGTACCTGATTTGTGTCCCCACCCCCTCCCCTTGCTGTTTCTTAGGCTGTTTTCCAAGATGAGTGCAAATTCAGGGAAACCTTGCTGCCCAATAACTACAACGCGTATGAATCTAATGTTCACCGCAGCGCTTACATAGCTCTAAGCAAACACGGCAGGGTGAAGAGAGGGAACAAGGTCTCTCCTGCCATGACAGTGACCCACTTCTTACCAAGAATATGAGCACCAGCAAAACAGAAGATTAAATCCCAGGACAAACTGTTTCATTTTGCACATGGGGAATAACCTATATAAATACGTAAAGTATTTATACTGGTCATTGAAAAAAAAAAAAGAAATCTCTATATGTATGTGTATATTTGGATAAAAATATTTGTACTAGATTCATCACACAGTATATGTAATACAATGCTGCTTCTCTTCTACTCTGTACAAATTTTACATGGCTGTGTGCCTCCTTTGGTGCTGTACAGAGAAACATGCAAGCTGGAGTGCAAAAGATGTTTTTGGAAGACGCAGAATGGCTGTGGGCAACCATCTAATCAATCATAGGTGATTTACTAAATATTATTTACCTCAGATAATAACCTCTTGTAGGAAGCTGTTTACATATTATGGGCCAAATCACCAGATTATTTTGCTTCAGGCAGTTCACTCCATCTGAATATCTGCCTGCACTCCCCCCCTACAGACTGTCCTGTCCTATAAAGTCCTCAACCTGTTTTGATCATGAAGGTGCCAATTCTACAAGTGTTTCAATACATGCAAACTGTCTATTCCTGGAGCCCTTCTGTCTCTGAAGGGATTCTTCAGGGTCTCCTCACATGGACTGTTTGGCAAAATGAAATAGAATAGATCAATTTCCCGTGGGAAGGGCCATGGGAAAAATCACAGATGGGTCCCAAATGCAAAACTGATTTAGGGCTGAGGATTTTGGATGGCATTTTGTGAGCTTAGTTTAGACTCACCTCAAATATAGATGTGTACATCTTTAATATTAATATTTGTATATATATAGATGTGGAATGTGTGAATGTGCATCTATGTAGTTACATAGTTCTAATGAATCAATCATCCCAATCTCCTGATGCCCAGGTGCCTTTATATTTGTATACATATAAAAGAAAATAAATATTTAAAGGCACTTTATTTCCTTTGGGCTGAATGTTGTTAATCTTTAAGAACCAGATGGCCTGTGGGATGCATTTTATAAAATGTAAGAAATTCATGGAAGCTTCCAGGAAAGGATTATTTTAGAAAACTGTTGAATTTTCACTGTCTTAAGTATATTTGGTTCTTCTCTATCATACCTCCCTGAGGTATGAAGGACAGAGAAAGAAGGAGGCTGAACAAGCATTCCTCTGTTGGGACAGAGGAATCCGTGCCATAATTCCAGTTTCTGTCACTTGCAAAGCATCAGTTTCAAAGACAACACAGAAAGTTGTATGAAACTCTCTTCAAAGCTCTCCTAGAAGCTGTACAAATGGCACCTAACCTTGCCTTGCTATTTTGACAACCCTTTTCCAGATCACCAATGAAGCTGCATTCTCTGTGCCTTTGAAAGAGTATTTTAGGGGGCTGCAAGTCAATAGTCACTATAAATGTCAGTTACCAGAAGCCTTGGGATTCCTGCATTGGTGGCGTGCTCCTAAATTTGAAACTAGATTCAATGCAATGTCAGAGCATGAGCATTTTCAGCATAGATGGACCATGCTGCTGCAGAAGTGAATATCTGAGTGCAAGATTATCTCCCATGTCCAGCCAAAATGGGGCTATGTCTAGTCTTGACATGCCATTCTATTTGCAGGGGCTGTCTATTCATTATGAATTTGAGCCTTCTGACATGCATGAGAGACACTGTCAGGGCCAGATCTTCAGCTGGAGTAAATCAGCCAGAAAACTATCAGTTTATAGCTGCAGAAGATTTGGCCCAAAGGACATATCATCAAGGATGTACCCACTGCCACCACTCACCTTGAGAATGCCACCTTGAGAAACTGTCAAGGCAATTGTTTTGTGAACAAGATACAGTTTTCCAGCATCTCTAGAGTGACTTATTCTTGAATTTATCTGGTTCAAATGTAAGTGATGACCACAGTGTAAATGAAGAGAAAAAAAAGAGTGGAATGCTGCTCACCGTATAGGAGTGAGATGCTTTGGAGGATGCTTTGGAAGGAAAGGAGTTGAAAGGAATTGCTCTTCATTTTCTGGTCTTGCAGTATTTCAGAGAGAAGCCAAGATGACACACTTTGTTCACCCACAATGTGTGCAGCAGTTGCTTTGGAGAAATGTGTATTTGAAATGAAGAATCAGGATGTTTTGAGTGGGGAGAGAGTAGGTCAAAGAAAAGTTTGGAGGGTATCAGGCAGTACATTGACCTAGAGTCCCTAGAGGTACAGAGAGCTGTGCTGAAATACATTAGCTGGCAACCTGTATCCTGGTGTTCTCTTCCTAACTGTCTTTGAAATTAAGTTTGAAGAAGTATGGAAAAGTCCAGGGATGTAGAAGGAAACAGAGTTCAAATGCTGGCACACAATTTTGTTTCTGATCACAGCTTAAACCACTATCCATATGACAAGATGAAGTCTGTTCCCTCTTAAAGCAGGGCAGCCTAGAGAAAGTGATTATTGCCAGGACTGGTAAGCAATGGGACAGCTGGCACAAAAGGTGGAAATCAGACTCACTGGCTCCATTTTGCACACACTGGTCAAGCAAGGACAACCTGTAGACCAGGTCACAAGAAGTCAGGATAAGAGGAGATGGCCTCAAGCTGTGCCAGGAGAGGTTCAGGTTGGACCTCAGGAAGAATTTCTTCACTGAAGAACAGACATTGGAACAGGCAGCCCAGAGAGGTGGTGGAGTCACCATCCCTGGGAGTGTTCAGGAAATGACTGGATGTGGCTCTGGTCTGGTTGACAAGGTGGAGATTTGTCAAAGGCTGGACTTGATAACCTTGGAGGTGTTTTTGTTTTCCAGCCTCCATCATTCTGTGATTCTATAAATCTGTTTAGACACAGCCTGCTAGGCTGAGATTGTTGCTATGAACTGCAGACGCTTTTGGATGCAGTTTTGGTGGGCATTTGGAAAGCCCCATCAGTTGCTCTGCTGAGTTACTCTTTATATCACTGCTTTTTTCCTCTTTACACCTCACAGCCAGCCAGATCAACATGAAAATCACAGCTGAAATCAAAGGATATGTGACTACATAAAGAAAAATCATGGGAGTAAAGGAATTTCCCAAATCAGGGCCAAATTAGGAATGTCAAAACATATGTCATCTCAGTGTGCATTAACAGGGGGTCATGCCATGGGCTACCAGCTTTGAAATCATTGCTGTGAATGCTCCACATCAGCCTGTCATGCCCACATTTTGTACATGAGATTGTGAGATTGTCCTGTGGAGTTGATGCCTCTTTTCAAGGTTTCTCCTTCCTCAGGCAAAGCCCATAACAATCTAAGACTTAATCCACCCCTGTTAGAAAGCAGACTTGGCTGGAACTGAATCATGTTCTTAAATAAATGTATTTTTCCCAGACATGCAGAGACACAGACACAAATACAATGGAAAAACAGAGTAATATTTGTATACCTCACAAACTATTTCAATTCCAAGATTTTATTTTGCACAGTAAAATGGTGCCAAAGCTCTCAGATTACTCTTTTTTTCACCCAAATATACCTCATGTTCTGACTCAATATGTACTCACAATTGTGACTGTAAATTTGCAAGAAACACAAAACTGTCCAATCGTTTGTGAAATTGCTTCTATTTTTATATGTATGTGCTGCGCACAATAGTTTAATGTATTCATAAAATAAAATTTTATACATTTTTGGTAGTGTTTTGACTCTTAATCCCTCTTAACATTTGTTTTTCTCCTTGATACAGAAATGATGTGTTAACTCCTCCTCCAAACCAAGTTTTTATTCACCTCTAGAACCAGAGTATGTATCAGTGCACTTCAAATTGTTGTAGACTTTTGTGTTACTCAGGTTTCTTGCCTGGGAAGTGTCCAGGTGTCCTGGGAGGCATGCGCTCTTCCCACACTCCCTTCCCACTCTGTGCTCTCAGCCTGAGGGATGAAAAATCTCCCAGGAATTTTGGGGACAAGAGATGGTGGATAAACCCCACACCTCTGTGAAGAAAAGGAAACATTTTGCTGAGTTTACTGCATTTTCTGCTTCTTCCCAGGTAATTTGAAACTTAATAATGTCTCTGTTTCTGTGGAGATATTTAGATGGGACTCTTAGATGGGTGCAGGACCAACTTCAAAATTAGGAGAAGTTATATCAGAAAGAATCCCATCTACCCATCTCTACTGCAACAGCCACTGTAACAGGTTCATAATTCATTAAGCTCTGGTTGAAACTCTGGATAGCTACTCAAAGGGGACCAAATACAGACAGTTGTCTCAAAAGAGTCACCAAAGCAGCCCATGATTTGCTGGAAGAGTCTAAGAGGAGTTGGCATTTTCTATAAGGTCTTGACACAAGACACATTTGTCTTGTGCAATGACAGAAAGTGTCTCTCCTGCTGAAGCTGACCCTTACCAACACTAATGGCTGCAGAAATTTTCTGAGGGATTCAGTACCACGAAGGGAAAGGGGAAAAAATGAAAAAAGAAGGCTTTCTGATAACTCACATGTACAGGACAAGGTCAGCTGCAGGTACACAAAGCTGGGTGGAAAAGGCAAGTCCATGAACTGTGTGGCTTCAGTACAGATCACCAGCACGTTCAGGGGCAGCATCAGCAGCAGTGCTGGGACCCAGAACCCCCCTGTGCTGGGCTGCACCCAGAGTTCCAGAGCAGCAGGGGAGGGGGGATTCTGCCCCTCTGCCCTGCTCTGCTGAGACACCCTTACAGGGCTGCATCCAGCCCTGGGGCCCAGCACAGGAAGGACAGGGAGCTGCTGGAGCCAGTCCAGAGCAGGGACACCAAGGGGATCAGAGGGATGGAGCAGCTCTGCTGGGAGGAAAGGCTGAGGAAATTGGGATTGTTCAGCCTGGAGAAGAGAAGGCTTTGGGGTGACCTCATTGTGGCCTTACAGTGCTTGAGGGGAGCCCACAGGAAAGATGGAGACTCCTGACAAGGGTCTGGAGTGACAGGACAAGGGGGAAAGTGACAGAGAGGAGGATTATATTGGATATGAGGAAGAAATTGTTCCTGTGAGGGTAGTGAGACCCTGGCACAGGTTTTCCAGAGAAGCTGTGACTGCCCCTGTATCCCTGGAAGTGTCCAAAGCCAGGTTGGATGGGGCTCTGAGCCACCTGGGGTAAGTATTGGCCATCTAATTAAAGATATGCTTATAAAAGAAAATAAACAGCCCCAAATCTCTTTTGCATTGGTTTTTGGTGGGGTTTTTTTGTTGTTTTACTTTCAGCATTTGCTGAAGCCACCTTGCTCTATATTGATTTGAGCAATAGAGGAGAAAATTAGGTCCCAGGTATTTAACTACAGGTGACTTTGTTCTTTGGAAAAATGGCCCAGCTGCAAACTCTTGTGCTCCATGTTTGGAATCATAACAACATGCTCAAGCCAAGAGGACATTTGGTTTCCTTGTCAGAATCCAAGAGTAAAGGAAGAAGTAAGAATCTCTTTCAGCTGCTGGACATCTGAGGAGAAGACTCAGGCTAAGATAAAATACTGGGGATCTCTAGGTTTAATATCTGTAATGCAGTCTGGAACTGCAGTGAACTGCAGTGAGCAATCCCAGCTAAGGAAATAGCTGTCACTGGAGAAAAAAATTACTAAAACAAACAACTAAGTATGCAGCCACAACTGGAGAATTCTTTTTTCTCTCCAGCCAAGCTCTGCATCCAGCTCAGTCCTAAAACATGTTTGTTTTGGAAGCCATAGACTGCTGAAGTGTTTAGCCAAAATCCAAGGGGCTGATTAGTCCAGTTGAGCTGAAAGAGCTGTGTCCTTGGATCATGAGATTTGAAGATATTATTCAATCCTGGATCTCATGAGCACATATAATTATTGGCTATTTTTTGTCACAGGGTGTGGACCAAAATGCTTTGATTAGAACTAATTTTTTTCCCCCTCACAATTAACTGTTTACAACTCACAATTTTATTGTATGCTTTCATGAACCATAGCTGACAGCTCTGGAACAGCTTCTCAAGGACAATGAGAACACAACAACTTACATCAAATGAGAAATCATTAGGGATGATATCTAAAACAACACAGTTTATAAATGTATTTGTTTCAGGACTCTCAGAAGAGCTTCCTTTCCTTTTTTTTTTTTTTTATGAGAAGTGATACATCCTCATTCCAGGTGGCTGAAGCCTGTTTTTTTCTTGGAGTTACTTTGCCTATGAGCCCAGGACTCACTGGTCCAACACAAGTCTTCCAGCTTACTGAAGAGTCAATAAAACAAAATGATGCAAAAACCTGAAGAAGGGAATTATGCTAATCAACATAGGTGTCACTCAGTGAGATCAGGAGCACTTTACTGCCTCAGTTATCCAGCGAGGGGCAAGACAGCTTACATTTAATCCAGGGTCAAAACACAGGTAGAATGGCTTCAAAGTAAAAGAGAGTAGGTTTAGATTGGATATCAGGAAGAAAATGTTCCCTGTGAGGGTGCTGAGGCCCTGTCACAGATTGCCCAGAGAAGCTGTGGTTGCCCCATCCCTGGAAGTGTTCAAGGCCAGGTTGGATAGGGTTCTCAGCAACCTGGGACAGTGAAAGATGTCCCTGCCTATGTCAGTGGGGTTGGAATGAGATGGGCTGTGAAGCCCCTTCCAACCCAAACCATTCTATGCTTCTATGATGATGATGACTTTGCAAAGGCAATGACTACAGAAATAGAAACTGTAGGAAAGTGGATTTTTTATATGGGGCATGTCTGGGTGTCACTTTCTGCAAATCTTGAGCAAATCTGCAGACAATGTCTTTGCACCTTCTAAAGAGAAACTTGCACATTTCAAAATAAGAAAAAGCTAATCTCCCATGGGATTTATTTCCTACACCCCTATAACAATTAACATGCAGGTCCACAGGCCACCTGGGTGAATGGAATTTCTTGTGTATGACATTTCTTATGTATGTTTGCATTCTGCACAACCTCAGTTCATGCTGAGCTGGTCATCAGCTGGTCATGAAGGTGGTAGCTTGAATTAATTTTCATTCTTCCACTAGAATTGGAGACTGGGGAAGGAATCAACCATGGACCAAAGGGTCAAGAAATGACACCAGTGTCAAAGAGACATAGTCATGTTCAAGACAGGGAGATGGGCTAACCAGCCTTTGGCATGTAAGAAAGTCTATTTGGGATAATGGAAAGGATAATAAAGAAGGCTTTTTAAAAATTGTAAAAAAAAACGTGTTGCATTTCTAAGTTTTGAAAAAAATTGTCAGCGAAGAAATCTTTGCTTTTGGAGAACTGGGCCATTTGATGGGAGTCCAGAACTTCAATAAAGATGACAAGAACAGCCCTGACTGACTTATTTGAAAGAGAATGCATTTCCCAACCAGCCCTGGCAGGGCACCAGCTTGTGACAACTGTGAAAATGGCCAAAGATCAGTAGGGCCCAGCTGCAGGATCAGTGTCCCAGCAGCTGATGAACCTTTGCACAATGTGACTTTCAAGTTCTTCCTTGCCAGCAACGTGATAGGCTGAGAAAACAACATGAAGAACTATTGTGTCTACAATGCAAAAAGCCAAAAAACTGTGGTTGCACATCTACCTGGAAAGTCATCTTGTGAAGGAAAACCTGAATCAGGGGCAGAGTTCAAGACATATTTTTGCCAGATTTCTGTTCAGTCTCATAAACCTTCCTCTGTGTGCTCCCTGTCACAGAAATACCTCAAAAAAAGAGAATCCAGCTTCTGAGCAAAGATGACCTAACAGAGTTTAGCTGAAAAAATGAAGCCACTGTTACTTGCCTTGCCCTGCCCCTTACAAACTTTGATCTCCATGTTTCTTTAAAGGACTCCAGAATCATAGACTGGTCTTGCAGTGGCTTAGGGAATCTTTCTATTTTCCTTTCATTAGAAACATTGAGTACAAGGACAGTGCTCAGTCATTACTTTCTTCATTTATTATTTAGGCTTTTGCATTAAAAAAATTATTCTTAAAACTTATAGAGAGCAAAGATTTCTCCAATGAAGTTTTAGTTTCAAAGAGATCCCACTAAAAATAAGTCTCAGAGCTAAAGAGAACACCTGCCATTGCACTGAGGCAGCTGTAACCATATCAGTCACATGCTCTGTCCCACAGTAGAAGTGCCCTTGGCTGATGATGACATCTGCATATTTTGTCTTTTTGTTTCACTGCATTCCTCTTTCCCTCTTTTCATTTTCCATTTCTAATTTTTTTAACCTAAACCTTTTTATCTTTTCTTCAAGGAGACAGATCTGAGTGAAACATGTGAACTCAAGAGATTGGAATAAGTTTAAAATTATGCTACAATAAAGTTTATTATCAATCCTTGTCTTCTGCCTAACAAGGGAAAAATATCCATCTAGTTTATTGGAAACTGTCAATGAATGTAGTGGCAGATGTTGTTGAATTCTAGAAATACTTAGATCAGAAGGGGCTCCTGGATGTTTCTAGTCCAAGCTGGAATAACAATGTTGGGAAATAGGAAACTTTATATAAACCAAAGAATTTTCATAAAATAAAACCATCAGCTTGCTTTTAGGCATCTTGCGGTGCATTACAATAGGAGATGGATGGCTGAAGTGACTTGTTCAGGCTGTGTACCTGTGTCCCCAGGATTCCTTAGGACCTGGAAGCAAGCACACCAGGTGAAAGAAGACACTTTCTCAGACAAGACACACTGCCTGGACCAGCAGGTCAGCAGGACTGGGTGTGCACAGGGCAGATCTTAGAATCCAGACAAACTTCGGGCCTTCCAGGCCTCGACACCAAACCAGAACATTTTGCAGCCTCCCAGTGCCTGAAGGGAGCCCTGTTGTGGTTGGAGTTCGCCTATTTGAATTTCTGGCCAAATGCCAGTACACTTACCAAAAGTTACTTAATTTTGCAAATTAAGGATTAGGCAAAGCAGGCTCAAACTTTACAAATATGAAGAAAGTTTATTAATAAACCTAAAAAAAAGAAAAAACCAAGAAAAACCATAACAAAACCCTCAGACCACCTCTCCTCCCTCCACCTCTCCCTTTCTTTCCCACTGACAACAAACAGAAAGACCACACTTCAACTTTCAGTCAGTTTACCACCTCTAAAATTGTCTTTTCTCAGTTCATTTAGGGAGAGAAGTTTCTCTTGCTAATACCATGGACTTCTCTATAAGAAAATACAGTTTTTATGGTTTTCAGCCTCGCAACCAACAGCCGCCTGAGAGGAAAATCTGCTTGTTGTGGAAGATCCCTCCCACACCAGTAGCCTTCCTACAGCTACTACGATGGGTCATGAGAGTCCATGGGGTACCCTTTTAAGGAGGAGCAGTTCTATTGCAGCAGCAAATAAAATCCCCAGTTCTGTGTCTAGCAGTACAAGTTCTCCTGGCAGCACAAGTTCTCCATCATTTCCCAGGGCAAGGGACAAGTCACAGCTTCTTCTCTGTCTCTGCTCAAGCTTCTCACCAGGCTGCAATTACTTCAGCATCTACTTATCTCTACACAGGTGCCTTGGCTCACTGGCTGCAGGTAGATCATTACATCCCCCCCTTTGGACAATTTTCTCATATATTACAGGGAATATTTTAGCTTAGTCCCAACCGTGGTTTCACAAAAGAATTCTCAGCTTCACAACTGAAGCACTCCTCATGCTCCTCCCTCTAGGCATCGGCTCTGCTTCCTTCACTGACTTTAAAGTCTCTCTGCTGTGTTTCTGTAGGTGTCCTCACTCCTTCCTCTCTCTGTGCAGGGAAGGATTGGTGTCTGGAAGTTTCCTGTGGGCATGGAGAGGGTTAATCTCTCTCTCTGTCTCAGGCCTTGCAATGGTCATGTGGTCTCTGCCCGTCCTGTTCAAGAGCAGCATTTCAGTGCCCGAGCTGGGGAAGGGAGTGCAAGGGCTCAGCCCTGCCTGGCTGTGGCTGGAATTTATGACCCAGCTGTATCCGAATCCTGAAGGGCTCAGTTGCAGCTCCAAACCCCCCTTCCCCCCCACCTCCCTTGGTGGGGGGAAGGGGGGTGGGGGGCAAGGCTCTGTCTTACCAGAGAGAGAAAGCAGGGGACCTATTTCTCTCTGAAAAGCAGGAAGACCAAGAGGAAGAACTCTCAGGGGTCCTCTGCTTATATAGGATTTTTTTCATGATGGTGGATCAACTTTTAATTGGTTGGCATACTTATCAATACTCAAAACTAGCTGGTTACATGTTCTCTCTCCCAGGAAGGAAGCTGTATTACTTCCTGCAGTGTCACTTCCAAGATTGAGACCTCTCGGGCCAACCCAGGACAAGCCCACAGGAAAGATGGAGAGAGAAGGGCCTGGAGTGACAGGAGAAGGGGGAATGGCTTCACACTGACAGAGAGTGGGTTTAGGTTGGATATTAGGAAGAAATTGCTCCCTGTGAGAGTGGGGAGGCTCTTGAACAGATTGTCTAGATGATGCCTGAAGGAGTTTTTGCTTTTTCATGTATATACCTTTTACACAGTTCTCTGTATTCATAAGTATTAGCATGCGTACTTGTAATGTTTTAGGCCTGATAATTAGCCTGGTTTCTTGGTGTCCCACAGGCCGGGAGACTAAACACCCCAGAGACTGTAGAGTTAGAAGACCAAACATTCTACTATCCTAAGAACTCAAGGTCCCCTAGTAGGACAGATTCTGTAAACTAGAAGTTAGCCCACCCCAGCCCCTTATGGGGCCCTCTTGTTAGATATGCTAATGTGTAAGGTCTTTAATTGTGTACTCGACTGAGGGGGAAGAGGACTTTGTGACATGTGTCCCCTGGGTGAAATGATGCATTGAATGGGATCCTATTAAAATACAGAGGTAAATGATCCCCAACCCTCTAACCATGTCTAGTTTCTCATTCCTAAGACCAGGAAAAAGGCATCAGTCATTGCTGATCCAAATGGGACGACAGAGACCCTGAAATTTGCAGTTTTGGGCTGAGGAATATCCTCGCCTAGCCCCTTGCCGGCGCATTATGGGAGCTAAGGTGGCAGTCCTGAACCGTGACAGGGGCTCTAGGACCCAGCACACAGAAGCACAGAAGAGAGGTGAATAAACAGGGGACGTCAGTATCTCAGTGAGGGGAGATCTCCAGGAGGTTGGGAGGTTGGGTGGGGGGGCCAGAGGGGCCCACAAAAGTGGGGGTAGTAACCCCATTCCCTGCAAAAATCGTGGGAAGGGGAGGACGCTCTCTGTTTAAACCACAAAAGGCTGAAAGGCTGGCTGCTGGCTTGGTGGTTGGTGGGTTGATGCATGTCCCTGCTACTGGAAAGTGGCTTGGGGGCTTGAGGCGCTGCTGAGATAAGCTGCTAAAAGTGAAACTCGCTGGTTTGAGTCTTGGTTCAGGAAGGTTGAGAAAGTTTCTTTTGCACGTGCAGTTTCACTTTCTAACACTTGCTTTTAAGCTGTTAGCTCTAGCAGTTGTAGTTTGCTGAAAAGCAGCTCGCAAGGGCAGGATGCTTTTTTCTGGCTGTTTTTCCTGTAGTATATGTTGCAAAATAATTCATGCTAAAATTTAAGATTACAGCATTTTACTGAAGTTGAGAGAAAGCACAAATACCAGAAACAGGCAGCCCCAAAATTGTGCATTTCAAGGGATTTCTGTATGAATAAGCCCTGGTGAGATGCATTCAATTTGCATTCCACAGATAAGTATTTTGTGGGATTTCCTCGTCTGGCAGAGATCCAGGATATGTCCACAGATAAGCATTTTGTGGGATTTCCTCATCTGGCAGAGCTCCAGGATATGTATTCTACATGTGTATAAACAAAGATATGACTCCAGTACATGGATTCCAGGTATGCATATACAATAAATAATGTACATTGCCAAAAACTCATTCTATCAGCAAAATTTAGTACTGATTTCAGGAACTGTCATCAGACGTGGTGGAAGGACAGGGAAAAACTACATTGTTGTATTGAAAAGATGAGACTAACAAAGAAGAAAAAGGTATAAAAAGACACCTCATAGAAACTGCAGCGGGGAAGCTGGTGAGATTCGAACCGACAGTGTTCGGACTCAGTTCACCCCAGCACCGATCGCCTGGCTTGGCGTTGTTTTTTGCTTTGTGTTCTTTTTTTTCAAATTTTATACTTTGATTTTTAATAAATTCTCTTTAATCATAAAATTGGCTGATTCGTTTATAACATAAGTAAAGATAGGTCGTACATCTTCTAAATTGGTGGGAACAGAGGAGGCAGGCATGGTGGCTACAATGGCACCGACTTCGCGTGCGGGCACGGAGGGGTCGCAACTCCTGCCACTGCCATCACCGCCTGTGCAGTTGGGGGCAGGGGATGGAGGCACGCCGCTGGCACCTCCACCAGCCCCCCCCTCACTGCAGCCTGTTATAAAAACAACCCCAACATGAGCAAGAGAGTTGTGTTAGGGTTGACAAAGACAAGAGATCTCCTGGGAGATTATTGGCAGATAGATCTTGCTGAGGTGTCACACAAAGAGGGATGCAGGTTTACACTGATGCTGGTTGACACCTTCAGTGGATGGCCTGAAACTTATCCCTGTCACACCAACACAGCAAGAGAGGTAATGAAAGCTTTGCTGAGAATTACCACACAGCCAAGGCAGAGGGACAATATAAGTCCCTATGAAATATTACATGACAGGTCATATCAGGTTCCATATATCCTGGGGGAAGTTCCTATGAAAGGTAAAGTTGATTTGCAAAAGTACTTAATGGCTTTGAGTTCCACTTTGCAGAAGCATCAGAGTTTTATCAATAAAATTGGACACACCTGCTCATCCATTCCAGCCTGGAGATTGGGTCTACATCAAGTGGTGAGACAGTGATCCCTTGCAAGCCAGGTGGAAAAGACCATTCCAAGTTCTGCTGATCACCCTCACTGCAGTCAGAGTTGCTGGCAAGGAACTGTGTGTCCACTACTCCAGGGTGAAGAAAGCCCCTGAAACCATTAAGAAGACAGAGACTGATACAAATCAGAAAGATGTGGTTTAAACTGTTCTTTAGATGTCTGTTGTCTGCCCAAATGGTAACCATGATTCAGGGTTTGCCCCATGATCTACATAGAGCTGTCATCCAAAATGTGTCCAAGGTTCTTAATAAGAACAATTGCTGGTTCAGTATCCAGTTACCACCTCTAGATGGGGGCGGTCACTGACCATTGATTGGCATTTTAAGCTTCCAAAATTGATACCTTAAAATTTGACCGTATCTTTGACACCCTCACCTCACGGTTACTAAACTGGACCTAGATAGAAGAAACATTTATATTAGCTGTAATTGTAGTTATCATCTGTGTAGCCTGCAGATTGGCCAGTTGTGTGAACCGATACTGTGGGTAATGTAGAATAGAGTAAGGTAGAGTAGAGACTAGACAAAGTAGAGTCTTATTAGTCTCTAAAAGGGGGGAAATGATGCCTGAAGGAGTTTTTGCTTTTTCATGTATATACCTTTTACACAGTTCTCTGTATTCATAAGTATTAGCATGCGTACTTGTAATGTTTTAGGCCTGATAACTTAGCCTGGTTTCTTGGTGTCCCACAGGCCGGGAGACTAAACACCCCAGAAACTGTAGAGTTAGAAGACCAAACATTCTACTATCCTAAGAACTCAAGGTCCCCTAGTAGGACAGATTCTGTAAACTAGAAGTTAGCCCACCCCAGCCCCTTATTGGGCCCTCTTGTTAGATATGCTAATGTGTAAGGTCTTTAATTGTGTACTCGACTGAGGGGGAAGAGGACTTTGTGACATGTGTCCCCTGGGTGAAATGATGCATTGAATGGGTTCCTATTAAAATACAGAGGTAAATGACCCCCAACCCTCTAACCATGTCTAGTTTCTCATTTCCTAAGACCAGGAAAAAGGCATCACAGAGAAGCTGTTGCTGCACCATCCCTGGAAGTGTCCAAGGCCAGGCTGGACGGGACACTGAACACCCTGGGATAGTGGCAGGTGTCCCTGCCCATAGTAGGGGGTTGGAATGAAATGATCTTTAAAGTCCCTTCCAATCAGGCAATTCTATGATTCTGTGATTTTTTTTTTTAAATTGAGGGTATCAGCAGCTCTTACCACAAATTGCACCCATCCTCTCTCCCACAACACCTAAGAAAATTCAGACTCCTTAAAATGACAGGAACACTCGCTGTTCATAAAACAAAACCTTTCAGGGACTGGTTCTGTTTTGCCTGGGAGCTGTGCCAAGGATTTCAGCTGGAGGAGGAATGAGGCCCTTCATTTCAGTTCATTAGAGCAGGCACACTGCAGAAACTGCTGGTACATGCTGCGGTCCCAAACCCAGTGGGCTGTGCTTACCTCATCTTTTTCACGTAGGTGAGCTGAGCCAGGATGTTTTCTTTAGTCGTGGGCAGTGTGACAGGAACGGGGCCTCCAAATCAGGTCACTCAGGATGTGTTTAACAACACTGGGTAAAGTCTGTGGCAAAGGCATCTGCACACACACACAGAGCATCCACTGTACATTCCCTGGGCTCAGTGCGTCAGTATTCCTAGAATAACTGCTGGAGAGGCACTCCACCCTTGTACTTCCAATGCTGCGGTATGATCGTCCAAGATTTGTTACAGTGATTTTAAGGAATGGGAGGCAGAGAGACAGGCCCCTGATTTCCATGACCTCTTTTGAAGAGATGCAGTGCAAAGGAAATTATCAAAAGCAGAGGGAGTTTTGAATCTGTCAACCCAAACTCCCTTGTGAGCTGAGCAAGAGGCTTCCTGAGGCCAGCACAGACACTCAGATGGCACAGAATGCTGCAAAAGGGCAAGCCACACACCTGTTTAAATATAAGTCAATATGCTTTATTAGGCAACAGTGCTACAGGTGCTCCTTCGTGATGAAAGGAACTCCAGCCCTGTGAGGGCACACGTAGTTTTACTCGTAGGAGAATCCTGGAAAGCAAATCCATTAGATAAAGTAAAAAATGCTTTTTTTTTTTTTTTCAACCCGCAAATTTCTGATGGTCCACAAAGCTTTTCCAAAAGATAACTGAAAGTCACCGGTAGTAACTTAAATTTGTTGAAAAAAAAAGCTTGCCTTTGCTTTGTGAGTTCTCTCCAGACTGAGGGGATATGCAGTAAAAAAAGCAGCACAGGTGATGACATATAGCTGCTGAGGGTTTTACAGAGTTGAGGTAGTAAACTTGGATGGCAAAATGACTTAAAGCTGAAACTCAAAGCAGTCAAAATGGGGGAAGTCAGACCCCAATCTGCTCCTGTGACCCTCAGTTCCCTCTGTGTACACTTTTGGGTATGATTAAATGATGATACCAGGGAGGCCTGAGTGTCATCTGTGTTCCAGCTGAGGCACCTGGCCCAGGTGAGTGCCCAGAATACCTGGCTTAGCCTGAGCTGAGCTGCTTCTACAGGACCAGGAGGCAGCAGGAGCAGGCCTGGAAAAAAGGCATGGAAGGGAGGGAGGGGAGTAACACTCACTAAGGACCGGACCATCAATCACAAAATCACAGAATCACAGAATTATTTGGGTTGAAAGGGACGACAAAAATCACCTTGTTTCAACCCCCTGCCGTGTGCAGGGACAGTTTCCCCCTAGACCAAGTTGCTCAATGATTATCTCAAATAAATTTCACCCTGAAAGCTAGGGTCTGTCTTATCCATCTTTTCCTCCCATCTTTTGCTCTGGAGTGAGGATTTTCTCACTTTACCTTGGTTCCTGACATTCACCATAGATGGTAGATCCTCTAGGCTGTCTCCCAGCTCCCTTTCCAGGACACATGCAAGGAAAGCCCTGCACCCCTGTGGGACCTGACACTGGCTGTGTAGCACCCCTGCAATGGGAAGTGGAAAATGTGGCAATGTGAAATGGTTTTGATCTTTACATTCAGTTCCTTTTTTTTTTTTTTTAATCCCAACAGCAAGCAATTTTTGTTAATTATCAGCAATTTCTTAGCTGAGAACTGAGAAAAGCCGTCTCAATTCATCAAACACCACAGAGCAATATAGAAATCTGAAAAATCAACACAAAGTTCTGTGGTAAAAGTTGCAGAAACATTGTTATTGCTGATGCATCAGCATAACATGCAAGACAAGAAAGGTTGTCATCACTTCTATTACAACAGACTTGGCTCAAGGAGTAAAGCAGCTTTCATACACCTGACTACCCCATCAACAGCTAAATGGGTGGAGGATAAATGAAATATCCACAGAAGGAATAAATGGATCAGCCTGAAATAAAAAAGACATGGACTGTAAAAAAACCCCAAAATCCACATGTAGTGAGCATTTACAGGTTTAAAGCAAAAAAGTATATGAAAAAACAATTTGTATTATCATTCTCACAAGCAGAGACTTAATAAATTCACTTTAGCCCAGCAGATTAAACAGAACTTAGTAAAGTCTGGAGTTTTCCTGATGCTGTGGGAAACTTTAGAAAACTTCAAACAGTTTAAGCTTGTTAAAATAATCTTTGCTTGTCTGACTATAATACAAAGAGAAACAGATGCTCACAATTGGCATGTGCTTAAATGAGGTTGAATAAATTTTTCAAACATATGAGAATATTTTCTGTGCCACCAAGGCACTGGAGAGAGATCAAATCAGTACATTTTTTCAGCAAAATGTCATGGTGAATATGAAACATCAAACCAGAAAAAGAAAAAGCAGTCACAAAAGAATGGCAGAATATTCCAAGAAGGTACACTGCCTCTGCGAGACACTCTTGCAACTGTCCCTGATGTATCCATATCCACATCTCAATGGGAGTCTAATAAAGCGGGTAAAGAAAAAAGCAGAACAACCAACCAACAACCCCCAACATTTGTTCTAAGACAAGAGTGAAAAATATGGGTGGAGAATTTCAACAGTAAATAGAGATATTGCTTTTAAAAAAGAGGAAAATTTAACCCTCCTTTCCTTCTAAGCTACCTTTTAATTTAAAGCATTTCAGATGTTACAACCAGTAAAATATCTGAGGCCTAGATTGTCTTTTAGTGCAGCCAGGTTTGTTAGCCTGCTTAGTTTAAGATCTGACCCTTATACACTTTGGCTAAAAAGTGCTGTCATTTACACAGGTGAATATACTCTGACGCAAGTCTCTGGATTTACACAGGTGTGGCTGCAGGATTTGGCAGAGTTTTACTAATTTTAAACAATAAAAAAACAAAATCAGATCCTCTTTTGCAGTGGTTTACAGTTGAATCAATTCATTAATGTTATCAATCCACTATATGCTGATGGTACAGTTCCACAGCTTGCTAATTAAACTAAGAATTTTTCATGCTAGAGACTAAAACTGAACCTAACGCTGCAACAGTTAAAATCCTCAGGTTTCATTAAAGAAATTTTCATTTATTGTTTGGTACTTTGTCAGGTTTACATTAAATTTTGAAAGAAACCTTAACACAGTCTAGTTTTGGAACCTGTCACTCCTATAGTTGATTCACCCATATACAGCGTCCCATCAGTACAGCATTTTCATGTCATAAATGGAGCCACCTGTTTTTTAAATCAGAAAATCTGTCTGTAAAGACCCAGAACCTTGGCAGGACACCTGAGAAGCAGGTCTTGCATCTTGGAACGTTTTTTACAAACTGCCAGCCAGATGTGCAATGCAGGAGCAAACATCCAGCTTTTAAGTGTTTTACACACTATTTTCAGCTGGTTTTGGCCAACTTTAGATTATTTACGTGACCCAGAAGAAAACAGGAGAAATAAAAGGGACAGTTTATTTGAAGTAGGCTGTGCTCATATCAAGTTCTCTTTGCTTAAATGGAGTGACACAAATCTCAGCCCAACAGGCTTGGTGTAGAACTTGCACCATAATGAAGGGTGAATCAGGCTCAGAACAACTTAATATTATCTTTTGGTACATCTGCAACAAAATTTCCGCTGCATTTGATGTTTCCACTAAATCAGAATGCAGCTTGGAAATGATGAGGGGAGGTGGGAGTCTGAATAAACACGTCTGGCAAAAAAGAAAGATAATTCAAGTCCAAAGGGTCATTCCCTTCAGTTCAAGTGAAGTGGATTGCCCTTCCTGGATCCAACAGTAGGGGCGTGGGAAGCTTTCAGATGTCACAGGGTTGTAGATAACATTTGAACATATGATTAGCTTTCGTGAGCTGTCTTTAGAAACCTTACATTTTTCCCACATACACCTTAGCAGAGATCCTTCCCTTGAGGTTTTGGGACACTTAAAATGTTGCTTTGCCAGAAGTCAAGGATGTGGAGAAGGTTTTCCTGTGTGATGTAATGTTGCTGCCCTTTATAAGGGGAAGAAGGGATCCTGCCTGAAGATTCACACTCCAGGCACGAGGGGAGGTGAGGAGCAGACACTGACCCACCATGGAGTGGCGAACCATTCCCCAGGGCATTCCCTGCAGCTCCCTGCTCCTGCTGCTCTGTAGCCTGAAGACTTGCCTTGCCTTTCCCAACTCCTCTCCACTGCTGAGTCCCAGCTGGGGGAATGGAGACCACCTGATGCACCTCTACACTGACATGGAGAAGAGCAGCTTCCACCTTCAAATCAACACGGACGGCTACATCGATGGTGCTCCTCACCAAACCATCTACAGTAAGTGGCTTCCTATGCACCTCCATGGGAGCAATGAGATTTTTTACTTCCTCACCACCTACAGAAAATCCCCTTTTCTCATTACGCAGGCAGGCAGAGGAGCACAGCCATTGGATGGAAAATATGCATCATTGTAATTCTCCTTTTGTTTAACAAATAAAACCTAGTGGATGGGGAATTTCATTCCTTGCCTAGGACAACTAAGTGGTTGTCCTGTAATATTCTTCAAGGCAAAACCACCTGAATTATCCTTCATTTCATGATTTTACCCCCAGTTTCTCGTTCCTATTAGAGGTTAGTAATGACATCCCCAAATAGCTACTTCCCATTGATGGTGCTATTGAAGGAACTGCTCTGAGGGAACTCACCAGAGTAGTGCAGGAAAACTGATGGCATCCACAAAATCTGTATTTTGGGGTAGAGGGTGGAAAACTACTAAAACTTAAGTTTCAGTGTGCACAGAACATGGGCATGCAAAGATCAGTTAAAAATGGGAAAACTATGAGAGACTAGACTGGCATAAAAGACGTATTGAGCCTTTGGGGCTCATGAAAAGTAATGACACCCTAGTAGAACTAAAAAGTTTTCCAATTGTGTCTTTATGGTTCATTTTATTATATATTTTATTATTCTTTTTAAACGGAGAATAGTTTATTCTTCTTCCCTTGCTAAATACTTGGCCCAAACTCTAGTTAGTAGACAAATGTGGGGGGTTTTAAGACCTAGGGTTCTTTTATAGCATTTTAAAAGTACTTCTCTTTTAACAGTACTCAAATCACAAGTAGCTATGCATCATAAAATCAGGTTGTTGTTGTTGTTGTTGTTATTATTATTATTATTATTATTACTATTATTATTACATCTATTTTATACACTCTGTTAAAAGTCTAAGCCTAGGTAATGAAGCTTTTACATAAGTAAATAAGGATGTTTTTTAAAATTATAATTTAATTAATAAGGAAAAAGGATCACATTCTGCTATTTTTTAAAGGAACTGATAATTAAACACTCACAGAAATGCTGGCACTGTCTTGTTATTCTTCCTACATATTTAAAGATTTTATAAAACTCATTTTAGGTATGTTGGTCAAGAACCAGTGTGGGATTTTAGAGAATAACAGACAGCAATATATCACATTTTCCCATTTCTGCCATGAAACAAGTACAGCAGGATTTGGAATGGTGGAGCAGGAAAGATGGAAATCAGACAACAAAAAGCATATTGAGAAGGAGGCTGACTGATTTGTTGCCACTGAGCCACCAGACAATGGGAAGTGCCAAGTTCTGTACCAGGGGTAGCATGGCCTGGGTGTGCACAGCTCTCCTGGGTGGGACAAGACAACAGGCACTGAGTCAAATGTATGGAGCAGATCAAGGAAAGTTGTTATTCCCACTTTACTTGGAACCAGTGACATTGCTCTTGGAGCACTACAGCAACCCCAGTTCAAGCTGGATGAGGAGAAGATGGAGCTGGTCTAGCAGAGGGTTTTCAGAGGGCCTTGAACATCATCTGTTGTGGTTTGAGTCCAGCAAAAAGGATGTTAAGGGCAATGTAATCACAGAATCACAGACTGGTTGTGGTTGGAAGGCACTTGCTCCAGCAGGGCCATCCCAGAGCATAGGGTACAGGTTTGTGTCCAGATGGCTCTGGAATATCCCCACTGAGGAGACTCCACACCCTTTCTGGACAATCTATTCAGGGTTCGGTCACTGCACAGGACAACGTCTGTCTCCTGTCCAGGTGGAACTTCCTGGGCATCAGTTCCTGCCCGTTCCTCTTGTGCCATTGCTGGGCACCACTGAAAAAATACCACAGGGCAGTCACAAAGATGACAGGGACAAACTCCCCCTGGACATGGGCAATGGCAGAACTGAGGACAATGTCCTCAGACCACAATTTGGAACTTCAGAGGGAAAAAAGTTGTCTTCGGGACACAGTTGTCTTTTTTGCCACATTGGAACAGGGCACCCAGAGAGGTGCACTCCATCCTGGGAGATTTCCAAAGCAACAGTGAACTTGATTTAGGGTGGGCAACAGTCCCAGGTCATGTGGGAGGTTGGTTTGGACTTCCAGAGGTCACTTCCAGCAAGAGCATCCATGGATCTGTAAATACAGTGCTGAACTGGATCTTGGATTTGATGATTTTATTGTTCTGAACAGGTGCCCTAATGATCAAGTCTGAGGGTGCTGGCTCAGTAATAATCACAGGTGTGAAGAGTGGACGCTACCTGTGTATGGACATGAAAGGAAATATATTTGGCTTGGTGAGTGACCTTTGCTAAGACTTGAGGTTGAATGGCCAGTGCATTCTGCTGCTGTGGTCATCATTTCCCCAGCCAGGGCAAGCCTGGGTAGGTGCACATGGAGGGGGAAGTGTCAGAGAAGATCTGACACCTTGGTCAAACTTTGCTCTCTCCTTTGATTGTATTAAGTTCTAGAGCTGGCAAAAATAATCTGAGGTCCTGTCTGGCTAATTGAGGACAAAATGAGATCCAGTGAGGGACAAATCCATAGCACAAAGCCGTGGGTTGGGACCCTCTGGGAGAAAACAGGGTTTATAAATAAAATTGCTTTGCTGAAAGTATGAACATGCAAGTCTGATCTACAGCTGGGTCAGATAGAGGCCTGGGAGATTAGAAAAGCACCTGCTGCAAGATCTCACCCCTCTTTCCCTTTTTAACCAGTGTTTGTAATTCACCACACCCCTGCTCACAGGTGTCCTGTTTCTTCCCCTCAGCATTACTTCAGCCAAGAAGACTGTGTGTTCAACCACAGGACACTGGAAAATGGGTACGATGTGTACCAGTCCCCCAAACACCACTTCCTGGTGAGCTTAGGCAGAGTTAAAGAAGCCTTCTCCCCTGGTGTAAACCCACCACCATACTCCCAGTTTTTGTCCAGAAGGAATGAGATCCCTCTGTTCCGATTCAACACCCCCGAGCCCCACAGACACACCAGGAGCGCAGATGTTGATCCAGTAGATCCTCACCAGATCCTGGTCCCGCAGAAGAAGGCCCTGGCATTTGGCTCCCTGCAGCAGCAGCCAGAAGATTTTCCCCACATGCCCAGGGAGCCCATAAGGATCAACCAGAACGACATGGTGGACCCTGATGATCCCCATGCTATGATGGAGGCCAGGAGGTACCCAAGCCCCCGCTTCTACATCACGAGATAACCGTGGCCCTTGCGCTTACCAGGCAATGACAGGGGCAAAAGGAATTGTCTGTCACACTCAGCCTGAATGCCAAAGTGGCTCCTAGAAATCTGGGAGACATTGGGAAAGGTTCCTTAGCTTCAAATCTTGTTTTGTCAGTAAACTGCCATCTGTAAGCACAAGTCAGATTTTTCTAGCTGGGGCTCTACTGGAAAGAAGATCCATTTTTGAGAAGAGTAACACAAACCAAACCTTTTAGGGTCTGAATCACCTCACATTTGCATCAATGAGGAAAAAAAAAAAAAAAATCCCTTGCATGCAATGGGAAACTGATGTTATGTTACTGATGTAGAGACCTGAAGCATCTGAGATTCCAGCAGAGACAGAGAATCCTCTTACTAGAACCATCCTGACCAAGCACAGCAGACAAACTGCCAGTTGGTGTGTTATTTTATTATATAAAAATCACCATATATGTCGTGCATCCAGTATCTGAAGGGGTGCAAGGGAGCTGGAGAGGGGCTCTTCATCAGAAACTGCAGAGACAGGACAAGGGGGAATGGCTTCACATTGACAGCAGTAGGTTCAGATTGGATATAAGAAACTGTTCCTTGTGAGGGTGCTGAGGCCCTGTCACAGGTTGCCCAGAGAAGCTGTGGCTGCCCCATCCCTGGAAGTGTCCAAGGCCAGGCTGGATGGGGCTCTGAGCAACCTGGGATAGTGGAAGGTGTTGCCGCTCATGGCAGGGGGTGGAAGTGGATGAGCCTTAAGGTCCCATCCAACCCATCCCGTGATTCTTCCTTTTTAGCTTTTAAGTTGGAGCTTCATTCTCTCTTGACCCATCTGAGCCAAAAAAAGGCCACTCTGCTGTACTAGGAGCAGCAGACTTGGAAAACTGGAGGAACTGACAGGACAACAGGACAGAATTACAGGCTCCTGTGGAAAAAGAGCAATTTCTGACAGTGAATCCAAGCTGAGGTTTTGAAAAAAAGAGGAGAATCTCTCTCAAGTGCTTCTCTATCATAGTTCTACCTTTGCTAAATTCTAGCATCCCAATATGAAAATAAAGATCATTAGTTTTGCATATTTCCTACCCAGAGAGAAGTACCAGGATTAATAATAATCAGTAGTGTGTAAATGGAACAGTTTGTTTTGCATAATACTGAACTCTACAGGGGGAAAAATCAAACAAATTATGCTTTATAAGTATCAAAACAATTAATATTTGGACTATAATTAAGACTCTCATATAATGAGTGAAAATGAGGTTTGTATTTAGAAATTGAATATCCAATTAGCATCCATGTTTGTATTCAGTTCTGAGCAGGCATAAGATGCTTTATATTTGTAGGAGTGGAATTACTATTAATCAGGAGATCTCTAATGGTGACAAAACTTCTCCCTAGATTGGTTTATGCACAAGGCACTGATGAGCAGCACAAAAATCCCATATGGCAGATTTGAGAAGAGGTATTTATTTTGTGGGAGTTTTTTGCATGCCAAGACATAGATTCTTCTGCTCTGTTTATTTAGAGCATTTATCAGCTTGACAACAATTCAAAGTGGCACACTGCTCCTCTATATGATCATAGCAACATACAAAAAACATTAAGTTGGATGCTGTTCTTTTATTCTTTCTCATGAAATAGTTTACTGAAGCCACTGGAGTTACATCAGTGCAACAAAATCAAAATAAGACCCCCCCCCCCTTAAGCTTCTTGCTTTCATTTAATTTTTTTTTTTTTTATTTAGCACAGCAGCAGGACTGCTGACAGGTTTTAAAACAATCTCTTTTTTTCCCCTCACATATGTATATATACATGGTATCTCTTTATGTACCACATCCAACTTACTGTGTTGGAAAAGTCATAGGTCCTGATTCTCCTCTTAGAATAGTTTTCCTACATGGAGAGATTCCTAATTATTATAAATACTTCGGAGCATAGGACAAGCCAAATGATCAGGGTTAGTCCAAGAGTTCCATCTCTTGGAATTTGTTTTTCTAAACTTATCACAGTTTTGATTAATTTCTGAAGGAAAGGAGTGATTCTAAGGAATTAAGGGAATTGCAGACAGGCAGACAGTTGTGCTTTTGCTTGCTCATTCAAAATACAGCAAGACTTTTAAACTTACTTTTTATACAGTGGAGAGGTGTGATTTTATTTATGTTCTAGTTTGATGACTTTACTTGATTCCTGTACCATTATTCTTAGCTTTTGCTCCTTGAGAACTCTGGACTTCAAGTACACCAGCAAAGTCTGCTTTTTGCATTAATTGTTGGGAGCTCCTCTTTAGGACTCTGAGGCAACTGCCTTAACAACAACTGGAATCATTAAAAGCTCTGTCCGCATTAAATTTAGATGGGAAATATCTACTGACCATCTCTATACTCCTACATTAAAACAAAGTAAGTGGGGCTGCTTACTCTATCAGTAGCCAGGGGATAAGTAAGCTAAGACTGAATACATGGTGGATTTTCCATCAAAAAACCATATTTGTAAAAATAGGCAACTGTACCAAAACTTAAAAGAATTTATTCTTCAGTGGAGATGCTGGCAATCACCAGCTAGTAAGAAAGCCTTACTTATTTATGTCACAATATTTATTTATTTATTTGAGTGGGTCTTAAATCCTGCAGAATATTTATAAGTATTTATAATAACGTATTGTAGAGACTATTTCCTTTTATAAAAGTACCAATAAACTTTTCAATTATCTCCAAATGGTGGATTCTGCACTGTCTGTTCAAGCTCCCCCTTCCAGAAGTACTTGAGTGAACAAACAAATAGGTAGCAGCACTGTCTGAAAATGTTTGTGTGCTGCTGTCCCATGACTTCCAGCCTCACAGGTTTCAGCTTCCTAGGTGTTTCATGCACTCTTCTGTGAAAGATGGTGAGAAAAACAGTGTCTTAGTAGGTCTAGACTGACCATGAAATGTTTTTCACCTCTACTGGGAAATGTCTTTTACAAGCAATGGGAAACCACTGGTCTGTCAGTTCAGTCCTGCTGGGAATTATTTGTGATCCTGGCTCAAAGACCTCAGGATAAAAGATACTTGGTAAATTAAAAGCCTCTGCAGGGAGGGCTCTGAGCAGGGCCCAGGCTCTGCTCTGAGGGGCCCAGCAATGGCACCAGAGGAACAGGCAGGGACTGATCTCAGGAAGCTCCACCTGGACAGGAGGCAGAACTTCTGTCCTGTGCGGTGACCAAGCCATGAACAGATTGCCCAGAGAAGTTGTGGAGTCTTCTCACTGGGGATATTCCAGAGCCATCTGGACACAATCCTGTGCCCTGTGCCCTGGGATGGCCCTGCTGGAGCAGCAAGGAGGCACCACATGAGCCACTCTCAGAGTCCAGCCTCACCCACCCTGTGAAGACTCAAGCAGTTGTAAGATTGGAAGTTTATCATTTCCTCCTCTGCATGCTATTCTGCCCCACGTAGTTTTTGATGATGCCTTCACACTTATATTTCCACATTCCTGTATTTTTATTTGAAGTCATTAGAAAAAATTTCCCCTTGAAGGACTTAAATAGCAGCTTTACTCCATCCAACTCAGTGCTTGACCTTGGACATTACTACTTCTGTGCCCACTAATTCCTTGCATATCTACTTCACCTTTTTTTCTCCTAAGCAACATTTATCTTTTCCAGTTGAGCTAATGGTTTCCATTGTGGCATTAAGCATTAAATTAAAATTCACCTAGATCATGTTTCATTTTTTCCTTGCCTATACATGAGTTACTTCATCAAAGAACTACCCATTTAGTCTAGTGTGAACTACTTACGGTAAAAACTCATTTAATTAGATTGCAGGTTTCATTTACCTCTCTTGTCTGTAATTACTTTCTCCTTCAGAATTTGCTGCATTAACCATTATTTAAATTTCTTTAGAGAAGTAGAATTAACTTGTGTGATTCTTGGGACTGTCCCATGCAGGGCCAGGAACTGGATTCAATGACTCTTGTAGGTCCCTTCCAACTCAGGATATTCCATGATTCCTAAACTAATTTTGTGATTCCTGCCCATCAAACCTCCTTTTATCACCTCAGCTTTTAAATTCAGTAAATTCACTTTTCAATGGACAGCTCTTCCAAAATACATTCAGGACTCATGCAGTCAAGTCTGGTGCACCACCCTGCTCCCATTCAGCTATAGCTGGATGACCCAACTGGCCATCAGAAGGAAAAAATATTACACTCAGTTATGCCCCCAAAGGAGTTCTGCCTGCACCTCAGGTGCATTCCTTTGGTGATCAGTAACAGCCTGCTCAAGATTCCTGGGGTTTATCCCAGTATACTCCTGTGCCACACCCTCTGTGCCCTTACGAGCTCTGCTGCCAGCCTCTTGCAATTCAGGTAAGTAATCCACTGCCACACATGGTCCCTGCACCCCAGGAACCCCAGAGCTGTTTGCAGTTGACAGAGCTGTCTGGCACACAGGAGACGCTCCTGAATGGCACTGGAGTCACCACACACATACACAGATCCCCCACAGGGGCTCTGCCATATCTGTGGATGCCAGAAAAGCAGCTCGCAAATCACTGTGCAGTCCATTTGTGCCCTAGGAGCTGCCATTTCCCTGGGATTACAAAGATCCAAAAACCTCAGGCTCACGGCCAAAGCCCTCTAAAGCAGGACACATCTGGGGGAAATCTGACATATTTTAGGTCCAGGCATGTGGGCTGTGGATCTGAGGCAGCCAAAAGCTTGGACTGAGAATGCATCTGATTTAAATTCTGTTCTAAACGGGGGGGGGGGGGGGGGGGGGGGGGGGGGTATATCGGGCTGTACCAAAGATTAAAACCTCTCTATGCAAAGGCAAAGCTATTTCCAGACACTCTCTCCCAGTGGCTGCTCGAGAGGCAGACCTGTGAGATGATATTGGTGGAGCCAGCATCCGTTGCCACTACTGAGTAATTCCTCAAATATTTATGCTCTGTTACTATTCCTAACAGACCCATCTATTGCTGCAGCTCTTCTTTCCCATGATCCCAATAAACTGTACAGACTTATTGTACACATGCACAAGAGTCACTTGACCAAAAAAAGATTTAGTCTCAGTGTCGCTGTAAAAACCTAAAAAGAGGAGTACTATACACAGACCTAAAGAAAACAGCTTTTAGAATTAGCTTCAGAAGCTTCCAAAATCAGTGACTTTTAAATACAGAGGGAACCTGACATCTGACCTACGGAAAGAGAAATAACAATTGCAACTATTTTAGGGCAGGCTATAAGCCCACCTAGGCTAGTGTCCTGTCTCCAGCAATGTCAGGAGCAGATACCGAGGGAAAATGCACATCTGGGCAACTGCAGGACACTCTTGTCTGCTTTTATTCCGTTGGCCACTGGCAGACATGTTTGCAGCATTTTACTGCGTTTTATGAAGTCTGAATTGGGAGATTCTGATGTGTTTTCTCTGAAAAATGTGACTTCATTAACATAGGAGCTGTTTAGAAAACCCGAGTGGTTTCCCCCTTTGGTATTCTTCCTTTTTAGCCACCATCTTCTTGCCCTGTATGAGAGTTACAAAGGAAAGAATTTGGTAATACTAAGTTACAGAAAACAATCACAGACAGGTTTCTTAGGCTGGGTGTAAATTTTAACAACCTATAAATACAAAAAAAGAAGGTAAAGCATATTATAGAGAAAGAGCCTAAAATCCTTCTAGTAATAGTGTTACCCAAGCAGTGGCAAAGCACTTAACAAAGAAATAGATATTCTCCTAAGTTATGGCATCATCAGCAAGAACAAAATATTAATTACCTGCTTGAGAGGGGCAAGAAAGAAAAAGAAGCCTTTTAAAGTGAGAAGCACCCCAATCACTGGTGTGTTTTGAAATATCTGACAAAATGACAGACTCAGGGAGAAAAACGTGTCCCATGTCCACTCATTCTCTCACATTTTCAACTCCGTTAGTCTGGCTCCAAGAAGAATTGATGGAATGACTGGCAAAATTCAGGACACGGCAATTCCAGGGGAGTTTCAGCTGTTTAAAGCACTGACAGAATTCCCTGCTATGTAAGTAGCCTGCCTGAAATAAATTGGCACTACCAGGGACAGGCAAATTCAGAATGAACTCCTGCCTCACTCTCCTACCATTAATTCTGTTAGAAATAGTTAAAGCTTTTCTATCTTCATTAGCTGTGACCATCAATTTAGTATTGAGAAGCCTTCTAGGAAGATGCATTTCAAAAGAGCTTGAGGAGTCCATGTAAAAGTCCGTATTCCCATTTTAGCTTCCTGTGAAGACTTATTTCCTAAGAAATTATTTTATTACTCAATAAGAGCTATGGACACTTTTAAACAACACCAGCCCTAAGAGTCTTTTTCACAGTAAAAGACCAGCTTGGGGTCTTTCAGGGAGAAAAAAGGGGAAGTTATGTGATCTAGGCAAAGCTTCACAGGGCAATATTAAGGGAGATTTTTACCTCAAAAGAAATACAAATGAAATGTGAGTTCTATTCAGGAACCTTTAATTTATTGTTTTTTCAAACAGGCTTAAAATATGCAAATGAAGAAAAAATACATGAATCTTATAAATAACATAAACCAGATAAGCTCACACTGTAACACCACAAACACCCCAGAGGGCAAAGAATGCAGTATTAACACCAACAATCCCCAAACAATCAAACTTGCCTCATTCTAGGCAAAAATATTCATAGATTCAAGTGTATGACTGCAGCTGACAGAATGATTCCAGTCAGGTACAACTCACCCCAGAGGGAAAGCTCCTTTTCTAGAAAACAGGCCATTACTACGTGAACATGAGGTTCCTCATTGTGCTAAAAATAAATACTTCTGTGTTTGTGTACAGTGCTCTTCAACAGAGATCTTGACAACCTGAACAGTTTCTTAGAAAATACTTTTGGCGAGGTAGGTTTATCGTCATTCCCACTTTGCAAATGGAAAGCAGACCTGCCCAGAGGTCTCAAAGATATTCAGTGGCAGTCATATCCCCTGGCTCTGCACGAAACCTTTCCCACTGGGCAATGCTCCTCCCTAGGTTCTACTATTGCATTCAAAAATTTATTTTAAGACAACATGTATGTTCCATATTACAATACAGCATTTTGTAATAAAACAAGAATACAGTATAGCTCAGCTTTGTGGTACCACTGCCCTCCCCAACCCTTTCACTTGGAGGTAACCAAAATAATTATGGAGTAATGCAAAGAAGTGGTTTGAAATATGTGCTGTAAGAGCAGCTATGCAAGTGGCTAGAAGTATTATGTTTCTGAGAACAGAGAATAATTGTTTTATTTTGCTACTGCCAACTTATACTGGGCACTAGGACCATGCAAATTGTGTTAAGATGGCAAGCAGTTGCATGTCTCCCTTTCTGCAGTTTAGTGTCACAGTTCCAGTCAATCCCAGTAATTACTACAGATACTTTTTGCAAGCTTAGCAAAATGGTGATCTAATCCCACTTTCCTCTCACAGAGACTCCTAAAACACTTTTGAAGCTACACGTTCAGCTCCCACATCCACTAAGTGAGAGTCTTGGTTAAGACAGACACACATGATTTTGGGTTTTAACAAATTCCCGTTTTCAAGTTTTATAATGAAATGACTGACTCCTGTATTGGGACTGACAGAAGCCAGCTGGGACTTGGTTAAATTTGCTGGTAAAGTGCAGTTGAGATCTGAAACAAAATAGCCAATCCAGTTCCTCATGTAGGCTCCATGACTCACCACCAAAATATTGGCATCTAATACCATGGAAGATCCAGCACCCTCAGAGCTTGGATCCGCCTCACTGCAGTGGTTTGTCCAAGGAAAAACAAACTGTTCTCCAGATGATCCTGAGTTCCTGCCTGGTGCACCAGGCTTGCCGTGCTCCTGCTGCTCCGACTCAACAGCCAGCTGGCACAGGAATTCAAAAAAATCCTTTGCACGCTCTCTCACCTGCGGGGAGAGGCCAGAAGGGAACGTTGGGAAGAACAAAGAGATTGTTGTGAAGCAAGCACAGATTCTGCCTTTTGGAAATCTGACACATAACTACTTCAGTTAAAAGACAAAGATTTCTCACAGACAAGGCTCAGAAGCCAATGTAAGTTACTGACTGCTGTGCAAACTCCTCTGCCCTCCAGAGAGCAATTGCTATCATCCCCCTGTGAGCCACAGCTTCATGAGGAGTCAGTCTCAAAATCAGTATTTTAGTTACAAAGAGATTCCCCACTTGGGCAGCCACTGTTACCAGACTAAGCAGTGTTTTTTAGCTTAGAAAATATCTCTGGTTGGGCTGAGCTCTCAGTAGGAAGGTCCCAATAGCTGCAATTGGACTGATAAAAAAGCCTAGAAAGCAGGGCACAAATAAATAAACAAATAAATAAATAAATACCATACTTCGTCCAGTGTTTCTCCTCCAGAAGGTGTGAATGAAGGACATTGTTCTCCAGCATCCTTTGCCATAGCTTTGAGGTCAGCCAATGGCCTTCCTTCAGCAACACCATATTTCTGTAAGGGAAAAGGGGGGTTTGGCAGGATGCGTCAGGTCTCCTGTGCCCCTTCCTGAGGGTGCAAACTGCTCTTCACAGCTTTGTTTTCTTGGATTCTCAACACTTAGCTACCTTTTACATTTTTTCCCAGTTTTGGGTGAGGAAATATTTTTATACATATCCTTTTAAACAGCAGATATACATACCTAGATATCCAGATATCCAGATAGACAGATAGATAGATAGATAGATATGTTGGGTAGACAAATACATTAAAAGTACCTTCTCATTTAAAGCATGGACATTCAAAACATGATCCTCAGTCTGATCTTTGCCTGGAGATTTTTTCCTCCACTAACACTCATCCCCAGCATACAAAATTCAAATGTCTTTCTGACTGAGGTCACAGTGCAAGGACTTTTGTACACAGCCCTTCACATGAGGATAAACTCCATTTTTGCTTGCAGAAAGGCTACATGGAATTATTCTTCACATGTAAGAAGCCAGTATTTTTTCTAAAGACCTGTGAAGTCTCCCCAACAGAGGACAGATCCATCTTCAATTCAGAATTTTTGAAAAGGACATAAAAAAAGGAATGAAACCACACAAGCACCCTCCCAATTAAAAGTAAATAATAAGGTCTTGCTGATTTCAGGAGAAGAACTAGAATTTCTGACAGAAAGACGATTCAAACAGGAAATGCTACAATCATGTGCTGCTCCTTAAACACTAAATCTTACCTTACTGAAATCATTAAAGCATCATAGATACAATGTTCATCACTAAATTTTGGCTCTGCTTCACCATTCTGCAAACAATTTGCTGTCCCTGATGTGAATAGTTCAGTTTTCAGTGATTAAAAACACATCAAATAGTGCTCTCCATTGTGAAATCTACCATTCGTAAGCCAAGATACCCATCAGCAGTAAGCTACATTTTCAAATTGTTCAGTAATTGATAACAAATTCTTTTGGCACTTACTCTCTCTCGCAGTCTTGCATCATACTTGATTTCCAAATCTTTGCAAAACCTGTTTTTCCCTAGAATGGCAGCAGCAGTCTAAAAAATGAATGTACAGTCACATCAACTGGACAGAACATAGACATACCACCTTACACCAGCACAGCCAACATGAATCCCAGCACAGATCAACAAAATAGAAAGTTTTTCAGCTACCAATCTGTCAGAATTGGATAGATGGCACAGGCCAGGCCATAAAAATAGCAAAGCTGCAATCTTCTGGCAGTTCCTTCCCAATTCAAAGTCCAGAACTGAAAACACAGGACCCATGAGAGGCAGGCAGCAGGGCTTACTGGGAGCACCCTTTCATCTTCAGTAGAACACAGAGAAATCATGTCCACACATTCTTTATGTGTAGCCCATGGGCCAGACTCATAGCTGTGTTCCCTGAAACTGCTCAGTTAATCCAACTGAAAAGATATCTGACACCTGTCTGACTGCACATCCAATTCTCAGGGCTGGAAGGGACCTCTGGAGATCACCCAGTCCACCTCCCCTGCCAAGGCAGGGTCACCTGGAGCAGGTGTCCAGGTATCTCTGGAGAGGGAGACTCCATGCTCTCCCTGGGCAGCTGTTCCAGGGCTCTGTCACCCTCAAAATACAAAAATTCTTCCTCATGTTGAGCTGGAACTTCTTGTGTTTTGGTTTGTGAGCATTGCTCCTCATCCTGTCACTGGGCCCCACTGGAAAGAGCCTGGCACCATCCTCTGACATCCCTTGGAGATATTAATATGCATTAATGAGACCCCCTCTCAGTCTTCTAGAGACTAACCAGGCCCAGCTCCCTCAGTCTCTCCTCATAAGAGAGATGCTCCAGACCCTTCATCATCTCTGTGTCCTCCACTGGGTCCCCTCTGGTAGCTCCTTGTTCTTCTTGGGAGCCAGAGGACAGATGACCTGCTCCTGGTTCTTACATGCATCCAAGCATGAAGGCTGCACTGGCTTCAGAGACAGTTTGGGCTGTGCAAACATCCACACCCAATCAATCTCACCTTTAAAGAACCCACTTTGAAAACGCTTCTTGGATTCTGGCACAAATAAGCAGCCTTGTTGTACTACTGGCACATTGCTTAGGACAAATCTGATCTTGGAACTTTAACCTTCTGACAAAGAATAACGTAGAAATAAAGATATGGTTGAATGCACTTCCTTGTGTATATGCACAGCAGTTATTTGTATGATTATATGCAGGAATTTCCTCTTTTGCAACAGAACTTGTACATTCCTCTCATACTTGAACTGTGAAGTGACAGTGTAGGAACAGGCCCTTCACAGACTTGCAGCTGCCAAGAAGGGGAGTTCCAACCACATGGAAACTTCAGCTTTACACATCTTTGGGAAACTTTTCCCAACATCTGGACAGCTTGTCAAATAAATGGCAAAACACATTTCCTGTACGCAAAGGAAAAATTCAGGTCCTTCACACTGTAAGAGTGCAAATGCTCCTCATGGAAAAGGCTATCTCTAATATAAGAAAAAAAATCCCAAACCAATTCCCATAAGGCAGACACATAGCAAAGACAGTTCTATGAACGTTAGAAAGCACTCTCAATGCTTTAGAGTATCATCACTGCCATTTACATACGTAAAGGAAGTGACTCGGGCAGCTATTCAGCATTTTTAAAATATCCAACTATTGCACTCTTCCCTCTCTGTTTCTTTTGTTTTCTGCTTAAGTTGTGCTGCTACAGCAGTTTCTGGAACTGTGTTGCAAAACTGATGAGCAATGTCGATGGTGAATGTTTTAAGGAAAAAAAAGATTTATACTACATTTTGTTGATCTGGTTTACAGAGCAGCTTCACAGACTTTTAGCAGGACAACACAGCAAAAAGCAGCTAACAAGAATAGCTTACGAGTTTCAGCCCCCTACATGTCTCCTGAAAACACAGAATCAGCAACAGAAGAGAGAATTAAAGATGGGGCTGCCACAGGAGACATGACCTTCCTAGAACAGCTGATCTCTTAACTTAGAAGTTTTGGTTCCCTAATTTTGAGCATTTCATAATCCTGCACACAAGGTCACATGTAATCCCACTTAGTAATTAACATTTTTCCTCTTTATTTAATCTATATTGTATATTTACTGCATCAAGGCAGGAGGTGTGACGTCCCTGACAAAATCCAACATCTCTGTATATATAATGCTCCTTGCACTGACTTCACAGCAAAATCTGACATTGGTCTGCATCCCTCAGAACACAGCATACAGCACAGTGCCTGGGACAGTACAAAAATGTCACAGTCAATCTGGTTTGCTTCTTCAGAGAAAAACTCATTTCTTTCTCTGATACCTCAAAGCCCTCCTTACTGCTTCAGCAAGAACCAACACATATATCAAACAATGACAAATCATGGAATCATGGATGGGTTTGGGTTGGAAGGGACCTTAAAGATCACCCAGTTCAAACCCCTGATATGGGTGGCAACACCTTCCACTACCCCAGGTTGCTCAGAGCCCAATCCAACCTGGCCTTGGACACTGGCACGGATCCAGGGGCAGCTTTTGGCTCTGTCACTGCATTATTTTTGCATCACCAATAGCAAATATATGCCATATTCGGAAGCCAATTGTTGCCTCAAGAAGCGCTTACCTGCTTTGCTCGAAGGAGGTCACTTGAAAAGATGTGGGTAAACTTCACATTACTGAGAAATAAACCAGCAGCATCTGCTTGCCTGAAACCAGTTGCAGAGAGTGGCTCATCCACTCCTTGCCCTACAAAATAAAAACCCCACATTAAGACATTCAAATTTTAGACCATTTAGCAGCTGACCAGGCGTGTCAGCAATAAAGAAACTGCCCAGTCATAAGAAAATATTTCTTCTTTAGTGAAAGCCAAACATTAGGAAAAGTCACTGCTCTTCTGGTCTCCCCTAAACTCAGTCACACAAATGTAATGATAAAGATGACTAAAGTCTAGGAAGACAGAAGGATCATTATCAATATTTATGTTTATCTATACCTTTGACAAATTTAAACATAAAACTGAGACCTACATTTAATAAATGTGACCATTTTTAAAAGGGTCACTGGTCAGCTTCCTGCAAGAGGTATCTCACAGTTGAAACTTTATAAACAGATTTGTTAAATGTAAATAAGAAAGAGGACAATACAGCTGAGAGAATGAGATGCAAACACAATCTGTTGTGGTCTCTTCCTCTCTACCTCGCACGCTGACAGTAATGCTTATGCAAGGTGGAAAAAACCCAGCTGGAAAGCAGCAAACTTCCCAAAAATTGTTTCCAGTCAGAAAGTCTGTGAGAATAACTGGTCACAGAGACCTAGGACAGTGTTGACAGAAGCAGCACTTTGGAAATCCAACTTGAGTTGAACAGGTGTGCTCCTCTCACAGCTCAGAGTCTGCACGAGAACCCAGAACTGTGGTGAAGGGACAAACATCTAACAGACTGCTACATCCAGACCTTTTACCCATTCTAGTTCTGCAGGAAGCCAAAGCAGAGAGAGTAAAATTCCCATCAGATTCAGAACAAAGAAAAAAACCTATTTTCACCCAGAAAATGCACAATCCAACAGCAAAAGACAGGACACCAGAAGTCCAAAATCTGAGTTCTGAGCACCTCATCTGTAATTCAGACATGTGAGACCTCTGACCCCACTGTGCAGGTAAAGGCCTTACATCTCTCAAAATGGAAGAGGTTTGCTCAAAACAAGAAGCTATGTTCTCTCTACACTGGAGAGGAACCGACTACATGTCATTTGACCCAAGGAGCTAGGAATTCAAAAGATATCAGTATTTTTAAGCAAGTAAAGCAGGAGAATATTCTTTACTCATTTTATTATGAGCATAAATCCATGTTGCAAGAACTGTAAATGGCAATGAGGGAGAAAAATCTGGAAGCACAATTCTCCCTCACAACATGAAGTACTGCAGAAAGCTAATTTATTCAGAGTACAATCCCACTGGGCTCCCTGTGGCAGTGAGCCTTGATTTTCCTATGGTAGACATCCAGGCAGCTCAGTGTGTTCAGTTCTGGGTGTACAAGCCAGCAGTCACTCAGGTGAAGTCTAGTTTTAAATGTGTTTAATCAAGACTGCCTTCCTAGAAAGAGCTGGGATTGAACAATTCAAGCATTTAAACAAGCTTTACTTTTCATTCTCCCATGCCCTACTGCATGTTTTTATTACAAGGAACAGATTCCCTTCTCGAGGCAACAGCCTCCTTCACATAAGGGTCTTTATCCATCTTTCTGCAGCTCCTTTTCCCAGAAGTCCTTTTCCCAAGCTTCATATTACTGAGGTTTAACACAGTGGCTATGGAGTCCCTCGTAAAAGGTGCTGCTACCATTTTATTTTATTACATGCAACATATTTTTTCCCCATACAGAACAAGGAACGCTTCTAATTCTCCTGTTAAAACATGAAATGCATCAGCATTTGTTGATATTCTGTGGAGGGTCACTTAAAATATTCCATAAAGTTATGAAAGCCATGTCCTGGCGTACACATAAAGTCTCTAAAGGTTTACAGTACTATTGCTTGATAACATCTGAGCAGCTGGTGACAGGGTTTCACCATGACTTTCCATCTCTAACCAGCTAACAGAGTAACTCTTACTAACCTTGCAGTATCTTGTCTTGGTTGTATCTTGTTTCTCCACTGAAAGAGATTACAAACAACAACAAAAAAATCAATGTGTCATCATTTTAGTGGATTTTCAAAAATGTTATTGTATTAAATACCAACAAGAGACAGCAGAGCCTGAATGTAAAAAAAATGAGACACAGGACAGCACAGACTCTTTTCAAAACCATGCACACAAAGACTTTATAACAATAAAAAACCATTTTCAAGTAGTCAATTCCGATCATGCTGCCAGTATTTAATGAGACAAAGCCATCTGGTATAAAAGTAAGAGAAGTAATTTCTTAAATTTATCATAAATGCAGCAAAATTTATCTGTAACAACTACACTTCGGTGCTGGAGAGAACAAGGCTGCAGGAAGACTCTGGAGCCCTCTTATGACAAGACCGTGTTGGCAACTGGTTCTCTGAACTTCACACTGAACCAATTTCAGAGGTCATCAAGGGTAGCAGTAGAGCTGCACACCTTGAAGAAACAGAGCCTAGGAAGTCAGAGCAGAAGAAATCATAGACTCATGGAATGGTTTGAGTTGGGAAAGACCTTAAAGATCATCCATGCCAACCGCCTGCCACGAGCAGGGACACCTCCCACTATCCCAGCTTGCTCAGAGCCCCATCCAGCTAGGCCTTGGACACTGCCAGGGATGGGGCAGCCACAGCTTCTCTGGAAAACCTGTGACCGGGCCTCACCACCCTCAAAGGAACAATTTTTTCCTCATATCCAATCTAAACCTACTCTCTCTATGTGAAGCCATTCCCCCTTGTCCTGTCACTCCATGCCCTTGTCAAGAGTCTCTCTCCATCTTTCCTGTGGGCTCCCTTTAGGCACTGTAAGGCCACAATGAGGTCACCCCAAAGCCTTCTCTTCTCCAGGCTGAACAATCCCAATTCCTTCAGCCTTTCCTCGCAGCAGAGCTGCTCCATCCCTCTGATCCCCTTGGCGTCCCTGCTCTGGACTGGCTCCAGCAGCTCCCTGTCCTTCCTGTGCTGGGCCCAGGGCTGGATGCAGCCCTGCTGGGAGGTCTCAGCAGAGCAGGACAGAGGGGCAGAGTCTCCCCCTCCGTTGCTACCCACGGGGCTTATGCTAAAGGAGAAAAAAAGCACAGCTGTCCTGCAAATTAAAGAGTTTTCTCCTGTCAGCTGCCGGAAGCTGGAGGTACTTGGTTCAGCCAGCTACAAACCTCTGTCAACAGAGTGGGAGAAAAAGTCACCTTAGGAATTCCGCCCGAGCCGCAAACACCAATTCTTTAACGTTTCACGGGAAAAATGTTCACACCACCACTCCTACCCGACCTCCTTGCCCCGCCTGAGAGCTTTTGCTCAGCTTCCCCCTCTCGCCGCCCGTGATCGAGGCGGGGACGCGGCCCCCGGAACACCGCCACCGCCGGAGGTGCGCGGGCGGTACTCACTGCCGCACGACCGTCAGCCCGAACCGAACCATGGCGCAGGGCGGCGCAGGGCGGCGCAGGGCAGCGCAGGAGAGCGCAGCTGTGCCCAGATGTGCGCAGCTCAGCGCAGGCCCCGCTGCCCGCACTGCGGCGCCACGCACCTCTCCGTGACGTCATGCCCCCGCCCCACGTCCCGCGCTGACGTCACCGGAGGCGGCTTCCGGCAGAAAAGGCGGCTCAGGAGTGGGTTTATGGCTCCCTGCAGCTCCCTGATGGGAAGGGACAGCCGGCCCTGCTCTTACGCCACAAGCGACAGGATGAGGGGGAACGGCCTGGACAACCTGAGAGGCTCGGGTTGTACATCAGGCAGAAATTCTTCTCCCAGGCTGTTATCCAGTCGAGACAGGCTGCAGGGCAGCGGGGGAGGCACCGGCTCCGGTGGCATTTAAGGGTGGATGTGGCGCCTGGGCACAGGGTTCAGTGGTGGGCGTGGCAGTGTGAGGTTTACACCTGGATTTCTCCACCCTAAATGGTTCTGTATTCTCATTTTGCAATTGCAGTCAGGAGGCTTTCACCTTAAAACTCCGGGTTTCGCAGCGTCTCATGACTCTGGTATTAAGGAAACTTCCTGGTCTGGGCATCCTGGAGCCACTTTGAGTGACACTCGCAGCGCCTGAGCTGGAACTGAAGCCCCTTCCCTGCTGCATCCCCCACACTCACAGTCGGACCAGGTTTCCCTTACCAGAATCTCAGGTGTCCACATCCTTTAAATACTTCAGTCATGGTGCAATTACTAAATAACAAAAAAACAGCCCGAGCTGGTGCTTCCCAGGAGGGACTCAGCACAAAGGACACACAGGTGTGTCTGTTTCGCTTTCTTTTTATCTTCTTACCTCAGCATGGCATTAACCTCAAATTTCTGCAGTGTCCCTCCTCCGCAGATTTTGGAACCGATATTTTCAAGGGGTGACACCAGTGACAGTCTCGCCCGTAAAGAAGCCAGTGCCAACTGACTCAGCTCTGCCCTATTTCTGTTGTATCACCATTAAAAACAACTGTGCGTTGCTGTGGTGATAAAACTCCAGCTGTGTCTCATGCGTGGTTTAGAGGATCAAGTCTCAAACATGAGCCAACATTGATAACATCCCTACTTTTATAAGTGCATGTTTTCTTACATGGCGAAAGTGACAGCCCTTCAGGCATGTCTGAAGTCACCCCATTTGGCTTTGTGAGAAAACAGCTTGAAAGCCTGTGCCTTCTCACTTAGAACCTCGTGGCTTGGCTAGGTTTCCCTTTTCCATTGTCATTTGGAATCTGATCTTGCTCCTTGCGCTTACAAATACACCCAGCAGAAACCTCTGCTGAATTTCTTCAGTTTTGTGCCCATTGCACTTCTCTGCCTGCATAATGCTCCTCTGAAGGATGTGCTGGCCTGAAGAGAGGCCAATCCCACACAGAGATTGTGTTGCGGACAAGTCTCAAGTTTGGCCTGCTGAAGAACATAGTTCTTTGAGTTTCATTCATGGCAAAATTACTTCGTGATGCGGAGGCGGGCGCCCAGGTGACCCGTGGCAGCCCCGGTGATGTTCCTCTCCCGGCGCGGTTTTCCCGGGATTGTCCCGGGGCCCTGAGGGCCGTGCGCGGTGCGCGGGCGTCCCCTAGCGGCCCCCGCCCTCCACAGCGCCCGCCCGCGGCCCCTTCCCATCCCACCGCCCTCGCCTTTCCCTGGATCACGGATCCCGACCTTCGCCCTGGTGCTGCTGCATACCGAGGAGATTTAATTTTGCATCTGCTTTAAACAGCTATCAAATGAAACAAATTATGTTTCACATTTAGACTCACACCCGCGGTTTAGGCACTCCTGTTGAAAAACTCTGCAGCGTTAGGCCAACCCCTAATGCCTAACCTGGGAGATTAAACATCACCATCAGCACACACTGGAAAGATCAATACTTTGTAGTGTCTAAGAAGCAGATCCAAAGTAATGGGAATAAAAAGCTTCTCAGAGAAGCAAACAAGTTGAATTTACAATCATAGAATCACAGAACATCCTAAGCTGGAAGGGACCCTCAAGGATCATTCAGTCCAACTCCTGGCTCTGCTCAGGACAGCCCAACAATCCCACCGTGTGCATCCCTGAGAGCATTGTCCAAATGCTCCTTGAACTCTGGTAGCCTTGGGGCTGTGACCATTCCCTGGGAGCCTGTTCAGTGCCCAACCAGCCTCTGGGGGAAGAACCTTTTCTTTATATCCATCCTAAGTCTTCCCTGACACAGCTCCAGCCATTCCCTAGGGTCATTTCCCTGGTCACCACAGAACAGAGATCAGTGTCTGCCCCCCCTCTTCCCCTCATGAGGAAGCTGCAGACTGTGATGACTTCTCCCCTCAGAGACAATGTGAGGAAGCTGGAAAAATTGAGATAAACTTTTGTTTGAGTGTGCTGGATGACAGTGCTGATGTCATCCCTCATCCTCCAGCTGGTTATGTTCCACATACAGCTTTGCTCAAGTTCTGAAAACCCTCATCAGAAAGGTCAACCTATTGCTGTTCAGAGATCCTTGCAAGTCCTCTGTTAGATGAACCAGAGCTTTTGCTCTAAGAAGGCTTCCTGAGTAATCTGAGGAGCCAAACACAGCCAGTCTGCTGACCTTTCCCTCTCTCCTTCACTGCTTTGGCCTAATTCTTGCAGTTTCTGCAATGTTGTATTTTGGAAGAGCTCAAGTAACAACCCAGTTTATTTTTAGAGAAAATTCAATAGAAGACCAAGCTAGCACTGCATCATTTCCACAGAAGGACAGGCATTTAAGGAGACAGATATTTTCCCTTTTATTGTTTTCTTCTTTGCATCAGCTCCTTTCTCCCTCTCTAGCAGGTTGCAGCAAAACTCAGTGGTTTTTCTTACCTCTGTAAATAAATACCTCAGCTTCACTCACTTTAATTTGTAATCCTAACACATCCTGATTGAATGCAGCTGCTGCTGAGGGATGCCCTTCCCCACAGTGCCCCTGGAGCCCAGCAGAGCAGTGACCTGATGCTCTCCCTGACAAGTGTCCTTACTGAGACTCCACAAGTTTGAATGGTGTCTCCTGGCTGCGTCAGCAGGAACATCAGCTGCCTAGCTCGAAGGCAAATCACCTTTGAGAACCCTTTTAAACAGAATCACAATCACAGAAGTACAGGATAGGTCAAGTTAGAAGGGACCACAGTGGGGCATCTAGTGCCAGCTCCTTGCTCCAGCAGGGCCATCCCAGAGCGGAGGGCACAGGATTGTGTCCACACAGCTCTGGAATATCCTCAGTGAGGAGAATCCACACCCTCTCCAGAAAATTTGTTCAGGGCTTAGTCACTGCACAACTCCAGTCCTTCATAGGCTACAAGCTGAGCCTAAGAAACACCAGAAATTGCTGATCAGGATGTGTAATGGTGGTCAGAGAAAACCCCATGTTTTAGAATCTCTACCTTTGGTGCAGATAAACTGGGAAATGAGAGGCTCACAAGACATTTGGCAGGTCCCAAGATTGTGTGATTATGGCTAGAAAGATCTGTATCTCCTGACCCCCAGCCTCCTGATTTAATCCCTATTTCCTATTCATTTTAAATTCATTTATATTCATTCAATAATTCATAATTAATTCATATTTCCATCCATTATTTTTTATATTTGTTTCTATGTTTATCTTTGCTCATATATTTCCTCATTTTAGCAACTTGTTTTTTCCTTTTGCGTTTTTTTCCTTCTCCCTATTCATTTTATCCTGGGGTTTGTCTTTTGGGGTTTTTTTCCTTTCAATTATCTTTGAGTTTAGCAGTATAATTCACTTTATGATGATGTTTCCCCAGTATGTCTGCCCAAATGCCTCTTCTTCATTCTTCAGGGTCTCTTTGCTCTTCCAAGGGGTGAAAAAAGGCTGGAAATTCAGGAGAAAACCGCTACTGGATGGCAGTGGAAGAGACCAGGCCAAACACATCACACAGGAGCTTGGTCACTTCAAAGCAGGCATTCACAAGCAGATGTGGGAGAGGGAGAGGCTGAGCTTCTTGCCATCCTGGCCACAAGCTGAGGAAGGAAGACTCCGGACAATGGACTCTTCTTCCCACTGGCCTCACCGCAAATCCCACTCCTTTTACTCAGAGTTAGCCCTAAGATTATAGAAAGAAAAACAACCTAATTTTTGCAGTAGTATTTCAGTGCAACAAACAACTGAGTGGAGATTTAAATCGTATTTCAATTCGTTGCAAAAATGTGCACTCTGTGTGGCTTTTTAATTCCCAGAGTGTTTTGATCCTGCAGTTTACCACTTCTAGGACTTTGTTCTCCTTGAATCTCATGGGATTACATGCCAGAATTTGTCTATCCAGTGAGAAGGCAGCTATATTTTAGAGGCAGGCTTGTTCTGCAATGGCAGCCTTCCTTTAAAGTGCCTGCTAACACCACCTATCCAGTTCAGAGGCTTTAGAATCACATCCCACCAAGGAAAAACCACCATGGAGTGAGTGATACAATCAAATTCACTGAAGGAATAAAAGCAAGGCAGGCAAATTTAGGTCAAGGTGAGTTTATTGTCCATACAGCATACCTAATCCTGTCAAAACACTTTTCTTAGAACCATCTTCAAACTAGTCAAAACAAAAGGTTACTAATAAAAATGACAACACTGAACAAAGACCTTTAAAAAGGCAGTCGAGACTACACCGTATCAGTCTTATCCATCAAAAACAACCTTGTGTACTTTCTGAATACTTTTGTTTACACTGATGTCTACTACCACACTTTCTAGAATCCCCTGACCACATAAACATCCACACCTCTTAAAGAGCACATTTGTGAGAGAATAATGTTGACTTGATATGGCATCACACTCAATTAAGGAAAAAAAAAAATAAAGAAAAAACCAAAACAAAACCCAAAACAGTTTGAGAACAGAAACTGTGCAACCAAGATTGATTTCTGAGGTACATGAGAACATGGTAATAAACATAGTGGAAAAACTCCAGTGGCCAGGTAGTTTGCTGAGCAATTAAGAGCTGTCCGATTACTCAAGCATAAATCAGACATTAACGTAGGATTAATCGCTATTTTTCTCTTTCACAAACATGTTGGAAATACAAATCAATACATTATGAGGTGCTCCTACACGACAGTAACAGGAAGGAGGAGAAGATTATCGAAGTACCATCACTAGGAAGCTGAGAGGGAACATTTTTAGCAATTGTACCAATCCTTTGGCACTTGGGAAGGCAGAATCAGCAACACATTTTTTATTCTTTTTTAATCAATCAGGAGGTTTATGATTTCTGCAGTTCAGGGACGAAAATCTCACACCTCATTTCAGTAACAACACATTTCCTTTAACATCTGTTAAAAGAGTAGTAGGCAGTGATTTTATTCTGAAAGCTAATGTGAAAGCACTGAAGTTGTAGGGTTTGCAGCCTCCAAACATACCATACACTGTAACCAAAAGGTTGGCACTTGCTGAGCATGTCACTGCAGCTGAGGACACACCTCACCCTGGTGGGGACACACACAGACCCACCAGAACCCCACGGGGGACTGGGAATGCTGAATGGTGCTGCCCCTTGCAGCACAGCCTGCCCTTGCCATGCCATGGAGGAGCTGACCACAGAAGTGGCCCTCAGCCCCTGCCCATGGCCTATGGCATGGAGCAAACCATGCCAACATGATGGACACAGTGCCAGCACTTAAGAGAGATCCCCACCATTGGGACCCTCTGGCACAGCTCCTCGTGAAGCCACAGGGCAGGGCTGCCAAGGAATGATCTGATCTGATCTGATCTGTGTGTGGTTCCACAGTCTTGGTTCAATAACATCAACTACTTTTTTCCTCCAGGACAGAGACACTGCTGCAGAACTCTGGATGCTCCCAAGGCAGAACATCGAGGCAGGAGGCGAGGCCAAGGCTGTGCCCAGCAGCAGCTTTGGAGAAGACAAACCTGCACACCAGTGGAGAGTCAATGCATTTTTTCCACTATGAAAAGATACCAGAGACCAAAAAGGAGCCAGTGCCCTGCCTTGGCTGCTTGCAACCTCTCCCCGGCGGGCCCCGGGGCAACGAAACTGTCACTGTGTGAGGTATTGTGAAAATGGGAACCATTTCTTGTCCAGCAAACCTGAGGTAAGTATACCATCTTTGCAGGATGTGATCAGGAAGGAAGGAGAAAAAAAAAAGAAGAAAGAAGGAAAAAATAAAATAAAATAAAATAAAAAAAATAACCATGAACACGCTATTAGGGAAAAAAAACACCTGTACAGGGCATTTCCAGTAAATCAAAGAACTCATCATATCTCCACTTAACCATCTACTTCAGGATTTGAAATTTAAGCAGTAAAATAATATATTATAAAAATGTTTATAAAATAGCAGCACACTCAGTGAAACAATACAGCTAAGTACTGTTAATGTGAATAAGAATGAAACAAATCATAGCTTCTTAGCAGCGCAAAAAAAAAAAACCCCGATACCAAAAAACCCCCAAAACCAAAAAAACAACAAAACCTTAGAATCTTATTCCATTTTCTACCCTCATCTAGCCAAATAGGCTGAGTCCATACATATAATATTCTTCGAAGTAGCACGTTCTTTCTGGATTTTTGTCTTAAAAATGCAAACATTAACATTTCAACCAACAGCTTCATATTGGATATCTGCAAACTGTTAATACAATTGTGCAAAAAAAAAAAAAAAACAACCAAAACCAAAAAACCCAAAAGCTGCTCCAACTCCTTTGCCATCTAAATGCCTCTTCGTTACAGGTGGAGCAGGAAAATAAATTCAAGTACACTTTGTAATAAAACTGCAAGTCACGCACCTCGATGTTTACTGCCATGGCTGTTGCACCAGCAATTTTCTTTCCTTGTCCATAGATAAGCATGCAGGTGCTATTAAGATCCTTCTGTGACACTGAACAATACAGATGGTCAGGCTTTTATCCGGAATGTCATGACAGGAATGTCATCTGAAGCGGATGTTGGTATTTCCAGCAACACCGCAGCTAACTGAGTACACCAGATACTGTAAAGTATTGACTATAAAAAGCTATACAAAGCCTTGATTTTGTGATTTCTTTCTTTTTTTTTCTTTTCTTTTTTTCTTTTTTTTTCTCATTTTTTTGTTTTTTTTCTTTCCTCGGCAAAATTGTCACAAACCATCTCATTTAATCCCTTAGGAACAATTTTCAAAGTGCTTTTCGAATGAAATGGTTTACAAAAACACTCACTGTGGATCAATAAAGTTAATGAAATGCTGAAAAAGTGTGTGGGGCAGAGTGGGGGAAGAGAGATGAGGGAGAAAACCAAACCTCATCTTCTTTAACACAGTGAGGGGCTGTTACAAAGGAAGATGGACAGAGCATCACTGAAATGTCTTTGTGGCCAAGCTAAGAAGCTGCCAGACATTAACATGGATGTGACACATTAGCACTATAAAGGAATATAATGCTTTTCCGAGATGATCCACCACATCTTGCAATCCAAAGGTTGGAGGTGGTCTGCCCATCCAACAGGTTGGGATTAATGCGTGCATTTCCCCCACAGACCACGAACACTTGGGAACTTTGGCTCGGCCCATGTCTGGGTAAAATGGGATTGCCCTCATGCCAAAGATGCTGCTGTGTTTAGAACAAACCATCTCGGAAGGAAAAGTAGAAAAAAGCCAAGAGGGGGAGAGGGGAAGTTGGGGGAAAAAAAAGAAAAAAAGAAAAATAAATCTACTAAAAAAAAGCCCAAAAGACACCTGCTCTTCTGGCTGGTAAAATAAAGCATCTTCTTTCTTAGGTAGCAGCTACCACAGACAGCAAGAGTAAACAAAACATACAGAGATCCAACAAACACTTCTGACTAAACACAGAGGTGACAGATCAGCAAATCTCTTCTGCATTCAAAATGGTTCAATTGCTTCAGGGATCTTTTCCCACTTTGCCCTAAACCCCTTATTCTATTGCTTTGCAATCTAGTCAAGCCATAAAATCGCACACACAATTCCTTTCTTAAATCTAAAAAAAGGGTGTATGCACTAATTCATAATACACAGACAAGTATACTCTACTTTGTTCCCACAAATGCAGGCTTACATTGATCTAGCTACTTTGTATGCTTTTATAAGCATTTAATATCACTGATACATAATCAAATAGCAATTACCAAATATATCGTGGGATTCCCTTCTGCAGAACATCACAGGCACCAAATGCTTTTTTTTTTCATTATTCAGTTTTTGTACTTTTTTTTTGTTTTTCTTTATACCTACAAGAGCTTTAAATATGTTCTATGTGGGAGCTGATTAAAAAAAATTACTCTAAGAATAATAACAAAAATGAAGGGTCTGGGGGAAGCAAGCGTGACTTTGTGTGCCGATGTCCTCACAGGTTGATGTCTCTCACGTCTGTGGGAGTGCTGGCCTGGTCCAGTTCATCCACTGTCTTGGAGGGGTTGCTCTGCTGCTGCTGCTGCCGGACTTGCTGCAGGCTGTTCACAAGCACTGCCTCAATCTGTTCCTGACAAGCTTTAAGGCAGTCCTAGAGAAAAGAAAGCAAAAATAGGTGGTTATTTTTTCCTTACTGAGCTAGCAGAAGTTGGAAGAGCATGAGTCAGGTGTTTCTGAGAAGTGCTTGCTCTGACACAAAATCAACCTTGAATTCTGAGAGGTAGTCACTGTGTACAAAATCCCCAGGTTAAACACTGTTAATGCTGTATTTATTAAGCTCTAAATCTTACTGTTTAACTGGTCTTTGATCAACAGGTTGCCCAGAGAAGTGGTGCCTGCCCCATCCCTGGAAGTGTCCAAGGCCAGACTGGATGGGGCTCTGAGCAAGCTGGGATAGTGAAACATGTCCCTGCACATGGCAGGGAGTTGGAACTGGATGATCCTTAAGGTCCCTTCCAACCCAAGCCATTCCATGACTCCGTGATTATATGATTTATGTGGTCTTCTTAAGCAGGAACCAAAGTATTACAGAGAAATAATTTTTCATTCTCCTATGCAGAGTTAAGCCACCTAAGTGGGTCTTCTCTACGAAAGAAGTTGCAATTTTATCCTGAAATAACCTCCATGTGCTGTGCCAAGATCACAGAGACAGATGCACTTCGTGCGAAGCAAACCAATGGGAAACTGGAGAAGTTTTGACGTCCCTAAACAAGCATGGTGTTCTGGGCTCAGTTTTATCTGGCACACATTCGTGTCCCCCAAGCAGAGGCAAAAAGGTCAGTTTATCTGTGAAAATTCACACAAGAGAAAATCCACACAAACCCCCAAATATGCAGCTGCATTACTGAATTGTAGAATCATTTAGGTTGGAAAAGACCTCTGAGATCATCAAGTCCAACCTTTGAGCAAACACCACCTTGACAACCAGAGCACTGAGTGCCATGTCTAATCATCTTCTGAACACACAGCCAGTTCCCAGAGACCACTGCATTACAAACTACAGAACATTCAGAGAAACAGCAGAGTACAGTACAGCAACATAAATATGGGAGCCTGTCCATCAGGAGTCCCACCGCAAACATGAAGTATAAATACAGAAATAAATGCAAGGGTTCACCACATTGTGAAACCAGGCAAAGTGATGAAGAAGACGACTATTAAAATACTTACAGGATGTCCCACACTCTTGATAATACACTGGAAGACCAAATAATGTCGTTATTTAACAAAAAGAAAAGTGTGAGAAAACCCTGAGTTATAGGAGACACTCAAAAATAAAACCCAAGACGTGACTGTATGAATACAATGCCAACCATGTTCAGTGTGCTGGCACTGGGAGTATCAATCTAACACTATGCAGGGGGACACATGGTGCTACAAGAAATGGCATTTTCTAAAGGCAGCCCTGAGGAGTCCTGCTGGAAAAGGCACTAATACTGTAAAGTTCTGGCAGCCTCAACCTGCCTAAGAGCTGAGTCTCTCCAGGACTCTTCAGGGAATAGAGCAAAGCAGAGTTTGGTAGGAGGATTTTCACAGCACAGTGATTTAACTAGAGCCCCCACAGCATCTGGTAGGGATGGTGAGACTGAGCATCACCATTCCTGCTGTCAGGCAGGGGAGCTGAAGAACAGAGCAGGGCTCTGACCTCCACAGGGTTCCACAGGCACTTCTGAACTCACTGTGGGATGTGACTGCAACACTGAGGAGCTGGGCCCTGACCAACACACCCCTTTTACTATACAGTACCAGGTTACTGGGGAGAGTTTGAAATACATGTGTGGGGAACTGATTTGTCATCCCAGCTTGACTGGGAAAAATATGTCAGGTGAAGAGGATCTGTTCCGCTGGTGATGCTGATGTTCATGATGGGCACAACTAGCTCCGGTGGGTAATGAACACCCATTTTTCTTTGCTACCAGCCAGCAGCTGCTGGCTGCAAAATCCTGTCCTCACATAAAGAAAACCCCCCATTATCAACATGGGAATCCACAGGCCATTGTGTAATATTTCTCTGGTCTACACTTAGGTTTTGAACTTAAAACCACTGAATTCTTTAAAACATAGGAACCTACAATAAAATGACCAGCACACTGCATTCAGCATGAAATAGTTTTCCAAAAAAGTGTTGCTATTTGCATACTAAAGCTCCTTGAATGTTAAATCTCTCAGGTGAAAGAAAAAAAATCCTCATTTAGAGTATCTTATCAGCCCAACTGTCACATTATGATAAGGCAAGTGGCTTTATTGTATAGATGAGGGCACTGCTGGAACTTTCTGTCAATCCAAAGTTAAGGGACACAATTGCATTATTTTCAGCAAATCTTCATTGAAAGAACACTATAATGCACAGAAGTAATGACCCCAGATTTTGCAATACAAGGACTAGGTAATTCCTTCAGAATACTGCAAGGTTTGCCTTTGTTGTTTTTTATAAGAAACTTTTTTAAGTGCATGTCACATGGATCAACTTCCCCATTCTTCTATATGGTCTAGTAGTTTTAATGATTAAAATAGTTCTGGTGCTTTCCATTCCACAGTTTTATTTTTACTGCAGCATGTACAGAACGAAAAAGGCAATTAACTTTGGAGTTTCTTTTTATTTTTTTCATTCTGAAATTCTTTCATCCCTAGGTGATTTTACTAGCACACTTGAAATACATTTGAAGGAAAATAAAAGCTTTCCTGTGTCTGAGGAGGGGCAGCCTTGTGGCTATGATGGAAATGCTGGCAGTGAAAATAACTGGAGGGAGAATTCAGCAGCTCTATGGCATGAGCTACTTATTCACGTCAATAATCATTGAAGCTTTCAATTTCCATTCATGACAATCTTGAAAGAAAGCACAAGCCCTAGGGAAGATCCTGCAGAATATTACGCGTAATTCACTTTCTTCAACTTTTCAACACTTCTATGGTATATATATGTCCTATACAGGCCCCCAGCTTCCAGTTTTAAACTGGCATTTATGGTTCATTGGCAAGCTATGAGGGAAGGCCTCCAACTCAACTCAACTCAACTCAACTCAACTCAACTCAACTCAACTCAACTCAACTCAACCATCTCTTGCTTTGCACTGCCCAAAATCCCAAAGCTGAGAATGCTAAAAAAGCCTTCTGGCATTTTTGTGTTACAGGGTACACAATTACACAGCTACAGGGTACATTAATTACTTCACAAGTAAGTGTCAAGGCCCCCAATCTTTTCCTCTTTCTTAAAACTAATTGCAAAAGATAAATCAGAAAAGGGATTTTTTTAGGTGCAGAATCTGGTTTGGTAAATGGAAAGGATGCTGGAGATACCCCAAATGACAATACTGTTCACTGGTCATGTATGCATTGCTTGGATAATCTGAGAAAGTAGCAATCAGACATGCATTAAAGAATTGGGATTCACATAAATTCCAGTGTGGAACATGTCATCTGTATTCCTACACACAAAAGCTGGCTGGACTCCTCCACTGGTTCACATTTAAGCCCCAATTCAGACCTCTCCAAAGCACTTGCTTCATCGTTGACATGGGAAAACAGGGATTCCTTCCTGAAGTGGGGTCTTCATGTGCTGAGCGCTGGCCTTTACGTCACTGACCTTCTCCTAAGCAAGAGCCTGGAAAGCTGCTGTGGGAATATCTTACCCATTTACTGTATTTACAGTGATCTCACATCTAACAGATGCAGTTAAAAAACAGAAATATTTTCCCTCCTGAATGTATGTTTTTGCTACTGCAACAAAGAGCATCAATCACAGATAAGTGTCTATGTCTCTTTTTCCATCTGGAAGTACAGAAAATAGCAATTTGCTGTTCCAAAGGACATTTCATGTGGACTAACAAGGACATCTCAATCAAAAAAGCAAAACAAAACAAAACGCAAAAACCTCATTTACGCCAGAGCTTCTCCACTTACTGTTGGCACATTATTGCAATAATGCAGTAAATAAGGTGACTAACATTAAAAATCTGAAATACAGGGCATTTTTCTCTCATTGGTCTAATTTTTTTCTCTCATTGGTCTTTTCAGCAGTTTCAACAGTGTCCTTTCTAGATTCAGTTCCACTGTTTGCTTCACCACTCAAGTTTGTTGGTTTCCTGTTGCTGCTGTGGGTATTTCTCATTGCTAATAGGAGAGGACAATGTTTTCAGAACTGGGGAAAGTGAGAGTAAAGCCAGCACACCAGTAGGGTGATGCAAGGGCAGATGCCATGATACTCCCTGCTCAGTGTGACTTGAGATTTCTGGTAACTTCTACCAGGTGATAATTTTGAAGATGTGAGAAGGCGGAAAGGTGAAAAGGTGAGGGAATTATGCTATTGTAACAAATACCCTGAATATATAGTGAAAGAGGCAATTTTCAAAAAGCTGGGAGGAGCCGCCTGCATTACAGAGAGCTGCAGGAGCTGAGTAGCCATTCCTCAGGGGCCTGGCCGGTCAATGGACCCGACGGAACTCCGCCATGAGCCCGTGGTGTCACTGCATCACCCCATTGTTGCTACACACGCACAGCACTCACTGGGGAACAAAAAGCTGAATGAAACTGAGCAGCTGCCAACTCAGGCAAAGACAACTTAGGAAACTATCTCATTCTTCCTTTCTCTGGGAGGCTATTTCGCCTGTTGTTTCCTTGCATACAAAATGCAGTCTGCAACAAATAAGGCAGGAAAAGATACAGCAAATCCTCTTTCTTGCTTCCAAAACCACAGGCCCTAGACAGCACACAGAAGAGGATAAATGGTGTATGGTGCTGTCAGGACAATGTTCAAATGCAATCCATTCCAGATAGATTTCCGTCATTTTTTTACAGAAGCTCTGAATTCTTGAGCATGGTGGTTCTTCACTTCCGTTTCTGTGCAGAAATCAGCAGATCTTTCTGGAAGGACATCTCTGATCTTGGGAATAAAAAAAAAAATCCCAGTACTGATATATGTGGCACATGTAAGTGGAGATATTTTAAATGCCATTTATTATGGATCCTGTCTTCAAAACAGCCCACTCCACATTTTTAAGGGCTCATGGCCAGCTGTTTCGACAAACCTCTGAAAAACACTTGGTTCCTTGCTTTTTTCCTACTTCAGGCCCTTAAATATGCTTTAGATTTTCCAAACCACTCAATACACATCGGTTACCATCTGGGGACGGACTTTTAGAGATGATTTCAGCCCACATACAGGCATTGGCTCTGCCTGAAAACCCCTCCCTGGCTGCTGATGCTAGAGAGACCAACTTTGTGTGTCATCCAGATGCAACCTGGATGGCTGCTCTTCCAGGAGGTGAGGGAATAGGCTTATCCAAGAAAGGTCTCAAGCAAAGCATAATATTGATTGCAAGGTCTTAAAATGTGCTCTACCCATTCAGCTATTCTTCTTCACATCCCGTAATTGTGCACAGCAGGGATGCTCATATCTTCTCCAAAGCATCTGGCTCCACCAGGGCCAGGACATGCTTGCACTGGAGTGCTGGTCTGGGATGCTATGGGAATTCCTGACTTCCTGAGTTGTTTATTTTTCCTTTGCAATGACCCACCAAGGGATGCACATGGAACTCTGTGGCTTCCTGCCAGTAGGTCTGTTAACTCTTCACTCGCCAGCCTCTCCTCTTCAAGCAACCACAAAGGAAACGTTCCCAGCCCCTGGCAGGAGAACAGACTGAACATGCAGTCTCCATTCTGCAGAGCTGTGTGAAGTTAGAATCAGAAGCACAGAATGGTTTGGGTTGAAACGGACCTTAAAGGTAAACTTGTTCCACCCTGCTATCATGGGCAGGGACACCTTGCTCTAGACCAGGTTGCTCAGTCTCATCCAATCTGGCCTTGAACACTTCCAAGGATGGGACAGCCATAGTTTCTCTGGGAAACCTGTGCCAGGGACTCACCACTTTCTCTAATTCTAATTCCAATTCTAATTCTAATTCTAATTCTAATTCTAATTCTAATTCTAATTCTAATTCTTAGTTCTAATTCCTTCCTGAAATCCAATCTAAACCTACTCCCTCTTACAGTTTGAAGCCATTCCCCCTTATCCTGTTACTAGAGTTCCTGATGAGAAGTCCCTCTCCACCTTCCCTGTAGCCCATTCAGATGCTGGAAAGTACTCTGAGGTCTCCACACAACCTTCTGTTCTCCAACCTGAACCACCCCAACTCTCCCCGCCTGTCTCCACAGGGGAATTGCTCCAGCTCCCTTTATCAATTCCATGGACTGCTCTGAATTTGCTCCAACAGCTCCTTATGTTGGGGATACCAGGACTGTAAGCAGTATTCCAGGTGAAGTCTCACAAGAACAGAGCAGAGGGATCAGTTGTGTGGGATTAGCTCTCAGTGGCTCTTAGGGACAGTAACAATCAGAGAAGGCAGGTCAGATGCACACAAAGAGCTACTTTCACTACCCTTCAGGCTGCTGAGCTTCTCCAAGAGCAGCTCCCTCCTATTTATTTCAGACGGTGGAAGGAGTAATGAAACCAGGGTTTGCCTGGCCCTGCTGTCACACTTTTGCCAGCCTGTGATTCAACCCTCACCAAACAGCGCTGGGCAGCTATTTATCAGAAATAACTGTTATCCCTGAAATGACACTGGCAGGATGCCTTGGACAACCCCAGCTCAAGCCTGGGGCATTGCTCTGGATTCATATAGGGATATCCAACACCAATGTGTTTTGAAAGAAACACTCGTGTTGGTTGTCTGCTTACCCAACAGCTGGGCTCTAAACATTGCTTATTAGTAACATATTTTCGGTCTAATTCTTAATGAAACATCCATTAAAAATATTCATTTTAATTGTAAATGCCAAACTCCAGTCTCAGTTGCACTAATGTAAATCTAAAATAACACCATTGATTTCAGCCTCCTGGTTTATGCTGCTATTTCCCAGCAAATAGACTGCACCCTTAAATTATCATTATAAAACAGTGAAAGTTCAGAAAGGCTCACTGCACTTAAGTTGCATCAGGATTTCATTACCATTCTTTCTTTTCATCTGCTTGCAGCTTTGAAGCTGAGATTTTTCATGCTTCACCTCAGACAGTGATATTTTTTGAAAAGCCAGTGGAAAAGTCCTATCATCTGTTTCCATGCTAAACAGATGCTCCTGCTTCAGATGCTCATGAAGCAGGAGCCCTGGCACCCTCTGGCTGGGAAGGACTCTTTCCGAGCTGCCTGACGGTTCCTGTGGGCTACCATGTGGCACAGGGGTCCAAAAAGTTTTCCTCTGCAGAACTGTTAATTTCTGTGACTTTTCCACTTTTCTCCTGTGTGATGGTCCTAAAGCCCAGGAACTCTCATTTCTCCCTCTTCCCTAAGCCCCCCCTGGAAAACAAAATCATTCACACAGTGACAATGAATTAATTGTGCCACTGCAGAAACAGCTCTCAGGCATCAAAAATTCGGAAGAGAACTGAAGCTCTTCATTCAACTTTAATTAAGTCCCAGTGTAAAATGTATTACAATAGTCATTACTCTTTATTAATACAGCCTTGGGCCAACTCTTACACAGACAGTACATTTTTTCCAACAATACATTTTACACATTTTACTACCTATTGCTAAGCCTGACCCATGCTTCTCTGAGACCCTATTTTCAGTTGCTTCTCTCTCTCTCAAGCTTTATCATGTGAGATGAAAGTTTCCAGTCCTGGGCCCTTTTGTATTTTTTCAATGCAAAACTCACAGAGGAAATACCAACCAAAATATCTCTCCGAAACTGAAACAGCAGGCTAATGAAAAATATACTATTTTGCCTAAGTTCAAAAATTTTGGCAACCTCTGGTTAGGCAAAGGCTTCAAAGTTTGCAGAGAGTTAAGGCTACTTCTGCCCCAACAATGAAAACAATGGAAAAAATGGAAAAAAAATCCAAAATGGAAGAGAATAACAGCACCTCTAATTTCTGCAAAGGCTTATGTTTTTTAGCAATTAAATTATCCAGAAGTTCCTTTTGTCTTGAGATTGCTCTGATTTGAGGGATGAGTGAGTCTCTCCTCTATAGTCTGTGCTGCTGTGGGCTGAGACCAGGAGCAAAGAGAAGGAAGCCAGTGTCTACCCAGTGCTGACAGACTCTTGGAGAGGAGATAGGAACAGTAAAATGTTAGGACTTCTTTGTTATTTGGGAAGAGTATTAATTTTTTCTTCTGATGGAATGTAGGCTCAGTCATCTGGGACTAGTTTCACCATGAAAGCAAAAATCACACTTTTGACAAAAAACCCTGCTAAATTTAAAAGAAAAGGTGTGAAGGCAAAAACAGCTCCATCTTCTAGCCACTTAAGAACTACTAACATGTAGGTATTTTCTTTTTGTAGGTATTTTCTTTCAGACTTACACAATCTGCAGAGAAAAGATCAGCACAGTAGATAAAGTTTTTCCAGTTTCCAAGATGCAGCAAAAGGGCCTTACAGGCCTTACACCCAATTCTCTCAGGCAGAAAAGGTGTTCCCTCTCTCAGAGGGACCAATGAGATCAGAGGGATGGAGCAGCTCTGCTGGGAGGAAAGGCTGAGGGAACTGGGATTGTTCAGCTGGGAGAAGACAAGGTTTTGGGGCGACCTCATTGTGGCCTTCCAGTCCCTAAAGGGAACCTACAGGAAAAATGGAGAGAGACCCTTGACAAGGGCCTGGAGTGACAGGACAAGGGGGAATGGCTTCACACTGTCAGAGAGGAGGTCTAGATGGGATATGACAAAGAAATTGTTCCCTGTGAGAGTGGGGAGGCCCTGGCACAGGTTGCCCCAGAGAAGCTGTGGCTGCCCCATCCCTGGAAGTGTCCAAGGCCAGGCTTGAAACAACCTGGGATAGTGGAAGGTGTCCCGGCCCATGGCAGCAGGTGTTGGAATGAGATGATCTTTAAGGTCCCTTCCAACCCAGGCCATTCTGTGATTCTATGGTCTAGACTTTAAGCACTCTGAATTGGAAATATTCCTTTTTCTGTGCAAATCCAATTTGAATCAAAATAAATGGGAAAACCTAGAAAATAAGGATCAATTTGACTGTAAAGAAAAGGAAATACCAAAATTCTCCTCTTTTAAGTAAACTGGACTAATTACTCCTTTTTAACCAAATCACAAAACCAACTTTTCATTTAACAATGCCATCATAGATGTAATAATTCCACATATTTACTCTGTGAATTAAAAGCAATAAATTAGCACATGTTATGGACAGCTTGAGTTGTGCCTGTCTCACGTCCTGACTTGAAATTAGCTCATTGTTCACTTCCTCTAAGCCAAGAAGTTTTAGGTAATACCAGAAGGAGGGCCAGAAGAGCAGTTTCAAGGTTGCATGCACAGGACCAACAGCCGCACACCACCTCCTAGTTTGCTTTATGCCCCAGGGAATGCTGCCTGCTCACTCCATCACCCAGGGCTCCTGAGGGGGGCTCAGTCTGCTGACCACCAGCCTGGGCGGGCAGAGCAGGCTCTCCCCATCAAGCCTGAATAAAAACTGAATTCCAGGAGATCAAGGAGCTTTAGAGTCTCAAACAAAAGTGCTGGGTCCACACCTTCAACTCACTCCCTGAAGCAGCACCCCCCTTCCTTTGCTCCACTCAGCATTCAGGATCAGGCCGTTCTCCACTACACCCTGGGAAGCAGAAGGAGAAGAGGAATGTGGAACACTCACCACATCTGTGTTTGTGATCTTGGCCAGGAGGTCCGTGAGGCTGTCCCCATCATCGAGCTGAAGGCCACAGATGGCTGCTCCCACACTTCCAGTTGCTATCATTGATGGTGGGTACATGGCAAAGTTAAAATCTGCAAGAACAGATCTGGGAATTAGTCCAAGCCTAGACCAGAAAAGCTCCAAAACATCAGAGGCAAGCAACATAAAAAAAACCACACCCAAGAATAAAACCCGGAGCAGTAGAAGAAAGGGAAAAGTGCCACTCTTTTTGGTCCCATGGAGCTCATTAGTCACACTGCTCATCACAAGTAGTCAAAGGAGGGAGAACAGACCTGCAAATTAAAATGGAAATGTGGTTCAGTCTTTTATTCTTACTGATGCATAAAGTAAACCTGGACAATTTTTAATAGTCTTTCCTTAGTTTTAAAGAAAAGGATAGAGAAGAAGGAGGCTTTCTGTAATTTATGTCAGAAATTTGGGTCTTGGTCACATTAGACCTTTCTGTATAACCAGAAAACTAACTGGAATAAGGTACCACAAAGGATCAAAATGAGATTTTTAGTCATGTCAATTTAAAAAGAGTTAATTAATTTGAGCATTTAAAGACCTGTCCGGGAAAGAGATTTTAATTAACGATTCATCTTCACTACCTTAGCAATTAGGAAGTAAGAACACTTACAGCCCATAGCTACAAAATCAAAGAACAAAGATTACATTTGTCATTACTACTACTTCTTAAAAAACAAGTTGAAAATATGCTTCAAATCAGGCGAGAAATTAAAATCCTGTGATCTTTTAAAGGCAGTTTTATGGTTTATGATACTGCCACAGACACTGGTTTAACAGCACTAGTTTATCTTGCTAAATACCAGATCTTCCACATCTTGATATATTCCTAAAATGAAACTTTATTTGCAAGTTCTTTGGTTCAACAATAACGCGTTAACAAACCTGTCTCTACCAATCTTCAGTATTAGCAAAGCTTTCTCTACCGGTTTTCAGCTGGGAGACTGGGGTACAAGGAAGAGTAAACCAAAGTAATACATAATAAGAAGTAAACCACAAGCAATACATTCCATGGATAGAAACAGATTACAGAAAACTGCCCAGCTGCAGATCCCAAATCCCAAATCTGTTCACAAATTCTGTAACCCTGATGATGTCTATGTAACCACTGGGGTTTCAGACACATGGAGAGTTGTTCTCAGCCTCCCAAACTCAGAGCTGGCACATACTTCAATAGCTGTGGAGACAGCATGTTCTTCTCCAGGCTGTAATATATCCCTGGGATTGAAGCAGTCCAGTAAGAATGGCACTTGGGACATAACATTCATCCAGATGGACCAGTGCGGGGGCGTTAGAAGTGGGGAGACCAAAGGTGGAGTTGAAACCCTGACATGGATTTCTCTGCCTCACAAAGCCACCAGGACGGAGGTTCCCACCTGTAAGCTCAACACTGCACGCTGCTTCCTACCAGACATCACTCTGACAGACACTTCCAAAGGGCAAATTCCCACTGGCTGAAGTAAGGAATATGGACTGCCATTGTTATAAAAATAATAATTATTAACTATTGCAATAGCAAGAACCCACTGTACATAGGAAAGCGGATTCTTGGAAATTAAATTATATTGCCCCCTACTAATGAGTGAGACAACAGGAGAACCTTGACTCCCAAATTCTCAGGGCAGGACATAGCCCTGTCAGCACACAGCAAAGGAATGGGAATTACACTTCCAGGATTGCAATTTCTGCTAGTCACCAGTCGTGTCCCCCAGGGCTCAGTGCTGGGGGTAGCTCTCTTTGATAAATAACCTGGATGAGGGGATCAAGTGCATCCTCAATCAGTACTAAGATGACACCAAGTTGGGCGGGAGTGTTGATCTGCCTGAAGACAGGAAGGCTCTGTAGACAGAGCCTCAGCAAGTGAAATGAGGTTCAACAAGGCCAAGTGCTGGGTCCTGCCCTTGGGTCACAACAACCCCCAGCAGCTCCAGGCTGGGCAAGAGTGGCTGGGAAGAGCCCGACAGGAAAGGGTCTGGGGCTGCTGGTCCACAGTGTGTGCCCAGGTGGGCAAGGAGGCCAATGGCTCCTGGCCTGGATCAGCAATGGTGTGGCCAGCAGGACCAGGGCAGTGACTGTCCCCCTGTCCAGGGCACTGGTGAGGCCTCACCCCAAGTGTCCAGTTCTGGGCCTGTCACGGCAAGATGGACTCTGAGGGGCTGGAGTGTGTCCAGAGAAGGGAATGGAACTGGGGAAGGGGCTGAAGCACAAGTCCGATGAGGAGAGGCTGAGGGAGCTGGGGGTGTTTAACCTGGAGCAAAAGAGGCTCAGGGGAGACCTTACTGCTCTCAACAACTCCCTGACAGGAGGGTGTAGCCACGGGTGGGTCGGGCTCTGCTCCCAGGGAAAAAGGGACAAGATATTTGTGCCAGGGGAGGTTTAGATTGGATATTAGGAAAAATTTCTTCAGAGTGATCAGGCATTGGACAACCTGCACAAGGAAGTGGTGGAGTCACCATCCCTGGAAGTGTTCAAAAAACATGCAGATGTGGCACTTGGAGTCACGGTTTGGTGGTTAAAATGGCAGTGCTGGGTTAGGGCTGGCATCCATGACCTCAGAGGTCTTTTCCAAGCTTAATGATTCTGTGATCAAAATAGTTTTCATGTTTACCTCCCGTGGATTTATACAAATACATGGAAGGGATAACCACACCCCTAAGTTGGGAAGCAACTTCCATGTTTGATCTTTGGACATACCAAACCATATCTCACTTAAGCACGGGAACTACGGGTAGCAATTGACTGTCCATAATTTTCTCCTCCTTGTTCTAAGTTTCAGGCAGGATGTAGTAACAAGATGATGCAGGGAGGTCCCATGTCCAGCCAGGCAGAGTGGGCTGAGAGAAGGACAGAGTTGTGCCTGCCCTCTGAAATTCCTTGCCTCACATCATGACCTCCACGTTATCTGAACGCTGATGTTTTCGTGGCTGATTTTAGATCCACTCCCAGAAACTGTCTTCCTAGGAAGCTGAATAAAGAGGCACAGTGTCCCTGCCAACTAGCACTGCTGTAGGTCTGCTTCCACGTGGGGTCACATGCGAACATTTCTATGCCCAATAACCTTGTTAGCTCCCTTAATGTCATTCATAATGCAAATGAGACAGCGAGCGAATGGCCAGAGGCCCAGAGTGACTAAAGCTCAGCATCCAGAAAGTCTTACACTGCCTCTAGCTCTAAACTAACTTCCCTCCATAACAAGCACCATAAACTTGGCTATCAAAGCTACACATGCCCAGTCTTTGTTGTACAACAGGCAGCGATTTGTATCGCTGGCTTCTATTTTTAGCATATTAATTAACTACTGCAACTGGTGAGGCAAGTGTCTCCAACTGGAGAGTGTGGCACCATTGTTTGAAGTCATCACCTCATCTCGAGCTATTGAAAATCATGGCAGTGACCCTCCTGCTGATATGAATATAACCTGACATGCCCACAAAGGAATGGGGGGTGGTGCACCAATTTTGTGCACATGGTTCTCCACATCACCCTGGACCCTATTAGTGTGGAAAGAGCTCATTGAAAGAAAAGAAGCCACATTGTGCTGGGCCACCTAGAGGGTTGAATAGAAAAGGCTGAGGAAAAGAGCAGGCAGTGCAATAAAGGCCATAATTAACATATTTCCATATTCAAGCAAAGCAATAACTACGTGAAATGCTTGTCAAGGTGCAATGAAAGCATAAATATTAAGTACCGTATCTGAGGGGATGCAGAACCGTCCCCCAAGTCTCCTAGATTCCATTGAGAAATTCAAAACAAGCTTTTTACATGCTATTTTTAATTACAAACCTCTATCTCTGCTTTGACCACGACAAGACAAGCCTCGCCACCCTCACTCAGTTTTTACCCAGGTAAAACTGTCCCCCCTCCAAATTAGGTCAAAAAATTGCCCTGAGATTTAAAAAAAAAAAAAAAAAAGGTGGGGGGCACAGAGAGAAAACCTAAAAATGTGAGCTGAAACACACGCATTTACTGCAAATTCTTGTAGGAGATGATGAAACCTGAACTACAGAGGAAATTTTATAGAAAGCACTTCTTACTTGACACCTGGAACTTTACAAAAAGCACTTCTTCCTGGAGACCTGAAGCAAGGCTATGGGCTAAATCCTTCTGTGTGCAAACTTGGTTAACAGGCAGTCAGAGCCTGCACCTAAAGCACAGCTCTGACCAACTTTGCTGTGATTTATAGGTTTATAGTTGGGCTTGATTTCTGTGATTATGCCATTCCATGGGAAAAGTACAAAAGAGTCTCATTATCATTTAGAGAAGCAGTGGCACAGCGCGTGGTCTATAAGAATCTGAGCATACAAACACTTCACGGGAAGACTCTGGGTTGTTAGAAAGCACAACTTGTTTTGTTTTCTATTCCCAGGCAATAAACACCCATC